>CM050165.1:73473707-74673707 GCA_027410445.1 Discoglossus pictus
CACTTCACTGCATGAAAAAGCACAAGTTTCTATGTTAAAATGATGTAGTTTTTATTTTTTTAAATTACCAGCCAAAAATCTAAAGTCCTAGGTCTGTTTACAAACACACTCCTGGCTGTTCCATGATTAACAGCATCTGCGGACACTGAGATGTGAAGGCTCTGTGAGCAAAAAGATTTATAGCGTTTCCCTGAACTTCATAAATGCAGCAGGAGATGTTAACCCACAACTGGCATTTTATCTGATTCCAGCAGTCCTTTCCCTGCACAGATTAATTTGTGAAGGGTTAACTCTTTGATTATGCTCTTTGCACAAAGCTGTTGTTGTGGGTCTGTTTGGAGGAATGTTAGAGTCTCATGTAAACTGTGATTTCATTTAGAAATGTTTCTGTGAAAAAAATAACGTATTTAAAAAAATCTAAAGTAATTCAACATGGTTTTAATAGATGTCTTTGATGTGGTCCAAACTGTACTGAATTAAGTGGCCCTTTAAAAAAGGCTTATATTAATGGATTTGTAAAAAAAAATATATATATAATAATAATAATAATAATAATAATAATAATAATAATAATAATAAATATATATATATATATATATATATATATATATATATATATATATATATATATATATACACACACACACACACACATTATATATATTATACATACACACACAATACAGTGCTGAGAAATTATTCATTTACTATTAAAAAAAAATGCCAATAATCATAGATTTGTTATTGTTAGAATTAAGAAAAATGAGGAAAGAATTACAGTAAAAAGATATATTAATAGAAAAATTTTATTATAAAAATAATTAATTGTGTTTCCATTTATACTGAGGTGCATGAACACTGGTGTTTATTTCTATTCTCTTTTGTCACAATAAAAACTTAATTTATATATATATATATATATATATATATATATATATATATATATATATATATATATATATATATATATATATATATATATATATATATAAATTTTTATATTTTTTCTCCACTAAAGGTCTTTGAGCACAAAGACTGCTCTTTAAGGCTTGGCCACTACTAGAAATCGATCTACAGTCTAAAATATGCAAACAAAAAAAAGTTGGGTTCCACGTCCCTTTAAGTACATGGGGAAGATATCTTTCCATATCCCCTTAAAGGTGCTTTTTCCTATAGTTCTGTGCACTGTAATAATGCTTGAAAGAGGAGTAATCGGTAGTCCAGAAAACTTGCACAGAAATTGTTCTGCCTTTTAACATGACCTGTCCAATGATACAAAAACGGATGATGTCATTTTACAGTCACGGTGCTATGAATGTTAATCATCTTTTTGAACCCACAACTGGCTAATCTATGGCCAGCCAACCAGATTTCCCATAAAGCTTGTATCATATAACAGGTCAAACTCACTTCTCTTTAGTTTTCTTTGTGCGGTTTAAATTCTGGTTTCCAAACCTCAAGCCACTTCGTCATTAATGAAAAAACGGAAAAAAAAAAAAAATCTACTACTGGCACAATATTTAAAGGGATCCGGAAGGTTTATAATATACTTGTGTATCCATTTACTTTTATGTACTAGGGCAGTAAAAACAGAGCGGTTAAGCATTTAATAAAACAAAAATATTGCATGCTTGCGTCTGTCCTCTGTAGCTCACAAAGACACAGATTCTGTTGTACTGGGTGTGCAGTAATCAGGGACCATCTCTGAACCACAGTCTGCAACAGGTTGCTGAGATGTGGTCTGACACAACACTGCACATCCACCCCGTGTATGTATATACTGCAGTGGGCAGACCTATACAGAGACTTATGAGGTGTAAAAACACCTCATAATTAAATAAAATTACATAAAACTAAAGAAAGACGCAGGTATTTTATATACCTAGTAAAATCCAAAAAGGTTCCATATTCCTTTAACCATTCTCTAGGAAAAAAAATGGGACTTTAGTGTCTCTTAACAGAAATCAATAGCTACTCATATTATTGGTTTCCCTGGTGGTCCAGTGGTTAGGATTCAGTGCTTTTACCACGACGACCTGGGTTCAGTTCTAGTCAGGGAACCAAGAGGTCACAACACCCTGAAGCTGAGCAGGGTTGGGTCTGCTCAGTACTTGGATGGGAGACCACCTACTAATACCAGGAACTGTATGCTGTGGCCCACTGGAGAAGGAACTGGCAACCCACTCTAGTATCTCTGCCATGAATACCAAGTTGATCAGCATAACCATGGACATAAAGATGTCCTGGTATGTTACGGTCCATGAGGTCACAGAGAATGGGAAACAACGCAAAAAAATAAATACATGTATTTAGTTCTCAACTTCATTAAAAAGGAATACAACTTTTTTTTTACCCCAAAGAATTTAAAAGAGCACATTTTTAAACATTGCAAAAGTTGTTTTTCGTATGAACAAAATATTAAGCAAAACCTTTATAAAATTAATTGAATCCAATAGGAAATGCAGAGAGCATGCTTTAGTCTGTAGATCTCATTAGCTGGCAGAGGGCAGTCCCCCAACATCAATTAAACATCTGAATATGTTTTTATGCTTGGAGATCTTTGAAGAAAAAAATAAAAATAAACAAACAAACCTTTGATACATTACTAAATACTCGGATACAAAAAAAAAATCTTCCATGCTTCTTTAGCCATACATATGAATATTCTGCCTTACATTTATAATGTATTTTTTAGTAAACACTTTTACATTTGTATTGCAGCACTGAAGTTGAAGGCAGATTATTTATATATTTCTCTTGGTTTAACATTACAAAACCAGGAAACAACAAATGCTGGGTACATAGAAATCTGATTGGATACCCAAACAGAAGAACAGGTGCAGATCCTGGTTTGCAAGGAATTGGATCCTTCCGACTGCAAACAAGTGTACAAGCAAGGAGCACCGTCTGAAAGAGGCCAGAGCACCTGTGCCATTGTGGGACAGAACATCCTGGCCTTGTTATGGGTCAGAAAACTATAAAAAAGGAAAAAAAAAAAAAAAATCATCTACTCAACACCTGTCTGAGCGAAGTCTGATGCACCAACAAAAGATGCAAAGAGGATAAGCAGATTTGATACCTTTTAATGGCACAGTTGGGTTACATAGAATGGTTTCCTCAGATTAAAAGTTATAAAATAAAGCTGGTGATCCATCTTCATTTGGCTTTGAGGGCATAAATGGCAAAGAAAAAACAGAGTAAAAAGGGGAGCAATTGACACATTCAGAAATACTCTGAGGCTTAATAAACAATACAGAGATCTTGCATGAGAGGAGATATTAACACTTTTCACATCACTATGAAAGTGAGACTGATCCATTTGATGTGTTTGGAGTATTTATATTTGTTCAGGTTTATAATATTATTACAAGCTTACTCGACAGCACTGCTGGTAGTTTCTCAGGAAGGATCACAACAAAGGAAATGGAGCATGTATATAGAGGCATAGTAATCGTGCCGTCATTTATATTACAGATTTATTGAGATTATAGTGTGTGTGTGTAATATATAAGTAAATAAATAGTACATCTGTGTTCACATTTGAATGTCTAAAACAAGTTAAGAAACCTGCTTCCAGCTCAGAATTCCGAGAAACAGTTATTACACTGCATTCTGGGAAGCTGAGCAGGGACATGCAAATGTGCCCACAAGTGCATCGCTCTTCAATCCATAGCCATTTTCAAACATGGCTTACTTTAAGCTTATGCCTGCTGTATTACACAGCTTTAATGCAAAGCCAAGGCTGGTTTTTACACAAGCTGAGCATGGAGCGGGATCTCAGCTTGTGTTGTGGACCTTATGCGTAGGTATATACACACACACACACAAAACCACCAGTCAGGGCTGTGTGAAGTATTAGCTTACAGGTACACTGCAAAGAGAAGGATTTTTATTTGCTGAAGGTAGCATGTTCAGCTCTGGGTATATTCACTGTGCTGTAGTACTGGGTGCATTATATTTGAGTGTAACAGCTTGCTATAGAGATAAGATTCATGTTAAACATCTGATATTTGCATGTCTGAGATATAGTTTAAGCTATACTATGTGAACTGGTTTATTAAGGTGTAATTAAATTATTATCTGCAAAAGCCAGATCATAATTCATTTTGGCCAAATTAGGAAAAAGCAGAGGTTAGTTGATATATATGGATCCTATTCTGGGGATCCTGTGTTGCAAAGCAGCCTGGGATATGTAGTCGCACTCTCTCTCTGTATCCTTATGGCCCGATTCAGCTGTAAGGTCATATGATTCCATCCTGCAGCAGTACTTCCTTTGGTCTCTACCAGAAACATCAAATGCTGTACCCGGCTGCTCTATTTAGTGTACTTGGTTATGTAAGCTCTCTGTGGGTGTTCAAAACTGGATTTTACTCTCCTGCATTTAACTCTTTAAGTGCACTGAACTTATCTATAGAATATATATTTTTCTGATCATCACTGCCGGTTTCTTACCAAATATTTGAAACCCAGGAAACTTATATACACACACACACCTGTAAATAGGACAATTGTTCATTAAAGACCTCATGTGGAGAGATGTAAACAGCCAGCTTACTAAATAGTCACATATATTTCGCAAAGTATCTGAATAATTAGGTTAACTTGGTCTCCTGATCTAATGATCTTAATAATGCTGTTACCAAGCAATACGGTTTAACAAAAGGAATTAAAACAGTGGTTCTATTAATGTGTTTGGTTCCCTAAAAAATATGCTGTACCCTGCTCAGTAAAGAGATCTTCTGGTTAAGACATATATGTTCTTTCTCTGGATGCTGGGATTTCCGCTCCAGCTGGTGAACAGACTGAGATTTAACCCGGTGTCATGGCAGGTACACATGAGAACATACATAGATAGAAGTGTATATGGAGCTACCATTAGGTCTGCAGAACAATCTACAAACAGGAAGCAAAGAACCAACTAATGCCTTCTCTAGTCAACTATATGCTAGTTTATGTGTATCTATATGGTATGTCAGAAAGTGTCAAGTACACTTACAGACAGAAATATTACTAAGAGATTATATATATATATATATATATATATATATATATATATATATATATATACACACACACACACACACACAAACATATGTCAATATATTGCACTGCATCTTCAGGCAGTCTGTTGCCCTAGGCAGAAACACACCAGAGTCCTGTTATTAAAAAGATCTCAGCTGAGCATCATGGGGTCAGACAAGCACAAATTAGACAATTGTGAAAAACAGCCTAAGATAAATATGAATAAATATATATATATTTTTTTAAATAAAAAAAAAAAAGGAACAAAGAAGATAAAAACATGGATGGGCATGGCTTGTTTAAGAGAAAGAACTGCAAAGAACTAATCTGCCAGGCTAAAAGCCAGGTTCACCTACTAATGTTCAGAGTTGCAAGATTATATGCCTTCCCGAAACAGGAATCAATAAATGAAAAGATCTGCAAATATCAAACAGGAGAGAGTGCTGATAAATACTGGAACTGTGTCCAGACAGCTTGCTTGATAAATTCTTGCCAACATGGTCCGTGCAAGCAGCCATTAAAGGCATAGTTAAGTTTCATAGATTATGAATGCATCTGATCGAGAAGAATCAGTAGTGTAGGGGGAAAAAAAATGTTGCATAAAATTAAAAAAAACATTAACAAACTCATCCTGGTGTTTGCTAAATCTCTTGAGTTTGCAAGCAGTTAGTTTTCAGAGTTAACACCTATAGAAATACCTGCTAAAAACAGCATAAAATGTATTAATTGTTTTGGCCAATCACAGTCAGCTATACATTGTATTCATCTATGATGGCAGTTTGTGTAGCAAGGAATCATGGGACGTGCAGGAAGAGACAGTCACTGATCAATAGATCCCTGCATTGTGCTGCTGTTGGCTTGAATGTTAGTAAAGGGTTAAAATCCATACCCAAATGCATTGGTTCTATTGGGAGGTTCACTGTAAGCAGCTCCAGGGGTGTGGAAAACAAGTTTTATTTTTAAATTAAATAAATGTGCATAGAATGATTTCTATAAAAATAAATACTTGTCCCATATCAATGAACTGAAATAAATGTGAAGAAAAAAAAAAGTGTAAGATATTTTATTAAATGGATATAGAGGCTTTCTGGATTTTACTAGGTGTGTAATATTGCTATGTATTTTATTTAGAACTTCTTTTTTTAAGATATGCATAAAAGCTCTGTTTATACTGCCCAACATCATGTGGGGTCTGCCAACTGCAGCTTATGCAGACACAGACTATATAGGGCTAGAGGTTGCTGAGAAATAGCCACTGGTTCAGTAATATGAGACACAGCTCAGCAAGTACTACAGAATCTGTGTTTTCATGAGCAGCAAAGGGCAGGCACAAGCAGGCAATATTTGTTTAATTTTAGGAAGTAAAAAGAGAGCTTTTAAAAAAACTGCTTAATAAAATAAAGTGCATAAAAGTAAATGGATACATAGGTATGTTATATAGCTAATAAAAGCCAGAAACCTTCCATGTCCCTATAATTATACTTTACTAGCGAATTACCAGTCAAAAAATGACGGCAATGAAATTGTAAGTTAGCTAATGCTGTTTGGTGTGTAATAATGAAATATATTATACATTAGTAAATGAATATACTTTACCTATTGTGAAGCATTGTGTTGAAGAGCTGGCAATCTGTTTTGATGTTGCTGCAGCATTAGTGGTGTGGAGCTGCTGTGTAAGCGTGCAGTGTAATAGTGTGGTGCGCGAGACGAAAACGTTAGTGTAGTGATGTACTTCCGCATTGGCGTAAAATGGCGGGTAATGTGTGGTATGTGTCTTCGCGGATTATCTGTAGGTCTTTTGTGGTGTTTTGCGAGTTTCTTGTGGTGTTCTGCGAGTGTGTTGTGGTGTTTTCCGTGTTTAGAGTGCTGTAGCCTCGTTTTCGTTTTGTTCGTCGGCCATTTTTTCTCTCGCTTAGCGATTTTATTAGTGTCTAAACGATTTTATTTTTATTTAAATGAAGGTGTAAGTTACTTTTTTGAGGTCCTGGATGGTTCCTCTTGCTGTAGGAAAACTTTTTATGTGTGTGCTGTCTGTATTTATTGCGTTTTAAATGTTTGTATGTCGGCGTGTTGCGTCCGATTTTTGCGAGGTCGTAATGTCTGGTAACGTGTCTTGTTTTTTTCGGCGGCCATTTTTTCTGTCGCTTAGCAAATTTTTTAGTGTCTAAACTCTTTTATTTTGAGTGAAATCAAGGTGTAAGTTGCATTTTTGAGGTCCTGGATGCTCCCTGTTGCTGCTGTAGGTAAGTTTTTTATGTATGTGCTGTGTGTATTTATTGTGTTTTGAATTTTGTAACGTTCGCGAGTTGTGTCCGAGTGTTGCGAGGTCATAATGTGTGTTAACGTGTGTCGCATGTTGTTTGCGAGGGCCGTAATTGGTGTGTCGTGTTGTTTGCGGTGCAACGTAAAGTTTGCGAGGGTCGCAGTTGCTGGCATGGAGCGCCTTCGTCGAGCCCGCAAGCGTTAGCAACAACTTGCATGCTCACAACTATATATGTGATTTGTACTCAGTCTACAAATACCATCTGCCAGTGTCATGGAAGTATAGATTTTTTATACATAAGCAACAACTAGGTCTGCTCAAAGCCTTGACTAAATTAACTCTCAGGACTGGCATTCTTTTAAAGAAAAAAATGGTGCATTTGTCTTTACCCATAGAAGTGTGTTCCACTTATCTGTCGTTGTAATGACGATCAGTCGTGTCAGACCGCCCGTGACTATGGACCACAGCACACCAGGCACAATTGTTAAATCTCTGGTTTTGCTTATCCGCATGGTTTTCTTGGCAAAGTGGATTGCCAGTTCCTTCTCCAGTTGACCGTGATTTGTCTGACCTCTCTGCTATAGCCTGCCCATCTTGGGGATCCTACACTACGACAAGGTAGCGATCCAGATATCTACTACCCTTTAAATAAAGTTAATCTTTAACCATTCCATTTTAAATCACGGCCTTTCCTCCTAAACGGTTTTGAAAACTTAGCGGTTATTAAACCCGGAACTTACAGCCTCCAAAAGCCTTTGATCTCTCCTGTCCGTAAGAGTTACGACCACTGAAATCGCTATTCAATTGCTACAATTCCCCAAGCCCGCAAATGCTTTCACACCCGTAAACGGCAAATGTAGGAGAAAATCTACGAGTACTAGAGAGGAACCGCAAGGGGGTTTAACCCCTGTCCGTAGCACTGTAAATGCAAATAAAAAATCAACACTGCACTGTAAATAACGGGGAAAGTGATGAAAGACATTCACATTAATTGCACAACAGTCTCAAGTTCGCAAAACTGCAATAGAAATGTAATTTTTGTATTTCTCATTTTTTAGTTATATCAATCTTGGGAATCAATAAGTTAATACATATCAGGCCACCCACATGGACTATATCAGTATTGGCATTCATTTTTATTATTTAGTATTTTGCAAGTCTGATGATCACATAACAGACCTCCAAACACTAATTGATTGACATGTAACCTCCATCTTATACACACGTAATGATGGCGGTCTCATTTTCTATTGGCTGTTTCTAAATGGGTAGTTAAGGCCTTGCTTAATTGATCATGTTGGGCCTGGGCAGTACTTGGATGGGAGACCACCTTGGAATACCAGGAGCTGTATGCTGTGGCCCCCTGGAGAACTAACAGGCAAACCATTCCAGTATCTCTGCCATGAAAACCAAGTGGATCAGCATGCTCATGGACAAATAGACGTGCCTAGTGTGATATGGTCCATGAGGACAGGGAGAGTTGGAAACGACTGAAAAAAAACTAAATTAACATTAGCTGATGTATAAGCCAGGAACATAAACATATTTTTAAAGAAAATCTTAAAAATTCAGCTAACTTTATATCATGGGGACGGTCTTGCACTGCTAGCTTGTCTGGGACCTTGAAGCAAGGGTAATCCTACAACATCTTCTGCTATTTAGTTATATTATCTGAAAAACAAGTACATTTATTTTAATCTACTGAAGCTGGGTAACGAGCCACAACTAAACTAAATAAAGCTTTGGCCTTGTGCTCAAGAAAGCATGTTGCCTTCATATTTGTAAGTAAGAGATATAAATGGCCATGGCCTAGAAAGTAAATCTCCAAGTACAAGAACTTATTTCAGCAATATTACAACTTCTTCACAACAAAGTTTGGATCTATCCGGTTTTATGTGCGCCACTGCTCAAGAGTGCTGCCGCAGTACAGCAAAAGAACTATGCTCTCCTCCAAAGTGGCGCAACTCGACAGGGCGAGCGCATGCACCCGGCGGTTCGCAAACAGCGGCACACATAAAACAGGATAGGACCCACCAGTTCTTTATTTTCAGTATACCCCACTGAAAAAGCTAGAATTGATATTGGACGAAAGTTTCCAAAAGGAAACAAATAAAATATTCATTATTTAATATTTCAAAGTGACTAATAACTAAAATAATGAGCAAAAAGTTTTTAGAAGAAAAAAAACAAAACAACACGTATACACACACTTAACATTTTTTACTTTTACATCTAAAATATTCTTTATTAAAAAGGTTTCAGTTCTCAGCCTATCCTCTCCATAACTTTCTCAAAAGGACATGTTTTGTAAACTAATGAACTACCCATTAGTTTTGTTGAAAGCACTGGGAGTTGTTGCTGCCACATTCCCACTGTGCAGGAAGAATATTCCACCTGTATTCAAAGTCTCCCTCAACGCAGGAAGTTGATCAGTAGAAACCAATATGGTACACTGCACTGCAGAATATTTGCCAATAGAAGTAAACATATTAAAAGCTATATTATATTTTGATAAAAATCTACATGTGTGTGTTTGCGTTATCTCATGGACCGTGACCTCATGGACCGCAACACACCCTGCTGATCTACTTGGTTTTCATGGCAGAGATACTGAAGTGGGTTGCCAGTTCCTTCTCCAGTGGGCGCCAGCATACAGCTCCTGGTATTCCTAGGTGGTCTACCAACCAAAAGCTGACCAGGCCCAACTCTGCATGGCTTCAGGGGGGTGTGACCTCTTACTGGAATCAAACGCAGGTCGCAGCAGTGAAAGCACCGAATCCTAATCACTGGGCCACCAGGGAACCCAAAATCTACATACATCTTCCCAATTTTGGAAACTGTAGTTTTTCAAAACAGTATAATTAAATAAAGGACTATGGTGGTTTGCCAATCATTTATAGTACTTCAAAACAAAACATGGCGCATAGGGGACATTGAAGTCCTATGTTTGTATTAGGCATCTACCACTGCTGTGTTTGATTACCTGTCATGGAGGGGAGTTATGGATAAATACATACAAACATGCTTAAATTATTTTTATTAAAGGTTTGAAGAAATTACAGCAAGTTTTCACTAGTATTAAATTGTACCCAAATATCACCAAACACAATTGTAAACAATACAACAAGTTAAGGATATTTAGGAGCTGTCAAGGTACAATAAACAAAGGATATACATTTATATTAGGGTTCCCTGGTCCCCCGCATTCAGTGCTTTCCCCGATGCAAGCTGGGTTCGATTCTAGTAAGGGAACCAAGAGATCACACCACCATTAAACCAAGCAGAGTTGGGCCTGGTCGGTACTTGGATGGGAGACCACCTAGGGATACCAGGAGCTGTATGCGGTGTCCCACTGGAGAAGGAACTGGCAAATCACTGCAGTATCTCTGCCATGAATGCCAAGTGGATCAGCATGGTGTGTTACAGAGAGTCGGAAACGACTGAACAACGCAAACACACAATCCCTATAAAACGCACTGTATTTGAATACAGTTTTGCATCATCTGCCAGTGTCTCTGATGTATGTGCTTACAAGCGCAGGGCCCCCTCACCTGTACCAATATGTAACTTCTGCTATATTCATCTTATGTACTCACTGTACCCCCTGTACTAAATGTTACAGAATATATTGGCACCTTATACATAAAGGATAATATTGCAACAACACATCCTGGCACGGGGCATTGTGTGTCATGAACAAACATGCGCATGCCCTTTAGCCCAAATTAAAGAAATAACTGGCAACTATATATACACTTCCCCTTCTTGATCGATACCTTGTTGTTGTAAAGGAGCTTGTGTATTTCAATGAAGCTGTGAGCTATACCATGTAGGTTCACTCAAAATGCAGTATTGTTGCCATGAAAACCACATGGATAAGCACGACAAGAGACATAATGACAGATGTGCCCGCCGTGCGGTTGTCTATAAGGTCACGGAGAGTCGGACACGACTGATCAATCAATATTTACACTTATCGGTTAACAAATCCAAATAAAATGTCCTGGCAAGTATCTTACCTGCGGTTCATCGGCCGGACTCTCACTGCTACCTTGACGGATGCCATGTCTCATGCCTGTGATGTGCGTGGGCTCACTCTGAGCTAGTGGTCACCTAGGCTTCACCAACTGATGACAAGTCTATGGTAGGAACTATAAAGTGTGACGGAGTATCAACAAAAGGAAGGGACTGGGGACTCCTTAGATATACCCAGGAAGATGCCCACACTGTGTGCCAGTGGGTGACTAGTGCTGAGACTATAGAGTAAGCCAGAGTGTAAGTTCCTGTTGCAAGTTGCTCATTTGTTATTGCAGGCTGCACTCACATATAAATGACTGGGCAACAGGTGAGTATTTATGTTGAGTCTAATTTGGGCCAGTCAGCTGTCAGACAGGGCGTGCAGGGTACACATCTACCTTAATGAGCAGTGATTCAGTAGGAAGCAAACAGCACATAGAGACTACAGCACAGCTCCACCTCCAAACCTCTCTCTAACATACACACCACCGATTGGCTCTCACTTGGTCACCTGACACTCTCACTTACACAGATGCGGCATTGCATGCAGGGAGTTGTAGTTCTGATGATGCTAAAATGATAGGACATATAGCACAGCTGGACCACAACCGCCATAATCCCACAATGCATTTGGCTTTGAATGTTTAACCCTTGCTCTCCAATGCAAATTAGAAAAGAAGCTCCAGTAGCAGGAGCAAGTTGAAAACCAGTTTGCTTTGAAGTAATTACCTTAAAGTTAAAAAGAAGATGGCTGCTGAGATATTTCCAAATAAAAAAATCAAACACTGTCCAGCAATATCACCCAGAAAATCTCAATAACATTAATATATTGTATTACTATTATTATTATTATTATTATTATTATTATCCTTTATTTGTAAAGCGCCAACATATTCTGTAGAGCTATACGAGGGCTAAGTACAATGGAAAAACAATTTTAACACATTGCAAAATAATGGAGGGTTCTGTTTTTGGGCTTAAAATCTAGCGTTCCCTACAGCACGTTGTTCTTCAGTCATGTCCGACTCTCCGTGACCATATGGACTTCAGCATGCCAGAGACATCTTGTGGTTGGTTGTGCTAATCCATAAGGTTATCTTGGCAAAGATACTGGAGTGGGTTGCTAGTTGCTTCTACAGTGGACTGCAATTTGTCTGACCTCTCTGCTAGGATCTGCTCATCTTTGGTGACCCTACATGATGGTATAGCTCACAGCTTCACACAGGCCCCTTCACCACAACAATATAGAAGACAGAAGTGGAAAGCACCTTACAAGATTCAAAACTCGCAAATTTACAATATCATGTGTTGTTTATTTTTTTATGCTGCACTGTAGATTTATTCTAAGTGTAGTTTTCTTTAATAAATATATATTTTATTTAAATGCTTTTTTTTTAACAAATATTTAACCACAGTTCGGATTGTATGATTGTAGTATATATACATTAGTGTAACACACTTGAACAGCTTGTCACTCACTGATCCTATTTAACTGAAGTGAACCAGAAGAACTTGTTTCAAGGGAGAGTGAAAATCTTGAAAGCATTAGAAACTATCCGGATTAGCCTTCCTAATGCTTGTTTACTGCTTTGTTGCGTGAGTATTGAAAGGATATTCCAAGGTGTTGCATATGTACATATAGAAGGTGGTAATTTGTATTTTAAATCTAACAAAATAAAAATAAGCATTGTATGATAGACAAGATCACATGATATACCTTTGTATATCACATTATACAACTATGCCATACTCTTTATAAAGATTTTTCTTAGTTGTTTCTGGACAATGGATTGTCATATTTGATTAGTACCTAGTTGGCCTGATGATTGTGTACTTATATGGTTACATATAGTTGGAGCACTTTATAGCCTCTGAGTTGGGAGGGCTCTATGTCCAGACATAGGATCCGCTATCCGCCTATTTCATTATAGAGTGCACAATTAGGGTTTTAAGTGAGATTGTGGATATTATCTTGGCCCTTCAGTGAGAAAGTTTTGCTTAAGACAAAACACTGAGGCAATTGGGCAGACTGCTTAAAAAAAGTTGAATAGGTATCCACATTGTACTGTAGCTGAACCCTTATAATTAGGCTTCCCTGGTGTGTTTTGGATTATCCAAGGACTGCTTGAGTCTTGAGTTCTGTGACATTGCACAGAAGCAACTATTATTGTTAATACAGCGTTTTTTTGGATTTTAAACTTATAACTAAACTTCCAATTTGTATCTAGTTCAATCAGTAGAGTGCACTAAACACTGTACATAATTCAAGACAGGCTGACACCAACCGAACCCTCACTATTGAATGTTATCTCGCACCTAATTAAATTTTATTGTTAGCCAACCTGGACATCCAAGGTGGATATTGTTGCTCCATTTTGATTGTACTTTGTTATGTTTAATGGAAAATGTTACCCTGTTGTTAAAAAAATTGTGTGTTTTGGGTGGACACATGCTGGGTTGAAGTCTTTTTGTTAATTTGCACAATATTATGCCTGTGTTGCTATGTGGTTATCCAGCCCCCTTGGTGCACTGCCACTAAAATATGCCATCCACTCCTACTGAGCAGAGTGTGGTGTATCACACTAGTGATAACTCACTACAAGCTTTTGCTGTTGGGGCTATATAAAGCATGTATACTGGTATCAAGCTGCAGAAGTAGGTTTGCCCTACTAGGGACTAATTGTAGATAACTATGTCATGGCAGGTAAGTACTAGGAGCAACGTATGGCACCATAATAGAAGAGACTGCCTAGTAGAACTGAGAGGTAGCAGAGGAATGAGATACATAATGGTTAGGAGCAGATCCATCCTAAGGCAGGTTTTCCACCCCCAGGATAAAATCTCACAAAGCCTTTGTTGAAGCTACTAGAGAAATTAATTGGTTCCTGCTGTATTTTGAAATACTGAAATATTGGTTGGTTTTACTTACCTAACTACCTAAGCTAGTTTGGTTTATTGAACCATAAACATAGTTCTTGAATGTGGACTATGGTGCATTTAAAAAAAAGTTCTACTGATACCACATACAGTGGATATAAAAAGTCTACACACCCTTGTTAAATAGGAGTCAGCATACACCTGCCATCATTTAAAGTGCCTCTGATTAACCCCAAATAAAGTTCAGCTGCTCTAGTTGGTCTTTCCTGAAATGTTCTCAGTTGATTCCCACAGCAAAAGCCATGGTTCACAGAGAGCTTCTAAATCATCAGAGGGATCTCATTGTTAAAAGGTATCAGTCAGGAGAAGGGTACAAAAGAATTTCCAAGGCATTAGATATACCATGGAACACAGTGAAGACAGTCATCATCAAGTGGAGAAAATATGGCACAACAGTGACATTACCAAGAACTGGAGCTCCCTCCAAAATTGATAAAAAAGACGAGAAGAAAACTGGTCTGGGAGGCTACCAAGAGGCCTACAGCAACATTAAAGGAGCTGCAGGAATATCTGGCAAGTACTGGCTGTGTGGTACATGTGACAACAATGTCCCGTATTCTTCATATGTCTGGGCTATGGGGAGAGTGGCAAGACGAAAGCCTTTTCTTACGAAGAAAAACATCCAAGCCAGGCTACATTTTGCAAAAATACATCTGAAGTCTCCCAAAAGCATGTGAAAAAGGTGTTATGGTCTGATGAAACCAAGGATGAACTTTTTGGCCATAATTCCAAAAGATATGTTTGGCACAAAAACAACACTGCACATCACCAAAAGAACACCATACCCACAGTGAAGCATGGTGGTGGCAGCATCATGCTTTGGGGCTGTTTTTCTTCAGCTGGAACTGGGACCTTAATTAAGATTAAGGAATTATGAACAGATCCAAATATTAGTCAATATTGGCACAAAACCTTAAGGCTTCTGCTAGAAAGCTGAACATGAAGAGGAACTTCATCTTTCAGCATGACAATGACCCAAAGCATACATCCAAATCAACAAAGTAATGGCTTCACCAGAAGAAGATTAAAGTTTTGGAATGGCCCAGCCAGAGCCCAGACCTGAATCCGATTGATAATCTGTGGGGTGATCTGAAGAGGGATGTGCACAGAAGATGCCCTCGCAATCTGACAGATTTGGAGTGTTTTTGCAAAGAAGAGTGGGCAAATCTTGCCAAGCCAAATGTGCCATGCTGATAGACTCATACCCAAAAATACTGAGTGCTGTAGTAAAATCAAAAGGTGCTTCAACAAAGTATTAGTTTAAGGGTGTGCATACTTATGCAAGCATATTATTTTATTTTTATATTTTTTCTTCCCTCTACCTAAAAGATTTCAGTTTGTTTTTCAATTGAGTTGTACAGTTTATAGGTCACATTAAAGGTGGAAAAAGTTCTGAAATGATTTATCTTTGTCTCATTTTTTTACAGCACAGAAACCTGACATTTAACAGAGGTGTGTAGACTTTTTATATCCACTGTAGTTATTCTCATACACTATGCACAGGTGCCTTCTGGTTTATACATATAAAAGCATTTTTGTTTTCTAGAATGCAATAACTCTATAGGATCTTGACCAGATTTTACATCTTGGGCTATTTCTTTAACATGATTCAGAATTATTTCTACTCACCACATATACATGGGGTACCCATAGAAAATCCAGTCCAGAAATGTTGCAGATAACCTCATGTGTGTCCTAGCTCTCCCTCTGACTGCCTAATCTCTTTCATTTACTATCCCAAATTGGTGTTGTATTAAAAGTAAATGTAGATAATCCTGAGTCCTTGGATTTAACCTTCCCACAAACAATCAACAAACTTACTAAACTTAATTTCAATTGATAAGATACTTGGGAATCAATATCACAGCCCAATGATCCCAGTTACAATCCAAAGTTTACAGGTTTGTATAGCAGAATAAAACACACAGGACTAGCAAATCTGTTATTTACAGACATGAATATAGAGACAGGCTCTCCTGCAGAGATCTTTTCCTATTTTGAGTCTTGTATTTCAACTGTGCTCTCTCTTAATCATAAACCTTAAAGTTATAAAAACCCACTAATGGCCCTCTACACTTGGGCCCTCATTCAATTGCAATTTTAACAATTGAATAGGGGTCTAAATAAGCACATAACATATTTTTTTAAAGAAGTTTTTAGTAAGTAAACATCTATCCAAAAGCAAGGTTTTCACTAACTAAAAACTTATTTTAAAAAAATATGCTATGTGCTTATTTCGACCCCTATTCAATTGGCCAAATTGCAATTGAATGAGGGCCTAGGAATACAGTGCTGTGATTGCCACATCCATAAAATCTGCTTCAGGTAGCAAGCACACCAAAGAAGTACACTTAGGCCCTCATTCAATTGCAATGCGGCCAATTGAATAGGGGTCTAAATAAGCACATAACATATTTTTTTTAAGAAGTTTTTACTTAGTAAACATCTATCCAAAAGCAAGGTTTTCACTAACTAAAAACTTATTTAAAAAAAATATGTTATGTGCTTATTTAGAGCACTATTCAATTGGCCAAATCGCAATTGAATGAGGGCCTTAGACACTTTCAGCCTGGGTAGTTAAACTTCACCTCCTTGTACATGGGACCTCCTGTGGGACCTCAAACTTTTGCTGTGCCCAAAATTCTCTATACACTCTGCAACATTCACCTGGTGGTGACTTTACAAAGACTTAAAGAAACATGGAACACAATTATTTGTTATGCAATTAAAAAAGCATTCACACTTTTACAGACCTTAGGAGTGACTATATTATATATATTTTTTGAATACTTTGGATTTTGCCAGGTAAAATAATTTAGGTGATAACTTCCCTTAATAGACCATTGGTCCACAAGGCTCTGTAAGCTTCAAAGAACAGTACTAGGAGACCTATATAATTTATTTAATAGTCACTGGGAAGCTGAACTTGCACATGACCCATGCATGATCCATTTAGGCTAGATAATAAAATAACGGACACAACAACTGAAGTTGGGAGAAACAACGGGCCACAGCTTTATTAAAACAATTGTAAACAACAAACCATAACTTATTTAAATGAATATTTTAGTCCTTTCTTTCCGGGGGAGGAGCCCGGCCACGAACAGTGACCTCACGCTTTGAGCCCTGCCCAAAGCCCCAATGCTTATCTTTAAGCATGCCCTGTGAGGTGGGGCCACCGCCCCCTTAGGCCAGTGGGCCGGGCAACTCACCTCCCGCCAAGTCATAAATTAACAATAAACAATATACAATAGCCACTTCTTCAAAATTCTTTAGCCAAAATATATATATATATATTTTTTTTTTTTTAAAGAATACTCCATTTTACATTTTTTAACAACAAATTACAGGGTGGGTGGGTGGGATTTCAGTCGGGAGACCGCGATGTACTGGAAACGGCGCGAAACGCGCTTCCCGGCACGCCCCCGACGCACCTGATTGGTTGACGGCCTCACAGGCTCCGCTGGGTCACGCGACGCTACGGGCTGCCCCAGGGAGCCTGTGCAGCCTCCGCGTCATACAGGACTGGGATAGGATGGCAACTCATCTAAACCCTGTTTTTTAACCAATCACAACATTTCCCAAACAATAGCGTCTCAAAGAAATTAAGCAAAATCCAAGTGGAAAGCCCTTCTGTCTGTAACCAGGGACCTTCTACCCATGGGTGCAGGAGCCAGAATTTTGTTTTTGTTTCGGGGGGATACAGCTCATTGTATGCACAGGCCGTAAAATAGCTTATATATGCATATATACAAACACAGAACATTCTGGGGGGGATTTGTGGCCCCCAGTTCCTACACTCATGCTTTTACCATATTTGGTGTGCTGCCCGAGGATCCACAGCTTTGGACTTTCGTCATGACAAAGGTTTTCTCTCTACCTAGATAGCACATCAATTGGTGGAATGCTTACCTTGTTATTGTTACTGTCATCATTTGCATAATTTTGTAAAAAGGCACATTATCAGATATTGTATGTAAGAAGCCTAAATGCTAGCTAGCCTATTCAGAATTATACACTGATTTAAAAAAATATTCATGTACATGTGCACCTGCATAAGTATTTCTGGAGGGAGGAGATGACAAATCCTCACTATAATTATGTTAATGTAGAAAAACTATCAAATATAATCTTGTGTCCATTTGTTGTAAAAATGTAAGCGTCTGTATTATAGATAATATTAAAGTAATATACAGTAATTAAAGTAATATATATATATACTATAATGCTGGATTCCATTGTCTTACTTCATTTCCTGTTACATTGTTTGTGTTATGGTAGGCATCCTCTCCAATGACCATTCAAGGCAATGCCCACTCCTCATAATTTAATAGATTTATCATACAAAAATATTTCTTACTGTTTTTGCGATGCAAATGTATTATATTGTATTTAACTAATATGGTGTCGATTTGTAGGAATTCCAAAGGGGTGAGTTGTCACTGCTTGCCACCCTTTGCACTATGACTATAGTGTCCTTTTAAAGGAACACAGAGAAGGTTGCAGTATGATATAATATAAAACAATTAACTGTTATTTAAAAGGAACATTTTATTACAGTGTACTTATGTTGCAGTTGTCTTTTTCCCTGTAAATAAGCTTTTCTCTTACACCAACCAACCATAGTCTGCTATCTCATTTCTTATGGTTGATTATTGCCAACAATGGGTTATTATTCCACTGGGTGTCTGTAATTCAATATAAGGCTATATACCATTGAGACGAATGAGCATGTGTGGACCTCAGAGAGTAATTTGCTTAATTAGCTTAGTTACTGCACATAATACTTATTTTCAACATCATATGGCATGAGACAGAAAACAATACTGTCAGATCACGTGGCAGTTAGCAGTTCTAGATAATAATCACTCATGTACATGATATAACAAACTTCATTGGTGGTTTGAACAAAGGGACTCCATCACTGGTGAAAAATTCAGATTTCAGTGTATGTTTACAGTAAGAAAATGCACTTTTTAATAACTTTAGATTGATAAAGTATTTGTTATAAAGCCAATGTTTTAAACTATATATTAAATGGAATTTTGACTTTGTCCATTTAAGTAATAAATATGATAATTATCTAACTCGTATGTCTAAATACGTTGATAACTTCAATATTTCAGTATGTATTGACTTTTTTGTTTCATTATGTTTGTATATAAAGTTTCTGCCTGTATCTGCTTTTGTCTATATTCAGAACTTTTTAATGAAACTCCAAATGAACTCAAATTGTAAGATATACATGTCTTAATGTGTAACATTTTGAAGATCTCTTATAAATTATTATTATTCAATGTGAGAGTCCTTTAAAATCGTGGTTCCCTGGTGGTCCAGTGGTTAGGATTTAGTGCTTTCACCACTGCAATCTGGGTTCAATTCCAGGCAGGGAACAAAGAGGTGACACCACCCTGAAGCAGGATTGGGCATGGTCAGTACTTGGATGGGAGACCACATAGGAATACCAGGAGCTGTGTGCTGTGGCCAACCAGAGAAGGAATTGGCAACCCACTCCAGTATCTCTGCCAAGAATATCAAGTGGATCAGCATGACCATGGACATAAAGATGTCCTGGTATGTTACAGTCCATGAGGTTACGGATAGTCGGAAACGACTGAACAATGCAAACAAATCCCTTACAATGAGCTGTTGCCAGTCTTCTGGACTCAGTTCTTGTTAATCACATGTTAATTATCTATCCATGGCAGACCTGCCCTTAGTGTGACACTGTATTGCTTGTGATTAAAGAACAGAAGGTGGCCCATGGTCCAGGTCCAATTAGCAGTAAGAAGTAACAGTCCACGGCCACAGGCTGAAAGAAGGTATCAGTGTCATTCACAGAAGACATCTCATTGGGGTTCAGATCTGATTAGCATTAACAGGTAGCAGTCCAGGGTAATGGGCTGATGGTAGATACCATGGTCAATCACATAAGATCATTAGCTGGCAACTGATATTATGGCAGCAGGAAAACAATTTCAGTGCCCAAGCTTCTGTTTCTTTAGAGTGCACCATGCTTCTGAATCGTGACAAAACACTTTAGTCATGATGCAACCAGAGTGGATATATAAAGCACAGGCACATGGAGGTGTATTGGGGTCCCGTAAGCTAAAATGTTTACTTGAATGTTTTATAGCATTGGCAATGTTGGATCTAGACTATCATATTTTCAGGATTTCCCTGCAGATGATTCAATCACTGCCGCCATCATTCCAACTCATTTACATCTAGCCAGTGTTTGGGACTTAAAGTCTTACATTGCCTACTCTTGCTGGAGAAAAAATTGACCAGTTTATTTTAGTGCTGTCCTATAAAAGAGGAAAGATCTAGGTGAAGATATCTGTGACTTCCTTCTCTAGCTGCCAGAGCGCCTTTGCATTAGTTTAATGTTCTACTAAGGGGATTATTTAGATTTTTTCTTTCCCTAGGCCTATTCTGATATGTGTGCCTCCTCAATGACCCAGTAACACCTCCTTTACTCTTGCTATATTCCAATTATAAGTTTACCACACACCTATACAGAAAGCTATAAGTGTATGTGCCACATACAATTGAAAACAGAATATTCTCTGTATATAGACATTTCCATGCATTTAATATGGCATTATATAGGCAACTTCAGACAACCTGCTGAAAATTTGCTGTCCTATTCCTCGGCCTGGTGGGCCTGGGATGAAACACACCCATGGTTCTACTCTTGAACTTCTTGATGTGTAGACCTTACAAGATATTGTACATCACTGTATTACATATTCTATGTAATATGACAATAGAAGATTTTGGTGAAACTCCCAGTTATCTGTATTGAAAAAATACTACATTTCAAGCAGAGAAGTGGTTTTGGATTAATCAGACCAGTGGTGAGTACCCCGATGTTGGTCTTGCTCTGTTCTCCACTATACCAAATTATTGATGAGGCTTTGTAGTGCATAGACCTCTATATACATTTCCATCATACTTTGCTTCATGCCTTCCCATTCACGTTACATCACGTTACTGGATCAGAGACATCATTCCACTGTGCCAATAATAATACAAGCTAATACATTAATAGAAGCTAGCATGAAATGAAGGAGCAAAATAAATAAATAAATAAATAATAATCCAAGAGTGTATTTTTGTAAATTGCATTTCACATTGAAAAAGTTTTACAGTTTGTTTTCTTTCATAAAACAAAAAACACATTGTTGAATAACATTGCATTGAATATATAATCGTTTTAGGCCATAACCCATTTAGCCAATGAACAATCAGCAAATTAACAATAAAATAAATGTATGAGACACGATTTTCAGCCAATTAGATAATACGACTCTATGGTTGGTGCATCACTTGCAAGTTTCAAGTAAGCTTAAACATTATTTAGATTTTTATAATAGAAAAAACTGTTTTTAATGTGTACAATATTTAAATACACAACAGATATTTTTGTTGACGTCCATGTCCCATAATCTTTTACGTCATGTGTTTAGCCATTGTTTGATTAAATGTACATGGAAAAAAAATGTTTTCTTTATGGCATATGAAAGATGGTAACTCATAATATGTCATTTTTTTTATTCAAATGTGCCTCTCACAGCACAGTAAACTACTCTCAGGGTTTGCCCCTGTCAGCCAATGAGCAGAAATATATCTGTATGAGCCATACTTGTCTGTCAAGAGTATGTTCTGTGCATTTCCTTATACTTTCAACTAATTTTAAACAGGTTTTACTTATTATTTTGTGTAATGTTAAAACATGTTCATTTAAATGCATGAAAAAAACAGCTGAGGTCCCTGTCCCTTTAATGAAATTGTGTACACTCCTAGTATAGAAACTATTCTACATCTTACTTATAAATGGATTACTATACCTGTTATTATATGATATACCTGTTTCTAGTGCAACCTAAATGTAATGGATGTTCAGTAGGAGCAGTAATCGTAAGTGTCTTTACATTTATATAAGTATCTGGCTCCCATGTGTCTGGATTATATTTGTTTACAGTTTGGTGTATGAATCCTAATTACATTTTATTTGTTTGTGTGGTTGCAGATTATCTTTGGTACTTTATGCAGCATGACATACATCACTGCATGGACTGATGATAAAAAATGAGACAGGTAAGGTTGTTATTGATAGGACAAAGCACTGGAAATATGTTTCGGAACAGTTGCCAGTATTTACAGTTTCTATTCAGTATGAACTTGTAAATTAAATATAAATTGTCACAGACTGACACATTTACAAAGACCCAGTATCTGATTGCAATAGGTTTCTTGTTATCAATTAATAGGTTTCTTTTTATCAACTTAGCTTCTGAAAAGAAAATTGGACTCATATTTATTATTAAAACTAGTAACTTGCGGCGGAGCTAGCGTCTGGAGCAGGAAGACGCAGGGAGACAGAGCTCCGGCTCGAGAATTCTTAAAGAGGCCCAAAAAGGGCCAAAAAGGGGCAAAAGTCCAGCCAGGGCAGGCCACATCTCCCCACAAGACCGGGGGGGGAGCATAGGGGACACCCCCGAACCCCCCGAGGCGCACCTGGAAAGCCCGCCGGCATAGATAGCGCGGCCGAGCTCCGGCAGGGCACAACAGGGCTGAAGCCCAATCAGTGCTCCTCTACAGGAGGCCCCCAAGACCCGTGGACCAGGGGTACCGTCCAGGCCCCGCTGGATCCGACATCAGGAGTGGTACAGTCGTGCCAGGAGGGATCCCAGAGCCGGGAGGCGGCCATCTTGCCTGCACACGAGGCGTCAACGCTGCGGGAGGCCCAGACAGGGTGAGTGCCCCAAGAGAGGGCCAGGGGCTCCCCGGGGGGCGATCCCAGGCGACTGGCCAGGGCAGAGAGGCCTGAGAGGGCTGAGGAGGCAACAGGAGAGAGGGGGAAAAAGCCTGCGAAACGGGAGGCCGCCATTTTGTAAGCTGGGCCTGGTGGAAGGGCCTTGGTCAGCCCTATACCTCCCTACAGCATCCCACACTGCTTAGGAGTGCAACACTAAGAGACACTGAGGCTGCTGAACTGGGGTCAGGCTGCTCAGGATAGGATCTGCCCTACAAGCCTGGCACAGCGTGACCCTCTCCCTGATCCAGCTCATGTAAGTGACTCTGCATTTCTTTATTAAGCACATCACGGGTGCACGGCCATCTTTATTGCTCCTTCACATCCAGACTGCCTCTGGTAGCATATATCTGACCAGAATAACAGTGAGAAGGCTTCTACACCAATTTTCCTTGCAGTGGCACAGACCACTATTTGCTGATATCCACGTACATACACCTGGAAAGACACAGCATCAGGAGTGAAAGTAGCCTGGGAACGCAGACCTCCACCCCATGTGTGCGGCATCAGTTACCCAGTATATATTGGCCATTGGCGCGAGGTTGTCACAGCGATTTAGGGCAATTCAGTGACACCTAGTAGTTGAACAATTCAAGACGCCAGGCAGGGGAGGACTGAAGAACATGGGTACGCACGCTTCATATAGAAGGTATGTGCGGAAGGGATCCTGGAGCTAGAGGCAATGGGGAGGCGACAAGCAGAGTAAGCTGAAATAATGAGATCCTATTCATGAGCGACAAGGAATACCCCAGTACCCTAGCCTGAACAGCCGCAGCGCACATAATCGTCACAAACCCCATGCCAGGGGCGGTATCCTAGCAGCCCACACAAGCTAAAATAGCTAACACCAGGGAGACCCTCTATAACCAAGACGAACCCCCGGTGACCTGCGGGCCTGGAGCAGAAGCAGGACCGATGATGAAGAAAGGGAAGAAAAGCATAACCTCCAGGGGCATATCCGATCATTTCCCAGTAGCAACCACACCGAAAAGCAAAGCAGGGGAGAGCTCCCCAGAACGGTCAGAGATGTCAGAAGCTGAGGGAGACCGGCCCAATACAATCACAGATGTGGACTTCTCGGTGTCGGCAATGGCCAAATTCGAAGTGTTGCTGAAAACCCAGCTGGCGTTGGCCCTAAAGGAAGTGAGAGAAGAGATCTGTGCGGTGGGACAGAGAACCCATGAGCTGGAACGAACAACTGACCAAATCATATCCGCTCAGGAGGAAGATAAGCTGGAGATAAGTGCTAATACTTCTCGCATTGAGGCTCTGGAAAGCAAGATAGAGGATCTAGAGAATAGATCCCGTAGACACAACGTCCGTCTGAGAGGCGTCCCGACAAAAGTGGGTGACATCATGGCGTACCTTGAAGCAGTATTCTTTACCATCATTCCCGGCCATCAAAAGGAGGAACTGCTGATAGAAAGGGCCCATAGGCCTCTGGGTGGCCCTAGCAACCCAGATAAACCAAAATACATTGTTGTACGCTTTGTGAGACAAAGTTCCAGAGACCTGCTAATGGCTAAGGCAAGAAGGTTGCCCAAGATAGTGGGACCGGACGGTTCTTCTTTACAATTGTTTGCAGATCTTGCCCCAGCAACCTTAGCAAAAAGGAGAGAGATGAAACCAGCTCTGGAAATCTTAACTGCGAACAAAATCCAGTATAGATGGGGATTTCCATTTAGCATCCAATTTGAATGGAGGGAGCAATTACATAGAGCTTTCTCCCTGGCAAGCCTTCAAAAAAAGCTGGTGCATTTACAGCTGGTACCAGAAGGTACTAACCTGTTGGGTCAGCTACCCAGACCCAGAGAGAGGCCTTTCAGAGAATGGTCCGAAGTCTCCGTCAGGAAGAAACAAAGACACAACAACAGACTGGAGCAACGAGATCAGGGTAGTGGTACCAAGGAAGGGGAGCCACCATGTAATGATATAATGGACTGATAAGCTATTTAATAGTAGCAGGGACTAAAGGCCGTACTTATGGTCAATAATGTAGAGTCTTACTTTACTGTTTAGGACAAGTCAGAGTAATGGTCGGGGGGAAGCTGGGGTTTTGCTTAGCAACAAAGCGTATCAAGAACGAGGATAATTAAAGCAGAAGCTTATATTGCTTGTTTGCCGCCCATAGTTTATTGGGGGAAGGTTTTTTTTTGTTCTTCTTTTAGTAGAAAAAACTGAGTAGTATAGTTGTCTACTATCAGGAAGTTCCTCACACTAGGGATCTTTAGTGGGTTCAGGGATCTCCACTCCCTAGGCACGAAGGTGCAAGATGGTTAGTTATGTGAGGAGGAGGGGGGAGGGTGGGGGGAACAGGGCCCAAAATGGTTTAGTTTTTCAAGTTTTGTTGTTAATGTGTTTTTACTGTATTTCTCTTGCTCAGGCTGGTAAAGAAACGGATGCACTGGCAACTCGCCGGCTCTCACGGACCTCTCCCGCGGAATCCAAATCCTCTGTCTCCACAAATGGTGAGTCACCACTGACAATAGTAACACATGACTATAATACCTATGGCTGAGTCAGAATACGTCTGCATCACACATAACGTTAGAGGCTTTAACACCCCCTCCAAAAGAAGGAAAGCGTTCCAATCTTACAAAGCCCATAACCCGGCGGTTATATTTATCCAAGAAACACACTTTAAACGCCGCCAGGTCCCGTCCTTTATGGACAAAAACTTCCCCATATTTCACACTACATGTAGTAACTCTAAGAAGGAAGGGACAGCGATTCTGTTACACAAAAATTTCCCGTTCATACTAGACAAAAAAATAGTAGATAAGCAGGGATATTACCTGTTTCTGACAGGGACCGTCCTAGACCTCCCGGTTACCTTAGCCACCATATATGCCCCTACTAACTCTCCACACAATCATTTAATCAGAGCACTGAGACACCTAGCGAAAGTGAGGGAGGGTAAGATCATCCTGGGGGGAGACTTCAATCTGACGTTGGACGTGAAAAACGATAGAACGGGGAAAGACTTAGGAGGCAAATTCTCTAAAAAATTGAAAATAATTCAATTACTGCTAGGGGAACTAGGAGTAGTGGATCTATGGAGGGAATGTCACCTAGGGACTAGAGAATTCACCTTCTACTCATACCCCCACAAAGTATACTCCAGAATAGATTACATACTAACGGACTCAGTACTGTTGAAGGAGGCTAGGGGGGTGGAAATAGTACCCTGTGCTTGGTCAGACCATAGCCTGGTTAAGGCGACCATAAATCTAGGCCCCACAACTAAACCTCCATACAAGTGGAGACTGAACGAAAGAGTATTGACGATTCCGTCAGTTAAGGACAGAATAACCCAAGAATTCGAATTTTTCTTTGAGTCTAATGAAACACCGGAGATGGGGATTGGCTGGGTCTGGGTGGCGCATAAGGCATACATCAGGGGCATGTGTATAAAGGAAGCGGCCAAGTTTAGGAAAGAACAGAAAGCTCGAGAACAGAAACTTACGGAAGAGCTAGGCGTCCTAGAAAAGGGTAACCAACAAAAACCTAACAAGCAGACTAGGCGGGAAATTGAAAGAGTGAGAGTAGAATTGGATAAGATTTACTCAGAAAGGGCAGAAAAATTGCTTAGGAGAACCCATCATAAATTCTTCCTCCAAGCAAATAAACCTGATAGGATGCTGGCGAGAAAGTTAAGATCAAAACATATGCAATCAATAATTCATTATATAAAAGTTGGGGGCAGTGTAAGAACGGCTAATCCCACTAGGATACAGGAAATGTTTTTCCACTTTTATCAGAACCTCTACTCGGCGGCCGGTAAGGAAACGGAAGGTAGCATAAGATCATGGCTAGACAGGTACGATTTACCAAGATTGGAGGAAACTGAGGTAGAACTACTAAAATTTCACTCGAAGAAGTTAGGAAAGGAATACAAGCTTTGAAGAGTGGTAAAGCCCCGGGTCCAGATGGGTTCTCCAACATGTATTATAAGACCTTCAAGGATCAGTTGGCACCCAGATTAGCCAAATTGTATAACCATATCTTAGAGGGGCAGTCAATTCCCCCTGAAATGAATCTGGCCGAAATAACTCTTTTTCCTAAGGAAGGGAAGGACAACACAGAGGTTAAGAACTACAGGCCCATTTCTTTGCTGAACGGGGATATTAAACTCTTGGCTAAGATTATGGCGGACAGGGTCTCAAAATTTCTTCCACGTATTATCCACAAAGACCAGGTAGGGTTTGTCCCCCATAGACAAGCTCGAAATAACATTAGAAAAGTAATTAATTTAATCCACCATGCCAATAATAACAAAATCCCAGCATGCCTTTTGGCGTTAGACATTGAGAAGGCCTTTGATTCTTTGGAGTGGCCATACCTTGGGGAGGTCTTAAAGAAATTTGGTTTTACAGGAGGATTCCTAAACTTAATTAATACATATTATAGAAACCCGGAAGCGCATCTGAAGCTCCCGGGCACACTGAATCAGGCCATCAAAATTGGAAGGGGTACGAGACAGGGGTGTCCCCTGTCCCCCTTACTCTTTGCCATCGCAGTTGAACCATTAGCACAGGCAATTAGGATGAACTCAGGGATCAAGGGTCTGGTAATAGGGCAACAACACTATAAACTTAACCTGTTTGCAGACGATATGTTGTGCACAATAACAGAACCTGAACAGTCCATTACTACCTTGATGGACACCCTCTCAGAGTTTGGTCGCAAATCAGGGCTCCTCATTAACGTCGGGAAAACAGAAGCATTGGCTATAAATCTAGATTCTCACACAAAAGAATTAATATCAGACAAGTTCAAATTCCAATGGGCCAAGGACTACATTCAGTATCTAGGGATAAAAATCACGCCGCATACAAATTCCTTATATAGGTCTAACTATCCCCCGCTTTATAAAAGACTTAGTGAAGATATGCATAAATGGTCTAGCTTTCCTATTTCATGGCTGGGAAGGATTAACTCCTTTAAGATGACAATTCTACCGAAGCTGTTGTATCTGCTTAGGACCCTGCCAATCCCCGTCAATCAGGTAGACTTGAAAGGGTTTCAAAGGAAAGTATCCCAATTTACATGGAAGGGCAAACCCCCCAGAATTAAAAAGGAGATAATGTACAAGCACAAGGAAAGGGGTGGACTATCATTCCCAGACCTGAAGAAATACTATAGAGCGGCGCAATTATCGTTTATTCCCTTAATTCATTCAGGGGTTCACCAACCGCTATGGAAAACGCTAGAAGACCAGTGGCTAAACCCTTACACCTGGGACACCCTGGTCTGGTTGGATGGGGTGCCGGAGGGTGCGGGAAAGATTAAACACCCGGTTATTGCCAATACGTTACAAGGATGGAAATGGGCCCTGAAACACACAAACCTTTTTAGACACCCATCCCCGATGATCTCTGTATTTGGGCATCCACAGTCTCCAACAGGGATCAGCTCAGAGGCAAAATGGTGGTGGAAATCTAGGGGGCTAGATAGGCTAGGAGCTTGGCTAGGAACGGACATTCCAATAACATACGAATACTTGAGAGATCATCATAATATCCCTATTGATCAACATTTTAATTTCTGCAAAATCAGACATTTGGTCAATACTATAGGTAGAATGCAAGGCTCCCCTAAAAAAACATGGCTTTCGGGAATATGTCAAAAAGTTCCCCTGACTAAAGGAATCATAGGGGGTATATACGAAATTTATAATACACCTACAGAACGGGTAAGGGATAAATACATAGAGGAATGGGAGAGGGACATAGGAGAACACTGGGAAACAGAGAAATGGGAGAAAGTTTGGAAAAATATTTATAAAGGTTCACTAAACCACACACTTCTAGAAACTGCCATTAAGGTCCTCCACAGAACTTACCTAACCCCTGTAAGAATGGCGAAGTGGAACAAATCAGGGGGGATATATTGTACAAGGGGCTGTCAGACCCCTGGCTCATTCATACACATGTGGTGGGAATGCCCTAAAGTTGCTCAGGTATGGACAGCTGTGACAGATCTTGCGGTTGACATTCTCAAAACCCAAGGAGGGGGCTCGTTAGATTCATGTTTATTGGGAATCCCAGACCCACGGCTATCCCCAACACAAAATAGGCTACTACAGTTCATGTACATGGCTACCAAGTCACATATCGCTAAACATTGGAAAACGGATACACTTGAGCTTCAGGCTATAAAAAACAAAATAAACTATCTAGCAGTAAACAAGCACATGACACATATTTTAGCAGATTCGGTCCAGAAATACAGAGACATATGGGAGCCATGTTTAGCATATGCGGGCTAGCAAGGTGGGAACACAGGTGGGTAAGGCGACAGAGAGAAGGAAAACAAAAGGGAAAAAAAAGAAAGGGAAAAACTAGGAGGAGGAGGAAACGTGAGAGGCGCTGGAGAGTCCGGCGAGGAGCCATGAAGTTCAGAAAGGTAAAACGAATAGAAATTATAATACTTTTTTTTTAATATTGTATGAGAAAATACAGATGACACTACAGTTTTGAATTTTGTTCAAGTTTAGGTGTGTAAGAATGAATAAAGGATATGGGGGATTGATATGTTGAATTAGGTTTCTGGGATCAAGAATAGATACCTTGTACATAGGAAGGTCATTTTTCAAGGGTAGTAAGAAGGGAAGGGCTATATAGGCGTAGAAAACTAGGCTTAAACCCGAGTATGAGTATAAATAAAGACAAAAAAACCCTATTAGAGTTTGTTTTTCTGTTTTTTGTTTTATTTTAGGAGTTCACATTTGGTTAGTTTAGTTGGCGTGGGTAGGATTTATTTAAGTTAAATGCTATATGGAATGTCGCAGGTAGGGTAAATACAAAGAACACTAGAAGGGGCATTTGGGGATTAAGGTTCATATTGCTAATTGTAATAGGCCCCATTAAGCCTAGCCTGCGAGCTATGGATTACTGAGTCGATAAATGAAAAGTTACAGAGAAAAAAATAAATAAGTTATACCCATTTATGGTTGGTGTTGTATTACTAGAAAACGGAAAAGGAGGGGGGAGAGGTCACGTTGATTGCAGAGTCAGGTTACATATGTTTATAAAAATGGTTGTAGAAGGTTAATTCCTGACCTGTGAGTCATGGCTTACTGATATATTGTTTGTTTAATGTTTGAAGTGACCAATAAAAACTATTGATGAGGAAAAAACTAGTAACTTGCCCGTCAACAATGACAGGAATAAAATTGTAAAGCTGGCAATGGTTTTGATACTCTGAGCACCTTCGACACTCATTGCAATCCTTTCCCCCCGTGTACTTCAACTTTCCTGTTTGGCAATGATCACATTTGGCGAGCATCGCAAGCCCCAAGATGAGCACCTTTGGCGATCAACGCATGTCTCACAATGAGTTCCTTCGTCGCTCATTGCAAGGCTCTCCCGCTCATCGCATGGCTCTCAATGAGGGACTCAAATGCGTGACCAACATCGCAAACATTACATACACTGACAACTATATATGTGATGCAACTGTAAAAAAAAATTTGCAGGACCCTGGAGGGATCCATTATAAATTGGTAGAATTTGTGTGTGAGAGTGGAGAGTAGGAGAGCTATGGTAGCATCCTTTGATGTCCTGCTTCGAGGACAGTAAAGTGAAAGGGGTGTGGTGTCAATTTAAATTAAAATATTATCGACTTCTGCCTGTTCCTTCATCCACCACCCCTTCCTCCTCTGATATCTACAATCACAAACACACCCATCATCCACCCTCAGGATGAGATGTAACAAATACAAAATGGATCAATTAAATGTTATTTAGAAACTAGCAACTTGCCCGTCAAAAAATGATGGCAATAAAATTGTAAGGCAGGTAATGCTGTTTGGTGGAGACGAGCAGTGAATGGGTGTTGTTTTTTTGGGGGGGTTGTGTCTATTTGTTTTTGTATGGTAATTAAATAATGAATACATTAAGAAATGAATATACTTTACCTATTTGGAAGTAAAATATGCAGGAAGGATTGTGCTGAAGAGCTGACAATCTGTTTTAATGTTCCTGCAGCATGCAATGTAGGTTTGCACTGTTGTGGAGCTGAGGTGTAAGTGTCAGCAATGTGTGCAGTGTGTAGTGTAAATAGTGTATGTGCGCGAGGGGAAGCCGCTAGGGTAACTGTGTTCTTCCGCATTGTGTAAGTTAGTGTTGTAAAATGGCGGCTAATGTGTATGTGCTACGCGGCTGTGTATGATGTAGCGTCCTTGCTAATGGTGTATCTTGTACCTCGTACGGCTTTTTCGAAAATCCGTATTTGCTTGGTGGTGTTTTGCGTGTTTAGGGTTCTGTAGCCTCTTTTTCGTTTTTATCGGTGGCCATTTTTTCTGTCGCTTAGGGGATTTTCGTGTGTGTCCCGCGGCTCGTATTTTTGGATGTTAAGTCCGTAAATTTGGGGGTGTAAGTCCCGCCTGCGGCTCATTGCAGCCGACGTGGGAGCCTCAACCTCCGCAAATGAGGCCCCTTGTTTCGATAGGGTCCGCATTTGCGGCCCGAAAGTCGTAGGGGGTCGTAGGGGGTGCTCATCACCAGCGCAAGGAGCGCCTTTAGCGCTTTTTGCTAGAAACTGCGGCTCTCGCTTTGCGAGGGCCGCAGTTACTGCGGCTGCTCGCAACTATATATGTGATGCCATTTTCATATCGAAAACTAACATAGAAGATGCCATTTTGAGCTCTCAGTTATTTCTTGTTATCATCCACAAATCAAAATGTATATCTTTGTTAATTAAAAATAAGTGCAATTATTTACTTATAAGGCCCTGAGGCGTTTGTTCCCATTTGTCTTGGCTGTAGTCGACTCCGCAGAGATAGACACGTTCTTTGTGCAGGCCACAGCAATCAAACAATGGACTCCAAGCCACATAGGCTCATCAGCAATTAACGTCAATGATCTCTTATTGATTATCAATGATGATTTTAAAGGGCCACTGTAGTTTGGTACCATATTCACATGCTTGTGAACTATTAAGCAAAATATTAACATAAGTAGTTGTGCTAATTTAGACGACTCTGATTGCATCATGTTGGATTCCATCTTAGACTGCTAGTCTGTCTGTAGTTTGAATGGGAGGGTTATCTGTGCCATTCTATTTTATTATTAAGAAGATTATTTTAACAATAGTAAATACAGATTATTGTCTGCGTCCATTGCCCCCCCCCCCCCCACTAAGGTTTTGAATAATTTTACATAGACAAAATGTCCATCATCATTAAATCCAAAAAATAAAGGCTGTAATTTTATATAAAAATATGTAAAAACATTTTTATCCAGTAAAGCAAAGGATGAAGATTGCACATAAAACTTAATAAAATAAAATAATATTGTTGAATTTTTTTGTACTATCCAGAATAGTTATAATATAAATCCTGGGCTTCAGAGGTCATTTTGTTTTTTTTCTAAAACTAATTTCACCATTGTCAATTGTATTTCTTCATTTATATTATAAATATGTGTTTTCAGTGTCCCTTTATATATATTTTTAAAAGGAACCATGTAAAAGGTAGTATGTGATTAATGGGGTAAAATGCATTGTCAGTTGCATGTCCCCACCCAGAGTGCAGTGCAACAGCTGTATTTCTTGAGATTCTGAGAAGGAATGTTTTTAACTTTTTTTAGGCACGAATATGAAAACAGATGTATACAGTATGTGTATATATATATATATATATATATATATATATATATATATATATATACAGTATATATACTCATATTTGTAGGTGGGTCCCTTTTCCTTTGTAGCTGGTGGTGTGGCCAAAGCTACAGCTTCTAGACCTGGAATGGAGGGTCGAGGGATGAAATGGAAATAATTCTAATCAAGGGAAAGGTGAGTGGTGTTATTAGCGGCGTGTGCAAGGTTGGGTAGGAGAGAGGATCCTATATAGAGATGAGGGAGAAAGTCCCTCCCATAATTCCAGATACTCACCTGGATATTTGTAGTCAGGACTGTCTGCTTTAGTAGCTGGGGATGTGGCCAAAGCTACTGGTTCTTGACCTAGATTGGAGTGCCAAAAAAATTAAGATGTTACTGTGTGAGACATTTAAAGGCTTGTCTGAGTTGTGCTTGGGGGTCTGGAATATATCTAGAGTAGCAGTTTTTTTCACCTTCCTAGAGTCTTGATAATGTAGATAGGGGTCTGGTTTCTATGTGTACAGAGCTGTTGTGTTGACCACCTTACTGTACGGCTCTGAGTCGTGGGTTACCTACCACCATCACCTACAACTTCTTGAGCACTTTCATCAACGCTGCCTCTGCATAATCCTCAACATCCACTGAAATGACCACATACCCAACACTGAAGTCCTAGAACAGGCAGGAGTCATTGGCATTTTTGGCCATGCTGTTGCAGACACAGTTGCGCTGGGCAGGACACATCTCTAGGAGGGGTATCAACTTCCAAAGATTGTGCTATATGGTGAGCTCACCACTGGTAATTGAGACAGAGGAGGACCCAAGAAGAGGTGCAAGGACTCATTAAAATAGTCCCTTGATGCCTGTCAAATTGACCATCATCGATGGACAGCTTTAGCTTCAGACTGCAAGGCCTGGAGAAGTACCATTCACCAGGTTGTCTCCTCTTTCAAGAGAACACACAGGGCTGATCCTGAGGACAAAAGGAGATGGAGGAAAATTCTAGTCACTGCAGCACCCACGAGTCTGCCTGTCCTGCATTGGTCTCCTCAGCCACCAAGGAGTCTGCATATGTGGAAAGCATCCCTTTTAAATCTTCATTTGGGAAGCCAAGACAAGATATATATATATATATATATATATATATATATATATATATATATATATATATATATATATATATATTTTATACACATATACCACAAATTCATTTAGCTTATGGTGAGCAAAAGAGTGTTCATTTTTATATGTATAATATTGTGTGCATTTGTTTAAGGGGACACAAATATAGGTGTTTTTACCATTTCTCTGCTTCATTTTTTTTATAATAATAGCAATTTGCTACCTGTGGGGCATTCTCATCATGTAAATAATTTATTGCTGCTGTATCCAGAGAACTTTCCTAAAAAACTATTTTTGGATAATTCATGTGCACAATTTCCTCTTGCCATTAAAAATAAATTGTACTTTTACAGTGTTCCTCAAGGATGTTTTCAGGATAGTATTATGGAAACGGTAAGTCATCAGAATACCTTTAAACGGACGTTCATGGAAGCATTGTAATTGTGGCTTGGTGTCTAACATCTGACATAAGACCCATTACTACACAGTAGCAGTATATAGGTTGGTTCCATTTATTAAATAATTATATATGCTGCCTTTCCTGCCAAAACTATTGCAGGTGCTCTAGCCCAAAAATGGTGGGAAACAAGCTATCACAATTACAAACATATGTGTATAATAGAACACTTTTGGTAGATGGTTAGGATGGTTGGCTTCCACTTTTCCTATTCTCTGAAATGTCTTGTTACTGTGGATAGTCTGAATACAGTAATTCATAATAGAGGTGATACAATCCTTTATAACTTCAGGGCCATATGTAAGAAATGATGAAGCATTTATAAACTTTTGGGGCCTCATTCTATTAGCGGCCGTAAATCGGCCGTAAGGCTGCGATTCCTTGGGGGGTTCAGTTAACTCGCGATTCTATTATACGGCCTCGCAAGGATCTCCTTTTACGGCCGGCCGCATATCTTGGAACCTGCCGTAATCTCAGAAATATAAAAACTCAAAAATAAATTCAAGCCTGCACTGTACAGCTCTGTAAATGCTAGGGATCATATTGGGGGACATGAGGATTAAAAGGAACCCACTCTCAAGCTTGCACATCAGCCCAAACCCGAGTTCAAATTAACTGTTTATTTTCCGGCTGCGGCGTGGGCGGGTCTGAGGTGCTCCAAGCACTCTGGACTTTTTACATGGATATTTTACGGATATTAAAAATAAAATATTTTACGGATTTGAGTATAGGATAATTATGTGCTATTTTTTCTAACACCTAAAATCCCTTTATAGTCTTCTCAAAGTGCAGGATGGCTTTATTTGAGCTATTTTATGTGCTTAATTGGTGCTAGCGGGACCTCTTTCCTGCAAGTAAGCAGCGGCTCGTTTTTAGCCTTGCGGAGAGGTTTCCCGGAGCAATTGAATTGCAAAACTCTTGCGGCTGTTTTAGATCAAACGATTTCCTCTGGGGCGAGCGCCGCAAGAGATAGCAAGGCACCGGCCGCAAGCCTGCCGGAGCCTCCGGCCGTAAGGGAATAGAATAGCAGAATAGCTTGCGGCCGGTCCTTGCGGCCCCGCAACGGCTGCGGCCGCTAATAGAATGAGGCCCTTGGAGATTATCTTTATGGACCTAACACATCTGAGAACGAACAATACCTAAGTAGGTTTGTTCTCTAGGTCTGGTTACCTACTCTTGTAGCTCACTTGTGCCATTCGCAGGGAGAAATATCCTGTAGTATATCAGTCTGGTCCCACTCAAAAGAGTGACCCAGCTCCGAAATACCAGGCAATTCTACCCTGAGCAGGAGAAACAGCAAGCCTGTTTTAATAACCACTCTTTAGTGTGCAAATCTGGAATAACAGGCAATGCATATTTTTCAAGTAACTGTATTTTTTTGGAATGAGCTAGATCCACCAGTGGTTAAAATTCAAACGTGAATCATACATGGAGCAACTAGGTAAGGTGATGTGCTTACAATTATTATTTTCCCCCTTGCACATGGTCATTACATCAGCACTCAAACATGTGTAAAGGACTGATCCTTTCTATTTTTATTGCTTGAATTAAGTACTGGGCAACATGGAGATAAGGAGCCAAATTTTAACCACCTCACTACAAGCAATCATATTTGCATAAGAAGTGTCTGCGCAGTATTCATCTGCCAGAGCGGAGGACAGTTGCACTTGTCCATTAGTTAAGGACAGTATCATGGGAGAATGGTCTGGTCCTGTGCCCAGAAGAGCATCTGCCCATGGGTGTAGGAGCCAAAGAAAATCTGGGGGGATACTGCATGTAGTATACAAATACAACACAAATGTTTCTCTACATACATTGAAGGGGGGTTGGTCCCCCCCACCACCACCTTCATGCATGCTCTATTAGGCTGGCACTGGGTGCCGTACCGAGTAACTACTGTAGGACTTAAGCAAGTACTCAGCTTTATCAGTGGTTTGCTTTTAAAATGTACATGATTGTACCCCATGTTGCTCCACCTCCCTTGAAGAATTCATTGTTAAGACCCTATTGTCACCCGAACACTCCATATGGCTGAATATGACTAGTTTTTGCTTTGGAAGCTCCAGCACTTACATTGATCCTCATGATATTCTTTATCCATTCCTAAATGCAACTACCTTGCAAGAAAAATGGTTCTACTGGGACATTACAATTCCTTCTATATATGTTCTCAGACAGGGAACCAGACAATATGTTTGCTGAATCCCATGCTATAGTATTACTGCTGTAAAAAGTGGCGGCTGAATAAACCACTATAGCTAAATGGGTTTTTCTTTCACATTACTGTTTGTGCCAGTTACCACCAATTACAGTAATATATTTACATTGCCTTGAATAACCACCCACCATGCACAATGTATTTAAGGGGCTCACTATCCAATAGAAAACAAATATGGAGCCCAGAAGCCCATGTGGCACTGCATCTATAGATACAGTATATATATATATATATATATATATATATATATATATATATATATATATATATATATATATATATATATATATTTATATTTATATATATATATATATATATATATATATATATATATATATATATATATATATATATAAAACAATTCTATAAAGTTAACCTGAAATTAAGTCATTTGGTTTATGTCATGATAGTGTCCTGATAACTGAATGGGCTATTCATTCTAAAAATAGAATATTTAGAAACTACCTGAAAAAGACTACAAAAGCACACTTGTTCTCTTAATCCCTTATGACTTCACCTGGTCTATGATTTCCCAATAATGAGAAGGAAGTTGTTATTACCTTTAGAACTTAACCAAAATTTACATCGAAAAGAGGAAAAATACAAAGAGTAAATGAAAGCAACAATACTGCCTAATTTTAGTAAGATTGTTTTTATCCATATTTGTTGAATCTTGAAAATACAAAAAAGGTTTGTATCGCAATAGTGTCCCTTATTAGCATTTATATTAAGTTAAAGTACCACTGTACTTTGAGAAAAAAGGCACGTGTTTGTAAAGCATGTAACAAATGAACAAAATTAGCAGCTTTGTAAGTCATGGACTTGAAATACGATTGGTATTGCATCTTTAGTCCAATACAGATGCTGAGTGCTAAGTCCGTCCAATGCCTGCACTTCCTTGTTTGGTCAATATGATTCTATATATGCAGGGTATGTGACGCCGCTGTTGTACCATTCTGGTAAATAAAAGGAGACTGCTGCTTCTCTGGGGGCACCATGCATAGCGATGCCCAATATTAGAGTGTAGAAATCGCAGAGTTGTGGTTGGAGAAGCGCAATTGCTCCTGACCAGTACCTAGATGTTCAGTGAATCTTTGCGGCTGGATGGAGGGTAATTATACCATTGGTATATGATCTTTCCAATCTTGTGTGTGAGATGATGTATTGATATAGTTCTCGTTATACAAAGAACATACATGATCGAATATAAAAATTCCAGTTTATTTTTGTTTTACAGAATTCTCCTCCCCCTGAGTCGGAATTTAGGTCATGTAAAAACAATGATGAAGCAATAAAATCCAAAGCGATAAAAAAATGCTGATTTATAATATATACCGAAATGCACAAATAAATGGATGATCAAACGCATTTCTCTGTGGTGTACACAGCTTCCTCAGTGATAATATAGTTCTGTGGGTAAATACAAAAGAGTCAAAAGTCTATATTGTAATACAGAGTACAGCTTTTAGCAGCAGGTGGTCCTCAGACTATTCTGATCTCTTATTAAAAACTAAAACATTTTCTTGATATACATAAAAGTAATAATAATAATAATAATAATAAAAAATAATAAATAAACATTATATATAGAAATTATATAAATCCAGCTACTAAGTACAATTAGTTTAACAGTTTGTTATATATACACAGATACGGCTAATACTGGCCTTATAACACTACAATCACAATGCTGAAAAACTATTTTTAGTGCATGTTCTAAGTTAGAAAATTCATGGAATTGAAAAATCTGAAATTGTGAACAATTTATGAATAAAGCAATCCATTGTGTGTTTGTTTTTTGTACATCACTTCCTTCAAGCTGGATCATGGGGCTGTGTTTCAGTGGAGGGAGGGGTCGGGGAGGAAGGAAAATTATGATGGCTTTGTTAGATAATTGGATCAAATTGATCACCCCTCGCCGGCCAAAAAGGAGGACGTTTCAATCAATATATGCACCCACAGCTCTCCAGAAATATAAATGTCCCTCATACACACAAAACTTACAGCAATTTATCTTGGATGCCTCAGAGTCGAGCAGAAGCATTGACATTTATGTTTTCGAATTGGAAACAAGCATTTTTACTTTCCCTGCAATCAAGCACTATAGCAATCCATAAAATGCATTAGAACATCTGTTTTAGTCCATATGGGTTTTCTTGATATATATTAACTCCTTGAGTCCTGGGATCGATATTACTCAGAAATAACGATTAAAAAATATTTTTAATGGCATAATTGTGCATTTGAGACTGTTGTGCAATTAATTTTTTTTATATTTGGAAATTTTTATTATCACACATGTCATAGGTAGCTGCATCGATTTCAGACTCGCAGGTCTGCAACATTTACAACGTTGTTATTTGACATGATTCCAACCTTTATTGACATACAACACTGTGATAACTCTCCTCTCCTTTTCCCTTTTCTGATACTTATATGTCTTCCCCTGATGTTAAACAAGTTAGCAGATATGCCCTAGCGGGCTTTGTGTGTGGGAATATAAAAGTAGTTTGAGTATAATGTATTCAGTTCGTTAAATTTATAGATCTCCTTCTTGTTCACGTAATTGTGCTGTCTGCATTTGCTACCCTATAGGTTTACCAACATAACTAAAAAACAAAACAAAACCTGTACCTCGTGTTTTACTAGATTTTGCACTCCGACCGTGATTCACGGTCTGACCTTCAATCTTGACGTCTCTCCCGGTGTGGAAGTGGCTGCCCCGATCCCTGCGTCTATTCACCTCTTTCCTGCTAACACGGGGTCGCGGGTTGAGACCTATTCCATGTCCCCCAAATTTTATGAAAAATTATTAGTGTGTTGTTTAGCGAGTGTGTCATCTTTTCGTAAATTTGTATGTAATTCAGTTTATTTACGATTTCTGCTATGCTCAGAGTCGGCTTCAACCACTTTTGGGCTAAATGGCATTTGGCTGCTAGCATAACATATTGAATCCACTCGTTTTGGTATTTAGACAAGTTGGTGCCTGGTATTCCCAGCAAGCATCTATCAATCATGGGGCGTAAGTCTACTTCCAATGTGTCTGAAATTAGGCCGGTGACTTGACTCCACATGGTCTTTGCAACCTGGCAATCCCACCATAACCTCTAAAGCAGTTTTGGGGCGCTGCCGGGTTCATTTTGTGTAACTTGTCAGGGGTGTAGTATGCCCTGTAAAAGACTTTGGTCGCTGTCTCCATGTGGCTAAAGTATAAGGAACCCCTGGTCAGTCTTGCACTAATTTTGTTCCATGCTTTGCAGTCCGAAACTACCCCCAACTCTCTTTCCCATTGGAGGACATTATTCGGTTTGTGCTCACCTCCAATTTTGTTTACTTCCATGTAAATTGTTTTAAGTATGCCTCTGGTATTTTATTATAGTGGAAATACTCTTGGATGGGTAGTTCATATTTCTCGATAAATTGCTCTGTTGTCAGAAGACTATTTCCTTCTATCCAACCCTCTAGCCTGTCTAGTTTCCGCGTCGTCCACCAGCTCAGTGAGTCAGTGCCAATAACCTCCATGCCATTTAAACAGTTGACAGTGGGTGTTAGGGCGCTGATCGCTGGTTTCAAGTGGTGTCTGGACGAGGTCCTTTCCCACTTTCCCAGTCCTAATTTGATTATCGGGTTGTCATCTCCTAGCTTGTGAGGCACTACGCTATGAATTATCCAGGGCAGAGTGTCCCATTTCAAAGGCCTCATCTGGAAGTTCTCTATAAATACCCACAGGGGTTAATGAGTGATGGATATTTGGGCCGCGTTGTAGTACCGCCTAAAGTTTGGGCAACCCATGCCTCCCAGAGTTTTGTGTGCATACATGTTTTTTTTGTTAATTCGGGGTCTTTTATATCCCCATATAAATCTAAAGGTATCTCTTTGAAACATGTCAAGTTCTCTTTTATTAATGGGAACGGGGAGCGTCCTGAAGTAATACAGGATTCTTGGTAGGATATTCATTTTAATGGCGTTCAGTCGCCCTGACCAAGAGAGTTTATATTTATGCCACTTATTCAATTCTAGTCTTAGTTCCCGGTACAGGGGGATATAGTTCGCCCCATATATGTTTTCTATTTCCGGTGTTAACTTAACTCCTAGGTATTTGAGGTGTTTTGGGGGCCATGTGAATGGGAACTTGTCCTTAAGCTGCTTAATTTGTTGTTGGGGGAGTCTAGAGCCCATTGATTCCGTCTTATCTACGTTAATTTTTAATCCCGAGATGCCCCCAAACGTTTCCAACAGGGCCAGGAGGGCGGATATGGAGCTAAGGGGGTCTGTAAGGGTGCACACGATGTCGTCCGCAAAGAGGCAGCACTTAAAGTTGTGCAAACCCACCTCTACTCCCTTAATAGCTGTACTGCTCCTGATGGCTTGTGCCAGGGTTTCTACTGTTAATGCGAAGAGAAGCGGTGAGAGTGGGCAGCCCTGTCTCGTGCCTCTACTTATCGGAATGGGCGTCCCCCTGTCCCCCGATAAGTTGACGTTCGCTATGGGGTCTTTGTAAAGTGTGTTGATAAGGTTAGTGAATTTCCCTGCAAACCCAAATTTCGAAAGGGTGGCCAGGAGAAACGGCCACTCGATCGAGTCGAACGCTTTTTCTAGATCTATGCTCAGGGTACAAAGTGGGATGTCTCTATGTTTAGCAATATGGAGGAGGTTCAGGATTCGTCTTACATTATCTCCTGCTTGCCGGAGAGGAATGAACCCCACCTGGTCTTTGTGTATCAGCCTAGGTATAATGGCTGCCAATCTGTCCGCCATTAATTTTGTCAGAATTTTGATGTCCCCGTTGAGTAGGGATATAGGGCGGTAGTTTTCTACTTTATTTGGGTCCCTTCCCTGTTTGGGGATAAATATAAGATTTGCCAGGTTAAACTCTGGGGGCATGGGTCCCCCAGCCCCCCCCCCCCCCCCCCAGGGCTGCGTTACATAATTTTGTCAGTGGTATGGCCAGTTGCGCTTCGCACGCGGAATAGTATATGTTCGTGAAGCCATCAGGTCCGGGGGCTTTCCCTTTCTTAAGGGAACATATCGTCTTGCACACCTCTTCTACTGATATGTCTGCGTTTAGTTTGTCTACTTCCTCTTTAGATAGACTAGGGAGGTCCTGACTTCTTAAGAAGTCCTGGATCTGGAACTCGCTTGCAACCTGCTTAGTGGAGTATATCTCTTGGAAGGCTGTTATGAAAGTCTATTTTATTTTGTTCTGTTTTTTGGTGATATTACCTTTGTGCAATTAATTTTAATGTCTTTCCATGCGCTCCCTGGCTTTTAAAGTACAGTATTATGTGTTTAATTGCTTTTACAGCTCTTATAAGTATTTGAAAAGCCCTTGAGAGTCCTAATTAGCACTATTTTTGACAAAAACATAATTTCACTTGCGGGTTAGACTTAATTTGCAATCTAGCGCTATGGTTCTAATAGAATATAAATTTTGTGTAACTTTTTAATTATTTAGAGCTCGTAATATTCAAGCTGTGCTAAAACCCATGGAGGTTTAGGGCCAAAATTGCGTCTTTGGCTGGGCCATATTGGCTGTGAGCGGGGAACTCATAATAGCAATGTGAGTAGCTAATAGAATATCTGGCAATGTTAAGAGCAGTTTTAAGTGTGTATACATTTACGAGTTGGGCAATAGAATAGGGCCCTATATGTTCCATCACATAATGCTTACGGTAAGGCATAAGAGAAAGAACTTCTCTAATTAACTAATCCTACCCTGTTGATTACTATTGTAGATGTATCTAAAGTTTCAATAGGACTCAATTTGAGGCATATAGCATTACCATAAAATATATTTTTTATTTTTACAAATTAAAAACATTGACATTGTTAAATCATGTAACTATGTCATATGTCAAAGACAAGTAAATATTAATTTCAGGAGGTCTCATAGACTATACCATACATATAAAGATTATATCAGAGTATTACCTATAGAAATAATTTCTTAGCCAAATATAGTGGTTTTATCACATGAAAATAAAAATGTTTTTATAAAACAATCGGTTAATATACCAAAAAAATATAAAGTGCAGTGTGTTCAATTAATACATATATATAATGTACATAACCATCCTTTCAAAACTTAGAATGTCATAATGAATCAACACACCAAAAACATTGTCACATGAAAAGTAACTTATATTATCAAAACTCAGTAATTTCAAAAATAAATCTAGTTAGACATATATTAAAAATCCTTAAATAGACGTGTAGATATCACAAAAAATAAACATACAGTGCATTAAAATATACACAATTAATAGCTAAGACCTAGATCATATATCATACAAAATAATGTAAAGCCTTACCCTTAGCCCTACAAAGTACTGTTGTGATGGTACTGGAACCCACCATCGGCTCCCTAAAATAAAGGAATCTACTCTAACCACTGGCTATACCCTATAAAACATGAGCAGGATTCTATTCCTCCACTAATTCTAACGTGGTGGTACTGGGGATCCACCACTTACCCCCTTAAATTCCCTATGTCTTATAACACGTCTAAACTACACTAACCTCCTATACAATAAAAAATCAGTCAATACAATGTATAGTTACTCCAAAGTATCATATTCCGATCACCGCTTGTAGCATGCACTTCCCTAGTAGTTGCACTATGATGTGATCTCCACTGGACACAAGACTGCCGAGACCAGCCGACGCAAACATTTCGCTTTAGGCTATTTACAAGGCTAGAAAATGGAAGTGGAAGCAGCGCCTTTTATACGGGTAAGTGAATTAGGTGATCGGATTAACTTTTTCATTCTCATTGCAGGTCTCCTATTATTCAATGAACTATTTGGAGAATAGACAAAGACAAATAATAATAAGAAGACAGTCAAGGGGGTTGTATTACTTACAACAGTTGCATAACAGTTATTATAACTATTATTATTATTATTGTTTATTTATAACGCGCCAACATATTCCGTAGCGCTGTACATAAGATACGTTCAAGACAAAGATACATACAATTAACACATAGTAAAACAAGGAGGGCCCTGTCTTTGAGTTTGCAATCCAGTGACCATGGTGCTTTCCCTAAAACACCTTGTGGGATTGAAACTCGCAGACTTACATCCTAAAGGCAATTAGATACCTAATTAGGCACTATTTATAGTAGTTACATGACAATGTGATAAATGATTAAACATAAAGCATCAATTTCAAGATCTTTCCCTAAGCTAGCCTCACATTGAAGTAGATTCCACCTTTAACGTTAAATCTCATAGCTAAACCTATTTATTTTAGCTAATAGAAATGGGAAATAATAGAAGTTAGTAACACAAACACATAACAAATGGGAAATTTAGCAAGTATAAGCATTTATAATCAACAGTACCCTCCAAGTCTTTGACTGGATAAATTCAAGATTCCCATGGTTTGATTGGATGAAATGTGATTAACAGCATTTTCTGCCAATAAGAGTCCATGTAATAACTTATAAAAACTAAACTGTAAGTGATTTCACATGCTATATTGTGCAGTTGTTGGTTGGATCTTCTCATAAAATGAGTCTGTTTTTTTTTTCCGTTTGTTTTTTTGAGTGGAGGATATTTTTGGACTGGTCAGTTTTACTTATATGATTATATTCAACAGGTCAGTTTTACTTATATGATTATATTCAACAGGTTGTTTTTTTCATTAAAGCTTACATATGGCTGCCAAACCTAGTTTAGAATGGTTTGGGGTTATAAATAGATTTCCCCATTCCAATATACACTGGTCGAGAAGGGTGGAGTAGATCCATGCCTTAAAATGTTTGAACTGGGGTTGAGGGCTTGGGGCATTGTTTGTTTATGTGAAAGGGCATACTTTTATGCACCCTAATTTATCCTATTGGGCTACTAGGGGCTAGAGGGACTAGGTTTCACCTCAATATGAAGGGAGTGACTCACCTTCACTCAGACAGGGCTTCCCACTTCTAATACAGTGACTCATACTTTTTTTTATGTTTTACCTCTCCACTTAAAAATACCAGGGCCCTCATTCAATTGCAATTTGTCCAATTGAATAGGGCTCTAAATAAGCACATAACATATTTTTTAAAAATAAGTTTTTGGTTAGTAAGCATCTATCCAAAAGCAAGGTTTTCACTAACTAAAAACTTCTTTAAAAATATGTTATGTGATTATTTAGAGCCCTATTCAATTGGCCAAATTGCAATTGAATGAGGGCCCAGGAGTAGAGATAGGCTCCTTGTTTCTAATTAGCAAATTCTGCCACAATCAAGAATTTAACACTTCCGCTTTATAAAAAGTTTGCATGAAACGAGTGAATTTGAGAATTTGAGATTTATTCAGGAATTTTTCACTTAGAAGTAAGATCTTTCATTACATTCCAAAATGTAATGTGTATATGAAAATGTATCCAACTGAGCAAGCACATTTTTTCAGATGACCCAATTATGATGTTAAATTAAGTCTCCAAATAAATAGCTGGAGCTACATGAAGTAGTTTAAACTGCAAAGGACCTCCACCATGATGTCTCTTGATACCTAGTTCAGCAGAACAGCTATTTTCTGATGAAGTATAGTTTAATGTGTCTCCATTTCTTGCCAAAGTGCCTCTTCTCATCCATGTTGATGAATCTTATTCAGTACTAAAGCTAGTTCACTAACTGAGTGCTTTGAAAGTAGCTATGCCAAATAAACACTTATGTACCAGTTGTCCAAAAATAACAACAAACAAGGCTTGAAATGTACTGTGCTATAAAAAATAAATGTACTACTTTATAGGGTTTTAAACTTCTATAAATATTTAATATAGGACACTTTAAGAAATGAAAAAAATATCAGTGGAGAAACTTAGCAGGATTGTTATTTTTTTTCTATATGTAGTTTTAGGGTAGTATTTTTAACAATGTATTAACTTTCTTTTATTATCATAATTTTGTAGTAATGTGTTATGTCAAATTTAATGAAGATCTGGGAAACAGTATATTAGTTCATCTGTGATATATCATGGAGTTTGCTCTCAGTTTGAGCTAATGCATTACTATGGAATAACATGTAAGCATCCTCTGTAGTTTTGTTTCTCTATGGAATAAGCAATAGAGAATCAGTGTACTAAAGCAAACAAAACGCTTTTTAAGGGACCACTGCAGATCAGGAAAATCGTCATGTTTGTGAAATATGCAACATACAAATAACTTTTACAGCTGTATAAGATACAAGAATAAATAAAATGTTTCAGAGAAAATCTTCATTTTAGCAGACTTTGGTGCAAGAAAGCTGCCATGACATTAATAATTATTTTACAAGGCATGAGGGAGCATGTCAAATGCTAAAAGCGTATTGAAATCAATCAGTGAATCAATATCCCCCCTCCATCTCCCTTGTACGTTCATCCATTCCTGAAAAAAAAAAAACTTATAATACACACCAATCTTTCCTCAGAATGGTATTTTTTTCTTAAAGGACTACTGTAGCTGTATAGTTTTTTTTTTTATCTAAATTTTCAAAGATTCTTTGAGTAAAGGAATCCATTATGTGTATGTTTATTACACCACTTCCCCCTCCTGGCCAAGAAGCAGGAAGTTTCCATCAATATATGTAGCCACAGATCTCCAGAAATGTAAATGTCCCTCATACACACACAACTTCAGGGTCCAGCAGAGTGTTCAACATTTATGTTTTTCTAATTAAAAACATTTTTTTTACTTTTTGTTCTGCTTAATTATGCTCTTAGTCAGACGCAAAGTTTTCTAACATATATATTTTTTCATTGTACAGAGATCCTTTAACCATGCAACTGTGTGACCACCATTTTGTTTAATGAACCTTTCAAATTCAGAACTTTGTTGTTTAATTGTGTATTACCATTTTATGGCCTTTATTTTTTAGATATTGTTAAAAATAACTTCTTTGTGTTTTTACATGGTTCTAAAAGGCCAGTTCTAGTTATCACCCATAAAATTTAATTCCATAAGTGTGCACATTTTTCTGTTTGGAAAAAAATATATGATATTAATTGCAAAATAAGAGCCCACTAAGTGACCCTACACATTAACATTTATGTTAGGGTAGCTCTTTCCTTAAGCTAGCAGCACATTGAACTAGATTACACCATTAACATTAAATCCCTTAGCTACACTTATTTATTTTAGCTAATAACATAGGGAATTATAGAAGTTAGTAAAACTCAGAGATAAAACATTTGTGCATTTTAGCAAGTGTAAGCATTTATAATCAAATGTACCCTCCGTGTCTTGGACAGGATAAATTCAAGATTCCCACGCTTTGATTGACAAAACTGTAAGTAAATTCACATGCTGTAGCAGTTGTTGTATAACATAGACTAAGTTTGAGCTACAGTATATACTCGAGTATAAGCTGACCCGAGTATAAGCCGAGGCACCCATTTTACCACAAAATACTGGGTGAAATGAGTGACTCGAGTATAAGCCGAGGGTGGGAAATGTGCTGCCCCCTGTGACCCTCTTGTGCCCTCTGTGTTACCCTCTCTCTCCCGTGTCTCTTCTCCCCTCTCCCTTCCCTGTGTCTCTTCCCCCCTCTCCCTTCCCTATGTCTCTCCCCCCCTCCTCATTCTCAACCTCCCTCCTCAACCCCACTCCTCATCCTCAACCTCCCTCCTCATCCTCAACCTGCCCCTCCTCATCCTAAAACTCCCCCTCCTCATCCTAAACCTCCCCCTCCTCATTCTACCCCTCATTCGCTTCCTCTAATCTGAAGCTTCAGATGCAGTTAAGTGAGGGTAAAGTGAGAGGGGGTATTTAGAGGGGTAGGATGGGGGGGTTAGAATGAGGAGGGGGGTTGAGGATGAGGGGGGTTAGAGAGACACGGGGGGGGGGGGGGGGAGTGACACGAGTATAAGCCGAGGGGGCCCTTTTTAGCCTTAAAAAAAGGGCTGAAAAACTCAGCTTATACTCGAGTATATACGGTAATTGCATTAATATGAGATAACACTTAAGTATCCCTTGTAGTTTTGTTTCTCAATGGAATAAGCAAACAAGGAATTAGAGTATTAAAGCAAACTAAAATGACCACTGCAGATCATCAGCCTTATTAAATAGCGATTCGGACAATTGAATAGGGCTCTATTTAAGCACATAGCATTTTTTTTACAGAAGTTTTTAGTTAATGCTTTTGGATGGAAGTTCACTAACTAAAAACTTTTGTAGAAAAATATGCTATGTGCTTAAATAGAGCCCTATTCAATTGGCCGAATTGCAATTTAATAAGGCGGCATGTTTGTGAAATATTCAACATACTAATAACTTCAACAGCTGTGTAAGCCATGAGAATAAAACATTTTCAGAGAAAATCATCATTTAGTAGACTCTGCTAGCGCATGGAAGCTGCCATGACATTAATACTTTTTTTCACAGCTTGACGAAGCATGTGAATTGCTAAAAGCAATTTAAAATCAGCTAATGAGTCAACAAACCCCATCTCCCTTGCACATTCATCCACACTTGAAAAGATAATAACATTTATAATACACTACAATTTTTCCTCTAAATGGTATTTTTTAAAGGGCTATTGTAGTTTGGGGGGGGGGGGGGAAATCCATGTTTATTATGTATGTAATAAACTAACAACATTAGCAGCCGTCAAAACCAGTACCAATAAAAAAATTGGTTTTAGAGAAAATCTAAAATTTAGCAGACACTGTCATGATGGGATTACAACTTCAACTGTTAGCATGCCTGTATTTTGGCTGCGAGGGTTATCCTAGTGGGAGTTGATCTTTTATTAAGCTCTATTTTCAAGTGGTTAGTAATAGACAGCCTTATTAAATTGCAATTTGTCCAGTTGAATAGGGCTCTATATAAGCACATAGCATACTTTTTTTAAAGAACGTTTTAGTTAGTGAAGACCTTGCTTTTGGATAGAAGTTCACTAACAACAAACTTCTGTAAAAAAAAGTATGCTATGTGCTTATATAGAGCCCTATTAAATTGGCCCAATCACAATTTAATAAGGCTGATAATGTGGAAACCTTTCAATAGAATCAAATAGAGTTGTTATCTGAATCCAAGGTTCTTACCATTCCTCCCAGGTGTCTATTAGGAACAAAAGCAAATACTTGCCACCATTAACACAAGATTTAAGGCTATATTTGATTATTTTAAAGTCCCTAAAACATATTGCACATTATCATGTCAAGTTCTTCACAGGAGCAAACTAAAAATATAGCACTTCCGTAGTCTTTTAATGGGATGCATTGCACCTTTTCCTCCAAGATCATGTTATTTTTTAGAGAAATAACTAAACTGCAACATGTATTGAATGTTCTCATATGAGCAAGCAGGAAAACCAATGTATTATTCATTAATATCCTGCGAAAAATGACTAGAACAGAAATGGATGTATCTTTTTACAGTACACCAAGCAATGAATGCTAATGAAAATCATATGCCAAGGGCTTTTCATGAAAATATATTTAGTAATAGAATGAGACCCAAATTACCCATCCTGATTAATTTTTCTTGGCTAGAGGACCAAGGAAATGGTTTATTTAGATGCAAGCTTTGAAATATACGTGTCTGCACGTAGGCTATAGGATGTTAAAATCTAAATGTGATTCATCTCTTTATAACCGCTGCTAATACCCTTAATTAAAAGATGTCTTAAAAGCATATTCCTTCATCAGTGGTGGTAGACGCGATTTGTCATTTAACACTGTTGATAATCCTACCTCTAAACCTCGGCTCAACTTGTACACGGATCATAAAGCAAGGAGATAAAAAAGGCCATTATTTTACATTTATGGCAGCTATAACTAATTCACCAGAAATGTCAAGTAGTTACAACCTAATTAATTCCAGCTCATTTAACTATATTAATTACAAATTTTAATAACAAAGGCAAAAGCCAAGTATTTCATAAAAAGTATATATCATGTAAAATACTTCACATCAGGATAAAAAAAAAAAAACCTTGGGGAGCATAACATTTCTTATAATTTATGTATATATATATATATATTGTACAGCATGTATGGCAATAATAAATAATATTTTTGAACACATTGATAACACTTAAACTATAAAATCCTACAGCATAGTGATCCTATTGAAGCAGATGTGTTAATGAAAATAAAGATAAAATACAGCAAATGTTGCTGTAATGTGAGATATAATAAATGGATTGTTTGAACCAATATAGAAAGGAATTTAAACAATATAAATAACAAAATATACCATAATTAACATAAAACTAAAATAAAAATGGTAATGTAGAGACAGCATCAACTCAATAACGAATTATTTCATATATGATGAGTAGAAAAAAACCTACGGATAATCAATAATTTTTTTTACAAAATTTACCAAGGTTCAAATGTCATTATGAAATCGAAGACAAATACCAAAATCTATATTGTTTATTATTATGCATACAATTATTTTCATATAATGGCATTTAAAATTATGCAGAAAGGATGTCTATATAGATAGTGGGACATAAGAAAACACTTTTAACTGATACCTTGTTTCAGAGTTTAAAATCTTAAATTTACATATCTGAGAAATTTAATAAAGCCATGGAAGTTTGAAAGAAAAAGTCTGGTGGTCCTGATTCAGACCCAGGTCCTCCTATTGATTATCCCTGACCTAGACCATTAATCCCATTAATACAATAGGATTCAGGGCTGCATGCTTAGCACGTTATCACATAATATAATTGTCAAACTGCGATTCGTCGTCACGCTTGCGACGAATCGCAGTTTGACAATGATGAACTGCGCATTGCGCATCAATAGCCGCGCTTGCACAGAGCGCGGCGTGAGCCGCGTATGCGCAGAGCGCGGCGCGAGCCGTGCATGCGCACAGAGCGACCCGAGCCGCGCATGCGCACAGCGCGGCCCGAGCCGCACATGCGCACAGCGCGGCGCGAGCCACGAGCAGATGGGAGAGTGGGGAAGAGGGGGGGGGGGGGGAGAGGCACAGAGGGAGAGTGGGGAAGAGGCACAGAGGGAGGGGGGAGAGACACAGAGGGATAGGTGGGAAAGAGACACAGGGGAGGTAGAGGAGGGGGAAAAGACACACGGGAGTGAGAGAAGGGGGAAGAAACACAGGGGAGGGAGAACAGCGGGAAGATACACATGGGAGGGAAATGGGGGGGAGAGGGGAACAGACACAGGGGGAAGGGGGGAACAGACACAGGGGGAAGGGGGAAAGAGACACAGGCCAGGGGGGAACAGGCACAGAGGGAGAGGGGTAAGAGACAAAGGGGGGAGAGATACAGAGAGAGGCGGGGGAAGAGGCACAGAGGGAGAGGGGTGGAAGACACAGAGTGGGGAGAGACACAGAGGGTGAGGGGGAAGAGACAGGGGGGAAGAGGCACAGAAAGAGGAGGGGGAAGAGACACAGGGGAGTGAGAGGAGGGGGAAGAGACACAGGGGAGAGAGTGCAGGGGGGAAGATACACAAGGGAGGGAAATGGAGACACGAGGAAGGCGGGAACAGACACAGGGGGAGGGGGAAAGAGACACAGGCCAGGGGGGAACAGACACAGGGGAGGGTTGGGGGAGACACAGGGGGGGGAAGAGATGCATGGGAGGGAGAAGGGGGAAAGAGACACAGGGGAGGGGTTTAGAGACACAGGAGGGAGAGGGAGGTAAAAACACAGGGGGGCAGGAGATACAAGGGAGGTAGACGAGGCGGAAGGAGACACAAGGGAGGGAGAGGAGGGGGGAAATAAGACACGAGGGAGGAAGTAGACAGAGGGAGAGACTCGCAATGAGCTCCAAAGGGGCTCATTGCAAGGCCTGTGATGAGCGCCAAAGGCGCTCATCACAAGGCCAATAAAGTAGAGGGGGAGAGGCTTACATTGTGTGGCAAACAGCATTGCCAGGCTTCAGTTTTTATTGCCGTCATTTTTGACGGGCAAGTCGCTAGTATTATATAACCACTGTAGTTCAGATTGTAAATTTGCAAGCTTTAATCTTGCAATGTGCTTTATGAAAGGACTATACAGCTGCATTTTAAGCTCAAAAACACGCCCTCCACTGTGAAGGGCACAAGTGAGCTAAAAGAGGCTGCGCTCTGAGTTGGTAACCAGACGTATAAAACAAACCTACTTAGGTATTGTTCATTCTCAGTTGAGCAACTCTACTCTTTTTGTTTATTTTTTCTCATCCTAAGGGTGATAAGGGGCTCCAGACATGGACTCCTTGCTCACTAAGGGCCCTATTAAATTCTCCCTCGTAGTTCTCTCGGTGCTCGCAAAAGGCAGTTTTCCTGCTGTTTGCGAGAACCGAATCTCTCGCAGCCTGCTTTACGATATGAATGCGAGAAAATGGCCGAGAATAGGCTCCGAGAGAGCTACGTAGCCTTAAATCTATGCACGAGTCTCGCATATCGTAAGAATCCCTACGTGGACAAAAAGTCCACGCAAGGGATCCGAAAGCCTCTACGTGCTGCCTCGGAACAGCCCGAGACAGCAGTGTGAGGCTCCCCCCTGCACCCTATACACATCCCCATGCTGCAGGGGTCTCTATCGGGACCCCTGCAGCACCCCCACATTAACCCCTTGCAGCGGGGGTCCCCGATCTGCATAGATCAGGCCCCCCGCTGCATTTAAAACTTTTAAATTCCCCGCCGCGGCTCCTTAAAGGGACCGCGGCACACTATTACCCAATCCCGGCCGCGGCACTTAAAATTAACCCCCCTCTATGCTGGGGGTCCCCATCGGGACCCCCGAAGTGTCCCCACATAAACTCATTGCAGGGGGGGGCCCCGATCTGCATAGATCAGGCCCCCCGCTGCATTTAAAACTTTTAAATTCCCCGCCGCGGCTCCTTAAAGGGACCGCGGCACACTATTACCCAATCCCGGCCGCGGCACTTAAAATTAACCCCCCTCTATGCTGGGGGTCCCCATCGGGACCCCCGAAGTGTCCCCACATAAACCCATTGCAGGGGGGGGCCCCGATCTGCATAGATCAGGCCCCCCGCTGCATTTAAAACTTTTAAATTCCCCGCCGCGGCTCCTTAAAGGGACCGCGGCACACTATTACCCAATCCCGGCCGCGGCACTTAAAATTAACCCCCCTCTATGCTGGGGGTCCCCATCGGGACCCCCGAAGTGTCCCCACATAAACCCCCTGCAGCGGGGGGCCCCGATCGGCACCGATCGTGACCCTGCTGCAATTCAATTTTAAATTTCCCGCCTCGCGGGTCCTCAAAGGACCGTAAAGGTCCTGAAAGGACTCGCACTAAAAATATTAACCCCAGGCAACTATAATTACCCCATTAACTCATGGTGGTCAATCCAGACCACCATAAGGCTCTAATTAACCCATTAACTCATGGTGGTCAATCCAGACCACCATAAGGCTCTATTTAACCCATTAACTCATGGTGGTCAATCCAGACCACCATAAGGCTCTATTTAACCCATTAACTCATGGTGGTCAATCCAGACCACCATAAGGCTCTATTTAACCCCATCAGTCCCATAAGGGTATATTATTACCATTATGGGCCTGTTACAACCCAACATTAACCACATAAGTGCCATGATGGTCCTCAAGGACCATCATGACACTAACTACAAACACTACACTATAACCCCCAATAAACCATTTAATCTAAACTAACCCCCCTCTACACTAATCTATTAACACTTACACTACCTACCTACACTACCTACCCCCTAATAAACCTTCCCACTACTCTAATTACAAAAAATAAAAAACCTACAGCACAGAAAACAAAAAACCTACAGTACAAAAAACAAAAAAACCTACAGTACAGAAAACAAAAAACAATTACAACCCCACCCCCCACTACAGAAAACAAAAAAATACATTACAACCCCACCCCCCACTACAGAAAATAAAAAAATTACACAACTGAAAAGGAAAGACAGATAAACACAATACAATACATACATATAATACATTACATACATTACATACAATACATGACATTACATATAATATATTAAATATAATATATTACATATAATATATTACATATAATACATTACATACATTACATACAATACATGACATTACATACATTACATATAATATATTAAATATAATATATTACATATAATATATTACATATAATATATTACATATAGTCCTAATCAAATACCCCCTATCTATCTAACATACAATCTATTTAATTTAAAATAAATCCTAACTATATCAAATACATCCCCCTATCTATCTAATATACAAAAAATCCTAACTACATACACAGACCATTATTCTAAAGTAAAATAAAATAATTACAGTCCTAACTACATACACAGACCCTAATTCTAAGCTAAAATCAATAAATTAAGACCACTTACCTTTAAGATGTTGCTTCAGATCACTAACCTATGGGTCAAACAAAAAATAAAAATTAGTACAAAACATTAACATCAAATAAATAAACATTCTATACATTCTAAATATTCAACTCACCTTTACAGCATGTCCAGTCACTGTTTAGCTCTTCCGGCGCGGCCCTGTTAAAAAAAAAACACAATACATGAATACATGAATACAATATATAAACAATAAATAAAATACACAAATAAACATCTAAATATACATTTCACTTACCTACCCGCGATGTCCCCGGCCTTCTCTCCTTCAGCCCCGGCTGGGCCGCGGAACCATTCGCGCTCTAAAAAAAAAAAAGAAAAAAAACTAACGGAGGTCTGCACTGGCAGACCTCCCCGACGCTACTGAACCTCCCGGAGTCGTTTCCGGGAGGAAATTGGCATTGGCGGCTTGTGATTGGCTGAAAAAGCTGTCTATCAATTTCAGCCAATCAAAAGTCGTCAATGTGTGAGCCAATCAGGGTGGGATACACCCCAATATCCCACCCTGATTGGCTTAAACACTTGTCTATCTTTCTGGGAACCAATCACAACGCTCAGATGCCTTCAGCCAATCACTATGGGATACACCCCCACGGAGTGATTGGTAGAAGACATCTGCGCATCCTGATTGGCTCCTACATTGACGACTTTTGATTGGCTGACAGCTTTTTCAGCCAATCACAAGCCGACAATGCCAATTTCCTCCCGGAAACGACTCCGGGAGGTTCAGTAGCGTCGGGGAGGTCTGCCAGTGCAGACCTCCGTTAGTTTTTTTTTTTTTTTTTTTTTTAGAGCGCGGATGGTTCCGAGGCCCAGCCGGGGCTGAAGGAGAGAAGGCCGGGGACATCGCGGGGAGGTAAGTTAAATGTATATTTAGATGTTTATTTGTGTATTTTATTTATTGTTTATATATTGTATTCATGTATTGTGTTTTTTTTTTTAACAGGGCCGCGCCGGAAGAGCTAAACAGTGACTGGACATGCTGTAAAGGTGAGTTGAATATTTAGAATGTATAGAATGTTTATTTATTTGATGTTAATGTTTTGTACTAATTTTTATTTTTTGTTTGACCCATAGGTTAGTGATCTGAAGCAACATCTTAAAGGTAAGTGGTCTTAATTTATTGATTTTAGCTTAGAATTAGGGTCTGTGTATGTAGTTAGGATTTTTTGTATATTAGATAGATAGGGGGATGTATTTGATATAGTTAGGATTTATTTTAAATTAAATAGATTGTATGTTAGATAGATAGGGGGTATTTGATTAGGACTATATGTAATATATTATATGTAATATATTATATGTAATATATTATATGTAATATATTATATTTAATATATTATATGTAATGTATGTAATGTCATGTATTGTATGTAATGTATGTAATGTATTATATGTAATATATTATATGTAATATATTATATGTAATATATTATATTTAATATATTATATGTAATGTATGTAATGTCATGTATTGTATGTAATGTATTATATGTAATATATTATATGTAATATATTATATTTAATATATTATATTTAATGTATGTAATGTCATGTATTGTATTATATGTATGTAATGTATTATATGTAATATATTATATGTAATATATTATATGTAATATATTATATTTAATATATTATATGTAATGTATGTAATGTCATGTATTGTATGTAATGTATGTAATGTATTATATGTAATGTATTATATGTAATATATTATATGTAATATATTATATTTAATATATTATATTTAATGTATGTAATGTCATGTATTGTATGTAATGTATGTAATGTATTATATGTAATATATTATATGTAATATATTATATTTAATATATTATATTTAATGTATGTAATGTCATGTATTGTATGTAATGTATGTAATGTATTATATGTAATATATTATATGTAATATATTATATTTAATATATTATATTTAATGTATGTAATGTCATGTATTGTATGTAATGTATGTAATGTATTATATGTAATATATTATATGTAATATATTATATTTAATATATTATATTTAATGTATGTAATGTCATGTATTGTATTATATGTATGTAATGTATTGTGTTTATCTGTCTTTCCTTTTCAGGTGTGTAATTTTTTTATTTTCTGTAGTGGGGGGTGGGGTTGTAATGTATTTTTTTGTTTTCTGTAGTGGGGGGTGGGGTTGTAATTTTTATTTTTTCTGTACTGTAGTTTTTTTTGTTTTTTGTACTGTAGGTTTTTTGTTTTCTGTGCTGTAGGTTTATTGTTTTTTGTAATTAGAGTGTTGGGGAGGTTTATTAGGGGGTAGGTAGTGTAGGTAGGTAGTGTAAGTGTTAATAAATTAGTGTAGAGGGGGGTTAGTTTAGATTAAATGGTTTATTGGGGGTTATAGTGTAGTGTTTGTAGTTAGTGTCATGATGGTCCTTGAGGACCATCATGGCACTTATGTGGTTAATGTTGGGTTGTAACAGGCCCATAATGGTAATAATATACCCTTATGGGACTGATGGGGTTAAATAGAGCCTTATGGTGGTCTGTATTGACCACCATGAGTTAATGGGTTAATTTAGGCCTTATGGTGGTCTGTATTGACCACCATGAGTTAATGGGTTAATTAGAGCCTTATGGTGGTCTGTATTGACCACCATGAGTTAATGGGTTAATTTAGGCCTTATGGTGGTCTGTATTGACCACCATGAGTTAATGGGTTAATTAGAGCCTTATGGTGGTCTGTATTGACCACCATGAGTTAATGGGTTAATTAGAGCCTTATGGTGGTCTGTATTGACCACCATGAGTTAATGGGTTAATTTAGGCCTTATGGTGGTCTGGATTGACCATCATGAGTTAATGGGGTAATTATAGTTGCCTGGGGTTAATATTTTTAGTGCGAGTCCTTTCAGGACCTTTACGGTCCTTTGAGGACCCGCGAGGCGGGAAATTTAAAATTGAATTGCAGCAGGGTCACGATCGGTGCCGATCGGGGCCCCCCGCAGCAGGGGGTTTATATGGGGACACTTCGGGGGTCCCGATGGGGACCCCCAGCATAGAGGGGGGTTAATTTTAAGTGCCGCGGCCGGGATTGGGTAATAGTGTGCCGCGGTCCCTTTAAGGAGCCGCGGCGGGGAATTTAAAAGTTTTAAATGCAGCGGAGGGCCTGATCTATGCAGATCGGGGACCCCCCCTGCAATGGGTTTATGTGGGGACACTTCAGGGGTCCCGATGGGGACCCCCAGCATAGAGGGGGGTTAATTTTAAGTGCCGCGGCCGGGATTGGGTAATAGTGTGCCGCGGCCCCTTTAAGGAGCCGCGGCGGGGAATTTAAAAGTTTTAAATGCAGCGGGGGCCTGATCGGTGCCGATCGGGGACCCCCGCTGCAAGGGGTTAATGTGTGGGGGCTGCGGGGGTTCCTATGGACCCCTGCAGCAAGGTGTTCATGTGAGGACACTTCGGGGGTCCCGACAGGGACCCCCGCATTGAGGGGGGGTTCATTTTAGGTGCCTAGGGGGGGGTTTGGAGTACCCCCCACGGCAGGGCTTATGTGGGGGACTGTCGCGGAGGTCCCTTTTAGGACCCCCGCAGCACTTGATGAGGAGTGGGGGCCTGCGATATCATCTCGCAGGCTGTCACTCCTCATGTACATTTACGCAGTGTAGATACGTACGGGCCTGCTGCGTAGCTCATACGTTGCTCGCAGCAGGGCTAATTTAATAGCATTGTAAGTTAGAGAAACTTTGCAGTACGTAGGGCTTAAGTAGAAGCCTCTTATTTACGAGGCTGGAATTTAATGAGTCCCTAAGTTAGTTGCACCTCATTCACGAGGCCCAAGAGAAACATACATCTGGGTTTTGCTGTTTTTCTGGTTATGGGTAGAATAGTCTGGTATTTTGGGACTGGATCACTTTTTTGGGTGAGACCAGACTGATATACTACAGGATATTTCTCCCTGTGAAGGACACAAGTGAGCTAAAAGAGGTTGCTCTCTAAATAGATAACCAGACCTACAGAACAAACCTACCTAGGTCTTGTTTGTTCTCAGATGACCACCTCAAACCCTTTTGTCATTTTTTGTTTAGGGCCCTCTGCTTATCGGCAATGTGTTAATATTGTTTTTGCTTTGTATTTAACCCCTGTACAGAGCTGCAGAATATGTTGGCACGTTACAAATAAAGGAACTAATAATATTAATAGTCATAATACCATACTATAAAATCATATAGACTTTAAAATATTACGTTGTATATACAATTTTGTTGCTGTGGTATCTAACATGGTTTCTAGTAGTGAAGGAGATCAAAGAATTCTAGGAGACTTTAACCGTGCTGGGAATGTGAGATGTGCAAATGCCAGAGCTTTCAGAGGCAGTAAATTAAAGCTCATTAGTGTACAAGGATGCGCTCATTTGAAAAATTAACATACACAATTAACTGGCAAAACAAAATGGATGCCCACAGTAAATAATATATTGGTATAAAAGACAAAAAGTTGTGTTTTTTTATATCTTCAAAAACTTTATTCAAATGACAATATAGCTTTTAATGTTACAGCAATCAAATAAAAAGTTAAATCTCCTGAAAATGTTGAAAATTATTTACCCCATGTTACTAGGTGCTAAAAACAAATAGTTTCCTTGCAAATGCATGTATTCTTGGTCTAATTAACAATGAAAGTTCTTCAGTTTAGCCAAAATGACAACATGGGCAAAATGTTTTAGAAAGCATATAAATAAACACAGCTTTTACATTTTTATATTTTATCTTTTATACTCATTTCTTTTATCAACTGATTTTACTTTGTATTTTCACCAGATGGTGTAGCCTTGTAATCTAAAGAGCATTTTATTAGTCCTAATAATTGCACTGATAGCTGCAGTGCCACATTCCCACTGTGCAAATAGAAATGCCTCAGGCAAGTAGAACAGCAGAATAAGAAAGGGTAGATCCCACAGCAACTTTTAATTACATATAAATGAAAATATATTAGAGGCTGTATTATTTTATTTCCATTCTAAACATATTTTAATTTTTTTCAAGTATAGTTATTTAATTTATATTTTAAATATATGAGCAAAGTGGTCTTCTAAGTGCTTTTTATCCCTAGCACTGTAACTAGGGATGCGCTGTTACTATTTATGACAATTTAGCAATACTATAAGGGTTTGTGCGCCTTCTTGTGTCATCCCTCTTTGTGCCATTACTGGCACACATTTGATGTACAATGCTTCACTCCAGAATGGAGTACCCGGTTGTCTTGAACAGACACAATCATTGTGGTGGGGGGGAAATGGCATCAGTCTGGGCATGGTCCTATAGTGTGTAATAACTTGTGTTTTGCAATATTTAATTTAACCCTTGACTGTTTTCTTGCTCAGAGCTCTTGCCTGCCTATGACCCTGACTTTGCTGACTGTTGATTTACCTTGCAATGGATATTTACAACTCTGTGCTAACCGTACCTGGACCTAGGTGTGACAAATTGTCTCATTTCTATACCTCTGTTTCTGGGATCTACCTACATTGGTTATAATCCTCTTCAGTAGGAAACATCCTAAAAAATACTTACTGTATTTATACACAAGTACAAGCTCGGTATTCCCCAAAAATGTCATTGTAATTTCAGTAAACAACAATAAGCCTTATACATTTAGGTAGTAATCATCTGCAAATATGACCTTAGTGTCCTGGGAACAAAATATATATTTAATAATATATTGAATCCATTAATTATATATTTATTTAATTTATTATTATTATTATTATTATTATTATTATTATTATTACTAGCGAATTGCCTGTGAAAAAATGACGGCAATGAAATTGTAAGTGAGCTAATGCTGTTTGGTGTATAATAATCTAATAAATAATACATTAATAAATTAATATACTTTACCTATTTTCAATTAATATATGCAGGAAGCATTCTGTTGAAGAGCTGGCAATCTGTTTTGATGTTGCTGGAGCATTAGTGGTGTGGAGCTGCTGTGTAAGCGTGCTGAATGTGTGCAGTGTAATAGTGTGCGTGCGTGAGACCAAACCGTTAGCGTAGTCGTGTACTTCCGCATTGTATAAGTTATTGTTCTAAAATGGCGGCTAATGTGTGGTATGCGTCTGTGGCGGAATATCCGTAGCTGTTTTGTGGTGTTTTGCGTGTTTAGAGTACTGTAGCCTCGTTTTCGTTTTGTTCGGCTGCCATTTTTTCTCTCGCTTAGGTGATTTTCCGGTGTTTAAACTCCGAAATTTGGACTTAAATTGAGGTGTAACTTTACTTGCAGAGGTCCTGGGTGCACCACCTTGCTGTGGGTAAGCTTTTTATATGTTTGTTATGTGTATTTATTGTGTTTGTAATATGTTTGGGGTCGGGCAGGTTGCGTCCTTGTTTTCAAATCTCGTATGTGTTTTTCTGCAATTCCGTAGGTGTTTGGTGGTGTTTTGCGTGTTTCGAGTGCTGTAGCCTCATTTTCGTTTGTTTCGGCGGCCATTTTTTCTCTCGCTTAGAGAAATTTTTAGTTGCTAAACTCTTTTATTTTGAGTTAAATTGAGGTGTAACTTCAGTTTTTGAGGTCCTGGATGCTCCCTCTTGCTGTGGGTAAGCTTTTTATGTATGTGTATTTATTGTGTTTTTAATTTTTTCATGTCCGCGGGTTGCGGCCGATTTTTGCGAGGTCGTAATTGTTCGTAACGTGTCTCGTACTTTTTTGCGAGGTCTGCAGTTGGAGGCAAAGAGCGAGGGCCACAGGCTTGCTGCGCGAGGCCGCAAGCGTCAGCAACGGCTCGCATACTCACAACTATGTATGTGATATATATGTGATTGTTTATTTATAACGCTCTAAAATATTATATTTCTTTCCTGATTTTGTACCTATGATTAGGTGAGCTATTGCTTTATTTGTGTATTCTGATTGCTAGCTACTTCAGGAACTCAAGTACATTCAATGTGCGTTTTAATCTAGTTTTTTATGTATTGTAGAGAAACAGGAGTAGTGCAGATGATTTACCATCACATACTTGTTATAAAGTGAACTGGCCATAGAAATGGTAGATTAGCAATATTTAAAGCTTTTACTCACATAAATACTGCTATCTACTTTGAATGATCCCAAAAGCAAAAGGACAGAATTTAATTAAACTCATATTGTCTCTGTGGAGTATAGTAGCAAATCCGTGCCAATTCCCAGATACAAGCTGAAGTGCCAAACCATTTATCTTGCTGGGATGGAATTAACTGCTGTATGTAGAATGCTGCTTAGTTTAAATGGAATATGTTGGTATATGAAAAATATGCATATGTATATAAGGCATTGCATCAAAAACTTAAAACGTAAGCCACACTGTGTTTATAGTAAGACAACTAAAAAGCATTTTTCTTTGTTGATTCTGAAAAATGGCATTTCATAATGTTAAACAGTATGGGCCACATTCAATTCCAAGCCCGTAACTCGATCGCAGACAGCCCGAATGTCTGCGAGTGAGTTGCGGGCTCCCGTTCGTCTCCGATTGATGCTATTCTGTTGGGCAAGGGTGCAAGATACAGGCATGAACCTCAAGCCTGTAAATCTCTCCCGTTGCCGCAAATTGTTTAGGGGATGGCTTAAATTCGATCGGTAGTTACAAGCCAATTGCGGTTGAGTCTAATGCAACACAGCCTCTAAGTCAACAGAAAGAGGTCTAGACGTATATGATTGACAGTGGGAGCTTATAAATTTGAGCTCCACACGCCCATGCATTGACTGTGTTGTAAATTTAATTCGAAGTAGCATGCAGGTCCTGGAGTTGGAGGTTTGGTATTTTTAACTGAGAGTAGGAGCTAGGTGAGAGAGGTAGTTTGCGTTTTTATTGATTTATATTCTATTTCATACAGATTTACACTTAAGACACTTACTGTATTTGCAATACACATAGGTTAAAGAACACACAGAGACATATAGAGTTAGTTTACACCACACACACACACCCCATCCCGTCCCCCACACCCCATCCCCCAACAGTTATCAATAACACATAGCACACACATTTTTTTTCCCAACACACATATACAGTAAATCTTTTGTTTATTTATCCTTATATTATTTTGGTGACATAATGGAGGGACGAGATAGGAGTTGAGAGGAGTGGAGAGGTGGCGAGGAGGAGACTGGAGGAGGAGAGAGAGGAGCGGCAGGTGATCATGGGAGGTAGAGGTGGGGAGGAGTTAGGTGGAGCCGGGAGAGGAGGTGGAGGGAGGAGAGAAGGGTGAGGAGGGAGAGGAGGGAGGAGAAGAGGCAGAGGTGGAGGAGGGCGAGTAGGGAGGAGAGGAGTGCGATGAGGGAGGGAGGAGAGGAGGAGGGGGAGGAGGAGAGTGCAGAGGTGGGTGGTGGAAGGGGGCCCGAGTGTCAGGCACATGTAGAAGAGGGACAGAGGGGAAGGGGCCTGATTCCAGGGGGGTGGTAGTTCGGGGAAGGCACAGGCCTCAGGAACAGGGCCCACAATTATACATACCGGGAGAATATGGTCCTCCTTGGTGCTATTCATGTCTGCCCTGTCATTCTTGCAGAGGGGAGGGAAGTTAAGCCTGGACCTAGGGCTCAGGCTTGGCAGGATGTAGCAGCAGAGGTGAGGTCTGTCAAGCACAGATTTGATGACATCAGGGCCAAAGTGAGGAGGATGATGGATGAGAAGGACCATGGATGCACTGTGACCTATAAAGAGTGGGAGAGGGTCACCAGGGACCTTCTGAGACCGTTGCCTGCCGCTGGAGCTTCAGGCCTGGTGGCCCAGCAGGACACAGCCTCCATGTCAGGTGAATATGACATACACCAACATGCCACCACATGTGCATCACACACACTACACATGTACATGATGACCAACAAGGACACTGACATGTCAGCTACAGGGAATTAACAAGGGATAGATGGATGCATCATTAAAACCATGAAGCTGCCAAATCACTGTCATTCGTGGGCACAACAACAACAAAAAAGCAATAGATAGTCCATGTATAGGTGTGCTCACTGCAGCCTATACATTTACAGAACGCAGCCAGGATCAAGAAAGGGTTAGGAGCCAAGAACGACCAAGACCATAAACCAATGAACACTGTATCTAGCATATGATAGCTAATCTGAGCTGCAATTAGGAGAATCATCCATGTTTAAGCCTAGATGTCAGATAGTTAGGAATGAACACATAGCAATGTATTATTCATCATACTAATGACATATACCTTTCTTTTCTATCTTTCAGCATCCAGGAGGAGGTCTGGGTCCATTGGCGCACCCAGTAGGAACCAGAGCAGGGGTAGGAGGAAGGAAGAGGATCAGAGGGCCCTGGCTCGGGGGAGGTTATTTGGGTGGTGGGGTCACCCACCGAACCTACGGCTACAATGCCGGGATTAGACCCTAATGTCCCCCTCCTCGAAAGGCCCTCCATCTTGCTGTCCAGCCACCATCTCTTTCCCCACACAGCAGTGAGCTGGCATGGCCGCCACAACCACCGGGCACACTGACACCACCGCCTTCATTACCCCAGGCCCAAGTCGGGCCCCAGACCCTCCCCACTTCATCCCCACCACCACAGTCACCACCAAGCCAGGCTGCGCAGGTGGGGATGTTGGCCCTCATGCACCAGCAACTGGACTGTCTCGGAGGGACCCAGGCCAGCATCTCTGCCAATCATGCCGAGGTAGTGAGCAGCCTGGCAAGGTGCTCTAGTGAGGGGAGGAGGCATCATCTCATGACTGAGTCCTATCTGGCCAGGCTGCTACGACTTGGACTCATCCCCAGCGCCGCCCCCTCTGCCCCTGAGGAATCCCCGGGACACCAGCAGCACGGCACCCTCCTCTCCTATGACCATGCCTCCGCCACCGCTAATAGTGGTGCCCTTAACTCCCCCCGCCCCCCCACCACCACCGCCACCACCACGATTTGTGTCCTGTGGCTAGGCAGAGAGGACATAGGGACTGTGAACATGTTTGTGCCTTCTCAACAGCACTCCTCAGTGACAATTTATTGGTCACAATGTTAACCTAATCTAGCCTGGCTACAGAGTCTTGGATCTTGGCCTATGTGATATTTTGTATGCAGATGGCTCCATGATCTTCATCTCTGTGGACACAAAGGGTTGAGTTTAACATGTCACTAATTGATGGTCACTGAGGAATGCTGTTGAGAAGAGATGCTGCAGTCCGTATGATTTTTCAGGCCTTTGTTTGTATGTTTAGGTTTTTTTTCCTCTTTTTTGTTTTAGATACAATTCAGGTCCATGAAGGCATCTGCAAGCCTTGTGGAGGAAATGTATGAGGTTTAAGGTTTTCCCAGTGCCTTAACATGTAGCTCCCACAACCTTAATGCTATAATATAGCCAGATATCTCAGTCATGATTGTTGTTAGCTGAAATGTAGACAAATACTGTTACAGCGGTAGACTTGCAAAGTCTCACGATGGCATGTTAATGACAGTCAGCATTAAGAAATGCACTAGTGCAGCATGTGATCCTGACCTCAATATCGGTCTGAGAACAGATCCTTGGATCTGATGTAAGTGACATTAAATCTGGCTGCTGGTCTTTGTGTCCTCTCCGTATTAATGGCTATTTGCCCATATTACTGATCATTCAGAGACTTAGCTAATAGTTAGCAATGCTTGGAGATGGGAATCAGGTGAGTTGCTATTTTGTTACAGTTACAGCATTTAGCACTGTACTGTACATGCATGTTGATTATTTTTTTTTATCCTCCTTCGACTTTTGTTAGTTGGCCACTCTTTTTTTTTTTGCCACTACACTGTATGTGTTAAACTGGAATGGATTACACAGTCCAGAGGTTGAATCATCTGTTTCATTGAGCAGATCAAGACAAGTTGTAAGTGCTATGATATTATATATATATATTTTCAATGGTTGGGGTTATGGGACATCCACATGCATCACATTAGTGTCACATTCCTATAGATGTAAACTAATGAGCCCTAGTTACTATGCAATAGACCAATACATCACATATAATAGTCGTAATTGCAAGTTTGTCGGTAACGCTACGATAAAAGTTACGGGTTGCCTGAAAGTTACAGGCTTGTCAGGGGCTGCAATGAGCGCCAAAGGCGCTCGTCATGAGGCCCGTAGATGACTAGCTTGACGGGGCTGCAATGAGGTAACTTAGAGGGGGGAGAGGCTCCGAACGGCTTAAGAGTTACAGGCTTCAAAAAAATTACAAATTTAACGGCCATTTTTTTCAAGCACGTAACTCCTTAGATATTGGGTGTCTGCCAAAAGACTAATTAATTAGAAAATTAACTTACAACCTCACACACAGCAGGGAGCCTTTGTTTCTTTATTTTATTGAAAATGAAACTCCTGGTGCTTTGAATGTATAACTGTCTCGGGGGGTTTTCCTTTTCAGACAATGTTCATAAATACAGCTGTATGTGTCATTAATTTCTGACAATAATTCCCAGAGCCATGCACACTCTCTGTCACACATAAATATTTCCTGTGGCATGGAAAAAAGAAATTTGATGATGTAAAAATTAGCTTTTTTCAAATGTATGATAGAAAAATAGGCATTCATGTCTCTTTAGTTTAAATTATTGTCTGGATAGCATGTCGAAGGGTCACCTCAATTAATCTAAAAATTGAAAATTTAACAAAAGGTTCCCCTGATAAGAGCAATACTAGGTCCCTTATACGAAACTTTAAATAATACTATTAATACACAAAGACCTGACTTTATGAAAAAATGTGAAAATGACCTAGGTCAAACATGGGAAAACAATAAATGGCTTGAATCCTGTTCCAACCTGAAAAAAAGGATCTATTAGCTACAGTATAGTCTTCGAGAAACCTCAATAGAAGTTCTCCATAGAACATATCTCACCCCGGCAAGACTACATAAAATTAGGAAAACAGTCACTACTTTAGGGGCTGCTTGGCCAAGGGGGACTTAATTCACATTTGGTGGCAGTGCCCAGTAGCTCAAGACATTTGGGTAAGAGTGACGAAGTTGTCTTCTGAAATATTTGAGACTCCTGTCCTTCCACTGATTGAATCATGCCTCCTTTATTATTATTATTATTATTATTATTATTATTATAGTTTATTTATAATGCGCGGACATATTCCGTAGCGCTGTACATACATTAGGTTCAGACAATGATAAATACACTCATATTGAAAATTTTAATAAATCCCAGAACAAACTTTTCCAATACTTCATCCTAGCCACCAAAAATTGTATTGCGAAATCCTGGAAAAGCCAATCACTTCACTTTAGGGAAGTCATTCTTAAGTTCAATTTTATATTAATAAACAAAAGACTGATGCACAATTTAGCGGACTCATGTCCCCTATTCTTAGAAATATGGGAACCATGGTTGTTATACCCATATGGTATAGCTCTCATTTAAACTATCGCCTCGCCTCTGACGCTGCTCTCTCCGGCGGGGAGTGGGGGGCGGAGGGAGTCTGTAGCTTGTTTCTGGTCCACAATGTGGAAACCAAAGGTAAACGAGGTCTACAAGAGGTGCTTTCTAATTTAACCTAATTTGATACCTATGATAGATGATTCTAACTCACCGCCCACACCCTACCCCCTTCCCATCCCGCCTTTTTTCTTTTTTTGTTTTTCTTTCTTCTCTTTTGAAACCCAGTTACTTATCAAAGTAATTCCCAACTTTTCAGTGCTTCTCCCCTACAGATACCTGTATTTGATGGTTTATCTTGAATTCAATGACTTGGGAAGGAAGTGGACTGGGATAGAATTTCCATGTATCATACAGTAAAAAGATTGAAACAAAAAATGTAACAATAGGGGAGCCATAAACTACAATGCCAAACAAAGCCGAAACAGCTTGTGATGATGGCCTGACACCATGTTACTGCTTTGTTTTTACTCCCGTTGTAGTGGACTCTCTACTTACATGCTACTTAGGTTATGTCCAATCTAATTTTTTACACTTAACACAAGTAATACAGGAAATATTGTTTGGTTATACATTTCTGCTTGCGTACACTCACCCATTAACTTCCTTAGATGTAATTCCACTTATCGCTATAGGGAATTCCATTCAAAATTGCAACTTCAGAAGCGTTAGGAAATATTGATTAAGTTCCTAACAACATTTTGTTTATGTGAAAATTGTTATTGTTTATTTTGCTTATGTTTTTTGTATAGAGTTCTGTGCCATATAAAATCCCCAAGGAGATGGACTGCAGAGTAATAACCCCCCACTTTAGCACCTCTACAGAGAAGACCTTGGTAATCTTGATTCTACTGAGGGCTATGATAGGGAATAACCAGCAATGGAATGAGACTGGTGTGTGGCTTTCAGTACATCACAATTATTCACAACTTTACTCAAGTTAAAATTGTTATAATGATGACACACCGGTGAGAGGTGCCACTGAGAAATACAAAAGTATGAATGTGTAAATTGTCCGGCGCGTAGGCTGCCCAGGCTCCCTGGGTCTGACGCAGCACCGCGTGACCTATCGAAGCCTGGGCTCAAGCTCTTGGTGGGGAGGCGGAGGCGGGACTTCCTCCCGTTCCGCAGGTTTTTCCCACTCCGCGCCGCCCATTCGCCCTGATCCCCTCCCACCCTGTCCTTTAAAAAAAAAAAAATAGGTAGCTAGGTGGTTTAAAAAAATGTTGTTTATAATCTTAGTCGGGTTATTGTGGCTATGTGTTGGCGGCAGGTGAGTTGCCCGGCCCACTGGACAAAGTGGGTGTTGCTCTACAGCACAGGCGTGCTTAGAAAAGCATTGGAGGGCCCTGGGCGCAGGCTCAGGGCGTGAGGTCACTGACCTGACGGGCTCCTCCTCCAAATTTGTTAATATGTTAATAGGTTAATTATGTTAATTAGGTTAATTATGTCATATGTAAAAAAAATTGGTTGTTTAATAAAAGCTGTGGCCCGTGTTTCCCCCAACCTGTTGTCTGTCTTTATTTCCTTAAGCCACATGGGTCATGCTGTTGAGAGCAAATGCATAGATCCATCTTGCAAAAGTTTTATCACAAGTATATGCAGATATCTCCATTTGCATTCTCCTAATGGATTCAGTTTATTTGATCTACACAATTACATTTCACATCATCAGAAATACCTAAGCACAATACCCATATTTGGTTAAAGGAAAAATAAATTAAAGGACTACTGTGCTTACTTTTTTTTGTATGCAGTCTTTTGTTTAACTAAGCATGTCTTTCTCTGGATCAATTCAAAATTCACTAATTACAAAAATCAGAGAACATCTAAAAATGTTGAACTTGGTGAACTAAAGGTCTTTTTAAAACCTCAATTACTATGTTACTGTTATAGTGTGCAAAATGTTATTAAAAAGCAAAAAAAAAAAAAAAAAAGTTAAACACAAACTTTCATTTTTGCAACTTTTATATGCAATTATTCTTTGCTGCAGGTTTTCATTTTGTTTTCCTGCTTAATGATGCCTATTACTTCCTGAGGTGTGTTCTTAAAAACTAACAATCTTCCCATTTGTGCTGCTGGGAGCGCTGGCAGTATTTACTGCCACTTTCCATATCTGCGGATACAAACTTCCTATTCATTTGAAGCCTCCTCCCACTTCAGGAATTTAAGATACTAAGTACAAAATGACAGATGCCACAGCAGCATAAAAGCATACAAAATAATAAATTAGAGTCTGAAAAGAATAACCAAGTATATATTTATAGATATTTTTTGATTGTCTCTTTTCTCAATTATTAGCCATATCACATGCAAAGTACAGAATACCTGACAACCATTAAGCAGCCATTACATTGGGTGTATATGCTAAGATGCCATTAAAGAGATATGAAAGTTTCATGGATTAATACATTAATTTCTGCACTCTATAGGCAAAAATCAATTTATGTGTATGCAGCACATCACATAAAACATTTTATTTTTATTAAAATCTAAAAATCCCTCTAATGATTATGTTGACAACTCCAGTAGGTGTCTACACAAGCCCCTGATGCCCACCCAATCAGCATGCAGCATCAGGGGGGCAATATTAACCCACTATTTACCTGCTGTTGCTTGCTCAGCCAATCTCCTTGCAGCTTCCTGTGTCTATATCAGCAGTAATACATAGCACATATCAGTGATACACTACATATCCCAGGCTGCTTTACAGCAAAAAACAGAAACCCCAGAGTTTAAATCAAAAGTTTCTGCTATCCTGATTGGCCAAAACAAATCTTTTTTTATTTGGAGGGTGTTAACCCTGATTTCCAACTGTCAGAAATTGCAAGACATTTTGCTGACTTTAATATAAGTGTTTAAATGTTTATTTTGGGATTTTGTCATGCAAAAGTGTTTACATACACTACTAATTATCCTCTATTAGATGCATTCACAATCCAGCAAACTGACATATCCCTTTAACACAGATTTCAAACTTTGCCTTATTATATTCTACAGAGCCAGATGTAATATTTGTAGTCTGTTATTAACAGATCCTTTGTGTGCAGAGACTCAAAATATAGCACCTTGGTGGCATGCTTTGGCACTTGGAGTAATGATGAGTTGGCAAAAGTATGGGAGACTTGAGAGGTAAGAACAATAGTAAATGGAGATGCTGGCAGGGAATCTAATACAACAGGCTGTTGATGACCTAATGGAAAAGAGATGCATAGTTCTATTGTTTGAAAGATTGATTTAATTAATGATGCTAAAATTCAATAATTTATTAAAGTGTAGATGGAGAATAGTAGTGAACCTTGGACTGTACTTTGAGGAACTACAATAATCAAGGAGTGTGGAAGAGAATTTATGTACAGAATTATTACTTGTTACTTATAAGAAGGTATTTAGAACTATTTAACAATTTTACAGTAAAGTCGAGCTGGTAATAAATACAATTAGAGAATATATTATAATGTGTATATAAGACAATTGACAATTTCATACAACATTGTTAAGGTCAGTAAAAAAAAATGTACAGTCTAGAGGGTATGATTGGGAGTGTGAGATAGTATTGTGCGGCTGTTAATGATTTACGTAAAAAGTCTCTGCAAAAAAGATGCATTTTGAAGCTTTAGGAAAACGATTTAGCTTTGTCATGACAGATTGTTCTACCTATTACATAAAACTAATTATTCAGAAGAACACACAATAAAATGGGCCTTCATTGTCCCTATCACATATATCTCCCACTTTATCACTACATGTGTGGTATAATATATATCAGTCTATTATATTCATGTAGTATCCGTATTACAGGTTAATATAGAGTGAGAGACAGAAAAGGAAGGAGTTTGTTTGCATGTGTCTGTAATTAGTTTTGACTGTGTGGTATAATATATAGCCCTAACAGACAGAAAAACCCAATACCGACACATGCAAACAAACTCCTTCCTGTTCTGTCTCTAACTCTATACTAACCTGTAATACAGATACTACATGAATATAATAGACTGATAGTTCTCACTTTTGTACTCAACTTGTCTTCTTCAATATACTCAATCTGTCTTCCTCATTCCTTTATGTACTTTATGTTGCATTCAGGAATTCCCAGTTCTTACACTATTCAACCAAATAATGATTCTTTATTTCACTTCCCTTTATTTCTCTACTGTCGTCACCTTCTCTGTCGTGATCAAATATATGCACCTTATATCTCAACTCTGACATATAGATACACTATTATCATTATACTTATTATTATTATTGTTATTACCGTATATACTCGAGTATAAGCCGACCCGAGTATAAGCAGAGGCACCTATTTTACCACAAAATACTGGGTCCCTCTTGTGCCCTCTGTGTCCCCCCTCTCTCTCCCGTGTCTCCCCTCTCCCTTCCCTGTGTCTCTTCCCCCTCTCTTATCACCCTCCTTAACCCCCCTCTTCATTCTCAACCTCCCTCCTCAACCCCACTCCTCATCCTCAACCTCCCTCCTCATCCTCCCTCCTCATCCTCAACCTCCCTCCTCAACCCCCTCATCCTCAACCCCCTCCTCAACCACAACCCCCCTCCTCAACCCCCCCTCCTCAGCCTCCCTCCTCATCCTCAACCTCCCTTCTCATCCTCAACCCCCTCCTCAACCTCCCTCCTCATCCTCCCTCTTCAACCCCCCATCCTCAACCCCCTCCTTAGAGAGACAGGGGGGGGTAGAGAGACACGGGGGGTAGAGAGACAGGGGCGGGTTAGAGAGACACGGGGGGTTAGAGAGACACGGGGGGGGGGGGGGGGGAGAGAGTGACTCGAGTATAAGCCGCGGGGGCTAAAAAAAAGGGCTGAAAAAACTCGGCTTATACTCGAGTATATACAGTATATTTTAAAAAGTGCTATAATGTTGGAGGTAGATGGTTGATTGACTTCTAAATGAGGTTGTATTAATTTCCATGGCACTACCTTACAGTGTTGCTTCCACTAAGACCTGTTGACAGGGAGATGTGATAATATCTAAAGAAACATGTGAAAAACATGTAAAAAAACAAAGCTGGATGTCAAAAAATAACTAACCAATTAACCTAGTCTGACTATTTTGTCTACCTAAAATATGAGGCCTAGTTAATCTTCAGGATAGCATTATGTATATTACAGTAGTGTACTTTCCGCTATCATTTCAGTTAAAGGATTATCTCACTTAAGTATCTCACTTACCTGCCACCATGTTAGAGCACTTTTCTGCCAGATCAACTTCCCCACTGTTTTTCTTCTCCTTGTCTGGGTTACTGATACTGAATCTGAGTTTATAACCCCGAGCAATCAGGGGACCAGATATAATAAATGGCTAATATTCCATAGTGCTACACAAGGGTAAATACAAATAAAATGCAATACATACACATGGCAAAAAAAAAATAGAGGACCCGTTTTTTTTTGCTTAAAATCTTACTTCTTCTGCACCTTGCAAAACTAAAAACTGGAAATTAACCAATCTAAATGGTGTGGGAGAGGCAGAAGCCTGGGCTACAATAAAAGATAAGGATTAGTATAGGCTAGAGGCTATAAAGTGAGTGGTAGATGAGAGTAGAAATCTGATAGGAAAGCATTGTGAAGAGAGGCACAAGTATGCCTAGTGGATGTTCTATGTTGAAGCAAAGGAGAGTTGTGGAAGGTAATCTGGATGGTCATGGTGGATGGATCGGCAACATATTGTGATGGTATGGTTAGGTGCAAGTGGTTTTTCCTATCTCTTTCAATACAGACTAAACAGGGGCAGTTAGGCAGATGGTCAGGCAGACGGGTAAGAGACTGGAGGGAGGGAAATGTACTTTATTTTAATAAAAAGGACTTAACAGCTCTGCTTTTTCTGCCTAAAATCATTCAATTTGTACCTGTTTTACCCTCTGTAGCTCATGCAGCTCATGAATACAAACACTGTGAAGAGCAGTGTTTCAAATTATATTCCTGATGAAATACAGAAACCTTCCATGTCCGTTTAAAGCTCCTGAAAGAAGAATGAGATGTAGTGTGAGAGACAGACAGACATGGAGAGATGGATAGAGCCGAATGAGAAAGGGTGTTGAAGAGATTGACAGGGAATAGAATACATGAAGTACATACGGCACTAGTTAGTACACATGTCCCAGAGTATTTGGCTCTTTCTTTATCTTTATGTATCACTGTGATTCATACATTTGATTTCTTTGCATTCCATTCTCATAAATCCCTACAATCTTCTTAATTGCCATAAGATTATAACATTACTAGATTAAACCTTGGTTTCAGAGATGTCTTGTAAGGTTTAAGATAATCTCCTTATATCAGGTCACTTGATCTTGGATGTAGACTGTTAATTTAGTATGTATTTTATCACATTATTAAGAAAGTTCAAATATTAAGATCTGTTCAATACTTTAATTCTAAAACACCATAAGTATTATTTAAACTAACTCTACAAATTCGTACAAGCAAAATCCTGCTAACCCATACCTCACAAGACCATTCCCTTGTTGTTCTTAAAGCTATCCCACTCTCTTTAAGGCAGTATTATATTTCATATTATTTTGTAATGTTCTATCCCATTGTGCAATCCAGCGGAATATGTTTGTGACAACCTACTGCTTCTGTTGGGCTTGAAAAGAACCTAGTTCAAACCTACCCCGTAGGAACATCTAGTTCTTTGTATATCCCTGATAGCAGGAACAGAACCAGCCAAGCTTATAGCCACCAAAGCACCCAGCAAACCACAGGAATCAGTAGAGCCACCCAGCAAATGTTACTGACTGTAACAGAGTGCATGTTTTGCAGCAATAATCCCAGTAAAAATGAATTATTGTTCCCTCAGAATGAAACACAGGCCCTCAGAATGAAACACAGGCCCATTTAAGTAATTTCCTTCCTGCTTTCTGTACTTGCCTGTTTTCCCAGGAAGAGGGAAATTCACACATTAGTGTTAGGAAGCTTTCACCACAGGGGGTGGGGTGATATTGCAAACATCTTTCACAGAAAATGTGTCTACTTAGCCTCCTTCACCACTCTGGTTACCTCATTCTGTCCCCACAAACAGGTAGCGCAGTAACTGGACCCCCTTCACCCCGGTAATACTCCCTGGCAAAATGCAGCATTTCAATACCAAACATGCCGGTTTGCCACTGTTACACCAATAAATTCACACAACATAATAGTTCTGATCACCCCATATCTTGGTCCCCTGCATAAACAATCTGGCTCCCCCATCCCACAGGGCACACAATAAGAAAATAGCTGTCACAGTCACAACGTTGTTGTATACATAAATCATGACAGTAAAAACAATGATATATTCAATCAACAAAGCACACATGTATTCACAATTTAGTGAAGGGGGTGCAGTAAACTGTGTTATGTTTAAAACATTGTAGGAAAGGAGGATCGTGTGATGGGAAGCTTAGCATTTATGTATAGTGTAAGAAAACCTGAAGAAGTGATTGTTAGAAATAGAAATGTATGATAGGCCGTTTCATATGCCAAAGGTCATGACTTTACAAAGGAGTCTTAATGATGTACTCTCCACACTACTGCACAATGAGGTACCAGATAGGTTAGAAATGTGTAGAAATAAAAGCCTATATTTAGCAGTTTACATTTTGGCACACTATGATCCATAGTGTAAGTATGTCTTTCATGCATTTTGTACTTAGTTTATGTTCTTTGTCTTCTATTCTGATTTCATTGGGTATCTCATTTTTTATTCAATGCTGGTATCATGTTATTATGTGAGAGCTGGACCATACAGAAGACTATGAGCTGTAGAATAGACACCTTTGATTTGTGGTCTTGGAGAAAACTGCTTGGAGTCCATTGGACTGCAAGAAGATCCAATCAATCAATACTACAGGAAATACATCCAAACACTTCACTGGAAGGTTTGATCATGTAGTTAAAGCTCAAATGATGTGGCTATACCATGTGAATGATTCCCTAGAGAAGAATCTGATGCTGGGAAAGATTGAAGGCAGACAATTAGGTCATTGATGCAATAAACATGAGCTTGATGGAGCTCAGAGAGGCAGTGGCTGACAGATGTGCCTGGCGTGCTGCAGTCCATAGGGTCACATAGCCAAACACGACTGAACAACAATAAAAACACTAGTTTGAAAAATGCTCACATATAACATTTTGCAGATCTGTCTATTAGTCCTGTTATAGGATATAACCTGAATGAATATATGAATGAATATACTAGCGACTTGCCCGTCAAAAATGGCGGCAATAAGGCACTAAAACTTGCAGAACAAAGGCGATGAGTGAGCCGTTAACTCGTAGCACTTAGGCAATGAGCACCAAAGGCGCACATCGCTGCGAAGCGAGCCATTAACGTGTAGCACTTAGGCGATGAGCGCCTAAGGCGCTCATTGCCTGCGAGCCTCACGTAGCGAGTCGAGACGTTAAGGCACTAAAACTCGCAGCACAAAGGCGATGAGCATCATTGCCTGCTTGCCTCGCGAAGCGACCAGTGAAGGCAATGAAACACGCGGGACTTAGCCACCAAACACTTACTAAACGCAGGATCGCCTTAGCCTGCAAGCAGTTGACAAACGCGGGACATAGAAAAAAATATTAAAAACACAATAAATACACAAAAAAATAATACAAAAACATCACACACAGCACAGCGGAACAGCCAGGACGTCTGGGAGTGAGGTGGAACGCGAATTGAAGGCGATTTCGACGAGTTTCACCACTCGAAAATCGCCTAAGCGAGAAAAAAAACGGCCGCCCAAAAAAATTAAAATGCGGCTACACGACCCCCGACCGCGCAAAACACTGCCAAACACGTGGCACTTGCACACAGGAATGCACAAACTACAACATTCAGCTGACGTTGGAGCCTCCACAAATGCCGCCCTCACTTCGCGAGTTCCGCATTTGCGGCTCGAACTGCGTCCCTCGCTTTGCAAGGGACGAAGTTCTGCGAGCTTGCAAAGCGTGACGACGACTCGCAATTTGACAATTATATGTTATTCCAATCAGCTGACATGTAATGACTGTCCTGTCTATCCCACCATCTGAAAATTTCTGGACAGGGGTTGTCCCTTAAAAATAGGTCTGGTCACCCTTGTCTAAGGATCTTACTTTTAGCAGTAACTTGATACACCACCTAAAATGATCCCATCTTGCAAATAAAAATGTTATTTTTTTTGGAATCACCTTCATTTTATTCCACATATAAATTGCTTTAAAATTTGCTTTTCATATTTTTTATATATAATATTTTATAGGGTGTTAAGCACCACAGTTTCACTTTGAACTCTATGTATAATATATTTTTTTAAAGTAGATTTTTGTAAAAGTAATAGAATTACTTGGTTCTAACAAGACAAAATAGACATGTAAAAAGTAATTTAACAAAGGTATTTATTTGCATCATCTGGTAAAAAGTCCCCTTAATAATCAATAAACAGATATAATCTCACTTAAAGTAATACATTTGACAATTACTGCAATTGTCTTAACTATTCTCAAATCCTACACATGCTATGTTCAAAGTTTAGAGCGTTATTTAATTTGCCATTACATAATATTATCATATGTAGCATAAGATATGCCGATACCCTTAAGTAAGATGGCTGCGGCACACCTTCACGTGACGAACGTTTCCGGTCTAAACATACGGCTGCTGAAAAGCTGTGTCTGGCGGTAGTTTGGTGTCGTAAAATCTCTGGGAGCGTGTGTGCCGGGTAAGTTATGTATTGATGGCTCATTTATATTACAGGAAATACTCATTAAATGATATTATTTTTTAAAAAGTATATAGTCCGTTTATGTCTATCTGCTCTTATTCTTGCCTTGTTTATGTCCTCACCGCTGCTGATAATGCCCAGTCTTGGGTTGCCCTCCCCAGGCGCTTGACGCGGCCATAGACTTGTTGTGTACTTACAGACCTCTGATGTCGGTGCTAGTGCACGTTTACACTCACTAGCTGGTTGGGACATGTGTGTAATTTTACTTTGGGGAAATAGTCTACAGAAATGGCTACTGAAGGATCCAGAGTGATAGATATATATATATATATATATATATATATATATATATATATAAAATCACATTGAGATTGGGTTGCCAGGGAGCAATGGCAAGTAACATTTTATATATTCCTATATAGAATACCTTTTCTGAGTCCTCACTAACCTGATTGACTCCTCAGTCTCATTTACATGTACCAATTATTGGATATGGGTCACATAAACCGGGAACATCCTTTTAGTTTATGTGGGACAAATAAAGTAAATGAATTTACGTAAACCTGGTATAAGTGTATCCTGAGCTTTTCCAGTAGATAGAAACTACAGACTGTGTTTGTGGCTCTCAGTCGTGTCTGACTCTCTGTGACCTCATGGACCACAAGACAACATTCTGATCCACTTGGTATACTGGAGTGGGTTGCCAGTTTCTTCTCTAGTTGACCATATCATTCAACTCCTGTTATTCCCAGGTGGTCTCCCATCCAGGTACTGACCAGGCCCAACCTTGCTTGGCTTCAGGGTGTTGTGATCTCTTGGTTCCTTAGGTTTTGGTGTTGTGTGGTCTGATGATTCAACTCATCAGACCACCAGGGAACCCATAAGTACATACTAGTTGTTGGGCCTTTTTGTCATTATCTGCCATCAAATCTGTTTCTGTAAACTGAAGAAAAGCTAACCAAATTACACTTATTTTATCTAGAAAGAAAGGCATCTAAAAGGGGATATGTTTACATTTTATATTAATACAACCATCTTCAATATAAGACAGGGGTTGACTGATTTACCTAGGAGCCAGCAAGGTGTGAGGTAGGAGCCAGCAGAAAATCATTCTCAGTAAATGCAGGTAAACTGTGGAATTCTCTCCCAAAATAGGTCATTGTAGCAGATACAATAGATAACTTGGGGTTATCTATTGAATGCCCTTTTTATAAAAATAATATATAATAAAAAAATAAATATATATAAATATATATATAAATTATTTTGATAAAACGGGCATATATGTATTTGTATATGTATACAAAGTCAGGTATAAGCAACATGAATCCAGTTTGTAGATCACCTGTGCACAGGAGAGAAATCTTGGCTGGGGAATTATTCAGAAGGTGTAAGCTAGTAATTTACTTGTACATAACAAATAAATCCTGGTCTCTGTTTGTTTGGCACAGCAGAACAAACCTTGGTCTACCCTCTTCTAAATTGTCATTGTCTGAATAGGAATGTATAAATCTGTGCTGTCATTTTATCTTGGAAAATACAGAGTAAAAGTGAGACTGAGACAGGGCCCACCGTTCTTTTGCATTGTGTTAATATTATTTTTGACTTGTATTTACCCTGTATAGAGATACAGTATACTGTATGTTAAGAAGTTATAAATAAACAATGACTGAGAAAAGTCTTCACTGAAGTTTGATAACCGATATCCATCCTGAATACATTAGTTACATTAGGTAACAGGAATTAAAGAAGTCTTACAACTCTTTAATATAGGGCTTGACAAATCATGGGAGCCAGGGATTTATGGCTCTAAAATCTTAACTGTTGGCCCCTAAAATGTTTGGCAGGTTCCTAAATTCAATATAAATTTGTTATCCCCTGCTTTTCATGTATATCATAAAAGTTGCTTGATTTAGTGGTTTCCTTTTACAACAAAATAAAGTTGTAACTGCATAAAATACAATAAACCAAACAAACTTGTTGAACTAGTAGATTGTGTTGCCCATTGCAAAGCAAAATAGAGAGCTATGATGCAATGTTGTCAAATACCTAGAATTATGTAGGTGAGTATCGGTGGATTAGACAATACTTTGGGCTGCCACAAAGATCATGGTGCAGACACAGTATAAAATGGGCAACTTCCATAACTGATTCTGTCTGTGCAAATCCTGCCATCCTAAAAATCATGGTCCATTGGAGAAGGAACTGGCAACCCACTCCAGTATCTTACCATGAATAAGCACACCCAGACAAGATGTGCCTAGCGTGCTGTGGTCCTTTGGGTCACAGTCAGGCACAACTGAACAAAGAAGCGTTCCTGATAATGAGAAAATAAACAATGGTCTAAACATTTGATTTTACACATTTGATTTTTATATAAATATATATTTTTTTAAAGCACTTATGGATCTCTTGTGTACTTTATTTTATTAATAAGTATATTAAATTACTAGTAGAATCCAGAAACCTCCCATGTCCCTTTAAATTTGCATGGCAACTATCCTGTGTATTTGTTTTTAGTCTTAGGTTTCACAGATTTGCATCCATAGGATGCAGGACTAATAAGTTGACGTATTAACTACTTTTTTCTTTTTCTTTCTTTCAGCCTAACAAAAGACCAGAATCATGGATATACGGCCAAATCATACGGTTTATATCAACAACTTGAGTGATAAAATTAAAAAAGACGGTAGGAAAATTAAATTTTTTCTCAGCCACTAGTAATAAGTTTGCAGATGGGAGGAGCAGCAAGTTTAACATTTTTTTTCCTGTATATTCCCCCACTACAGAACAACTTTTTTTTACATTGCAATTAATATAAAATGTGTTGAATACTAATGTTAAGTAATGACAATTTCATTTTAAAGGGTAATGCACTTGCAGTCTTTTCATTAATATTTTAGAGTGACCTCTACAAGTGAAAGTTTTTGATATCTGCTCATACTCCCTGATTTCCTATTTTTTGTGTGATTTTTGTAGGGACTAGCTTGGACAGCTCTTACTAGTCCAGCTTGACTGCTAAAAGTGAGTGCTGTCCAGTTGGCCAAAGTAATTGAATTATTGAAGTACATTCTCAATGTTATCGTAACCCTCCTGATTGTGTGTATTTACATGACAAAACCATCTCCTGCAACTTGACTGTCAAGCCTAGTAATATTTTTCATTATCTGGAACCTTTTTTTTTCCTTGTCAGGGGGCTTTGTCCTAAAACAAATAAGAAAACATTGTTCAAATACAGATATATTTTTTGTTTAACTACCAAATTAGTTTTTTTTATTTCTTTATATTTTACTTTTTACAACCAGTTTTGCTGCAATAGAATGGGCAGTATGTTCAGAGCTTTTCATGTCCACTAAATTGGTCAAAACAAACCATGAGACAATTTTTGTGTACTTGTAAAAAAATGTTTAGTGTTGTGAATACACATTGCAGTGACTAACTTTTCCATTAAATAGTCAATATTTTTAGATGATGGGTGTACTTGTTGTAATACCTTACATTCTTTGTACAGCTATGTATTGTGTTGATGGTATAGCAAAACTATAACTTAATGTCATTTTATTCCTACAGAATTAAAAAGATCTTTGTATGCATTATTCTCGCAATTCGGTCATGTGGTGGACATTGTGGCATTGAAGACTATGAAGATGAGAGGACAGGCTTTTGTAATATTTAAGGAGCTTGGCTCAGCCACAAATGCTTTAAGACAGTTACAAGGATTCCCTTTTTATAATAAAGCAATGGTAAGCAAAATAAATATTAGACCTAATGGCATTTAGATTGTAATACCTTTTATATTGTAAGTTTTTAATCTTGCATGGCGCTTTGGGGGAAAGGACTATAAACACAGAGCCCTCCATCTTTTCAAAGTGTTAATACTGCCATTGTTTTTGCCTTGAACCATGTATAGCGCTACGGAATCTAGTGTCAGGTTACAAATAAACTATAAGAATAATAGCATACTGTAGGCAGTAATTATTTCTGTATTCACTTTTATATTAACAGAACAAAAAAGTGTATAATAAATGTGACCATCACTTTGTAGCCTCAGTCCACATTTTTTTTGATAAACTGTGCATATTTAAAAATACAGTAAACTAGAAAGTGCATCTGTTTTGTAACATGAATTTTTATCTACAGCGTATTCAGTATGCAAAGACAGATTCTGATCTAATTTCCAAGATGCGTGGCACATTTGCAGATAAAGATAAGAAGAAAGACAAGAAAAAGGCAAAAATTCAAGACCTGACTACAAATCCAGCAAATAAAAAAACTGCACAGGTAAGGCAGAGAAGAAATGTCTACGCTCATGGGTAGGGTTTAAATATTACATTTAGCTTTTACCAGTTTTCTAAAAATATTACAAGATGCTTCTATTGAAGTTCCTCTATTGTGTATGTGTCAAAAGTCATATTGTCTATTTTTTTGTTTTGTTCTGCTTGATACTATCAATATTTTTGATGTGTTGTATCATAAAAGACCAGTAAACTCAAATTTTTTATAGTATTCTGTATTAAAGATAAAGTCATAATAGTAAAATATTTTGACATCCAAACAAAATAGACTTTAGGTAATTAAACATTATGTGCAGCTATTCACTGGAAGGAGTTGTCCTTTTATTGTCTACTTTATGAAACATTTAGGACGGCAAATTCTTTCTATAGAGCTGGTTGGAGCTCTTATCTGCATCCAATTACAGTTGATCAGACTACCAAAAAACACTTTTGATCTTAATAAATGTCTATTTTTTTTAACAAAGCTTTCTGAAACCATTTTAAACATCATATCCATTTCATGAAAAACTAATAGGGGTTGTAAGTGATTTTTGTGCAGTGTTTTTTAAGTGGTAAAAGATAACGTTATCAGAAGTTGTTCCTTAAAGAGTCATTTGTAGCTTTTTGCCCAACGATTCCTGTCATAAATATTGGAAAAGAAAACTATTCAGGCCTATGTCATAGTTGCCAAACATACAGTAAAATCTTGGTTTTCCCCATTATTACAAATATATATGAAATACCTAACAATTCAAGATATTATTGGTTGCATCTGTCTTTACCATTTGTTTTTTGCATTTTCCTTTCAGGAACAGTCACCAAACGCTAGTATTGCTGCCCCTGGAGTGGGTCAGACCCAACAGGTAACTTGTGCTTTATTAACTTCTAACAAAACTTTAAATGGTCCGGTAAATGGTATTATGCTTTCATAACTGGTCCCATTACAAACTTGTTAAACGTTTAAAGGATCCTCATATATAATTACCATCTTTATATCCCTTTAAAATTTTTATATAAAGGGTCTAATATTAATGAAAGTATTTTTTATTTTCTGTATGCATGAAGTATTTGGTTTGTACTTGTAAGGTAATGTGGTGTTTGATGTTTTTTGTAAATAAAAGCTAAAAAAAAGTGAAGTTGGCAAAATTAAAGACACTGTAAAGTAAACCACTTAATGCATATAGCAGTTAGATCTAGCAAATAAAAGTGAGTATTTATATAATATATGTAAGATGTTGTACTTGCTTCTAGAGGTGTCCCATTGTACAGGACTCCTGTTTCCATTCTCCATGTCATCACTGGTAACAGTAATTGTAGGGGGAAGGTATATTTAGAGGTGATTTAAATGTGTACTTGGTTAAGGCAAAATTTACATCAAATTGTGTTAATTAGATAGACAACAGTGGAGTTTAAAAGCAATTAAAAAAACTGAAGTTACCCTTTGTGTAGTCAGAGCTATTTGCCAAATATTTTGTACCCTAAATTTGGTTCGTTCTTAACTCCAAGGTGCACATTTTTGCACTTACACTTAGAAACCTGGCTGGCCCCTTTTTGTTAAAGATTTTAATATAACATTTATATAATGAGCAAAGCACTTAATACAATGTAGAAGTGCAAGTAGCTTTCATTCACACTGTATGTTTATATGACTACTTTTCACCCTCCAATGAAGTGTAAAAACTTAAACATCTGGTGAAAAAATCAACAATTTGGCTATTTAAATTGTCTTGCAATTAAGTAAAAGTCGCTCAATTGCATAAAGTGTCACAGCTGTGAATTTTACCCTAACAAAGTACAAATTTAACTTCCCACTATGACATTATTCCTGAATTTCTACATGTTTAGAGGTGAGCAACATAACAAAGCCAGACATCTTTGAGAGCGAGGTGAAATGCGCCCTAGCCTTGCTGATAACAAGGCCACAGGTGTTGTTGGAATCCCAGCTGCCCTGTTCAAAATCCTAAAATATACTGTGAAATTGTTATTTGTGGCCACCAGACTAGGAAAGGTCAGTCCATCAAAAAAAAAAGGCAGTGTCAAAGAGTTCTCTAATTATCGAATAATTGAACTCATTTCACATGCCAGCAAAGTAATGCTTAAGATATTCGGCTCCAACAGTATATGAACTGAAGAGTACCAGATATGCAAGCCAGGTTTCGCATAGGATTAAATTGGCAGTGTCTGTTGGATAATAGAGAAAGCAAGAGGGTTCCAGAAAAACATTTACTTCTGTTTCATAGACTATTCTAAAGCCTTTGAGGCTGTGGATCGCAACATAATGTGGCAAGTTCTTAAACCAGACCATGTCATACACCTGAGGAATTTGTATGTAGACCAAGAAGCCTTATTTATTTAGCTTATACGCATAACACATTATGCATAAGGCTGCGCTGGATGAATCCAAATAAGGAATCAATATTTCTGGGAGAAATATCAACGGCCTCAGATACTTTAATGATACTACCCTGATGTCTGAAAGTGAGGAGGAACTAAAGAACTGATTGATGAGGATGAAAGAGAGCGCAAAAGCTGGCCTGCTCCTAAACATTAAAAAAATAAAATTATCTTTGCAGATGGAGACTGAGGCCATGACATTAAGAAGTTTGCTTCTTTGTAGGAAAGCCATTGCTATTAAAAAGCCATTGCTATTACAGTTCCTTGGACTGCAACAAGATCCAATCCACCAATACTACAGGAAATTAAGCCAAACTGTTCACTGAAATGCTTGGTCATGAAGCTAAATCTTCAATATTTTGGACATATCTCGAAGAAAGAATTTCCAAGAGAAGACTGGGATGCGGGGAACGGTTAAAGACACAAGAAGAAGACGGCAGAACTAGATTAGGTCATTTAAGCAATGAACATGAGCTTGAGGGTTCTCAAAGGGGCAGTGGTTGACAGATGTGCCTGGCATGCTGGGGTCCATAGGATCACAGAGAGTCTGATATGACAAATAAAACATGTACAACTCTAAATACATCATACAGGTTTACAAAGGTGGCCTTTGTTTACTTCAACTGAAAAGTAGCTTGATTTACAGTGCCTTTTTTAATAACAAATGGTGTGAATATAATAACTTATAGGTAATTTATGAACTACTTCAACTTATAAGTGTGGAATGTAACCATGACAAATTCACCTTCTCTAATTATTTCCCATAGAAAACTGCTGTTGCAGACTCTGCAGAAGCTTGGTGAACTTAGGCCAAACACCTATAAGCGGACACCGTTTATCTACCCTATCCTTAGTCCAGGGTTGTTTGCATATAATCCTAATCCTTTTGAGTAGTCATGCACTGCTGTAGCATAACTAGAGGCTGTGGCTAGTGAACCTATCTAGACTGAGAGTACTTTATAATCAGATTTTATTTATTACTACATTGTAGTTTCAATAAAATATTCATTTTTTATTGAAACTACAAATACACCAGTTAAGATTGTCACATTTATCAAATCTTTCAACCCCCTCTCCCCTTCCTTTTTTTTTTTTTTTTTTTTTCTCTTCTTAATGGAAAGGGTTCCAGCTTTTTCCCCCCCCACACTTTGCTTGCAATAACAACTGCATATTTGACAGCATTGCCATTGGTTTATATTTAACGCATAAAAAAGATTGTATGGAGGATTTATAGAGGAAAATTGTATCCTAGTAATAAACATATTACACACATTAATGATTCTGTGGTTTTATAGATGACACTTTTTTCCTGAAATTTTGCACAATTGGCTTTTTCCATTAGTTACAGCTTAATGGTTTTTCTTCTTTCCCCATCTAGGTGCCAGATAATCCACCAAATTACATTCTTTTCCTCAATAACTTGCCAGAAGAGACTAATGAGATGATGCTTTCTATGTTGTTTAACCAGTAAGTCCAAAATACCAGTCATGTTTCTTTTATTTAGAAAATAAGTGTAATGAGAGAACTGTGTGTATTGTATACAAGAGATCCAGTAACTTATTTAGTGTTGGTATATGAACATTCTTGATTAACTCATTCAATGTAGTGGAATGTAATCCTACAACTTCACAAATTGACAGAAAGATCTTGGTTTACATTATGCCATTTCAGTTTAATTGAACAATCTTTCTGATATGTGTATTTTTCTGAAGAAATATCTGGGGTAACTTGTACACTCTTGAGGCCGGCCCAACAGAGCTCAAACTAATCTGCTGTAGTTTCCTCTCAGTAGACTTTGTATGAACATGCTCTTAAGGGATTTTTTTTTATTTATTTTTTTAACAGGTTTCCTGGCTTCAAAGAAGTACGTTTAGTACCTGGGAGACACGATATTGCCTTTGTAGAGTTTGAGAATGACACGCAGGCAGGGACTGCACGTGATGCACTTCAAGGATTTAAGATCACACCATCTCATGCTATGAAAATTACTTATGCTAAAAAATAAAAGCAACAACATTGGACTTGTTTTCTATTTCTATTGTTCTGGAAGAAGAAAAATGCGGAACAGGTTTTATGATTCTGTTCAAGAATTTGATTAGTGGTCCTGCATTTTGACTGTCTATTATTCTGTTGAGTTTTTTGAATTGCTAAAATCTTCATTTTGTATGAATAAATGTTTTTATTGTAACTAATATGTTTGTTTATGTTCACCTTAGTTTTATTGTTGAATTACTGCTGTGCACAGATCAAGTTTGCTATATTACTTACTTACAGCCACTAAATACAGGACTTCTGTGTAATTATTTTTCTCTGTTTGCTTTCTGTTAGGGAAAGTATGGACCAGCACTGTAATAAGATTAAATGCTGTTTAAAGCAATAATTCTGTAACTGAGAATATTTTTTTCTTTAATGGGTGAAATGTGAAAGTTTCTACCATCAGCAAAGGAAAGTATATTGGCTGTAGCATGGCAGTGTTTGGTTTATAGAAAGTGTTGGCCTCTTAGTGATGCTACATTATCTTCCTTTTTGAATATGTGGTAGTTCTCACTTAGTAAATACTGCCCTCTAGTGTACAGTTACCTGATTTTTATCTCAATCAAATCACACACACCATTATGTTGGTAAAACTGTGGGACTTTTATACTAAACGTAAATGGAGAATTCTTGGAAATGTCTTGGACATATACAGTGAAATGCTGTGATGTGCTATTACTTCACAGTGGGCTCAGGTCCGTTTCCCTGCTTACACCTAAAAACAAAGACCTATATAGATACGTTGCTCCTGAAAAACAAAATCTATCTACAGATATACCTAATGTGTATTGAGGTCTATTATGACATTCATTTTTAGTTAACTCTACAGTAAATGTATCCAGACCAATGTGATATGAATGTCAAAGTCTGAATTTGGATGAGAGGTAGAGTGCCTGAATATGAAAATATGAGAAAATAACTAATAAAAATCCATGATTTCTGTTAATCCCTCAACTGTTCCATAAAAGGCAAAGCTGCGAGTACCAACATGAGTATTAAAGCACCACCGTGGTAGTATATGCTCTTTAGAATAAAGAAAAGCTTTTAACTTATTTTCTGATCTTTGAAATTATGCAGAGGTGGGAGTTGCTATTTTTGTTTGCCAATCATTTTGCTGTAGTTGTAAATTAATATTTTATATGCAGTATAGACTACAAGTGCTGCTGTAGTCTTAAGAAAACAGCGTAAACAAGCAAAAACAAAGCAATGTTCACCTGAACAACAATTGTATGTAAATGTAAAGCTTATATTTTCACACATGATTACATTTGGTTCTTGAAAAGATAATTTTTGTAACTAGGGGATTATGGTGGTCCTTTTTATAAGCAAGTTTTCAATTCTGCGTGGTGCTTTGGGGAAGCACTATGGACCCTGGATTCTAAGCTCAGACAGGGCCCTCTATCCTTTGCAGCTTGTTAATATTGTAATTGTCTTTGCCTGGCTCTTAACCCTGTATAGCGCTACTGCATAAGTTGGAGCATTACAAATATAAACTATAATAATGTTTGATAATTCCGGATATGTTAGGCCAACATTTAATAGTATTGTGGGACCGCTTAATAAACATATGCTTCCCATATATGCAGAGTTCTATCACCAATTTTTCTCACTAATTGGCTACTGAAGAAAACTGCATGCACAGTTGAAGATGCAGACCACAGTCAGTCGGTCTTCAGTTGCTTGGATAGTATGGAGGGTTTCTTAAATACTAAGTTTAAGAGACCACACTATGGAGGAGAAACACTATTTTTGTCACATTGTGGTTTTATGACTCAACAAACCACATAGTTCAATGATTTGCCAATGATACACACGTTTTAATACATTGGTTTTGAATTAAAGGCACAATGATGATACCCCCTACTAAAGCGAATACAGTCCCACAACAACCCTATGCTTGCGTCGTCCTTTCTCAGTTCTGATTCACAATAGGAATCCTTTACTGACAATCATAAGGAAAACTTTTGCTTCTTTAGGTTTGTATATATTATACCATCTACAAACTCTTACAACTCTTATCTATTATGTTTGTCCAACTTCCTTGTGCTGAGATGATATCCTAATTGTCTATGAAATGTGTAGCAGTACAGGGAACAAGACTGTGTCTTGCATAAATATTCACATTCATCTACTTTGAGATTTTTGCATTTTGTAGTATACTGGAATTAAAATGAATTTAACTGGAATTGCCTCTTTGCTTTGAAACCCCAAGATAGTCTCTCATGAAATAAATTGCTTTTACAAGTCAAGTAAATAGTTGCATTTGCAATTGGGCTGTCCTGTGACCTCAGAATAAACACCTGTTTCTGGAAGGCCTCAGAGTTTAGTATAGAGCAAACAAAAAGTATGAAAACCAAGGATCAAAGCAAATCTCTGATACAGATCTGAAGAAGCACCAATGTCTCCCACCAAATATACCAAACTTTGAACATCCCCAGGTGCACAATTGCATTTATTAATAAATGGAAATATGAACCACACTGTGCCATTCAGCTATTTGGAGAATTTTACTTGGACTGGGCTCCTATGCGAAGGGATTCAATGCACAGGTGTGCCATGCAAGGTTTTGGGTATTTCCAGCATACTGTAGAGGTTGCTGCTTTAATGTATTGTAATACTGAGTGCAATGTAATTGGGGTTAACAGCTTTCTACATTGATTATGTTCATGTTAAACATACCAGACTTTTCCTATTTTATGTTACCACAAGTGCACGCGAGATTGCACTGCACTGGAAGCCACTGCATGCGTCCCGCATCCCAATGTACTCCCTAAGCCCCTAACCCCCTACAGCAATTAGCGAGCCTAATTCTAAGTCCCTAACCCCCTACACCCCTTGACAGCCCTGACCCACTACACCCCTTGATGCCCCTAATTCCAAGCCCCTACACCCCTTGGCGGCCCTAACCCTCTTAGCCTAAACCTAACCCCCTAAAACTAAGTCCCTAAGCCCCTGACCCGACCATTACCCTACCCCTGTAAACCTAACCCGAAAACCCCTAAGCACTTACCGGCCACAAGGAGACAGCTTCATCGGCGCAGGGCAGTGCAGCATGCGTGCGTGCACATAACAGGTGCACGTGTGCTGGCATAAAACAGGAAAGCACCAACATGCCTGATATTTGTGAATGTTTTTTTTAAATGATGTTTTGGGGTAGTTCAATATCTATTGTGTCACCTAGTCTATGGAGGTGTAAAATGTTTAGACACACCCCCTGTAAAGCTACATGTAAACCATTGGAGAGTTCGGCTTTTGGAGATCTTCTATGGAGAGATGCAAACAAACATAATCTAGTTATTTTAATTTTGCCTTCTGACCCAGTGATCATAATCTCAATTTCACATTATTACTTAAATTACTGTGTGATAGTGTCTAGCATGATGTCATTATTTAGTTACTTTTTGTCAATGTCACAATTATATTTTCTCTATAAATATCCTGTACTCTCTACTTGGTCTTGGTTATGACACAAATTGTATAATGTACTTTTCTTGGATACTGGGATTCCATGCTTGTTTTTTAGCTGTTTGATCTGCTGAAAAACTACCTAAAGTCTGCTGTCTTCTTCAGCTTGAAATGTCGAAAGTATCCCTGTGCATGGGCATAGAATTGACCCCACTCTGTCACAATATGACACAACCAAGATAGACTGGAAACTTGCTGTTTGTCAGTGGTCTATATCCAACCTGGCAGGGCTTCAGCAGTTTTGCCAAGTAGAATGGGCAACGTGTAGGATTAAGATGAGTAAACTGGAGATGATTTACAAATGTAATTGCAATCTGAATTTTTCTAAAAGGTACTTTACTAGGTATTCATATTTTTAGACAGCTAGTGTTCCTGAGCATAGCTGTGTGCTCAATATGTGTTCTATAGTTTTACTGTCAATGTATAGATTATGTGGGCACATGAAAACGTAAAACATGTGCACAGCATATTTGTACACCGCAATCCCTGTTCAATCCCTCTCCTTAACTCCTTATTATCTATGGCTGAAAAATAACATCACTAAACTGAAAAAAAATGAATGACCCATAGTTTCTCTCCAGCAACAGCAGCAAAGGAGAGGAAGCAAGACTCAAAACTTCAGACAGATAAGCTTGAGTTTGTACTCAAGTGTAGAATAAAGAAAGTCAATAGAATTTGACTCAGAAAAGTGAGTTAGTTACTGTGACATCATTTTAACATTTTCAATTACACTATTTTAAATTGTGTAGATGAGATAAATACCGGTTAATAAAAAAGCTAGTAGTATTGCCTGAAAATACATTCAAAGTTTATTGTGTTTGCCATAAAAACACCAGTGAAAGGAGAGAGAGAGCGAGAAAAACAACATTGAGTGAATAACATACCTATTCAACAGGTGTTTTAAAGTGCAGAACCTTATCAAAACAAGCAAAAAGGATATAGTAGGCAATATGTATCATATTGGTAACTTAAAATCAATTGAATATTAACCCTGTTAGAAGTAGAACATATACTTTTACTTATCTGTGTTAACCTGATATTATTTATTTTTCCACTCAAGATATTGCAATTTTTGTAAACTAGGGACTAGAGATTTTTCTTATAGTGATTCAGTAAATTGAATATTCCACTCCCTCAATAGCTCTTCACCCTCTAACACGGAATTGACAATTTTCCTCTGGTTGTTTTTAAAAATTAATAATTTAGTGAGAAATCCCCACTTATAAATATATTTCCTTCCTTAATGCTTTGGTAACTTCTTGGAACTTCCTGCATTTTGCTAATGTATTACGAGAAAGATCTTTGTAGATAATAACATTTTAAAAAGGGGAATCAAATTTTGGGTTCTGCCATGAAGATTTTAAAACTGCGTCCATGTATTCAAAAACATGTATTTTAACTATCACATCTCAAACATCATCCCCTTTAAGATCCCTGGGTAAGGGTATCCTATGGATCCTATCTAACACATTAATCCAAGGTTTCTCTGGAGCTACCAGATATGTAAGAAATGCAGTTACAAAGGCTTTGAGTTCTTCAAAATTGAGAGTTTCAGGGATTCCTCAGATCTTCAAGTTATTATGTCTAGAAAAATCCTCCTGTTGTATAGTTATAAAAAAGAAAAAGAGTTTGTAAATCAGACTTGGTACATGTGTGATAAAGTAATTAGCATTCACATTAAAGCATGACTATGACTAAATTACCAATGTCACCAGACAAAACTCACACTCAGTGCCTAACCAAAACTAATTAATGTATCAAAGAGCACAATATAAATAAATAAAACTCAATAGCTAACATAGACATCCCTGCCTAAATAAACAAGCCTTCAAGAGATAGAAGAAAATAATTTTGCCCATTGTTTTGGGTACCAGTGCTATGAAAATATAAAGGTGATGAACTAGCCAAGTCCATGCCTTCTTAGGAAGTGAGAGTCAAAAATTAGCTGGCAACAGCATTTCTGTTTCCGAAAGCAATTAAAAAAATGGCTTGGAGAAGTTTAAGACTCCTTTGTTTTGTCAACCTTTTTCTTACGAGGTAAAAGGTAGTTATATGGATCCCTACATATTAAAATATATGCAGTGATTAACAGAGCTTACTTATAAACCAGAAGTGCAATTGGGACCCTACCCACCCATATCTGGTGCATTGGTGTGGGAGGTATTATGTATTACAAACTAGACAACCTTCATCAACAGAACAATTAAAAATGCCTTCCTACCTAGCCTATCCTAACTTCTCCTAGCCCTTTGGCTAGGATGGCACAACCCCCTCCCCCCTCACACACACATTAGCAATGCTTACTATCTCTGGCTTCTTCTAGCCCAGTGAGTGAGATGGGGTCAATATAAACCCAAATAAAGCCCGCCCCCCCCAATATTCACATACTAGTCCTTATCCATGGTTTCAAGAAGTTGGCCTACTAGACAAAGGGGCAAAATGGACCATGTACCCCCAGCCTCCAAGGTGAAAGATCTACTAGCCAAAGGAGTGATACTGGTTCATCTACCCCTGCCCGCTGGTGTTCGGTACCCTAACTGTGCCCAAAGCCACTTATAGAAAGGGTTTGGGGACCATAGTGTCCTTTCTACATAAAGATAAAAACATTTTTGGCAGAAAGTTATACCTAATAACTCCATTACATCTTTGTATGTCTATACTCTAGAATACTCATCATCAGCACTTGGAAATGGATAAATCCAAAAATAAAAACTGTGCAGCACTACATATAAAACTAGGTAAAATTAGTTCATCTGATGTATGCTTACTATTTTAGTGATTTGCTCTTTAATACCTGAGCTTTAGTGTGTTTTTTATTTATAGTAAACATTATTGTGAGTAATTTGAAGCCAACAATAACATTAATCCTTTTTTTTAACTAAGAATATCCAATCATGCCTAGGAAATCAAGCCTAACTGTTTACTGGAAGGTATGAACATGAGGCTGAAACTCAAATATTTTGGCCATATCATAAGAAAACAGGATTCCCTAGAGAACACTCTGATGATGGTAAAGATTGAAGGCACACAAAGAAGTGGACGGTGATGGATAGTTGAGATAGTTGAAGCAATGAGCATGAGCTTGATGGAGCTCAGAGTTCCAGTGGCTGACAGACGTGCCTGGATTGCTGTGGTCCATGAGGTATGGAGAGCCAGACATGACTGAATGGCTAAACAAGACAAGTACTCACTAGGGGATTCCTCATTTAGTGTGTGAAGTTAACTTTATACATTTTTCAAAATGTTTTATATGTATTTCTTTGTTAAAGAGGTAGTTGCGTAGCTGTTAAATACTTTTTATGTATCACACTGGCCATATAAGCAAGCACGATTCACTTTCTTGCCAGTAGTGAGCGATACATTTATTAAATTCTTTATACTTTTATTTGTACACATAAAATGGAGATTTTTTTGTCCATCATTTTTCCCCGATGAAAACTTCTTATGGTTTTTCTCTTTCCCAGAAATGTTATGATTTATCAGTTAGTAAAAGTGTAAAACTGTCCATTAAAAAGCCTGTTTTCAGAGAAACCTATTAAAATGTTCTACTACAGTGCATTCCAAATGCGAAGCCTGACTGGTGCCACTGTTCCATCACATGTTGACACTTGTCAGAATGTGCACATGGTGCTCATGGGCAAATTAACTGTGCAATGCCATCTCTGACTTTAGATCTTTCAAATGTTTTTTTTTCTTTTATGATTCATTGCTCTAATTTCCTCAGCCTTATTGATAAATTTATGTCTAAGCTTCAGAACAAGTGAGAAAACTTTAACTCAGATTTATAGAATTCATTCCAGTCATATGTGCATGGATTGCTTTACCTCTTAATACATTTTCTCACACTTGAATTATATGTTTTTGGGTTTTTTGAATGTTCAGTCGTGTCCGACTCTCTGTGACTCTATGGACCGCAGTAAGCTAAGTACATCTCTCTGTCATTGCTGCTCTGAGCTCCATCAAGTTCATGTTCATTGCTTCAGTGACCTCATCTATCCATCTCCCCCCTGTTGTCCCCTTCTTCTTGTGCCTTCAATCTTTCCCAGCATCAGAGTCTTCTCCAGGGAATCCTGCCATTTCATGATATGGCACAAATATTTGAGCTTCAGCCTCATGATCATACCTTCTAGTGAACAGTTTGTCTTGATTTCCTATAGTACTGATTTTTGGACCTTCTTGCAGTCCAAGGGACTCTAAGCAGTCTTCTCCAACAACAAAAGGACCAATTCCACTGTGCTCAGACTTCTTTATGGTCCATCTCTCACATCCATGTTATTACTACTGTTGAGGAAATAAGGCACACGAAACATCTGGTCCAAATTTAAAAGATTATTATTGTTCAATGAAGCAGGATTACAAAACAAAGTGACAGAGTTTTAGCACTTTCAAAGTAATTCTACTGGTGCGCACTACAATCAGACAAAACAGTGTCTTTATAATTTTTTAAGGGATCCCAGTAATGTGTTTTAACCAATCCAAGTCTCTGCACGTTCTCCAACTCTGAGTTTCCTTATCTTGAACTTGCAGTAATTGGGTGGCTGACTTCAGCAATTGACAGTAAATTTGCACGCAACAGAATAGATGAACCAAGCAAAAAAACTTTTGTGTGATGTAGTTTTTAAGCACGCCTGGGGGCAAAGCTTTCAATGTTGGGCAAAAACATAAGCTGTTACAACCTTCATTTACCATATTGCATGGTGTATCATTAGATTAGGTTCCATGTTAAATGTTAAGGCAGCATTTCTACAATCTTTTTCCCCCACATGTACCTTGGGTAAACTGGCAAAGTGACCTTTTATTTTTGCTATGTGATTCACGTACATGGGCCCCAGACACATTGTAGGTGGAGAAATTATACCAGCAATTTCTAAATATGTCCCTTGATTATGAGTAGAGTGATCTACATCTATTTGAACCTCATAACTATAATCTGTTAAATTCAAATCATTCATTGATATTGGTACACCAATAAAAGGGATTCATTTATGTGTGGCAGGAATATAGGAACATATCCAGCAGCCGGTAGCGTTCAGCTGCTTGGTAGTTTGTTGTTGTAGGAGCCAGATGGAATTTGTCTGCTTCTCGCCATCCACCTGTGCATGAAAGTATAAAACACAGAAAAACAAGCAGAGAAGTACATGCATTTCGACAGTTTGTTAATCCTTTTTGTCCCCAATGGCCTCACCCTTTGAACACAGTTTTTTATTACTGACCTGGAAATCTACTAGCTTACAGTGGGAAGCGTGTATCTAGTTTGGTTTCCCTTCCCCCTAGACTGAGGTGGGTGTGGTCAGTAATACCTGGTATGGGCCATCAAATCGGGGCTCTAAATCTCCTTATCACTACCCAGTCTCCAGCATGCAGGTGGTGAGTTCCGGTTATTTCTTCTGGATCTGGTAGTGAGGAGAAAACTTTTCCATGCAATTTAGCCATGCATTTGTAGCTGGACAATATAAGAAAAGGCCTGTCAGTAGTGGTCTGCCAAACTAAATCTTAAATAGCGGAAGGCCATGTTTTCCCTGTGGGGTGTGCCTTGCTGCAACAAGGGCTAATGGTAAGGCTTGTACCCAGGTAAGGTACGTCTGCTCACAGATCTTAGCTATTTTATTTTTTAAAACACCATTTGCTCTCTCTACTTTCCCAGATGATTGTGGTTGGTAAGGAGTATGTAGATCCTGGTTAATCTGCAACCCTTTCTGACTCAGACTGACTCTCTCCCCTCTGCTGGTCTGTTGTCACTGATGTTGTCTCAGTTTCTGCAATAAAAATACATTGGGCCTTTTGCTGTCTCTGATAGGATTCTACAGTCCATCTACTCCAAACTGCTTTCTCATTTGGTTCTTCTAATTTTTGTTTGAATGTTTTGTAGAGATTCTCCCAGCGGGGTAATTCAAAGATTCCCCCTTTGGGAATCCCACAATCCATTCCCTTAGTTAGCTTCTCCACTTTGGCATATGCCGGCTGACCCACCCGCCATATTTCTTACTCATACTCTCCTGTGGTCCTTTACTTGAGGGTGACGCAGTATCACCCTTGCGAAGATCATTTCCCATAACCTGGCTATGATGGAGGGGACTCTTACCCTTCTCTCTCGATTCTTAGCGACACTGTGGCTGTGGCTGTCAGGGAAATTCCCACACTACAAATCCCCGCTTTTTGATCTCTCCAAATTTTCCAACAGATCCAAATGATAAACAGCAGGTAGACTATTCCAAAAAGTTTCTGGCTTCTTATATCATCTAAGTCAAACCACGCTAAGGCAATTGACCTAACAGTCATGGGAATTATTCATGGGAAACAAGTCTGCTACAGCTTTGGGACATGCAATTTAGTATGGGAGAGTACAGGCTCAAACCAGCAGGAGCAGGGAAGTTTAGAGACAAAGCCGAGAGGTGATCAAAGGTTCGCTCTCGTTCTCTGGGGGTAGCCCTTTACCCAATAGCTACAGTGGACTGAAGCCGGATGCACCAACTATGTCCAAAGGCCAAGGATAGGGTTTACCCAAAGACTTTGCACTTACAGACCAAGGCCCACTTAGTAAGAAACACTGAACCAACCCACACTTGACCTTCTATGATTTTTTTTGTCCCTTTGCTGTGCAGACTATGGTTAGTTACAATTTACTTGACAAACTCAGAGAGATAGAAAACATTTGTGTCTGAGGACGATATGGTCCTCTTATTTAGCACATCACTGCCCCCACTGGCTTTCTCCGTAGAGGTGCGTCTTGAGGCAGTACAATCATACTCTGTAAAGTACCTCTTGCATACTTATATGCTGGGTTTTATGCACCAGTATCCTCACTCACTCACTCGCACATTCATATTCATATTCAACCGAATAGTTCAAGAAAGGGAAAGGAGTGTGACAATATTCAGAGAAGGCTCTGTTGCTGGGAAAGATTGCAGGCACACAAAGAGGGGAACAACAGAGGCAGATAATAGATAGATATGGTCATTGAAGCAATGAACATGAGCTTGAGGGAGCTCAGAGGAGCAGTGACTGACAGATGTGCCTGGCATGAAGCGAACACAAATGAACAACTAAACACCAAATGTATTTGTGTGCTATTTTCAGTAGGAAGCATTTCTAGTAGTGTATATATTTATATTCTGTTTCTTACCCCTTTTACCTCTTTCTTTCCATTCTACAGAATACTTACATGATGCAGGCATCAATCTGACAATATACTTTTAATTTATTATTGTAACAGCAACATTATGCTTAGTTTGTTGTACAATTGCAAAAGATTGCTGGAACAATTTTAATTAGCAAATCCTAGTTACTATATCTCACACAAGCTTCAAAACAGTAGCTGACAACCCTCTCCTGAGAGGCCTTCTGCTAGACTATTTTTTTAGCAAGCATTATGCAGCAGCACAGGTGATTGTGGTTACATTTGCATAGGATTAAAATATTGCAAAAGCAAGGTCGTGAGGGGGGCCCTAAGGATCTGTTTGGAAGGCACTATGTTCTACTTTGCAACACAGACCTACATCACTGAGCAATCACCATAACCAGAACAAATAGACTATTCAATTGTCTATGCAAAACTTGGCAAGCAATGCAAGTGCAGAAAAAAGTAAAATTGCCTACATTATGCAAATTACAAGTTGTTGCTTAAATCAGAGCAAAATAAGAATGCATCGACAGAACTTTCTAAACATCGGCGGGTATGTACTAAATTGAAATTATTTACAGATGTGGCCAAGTTAATGTTGCAGTATCTAGCTCTTTCCATCAGCAAATGCTGTGAAACTGGACTCTGCTGTGTAAAGATTATTACACAATAATAGTTGCAATATGAAAAATAAGTGTTTTTACACAAAATACTGTACTCCATGCAACTGTAACTATTGCTGCATTTTCGAGCTGTGCTTTGTTTATAGCTGCCTGGTCAACATGTAAAGAGGTGTACCTGGGACGACTAATTAATATCAAGCCATTTAAATTGTAACATGCTTAGGCACAATACATATGTTCGAACTGCGAACATAAGCGATGTTCGATCCGCCCCCTATACTTTATCATTGAGCAAACTTTGACCCTGCAACTCACAGTCAGCAGACACATTCCAGCCAATCAGCAGCATACACTCCCTTCCAGAGCCTTCTACCTCATGGACAGCAGCCATTTTGGAATCATAACTAACTTGCAGTCTTACTGAGAGGAGGCTGAGTGTAGGTGATACTGCATCAATAGGGAAAACCATAGCTAGGCTACTGTACACAGTGTGCAATACAGTCCTTAATGACTCTTTTGATCTCTGCTGCAAGGACACCCCTGTGTCTCTTCTCCCCCTTATCATCATCTTCCCCTCACCTTAGCACCCAACCCTAACACCCCTCACACTTATCCATAACACCCATCAACCTAACACCTAACCCTAACACCCCTCACACTTATCCCTAAGACCTAACACCCCTCACACTTATTCCTAACATGCCTCACCCTAACACCCCTTACACTTATCCTTAACACCCCTCACCCTAACACCTAACCCTAATACCCCCTCACACTTATCCCTAACACCCCTTACCCTAATACCTAACCCTAACACCCCTCACACTTATCCCTAACACCCCTTACTCTAACCCTAACACCCCTCACACTTATTCCTAACATACCTCACCCTAACACCCCTTACACTTATCCCTAACACCCCTCACACTTAGTTCTAACACCCCTCACCCTAACACCTAACCCCCTCACCCGTATCCCTAACACCTCTTACCCTAACACCCCTCACACTTATCCCTGTGTCTCTTCCCCCCCTTATCATCAAGGGAGGGGGGAGGATGATGAGGGAGGGGGGAAGAGACCCAGGGGAGGATGATGAGGGAGGGGGGAAACAGACACAGGGGAGGATGATGAGGGAGGGGGTAAAGAGATAAAGGGGAGGGTGATGAGGAAGGGGGGAAAGAGACACAGGGGAGGATGATGAGGGAGGGGGGGAAGAGACACAGGGGAAGATGATGAGGGAGGGGGAAAAGAGACACAGGGGAGGATGATGTGGGAGGGGGGAAAGAGACACAGGGGAGGATGATGATGGAGGGGGGAAGAGACACAGGGGAGGATGATGAGGGAGGGGTCAAAGAGATACAGGGGAGGATGATGAGCGAGGTGGGAGGATGATGAGGGAGGGAGGATGAGACACAGGGGAGGGTGATGAGGAAGGGGGGAAAGAGACACAGGGGAGGATGATGAGGGAGGGGGTAAAGAGATACAGGGGAGGATGATGATGGAGGGGGATGTTAGGTTATTTATGCCCTTTATGGATTAAAACCAGACTCTGCATCAACTATGTAATTTTCTGTGGGAGTTTTGACATGGATCCCCCTCCTGCATGCCACAGTCCAGGTGTTAGTCCCCTTAAAACAACTTTTCCATCACTATTGTGGCCAGAAAGAGTTCCTGTGGGTTTTAAAATCCGCCTGCCCATTGAAGTCTATGGCCAGTTTGCAAACATTTGCAGCGGTTTGTGTTCGCGGTTTGCGAACCGAAAATGTTATGTTCGCGACATCACTACTGAGCAGTATTCTAATAATAAAAATACAAAAGAAGAAAATATATAAAAAGAAGAAGAAAAGAAGAAAATAAATGACCCTCTTTCAAGGTCCACATTCACCAACCTCATCGGCCAACTGTCAGCATCCACATATCCCAGTAGGAGGCCCATTTCCTGTATTTTGCATCTATCTCAGTAGATAAGACACTCATGAAGCTGAAACATTTTTTTCCCAATGTTTTGCAGTTATGCTTCTAGTAGCCAGAAATATCTGATCCAATAGAAATTGTGCATTTTTAAATAGACCTGTGAGTGGTAAGCCTAATAATGCCTATTCTGTTTTTTGAGGAATAACTGTATACCATAGTTTCTCCAGGGTATTATAAGTCACCATACAAATATGCTGAATTTTGGGGCAATCCCATAACATATGTTTTAAGGAACCTATGGTGTTGCAACCTCTGGAGCAATTGCCATCCAACAGACTATTTGAATAGTGGAGTCTAGCTGGGGTAAGGTACCATCTCAAGATAGTTTTGTAAACATTTTCCTTCAATATAATGTTTAAAGAGGAGTTTGCTGTGTTTTTGATAATTATACACCATTGTTCATCATCTAGGCTAATATTGAGCTCAGCCTCCCAGGAGGCCCTATAGGACAGATTGTTAAGTGTGGCCTGATCATTTAGGTAGTTATAAAGAATAGCGAGGGTTTTTTTACCTTTTGAGTTGTGTAAGCAACAATGCTCAAAGGGAGTTTTGCTAGCTAATTTTTATTTATTTTGCAGTTTTTCCCACTTGTGTGCTAATCATCATCAGGTTAAGCCATTCTTTGTGTGGCAATCAGTGATTTATGCAAAAATCCGATGGAGACCAGTTTTGACATTCTAACAGTACATCTGCAACAATTGTTATCTGACTTCTAATCCACCAAGCTAATTGGGTATTTTTATTGATTGATAAGTCTGTATGGGTTAGCCACAATGGCGTTAGCCATGAGCCATTTTGTAGTTGAGGAGTTCTCTTGTTGATTTGTTTCTATAGTACGATGGAGTGACTTAAAAACATCGGAAGTAATTTTAAATGAATACCCTGATGAATGCTTAGCCATAATAATTGGTTCAGGAGAATATTTTGGTCCCATAAAACTTGACGTTCTATCTCCACCCAAACTCGGGGGGCTATCTTAATATACCATTTTGCCATTTGGGCTAATCTTGCCACCTTATGAAAGGTTAGAAGTTGCTGAGCCTCCTTTCTGTTTTGGTGTTGTCATGGTCACCCTATTTATTCTAGGTCTCTTATTGCCCCAGATTAATTTAAATATTGCTTTTTGTAATGTTTCTATGTCTTTAAGATTTGTCGATGATGGTATACTCCTAAAAGGTGCAAAGATCTGAATATATTTCTTTAAAGATAATGGGGTAATTGGCATCATATATCTGTTTAGTAAATTTAGGGATATGAATATATGATAGTAAAATTTAAAGGGATAGTTTAAGGTCAGCAAATTTTCCAGTTTCTTGGTCAATGAAACATTAAGAGCTTTACTTTTATTTGCGCTCATTTTAAACCCTGATATATGGCCAAAATTGCTCAATGTTTTAAATAGGCTAGGTAAGTTAATTAATGGGTTAGTAACTGTGAAGAGAATATCATTCCAAAATAGGCTTAGCTTATATTCTTGATTGTCTAACTTGATTCCACTCACATCTGGAGCTTCCCTTAATGCTATCGCTAGTGGTTCTAAACATAAAGCAAAAAGAAGAGGCAATGGAGGACATCCCTGTCTTGTTTCCCGATCTATCTTAAATAATTGAGACTTGAAACCCTAATAGAAAATATAGGCCCTAAGGGCAGAATATAATGTCATAATGCTTTCTAAGAAGTGTTCACTAAGGCCAAATTTAAGCAATGCTTCTTTCATATAAGTCCAATCAATCCTATCAAATGCTTTATCGGCATCTAAAGATAGTAGCATTAGTGATATTTTTTTGTCTGAAGCGATATCCATGAGGTTAAAAATGTTCCTAGTGTTATCAGGCACTTCCCTACCCAGGCTAAATCCCACCTGGTCCGGATGAATCATGGTTGGCAACAAAGTCTATTTACTATGACCTTGGAGTATAATTTGATATCATTGTTGATTAAAGATATGGGTCTATAACTGCTACATTGCGTCAGGTCTTTGCCTTCTTTATGTATTACTATAATGTTTGCCTCCAGAAATTCAGCTTTTATAGTTTTGCCTGAGTGGAACTCATTAAATAGATATTGGAGGTGAGGTAACAAAGTTTCCATGAATTGCTTGTAATAGTAATTAGTGAATACATCCAGACCAGGTGCCTTATGAGGCTTAGTAGCCCTTACTGCGCTTCTAATTTTCTCTACAGAGATAGGGGATGTGAAAGAATTTACTTTACTTTTCTCAATTTGGGGTATCGTAATGGACGACAAAAAAGGCTCTATTTGGGATTTATGGCTTTGTGACCCAGAATGGACATGCATTGAGTACAGCTTGGAATAAAATTGTTGAAATGACTTAGTAATCTGGCCTGATTGGCATATAATGCCATTTTCCAATAGCTAAAGTTCTGAAGGGCTTGAGGCAGGAGAATTGTTATACAAGCCAAGGCTCAGGGCAGGCTGAGGACAGAAGAGCAGGTGCAGAAAACACACCAAGAGGAAAATCCAGATAAATAATCCAGTGATATATTCTAGTTTTATGGTATTCTTCAAATGTAGATGGTCTTATTTGGAATGCCATAGTGGCATAAATAAATCAGATGTCTCTTGCATGGTAGGAAGCTGTAATGGCAGGGAGTGTGCCATCTTAGTGAGACAGTCAACAACCACCATGATTGTAGTCTTTTGATTGGAAGGAGGAATGTCATCTATGAAGTTGATCGAAACATATGACCAAGGATAGGTAGGTACAAGTAATTGTTGGAGAGTACCAGTAGGATGAGGATGAGGTATTTTGGTTCATAATAAGGCCAATGTTGCTGACATAGTCCTGTGAGGATCATCATAAATATGTCCCATAGCATTAAAAAATGAAAGAGAGTATCCAATTTAGAACTTAAGCAGTTATGTACTCATCTCAGGGGTTCCCCTTTTAAAGGAGAGATAATGCAGTGCACCCTTGTATAATCTGTGGATTAGGTGCAGGGCTTTAGGTGAAATGGGGATTCCTAAATCCACTGTATTGGGTTTTATCATCTTCAAATCGCTATAGAGGTGGAACTGGTTCCAGATGCAGAAGCTTGGGAGGCAGAGTCATTTTGACCTCAATCATTCTTCAGGTGTGTTACTCTGGTCTGCTGATCTTGCACAGCCAGGGTCGGTGTTTCCATCTGCTGCAATAGCGGATTTCCAGGTGAGGGTGTTACTCCTCTGGCCTCCTCATGGGCTCAGTTGTTATGTTATGCCAAATACAGTAGGAAGGAGTCAACCAAAGCACAGGAGGGAGGAGACCAAGATCAGGAGAGGGACTGAGTCCAATAGCAAACGTACCAAAAGTCCTGAGGCAGAAGAATAGTCATACTATCCAGCTGTATACAGAAACACAGAGTTGCAGCAAACAGCAAAACAACCGAGGCCTGGCTCTGGCTGCCTTAAGTAGCTCCAGGAAAAAGAGGCAAGTGACTTGAATCAAAACCTAATCAGCATCCCAGTGCTCAGGTGATCAAGCATCTAAATGGTTTTATGGGGAAAAGTTCTCTTCCACAATGTATAAAGCCCAGGCCGTTTACTGTGAGGCTTGCTAAGCTGTAAACCCACAGTTAACAGTTCAAATCCACATGTGGCCAGAGCAGTAGTTTGACACCCTATTTACAAAAATAAAGTTGATTCTGAAAAAAATATATACTTTTTGGTATGGACCCAGTATGCCTATGAATTGGGTCTACCCCAACACTACCATTGCATCTGTTATCAGTAAATCCTTCACAAATATGTTCTAAACATTTGCTGACTTACATCCCACTCTTCCTCCTCTGCCTTCATCTGTCAGAAATTACTGGATAAAAATGCTACTCTTTTGTTTTGTTGTATTTATCTGGATGGCCAGATATTATGGGCATATCTGGTTCAGGTAGCCCAGATCCCCAAAGAGATTTAATCTATTTTGCTCACAGATTCTCACTTCACTTTACTCACAATTTCTCATTTAAACATGCTTTTTGTGGCCAAGTCTGTTGGAATTTCTGTAGAAATCTGGCATTTTTTTTAAACTTGAAGAGATCAGAAAGGAATGTCACCCTTTGATATCCTTTTGGATATTCTACAAGGTGTACTTCAGATATTTTTCTACCATTTCACAGCATAGCAAAGATTGTTCATAAAAGTGTAATGTTGAATGCTAACTCAAAAACTGAATTTGTCACAAATTATTTAAGCTTCTGGATGGTGAATGAAAGAAAGAAGGCCTCCAGTGTTCAAAGTACAGCAAGAAATGAATACGTTTATGGGTACATCTACAGGTTAAGGATGATTTTAGTGCAGCATCTCAAGAAACGCAATATAATCATTGCATACTGGGATTTCTTGGCTTGGAATATACTGTATATGGTAATATCGACTAGAATATTATCTAAATACAAGATTCTCCAGGTGACAAATCATGCTAGCAAATCATTGGCTGTCCACATGGAAGCTTAAGTACAAATATGATAAGAATATAATAATAGTCAATCAAGTAGAAGCTGGATTTATTTTTACCCTTTACATAATTTTACCTATTATCACTACTAGTTCTTCAAAAGGGTACAGTACACATGTGAAACTTTTTCCTTTATGTCTTATGATATCAGATGCTTTCTCAGCCCTCTTACTACCTCTCTCAACCGCTACTTGGAAACAGTACAATTTCTAGGAATAAAGCTTTTGGTGAAATACGTTTTGTCATACATTAAAGATCTACCACAGATACAAATATAAATGTATTTGGAATAAGCTAAATCACACACGTATCTTTGCAATGACGCAAGATTAAATAGATTATACCTGTGCTTATTTTGAATTCTAATGAAATATACCAGATATCGATTGATCTTTGATATATGGTTAAATCCTGAAATATCAAGTCCATCCAAGAATGAGAGATGATTCTACATGTAGAAATGTGAATATTGAAAATGGAAAATTGCCACCGAAGCATTTAGGATTGTACAACATGACAGCCCACACTACTTATAAGATGATAATGGGAATACCCCACCCCTGTCATGTCTTGTATCTGAGTCTTTATTCTCAACTGCTGTCTAATTAATTCTTAGTCTCTTTAAAACACTTGTGAAAATACTTTACCATTTGCTGATTTATTATGTTGTGTGATGTTTTCCCCCAATTCTGGTTGTATGCCCTGGTCCCCTAAGGCCCTCTCCACCAGTTCATTTGAGACTAAAGGGCTCCGGGTCCATTTTTCATTTTGAGGGTCATTATTTTGTGTGTAGAGTGTGTTTTGGGGTGCAAATATTGCATTAAGCTAAATAAAATATTCTTATACTTGGGTTGGACCACAAATCCCCATCCAGACACTCTGGCTCCAGGACTCACAATATCTCATCAAGCCCTGCTGTGCCCATATCCTGACCAGGGGTAGTTGATAGCTGGTCCTGTAGACAGCTAGAAGGACCAGTCGGATCAGGCCTTCCTCTGGCAGTACCACCTCAGTAAATGTTTCCTCTCACGACTTAACTGAGGATTCCTGGGGACCCCTCTAAGTTCAACTTAAAGTCGCCTATAGCTTATAGGACTTCTCACTTTGATGAGAGCTGGATGGACATTGATGGGTTCCTGCATTACTTTGAGAGGGAGTGCGATCTCCACCAGATCCCTACAGCCGAGTGGGTAAAGATCCTAGTCAGCCGGCTTATTATAGCCTACCTGATGATTTCGAGTAGATATGCCAGATATTTCTTGCTCTGTATGGTGTGACCACCCCTGAAATATTGACAATCGTTCACATGAGGCAAAGCATGTTGTGCTGCTGGATTAATTTAACTCTGTGTCCCTGGCCAATATATGAGAATGTATTGTGAACCAGAAGTCTACCACCAGAGAAGCAGCCACTCGACTGGCCGATCGATATCTGGAGACTCATCGAGAGCCAAGGGCAGCATAATTTAGCAGCTCAACACCACAGGTGAACCACTCCGTCCCCTCCCAGCCAGGGAATGACTGCCACCTCTGCGGTAAACTGTTACTGTACTCAACCGGGAAGTCAGGTTCTGAGCCGGAGCCGGGACACCAACCCAACCACCGGTACCTGCTGGTCCTCGCCTTGGTACCCAGGAACCTGCACTTCGAGCCACAGTGTTACAGTTGCCACCAGGGGGCCATCCAAAGAGGGATTGCCCTAACCAAGATTGGAGAATGGAACTGGTTCCCCACCATTAACACAGTGCAACACACCACAGAAGACAACCAGAGCTAGCACCTACAGCAGTCCCTAGGCCTCCCCGGTAGTCCTGGAACCTAAAAAGGATAGGATAACCTGCTTCTCCGTGGATTATCAGAAGCTGAATGAGAAATACAAAATTGCCCTTACCCTATTCCCTGCATGAATGATTTGCTCGACCCCTTAGGGACCGCTAAATATCTGACTACCCTGGATCTCTCAAAAGAGTACTGGAAGATTCCCCTTATAGAGTCGGCTAGGGAGAAGTCGGCTTTTATCCCTACTTTGGCCTCTACCAGTTCACAGTGATAACATTTGTCATGAAGAATGCCCCCTCCACCTCCCAGAGACTAGTGGATCAGCTACTGCAAGGGCACAAGGACTTCATCCAGTCTTACCTGGATGATATAGCCATACAGCACTGCCTGGGAGGAGCACCTCCAGCACATAAGCATACAGTGCCTTGAAAAAGTATTCACCCCCTTGACTTTTTACCTATTTTGTTACATTACAGCCTTAAGATCAATGTTTTGTTAATGTGAATTTTATGTGATGGACGAGGACCCAATAGTCTAAGTTAGTGAAGTGAAATGAGAAAAATATATACATAAAACTATTTTTTAGAAATAGAAAACAGAAAATTGGCATGTGCGTATATATCCACCCCCTTTGTTATGAAGCCCATAAAAAGCTCTGGTTCAACCAATTACCTTCAGAAGTCACATAATTAGTGAAATGATGTCCACCTGTGTGCAATCTGTCAGATGATCTGTCATTACATATACACACCTTTTTTGAAAGGCACCACAGGCTGCAAAACCTAAGCAAGAGGTACCACTAATCAAACACTGCCATGAAGACCAAGGAACTCTCCAAACAAGTAAGGGACAATGTTGTTGGGAAGTACAAGTCAGGATTAGGTTATAAAAAATATCCAAATCTTTAATGATCCCCAGGAGCACCATTAAATCTATCATAACCAAATAGAAAGAACACGGCACACCAGCAAACCTGCCAAGAAACGGCCGCCCACCAAAACTCACGGACCGGGCAGGGAGGGCAATAATCAGAGTGGCAGCTCAGAGACCAAAGGTAACCCTGGAGGAGCTGCAGAGTTTCACAGCAGAGACTAGAGTATCTGTACATAGTACAAAAATAAGCCGTACGCTCCATAGAGTTGGGCTTTATGGCAAAGTGGCCAGAAGAAAGTCACAAAATGGCACGTTTTGAGTTTGTGAAAAGGCATGTGGGAGACTCCCAAAATGTATGGAGGAAGGTGCTCTGGTCTGATGAGACTAAAATTGAAATTTTCAGCCATCAAAGAAAACACTATGTCTGGCAAAAACCCAACACATCACATCACCCAAAAAACACCATCCCTACAGTGAAACATGGTGGTGGCAGCATCATGCTATGGCTATGTTTTTCAGCAGCCAGGACTGGGAAACTGGTCAGAGTTCAGGGAAAGATGGATGTTGCTAAATACAAGGATATTCTTGAGCAAAACCTGTACCACTCTGTGCATGATTTGAGACTAGGATGGAGGTTCACCTTCCAGCAGGGCAATGACCCCAAACACACTGCTAAAGCAACACTTGAGTGGTTTAAGGGGAAATGTGTAAATGTGTTGGAATGGCCTAGTCAAAGCCCAGACCTCAATCCAATAGAAGATCTGTGGTCAGACTTAAAGATTGCTGTTCACAAGCACAAACCATCCAACTTGAAGGAGCTGGAGCAGTTATGCAAGGAGGAATGCAAGGAGGAAAAAAGTTATGCAAGGAGGAAAATCCCAGTGGTAAGATGTGGCAAGCTCATAGAGACTTATCCAAAGTGACTTGGAGCTGTGATTGCCACAAAAGGTGGCTCTACAAAGTATTGACTTTAGGGGGGTGAATAGTTATGCCCATTGACTTTTGTCCAATTTGTTGTTTGCTTCACAATAATACAAAAAAAAAAAACCTCTTCAAAGTTATGGGCATGTTCTGTAAATTAAATGATGCAAATTCTCAAACAATCCATGTTAATTCCAGGTTGTGAGGCAACAAAACACTGTGTTTTCAGATGTAGTCAGGGAGGCTGGACTTACTATCCTGTGTCAGTGGGCTCGGGCAGAGGTACAGTACCTGTGGCACTGGGTAGGTAGTGGACAGATTAGACTCAAACCAGCAAAGGTAGAGGGGATAGCTGCCTAGACCCCCCAACCAAATAGCAGGTAATAGTTTTCCTAGAGACTGCAAAGCATTACGGCAAGTTTGTTCCTTTTTTACAGTACCATCGCCACACCCCTCATGGACCTGACCCCCAAGAAGATCCAGAGAATAGTGCCTTATGGGCCATGCAAACTGCCCTCACCTGCTCCCCTGTTCTGGCTTATCCTGACTCAGTGTCTCTTCACCATGCAGGCAGATGCCTCTACCTACTGTCTGGGGGCTGTTATTAACCAGAAGAATGAACAGTGGTGCAAAGACCCATTGCCTACTTCTGCTGGAAGCTTCTGCTCCGGAAGGTAGTCTATGTTGCAGTGGAAAGAAGTATTTAGCTGTGTTTTGGGCCCTCACAAGCTCTAGCATTATTTGTATGACAGGGATTTCATAGTGGTCACTGACCACAACCCCTTGTGTTGGCTGTCCTGAAATCATCCCTTAGATTACAGTGACTGGAAGGGTGGAGAAGTTGTCATGAAGACAAAGGACACTTGGACTTTTGGGCCTGGCCACCCGGTATATGCTAATGACGCGGCGCGCATGTGACGTAACATGCGCGCCGGCGCCGGGTCAAGGAGCGGAGGCCGGAGCACCAGCAGGTAAGTGAGGGGAGAGGGGGGAGTTATTTAGGGGGGTTTAGGTGGAGGAGGGGGGTTGAACGGGGTTTAGGTTGAGGAGGGGGGAGGGAGAGACACACGGGGGTTAGAGACACACGGGGGGGTTAGAGACACACAGGGGGGTTAGAGAGACACGGGGGGGAGAGTGACTCGAGAATAAGCCGAGGGGGGCCTTTTTTGCCTTAAAAAAAGGGCTGAAAAACTTGGCTTATACTCGAGTATATACGATACTTATTTTTTCTTATTTTTACAAGATATACATTATGCAGTCTGATACAATATTATTTAATAAAAGAAACCTTTCCTCACTATGCGAGGGCTGCGGCTCGCTTCGCGAGCCCGCAAGCATTAGCAACAACTCGTACGCTCACAACTATATATGTGATATATTTCACCTGTTGGATGTCCCATCACTATATGAAAACCACTAATCATTTTCCCTCAGTAATAACATCACCAACTAACCATGTACAGTCTATGTAGGGGTCATGAAATTATTGTATGAAAATAAGTATTCAATTGAATGTACAATTTGTAATGAGGTCATACTTAAATTACTACTGTAGTGCATTTCCAAATAAAGCTGAAATATTTGTTTTTTATCATAGGCAATTAAAACAGTATACAGTTCAAAATAAATTAAAGTTAATATTTTTAAATATATATATACTTTAAATTGTCTGTTTCCTCCTCAAGCAGAGCTGCCTTTCACCACCCCCCTGAGAGTGTGGCCACTCTGCCTGAGTGGCTGGATCATCAAGGAGCTGGGAAGAAGGTTAGGTTATGACATCACTGACTCAGCTTCATGACAAAATTAGCTCTGCCTGAATGGCGTACACAGAGGAAACAGCTGTATTGTAACCTACTTGCAACTGCTCCAGCCTGTAAAAATGCACAAGCCAGCATAGCCCCCTGTTTACTGTGCATTCTCAGTCTGAACCATAGTCTGAATAGTTAGTCTTTTTTTAGTTCAGCTTCCAAGCAGAGTTTACATTCCCCTGATAGGTACAGGTAAGAGGACATAAACAATGCTTGAGGGGAAAACTGAGTCAAAACTAAAAATATTAACTTTTATTTATTTCAAATTGTATACTGTTTTTAATAGTCTATGCTCAACAAACAAACAAATATATGAGCTTTACTTTGTAAATGTACTACAGTGGTCCTTTAAGAAACTTTAACTGGAAACTGTTAAGCAGCTCCTGGCAGTATGTAAATAAGCCATTTTCAATGTTTATTAAAATAACTGCACAGGAGCTCTCTTGTGTCCAACAGCTGGAATCTGTACTGGCCACTTCCTATTGGTTTCTGCTATTTATCCAGATGTTAGGCTCCTGCAAGTGAAAGAAGGTGCAGTGAAGGGCAGTATTTAGTTCTAAAGCTGAGAGTTTGTGGGATAAAACCAAAGAAATGGCGCAGCTTATTTTTGTTGTGCTTACCTTCATATTTTTTGGCTTTATATATCCTAAAACCAATGGGATTTTTATGCAGAAATTGGCTAAGAAAAAACTTTGTGCCGATGACGAATGTGTTTGTAAGTATTTCATATCACTAATAAATAACTTTCTATAGATGGCACTACCCTGTTTACCTGAAACTATGTTTTGTTCTATAAAGAATAATATTTATCATAAAGATCAATTTTTTTCCATAGATAATTAGTCTTTTGTTAAAAGCACTATCGCAACAACTAAATAATTCTCTGAAATATCCAAAATGTAATTTAATTAACAACATTTATGTGCATGCAGTCATATTGATAATTATATATTTGCTCAATACCTATAATAATTAATTAATAAAAATTCAATACAAATGCATAAGAGATATATGGTTCTATTAATAAGTCTACAGTATAAAACAACAACTGCAACATTAACATTTTTATGTTTGATCAGATTTTATATTAATATTTATTTTATAACTAATAATAATATAGCTGAACTTAAAGGGACACTTACACCCCGACAACAAGTTTGTTTCATCCTAAAGAAAAACTGACTATATATATATTGTGTTAGCAGTTTTCTCTATAGTGAATCATTCTTGAGATATACAGCAATGCTTGTGAGGCCCCAGTATGTTTACTTGCTGCTCAGTATGATAATTTGTGGCACAAAGTGCTTGATAAGGATGGGGAAGGGGATAAGCAGGCTATGATACTAATTAGCACATGAAAACATCTAAATAAGTATTGAGGAGCTACTAATTTACATATACAGCTTAAACAGTGCTAATTATCTTAGGAACAATTTACTTTAGGAAAAGATATCTAATACTGTTCATATGCAGTATTTGTGCTCTTTTAGAATAACTTAAAAAAGTGAGTTTGGCATGACAGAATCCCTTTTACTATGATTTATGTTACCAGTATGTAAAATCATGACTATGCAATTGGTTCAGATTTAGTAAAGATCAATATAAACAACTTTTTACATTAGTGTAATTAAAAATGTGATTATATGTGAGGAAATCTGCAGCAGGTTTCCTTGCAGCCACTTCATTACTGCACAGCTTTAGTAGCAGAGTTTGGGAAAATGTGCAGCCATTGAGAATCCCAGTGAATCTAGACCAATGACTGCCGGGACATATTCTTGTAATGGATTTATTTTTGTTCTTGCAGATGCTATATCTATGGCAAAAGCTGAAGATGATTACAATGCTCCAGATTGCAGATTTATAAACATTAAGAAAGGAGAACTGATCTATGTCTATTCAAAGCTTGTAAAGGAAAAGAGGAGTGGAGAGTTCTGGTCTGGAAGTGTAAGATTACTTTTGTACACATTTGCAAATATACTGACAATTATCGGTTATATTACCTTTTTTTGCATCTTGAAAAACATAATAATGTAGAGTTAATAATAATAAATCCATTTTGAGGGTGTTCCAGTACTTTATATATTATTAAGAGGTACTTTTGATAGTTTTACATTTAAATGTGACATCTAAATCTGCTTTGTTTATTTTAGAAGGAAACAGGCAGAATCTGCAACACTGCAATACGATAAAAAAATAATTCTAAATGCTTAAGTTGGTTGTTTTAGAAAAAAAAATGTATTTGTCTGCCTAGTCTGAAACAGTACCATTGTTTTTCATTAATAGCATTTCAAGCCATGTGAAGCGTGTTTAAGTAGTCACATTTTTAAAAAATGAATGCTTTAGCATGCGGTGCCCAATTAATAATCTTGACTTTGAAAGAATGTGTACGTATGATTTACCATTCACTGGTGCCACATGTGGTCCATCTGGAAGGTTAGCAAACCAATTTGCAAGATTAGTTTGACTATTCATCTGGAATAAAGCTACAAAAAAGTGATGGGTGAGCAGAGCTGACAGCTGTTTTATTCCATGCAGGTATGAACTTATTTGAACTGGAGGTAGATGCTTACTGTTTAATTTTTAATCTCTCTGACAGATTTACAGTGACCAATACAGAGATCAGATGGGACACGTTGGGTATTTTCCCAGCACTCTGGCCACAGAGCTCCATGTCTTCCAGAATGCGACAAAAGAATTATCCACAACAGTAAGAAAATAAACATAATTTATAATACATTATCACTGAATCCTACTTTTGTAGCATTAATTTATAAAAACACTTAAAAAATAGCTTATTTAACCTCCTATAATAAAATAGGATTAAAGGGGCATACACTTTGCCCATTATCATGTTTAGTTATGCAAGAGAACTTGTAAAAATGTGACCATAGTGATCCTAAAACATATTTTCAATGAAGAAATCAGTCAAATTTTCAGATTTCTCCACTGGACATTTCTTTTTGTTTGCATCCAAGCCACAAATATTAGGGACATGGAAGGTTTCTGGATTTCACTAGGAATATAATATACCTATATAAAGTATCTATTTACGTCTATGTACTATATTTTATTAAGAAGTGCTTATAAGCTCTTTTTTGCTGCCTACAAAGTTATGTGTCTACGCTCTGTAACTAGTGCAGCTCATGAATACACAGACAGTGAAGTGCAATGTTTCAAATTATCTAGTCAATAACCTCTCTCAAGAGCATGCTTCAGAACGTTGCCACTGATTGGTTACAATGAGACTCTGCACGCCATATACATAGAAGTCTTCATGAGCTGCAGAGGGGAAAAAACAATTAAGAACTATTTGTAAGATTTTAGGCAGAAAAAACAGAACTTTTAAGCACTTCTTAATAAAATCAAGCTCATAAAAGTAAAGTGATACATAGGTATATTATATTCCTATTGAAATCCATAAAAGTTCCATGTACATTTAACATTATTTTAATGCTACAGTTTCTTGAGTAGACTTAGGAGGAAGGTAGCATTCCTGTTGTTTAGCACATCAGCATGGCCGGGTTACCCATTAGGCCAACTAGGCAGTCGCCCAGGTTCCTGGCTTAAAAAAATTAAATGTTGCAGTTCATAGACTGGCTACTAGGGGGTGACCACCTAGAACAAGACAGTTACAACAGGATAGGGAACTTACACCTAAGGAAAAGGCAAAAATGGGTCAGTGCATACCTTGCATACTCACTCACAGGGGCTTCTCCACTTCCCTGCCTAGCAGTTCTGTGTGCATGCTTACATCAGCATTTATACAGAGCACCAATAATTTAATTGATGTCAGTGAAAATATTGAATTTGTGCTAGGCATGGTCATCCTCAAGTGGATAAAACCCATTCAAATCTAGTTTACTTTCTTTACTTTTAGTAAAATTGTGCTGTATAGTATACAGTAATAAGTAAGAGTTGTTTCTAGCATATGTTACAAATCCCAGGAGGCTGTAATTTTTTGATAGTATCCATGTGATGAACATCTAATCTTATTGATTATATAAAACATTTATATTTGAGTTATTTTAAAATGTTAATTAATTTATCTAGGCATCTATAGTTTATCTGAGTGATTGATGTATGACAAAAAAGAATCTTACTTATAATTCGAAAATGTATGTGATAAACATACAAACAGATCTGAACTCTGCTTTCTGCCCATTCAAAACAGTCAACAAAACAGCGAGGCTTCATAATGGTGATAAATGGACTAGAGGGAGGATTATTAATGCATCTCTGTTCTTGTAAAAATGCATATATCTTGTTAACAATGTAACTTAAAAAAATGAATTAAGTTTATATTTAAAACATATATTTTTGAGGATTGTGCATAATGCTTTTTTTTTTTGTATTCAGTCCTGTAATTTTTAAGACATATTTATTTCATGCCTTTGTGAGGGTAGAAAATCAGTGCCCACACTTCTCTGTTTATTGACTCAATTTGACATTATTTTAATTTAACTGAATAGGAATCATTGTGACCTTTAGATCACATCATTACTGGACTTCTGAATTAGTCAGACGTGTTTGCATTAACAGCCAACATACTGGTGATTCAAAATAGCTTGAAACAGAATAAGATAAACAATGTGTATCTAATTTTATTAATTTCTACATTCTCATCTGTAGCAGCAAATTAGCTACCAGATTGAATCTGAGCAAAATGAGCATTTGTTTATTAGAATGTTTTTCTTTTCTGCACAAATGGAAATCAAGAGGCATTTGGCAGCATTACTTATGCTTTCAAACTTACTTCTAGACAGATGGATCAGTGAATGTACTTATAGCAGAGTTTCAAGTTTTCCTCCAAATGTCTCCAAGGAATTTTTAAGATTAGAGAAAAATTGAAAACTCAAACATAAGGTCTATATTTTATTTATTTACACATGCAGATGTTTTCATTTCTTTTAAATGAATCCAAGATTCAACGTTCATACGATAAGCCTTTTAATGTGTTTTCGAAAAGGACAATTGCAGTTTAATACGTTAGACAGATCACATCTTATCCATCTTTCAGACAGAATAATTAAACTGCCATAAATAAGGCAAGCAGCAGCCGCAAAGGCAAATTAAATATTAGCATGTAATAAGAAGGACACAGAAGCAAAGCAAACAAATATAATCCTGCCACTATACAAATCCCTAGTACACCCTCATTTGGAATATGGATTACATTTTTGGGCACCACTTCATAAAAAGGACATTTTAGAGCTGGAAAAAGTACAGAGAAGGGCTACAAAACTAATAAGGGGAATGGAGGGGCTAAGATGTGAAGAAACTCTAACCAAATAAAACGTATTTTCTCTAGAAAAAATATGCCTAAGAGGGGATATGATTACCTTATATAAATATATCCAGGGTCAATACAATGCCTTGTCAAGTGAACTTTTTTTGCGAAGAGGTTTTTAAGTGACAAGAGGACATCCTTTGCAGCTAGAAGTAAAAAGATTCCACCTTAAAGAAAGAAAAGGAATCTGGATAATTAGAGAAGGAGTATGGATCTAGGGAGGAATCTGATCAACAGTGTCTGGGGTCAGAAAGGGATTTTATTTTTTCCCTTTTTGAGATAGTTGGCAAAGTTTCACTGGGGTTTTGATTTGTTTGCCTTCCTCTGGATCAATTAACAATAAATAATCAATCAGCATATTGCAGATTAGAGGAGAACTAAAAACATTGAACTAGATGGACTGTCTCTCCCATCCTCTGTCTCTCCCCTCCTTTCTCTGTCCCTCCCCTCTCTCTTCCCTCCTTCTCTCTCTCCCGTCTCTCCCACCCTCTCCCCTCTTTCTCTCCCATCCTATCCCCCTCTGTCTCTCTCAACCTCTCCCGCCTCCGTCTCTCCCATCCTTTGTGAAGTATGCAACAGCCTTACAAATATTAGCTTCTGTGTAAACTATTGGCATAAAACCATTTTCAGAGCAAATCATTTTAGCAGACTCTGTTAGAGCCTAACAGCTGTAGTTTAAAATGTAATTATTGTATTCACATTGTGTAATACATTCATAGCAAATTAATATAATTACTTTTTATAATTCAGTTTAGATATAATTAGCACTTAACCAACATGGGAGAGAGAGAAGAGTGGGAGAGACATGGTAGGAGAGAAGGGGGAGGGAGCGAAGGAAGGGAGAGAGAGGGGATGGACAGGAAATGGAGGGGAGAAGGAGAGAGAGAGAGGGAAGGGACAGAGGATGGGAGAGACAGAGGGGGAGGGTGGGAGAGACAAAGAGGGGGAGGATGGGAGAGATGGAGGTGGGAGAGGTTGAGAGAAACAGAGGGGGGATAGGAGGGGGGAGAGACAGAGGGGGAGAGGGTGGGAGAAATGGGAGAGAGAGAAGGAGGGGAGAGAGAGAGAAGGAGGGGGGAGACAATGGGAGAGAGAATGGTGGGAGAGACAAGGGGAAAAGGGAAGAGACGACGGGGAGAGAGGCAGAAGGATGGAGAGGGAGAGGCGAAAAGAGGAGGGAGAGAAAGAGGAAAATAAGGGAGAGTGTGAGGCAGAAGTTGGAGAGATGGAGAGGCAGAAGGGATAGAGAAAAGGGACATGGAGAAGGAAGAAAAGAGAGAGTAAAGGGAGAGAGAGACAGGGAGGGAGGAAGAAAGAAAGGGAAAGCGAGAGACATGGAGGAGAGGGAGGGAGGAAGGAAGAGTGAGAGAGAAAAGTGGGAAGGGCCGAGTGAGAGAGGATGTATATATATATATATATATATATATATATATATATATATACACACAATATATCACATTTTTGTTTTCTGTGCTGGGCCCTCTCTGGTGTATTATAGGGGTCAGGCATGTGCAGTGTTGTTCATTTGTGCAAGAACCATATTGGCAGCAAACCAGCAGTGTTTTGCAATTTGTCAGTAATAACATATAACAAACAACTTGGGTAACTAATACTTTGCATGTGCATGGTCAGTTGCAGTACATGAATAAAATATCTATCTGAACACATTACACTAGCTCATTAACACCCTGGAGAGGGCAAGTGGGCTATCCTCCCCCACTCTCTGGCACTCTTTTGGGGTGTTGCATTAACTCCATCTGGGTCCCTTTGTATAAGTATAACCAATAGGATCTTTATGGACTCCCATGGCACCAAAAATGACCAGTTCCCATGGCGGTCTCTATTAAAACCCATGTTACCTACAATTAACCTTGCCACCTTGGCTACTAAAATTACCTCAACAGCATGGGATCCCTGTTGTTCATCATGCCACCTTACATTAAACCCATGCTTACTATTACCATGGGGTTCCTAATTGCACCCTAACTACTACCACATGGGTCCTTATGAGCCCTCATTGACCCCCCCCATGTAGGCCCCAATAAATAAATGAAATAGAAACAATGACAGAAAACCACAGAAAAATAAAAAATATTACACAAAAATAAAAACGAATTACCAGCAAAATACTTTAAAAAAAAAGTAAAACAGAGATTTTACAGAAATGTTAATAATTACACCTGTTGGGGGGGAATTATTCTTACTCTCCTTTGGACAACACTCCAGCAATGATCCGCAATGCAGTTGTCCTCAATCTTTGTCCCTGAATAAGCGGGCACATCCATGTGGATTCTAGAAATAAGTCCTTCTTCTATCATGGCTGGATACCCTTGGCCTACGGAAAAGGCCTCCAACTGAAAAACATTTTTTGCAGCCCTAAATAAAATAAATATTTAACTAAGGTGCTCCCCTGCCTACTTATGACTTTGTGACTATGCCCTCACATTATATATGCAAATGTTATGGCTTCTGATTGGCTAAAATATGTGCCAATTATATTTTAGCAAATTGGTATTGTGTATTTGAATTGCTCTCTTCCCATTTCTGATTGATTAAAGGATAACCAATAAGAATGCATGGATTGTGCATTTTGATTGGTTAGCTTTTAGCCAATCAGAGGACTCTATTTTCCCCTATTCAGACTGTATGGAATTTAAGCTTAACAATCTCTGTTATGATTGTCTCTTCATATAGCCTATCACAGGATGTTCACATTAGAGTGAAACCCTATGTAATTACAAAAAGTCAGCATAGGGGAAAATAGATCCCTCTGGTTGACTAAAAGTCAATCTTTCGAAATGCACAGCTTTCAATCATTGCATTCTTATTGGTTAGTGTTTAATAAATCAGAATTGTGGTGAGAACAATTCATATACTAGATTCTGATTGACCCCATTAATTGACCCCATTTTGACAAGCTATGTTCAATATTGTGTATAGCCATTTTATAGCAATGAGACTATAAACAGTCACATAATCATGTTGACATGCAAAGTATAATTCACTTTCCAGATGCACATATGAACAAAAAATTGTCAGAATCCTGGAATTATCAATAGAAATGTTAAAGGACAACTGCAGATTAGTAAATATTTTACATTTGTGAAGTATGCAACAGCCTAACAAATATTAGCTTCCGTGTAAACTATTGGCATAAAACCATCTTCAGAGCAAATCATTTTAGCAGACTCTGTTAGAGCATATCAGCTCTAGTTTAAAACTGAATTATTGTATTCACATTGTGTAATACATTCATAGCAAATGTTTATAATTACTTTTTATAATTTACTTTAGATAGAATTAGGAATTCATCAATATGAGCTACTTCAAATAATTAGAATATCTTAGAGCATGTAAGCTAACATGACAGTAATACCTCTTTTCAAAGATGTGAAATGCTGAAAATGTATTTGAATAAACCAAATAAACAAATGTCTCTCCTTTCTGCCTCTCCAATCCTAAATGGATAATAAACACAACCAGAGCATACCATCATCCTCCAAAGCAGGAATTGTGGAAAAAAGCAAATATGAAATCTCTTAGATACAAGCAGAGTCTGCTAAACTAAAGAGTTGTTCTAAAAATGCTTTTATTTCAATGGCTTACATAGCTGTTAATATTGTTAGTTTGTTACATATTTGTAAACATATGAAGTTTCTCCCAAATTACAGTGGTTCTTTATAAGCTAAAAATGCTTAGTTGTAGTTTAATTAGCATAATACTAAGCAACTTTCGGTGCTTTCCTGTTTTATGCTAGCACACATGCATCTGTTATGTGCACGCAAGCATGCTGCACTGCCCCGATTAAGCTGTCTCCTTGTGGCTGGTAAGTGCTTAGGGGTTTTCGGGTGAGGTTTACAGGGTTAGGGTTAGGGTCGGGAAGGGGTGTAGGGGGTTAGGGGCTTTGTTTTGGGGGTTAGGGTTAGACTAAGAGGGTTAGGGTTAGGACCGCCAAGGGGTGTAGGGGGTTAGGAGCTTAGGGTTAGGGCTGGGAAGTGGTGTAGGGGGTTAGGATTAGGACCGGTAGGGGGTTAGGGACTTAGGTTTAGGGGGTTAGGTTTAGGGTTAGGCCCGGTAACTGATGTAGGGGGTTAGGGTTAGGGCTGGCAAGGGGTGTAGCGCGTTAGGATTAGGGCCAGCAACAGGTGTAAGGGGTTAGGGGTTAGGTTTAGGGTTAGGCCCGCTAACTGGTGTAGAGGGTTAGGGGCCTAGGGAGTATATTGGGACGCGAGTGCACCCGGCAACAGGAGGCTTCCAGTGCTGTGCACGCGGCACGCGTGTACGTGTGCTAGCATAAAACAGGAAAGGTCCCAACTTTTTTCTACTACAGGACAATTTGTGTTCATTTATATATTTACAAGAAAAGGATTATATTTCTGGCTAATGCTTATTAAATGAACATAATAAACTATACATTAACCCATATTTATGTAAAGTTTTAAGTTATAAATTCACTGCTTTATGGTAAAATAGGCTATGAATCTAATTCAGTCTTTGTACTTAAAATAGGTTACTTTTTTTTTTTTGTCGGACTGCATGCACATACCTTACTAAATGGTGGTATATGTTATTGTCTGAAAATGGTGTACTTTATTCTTCAAATATTTGGCTTAAGTAATACTTAAAAGGAAAATGAGAAACAAAGTTCTACCTCCAACATCCTGGGACACATCCTGACTGCAAAGCTTATCCATTTACATACACTACTGAAAGTTTTGCCTCACATAAAATGCAAGACACAACCCTCTGTTATTTGATTTACCAGCCCTGTACTGGCAAGAAAAACAGAATAATTTTATAAAAGCTCATTTGTTATACCATCTGGTAAAGTATAAATATATATCATGTCAATTTAGAAACAGCATTGAAATTTGTTGCTGTTATCACAAAACTCTATTTTTTTGTAAGTTTAGTGTGTGGACCATTAATAAATTTATGATACTGCCTAGCTACAGTTGACTTATTAATAAAGGTTCTCTTGTCTTATGCTTTCATGAATTACCTTGGATTGTCAAATAAAATATTTTCTTTTGTCAGTTACCAACATTTTGTTTTGCATTTTTTATCCAAAAATTGATTTTATACCATGAAACTAAACAAGTATGGACATTTTATGTACAATGTCAATAACTTTGCTTGCATCTTTGTTATAGGCTATTGATTTCTACTGCGAGTGACATGTTGATGGAGAAACAGTGTCAAGATGCACCGAGTATGAAGGAATCCCATTTTATGGCTATCGTAGTCTAAATGGCATACTTTAAGAGGACATATATTATGCCTTGTTTCCTGCTTTTCTGCATTGCAAATATGATTCAAGTGTTTATATATTTACCAATGTACAGAAATATCAACATCTCAAAATGATTGCCATATGAATTTTCCCACTCTGTTAATCATTCATGCAAATATGTGAGATCTGCTGCCTCGGATTAATACTAAATATTGTTTTCTACTTCACCTTTCACATCCAACTGCTTTGAACTTTTCAAAAGTCAGTGATCATGTCTCACCTTGAATACAACATACCACTTCCAATACACTAATAACAGCCTTATTTAATTGCGATTCAGTAAATTTAAAAGGGCTCTATTTAAGCACACAGCATATTTTATTTACAGAAGTTTTTAGTTAGTGAAGACCTTGATTTTGGATAGAAGTTCACTAACTAAAAACTTCTGTAAATAAAATATGCTGTGTGCTTAAATAGAGCCTTTTTAAATTTACCGAATCACAATTAAAGGCTGTAAATTGAGAAAGCTTCCACCAAACTCAAGCACCTCACCCATCATTCATCATCTTCTGCACCAATCTACAATTACTTATTTTGGACCCCTTATCACCCAAATTCAAACAAACAATCTTGGCCTGAAACATTGGAAAAAAATTACATTTTCATGTTAATTACATATTAAATAGAACTTGTTTAACTTGATACAAACAGGAAGCACTTCTGTTTGCACAGAGAGTACTGATGTCTGTGGATCTAATTTGCAGACAAGCATGACTCATACATCTACATTCATTCACTTTGGCTGACAAGAACACACTGCCTGCAGCAATTATAAATTCAACAGTCTATTCTACTCTATAACCTTCATTTTGAAACAAGAATCACTATCAGCACAATATATTTCATAAATAAGCAGAACCCTCATCTCTTGTTTCACTCTCCATCTCTATTCTTAATTGCAAGCTCTCAAAATGAGGACCTAAGCTGCTTTTAAATCAATTTGTGTACTTGTTCCATTGTACCCTCTTTGAACAGTGCTATAAAGGATGCTGGCGCTTTTAAATAAAGGATTGCATGAGTAGCATACGTTTATAAAGGACTGGTATATACAGTAATGCAATAACAGAATAACAATACAACAATGACTAATATTGTTGTAAAGCACACAGATAATATTGATGCATTAACTCAATCTTGAAGCACTAGTTGATGTGATGAACACTATAATGTGGGAAAGTGCTAGGCTGTATCACTTGAAGTCAGATAGAGAAGCAATTTGATATGGTAAAATACTGAGATTTTTCGGCAATTCAAATATAAAATATATTTTTTGTGGTTTTATCTTCCACTTTCAGGACTGTGTTTACATGCATATGTTGGCAGATGGGCAAATGCATATGTTGGCAGATATTTTAATTGTTTTTATTTTTTTATTATTTTTTGGGAAATACTCCAATATAATTAAAAATATAATTAAATAACCAGTTACATTACAGTCAGAAAATGTCCTTTATCAGAGAAAAATGAAATTGATATAAAAAAACACACCACCCCTTGCCATGTTAAGAGGACAAACAAATAGGTAAAACTACTCTTAAGTGAAATGTTTATATTGATCTATTAGAAACGGAATAAAGAAGATATGGGGCCCATTTTCTAAATAATTGTTCTCCAAGTTTTTCTCTATCTAGTCTATGAAAACAATGAAGCCAGCAGGAAATTCCCATATTGTAATCCTTGTTTCTCATAATAGGTTTGATTATCGACATAGTGACAATACATAGAAGCCAACAGAAGGGGAGGGCAGATAACCACATTAAGGGTGTTACACAGGTCACTAATGAATAAAATATATAGAATAGATTGTACATAATCTAAGCCCTATTGGTATTGAAAGTGATATTTTTGAGTGCCAGGGAATTTCTTTTGCATCTGTGTGAAATATGACATCTGACTAGGGGAAGAAGGCAAGTCATCACATATATAGTTGTGAGCGTACGAGTTGTTGCTAACGCTGCGGGCTCGCGTAGCGAGCCAAGGCCCTCGGGAAGCGAGGGCACTGGCCAAGGGTCTCAGGTCTCAGTTGCTGGCATGGAGCGCCAAAGGCGCTCCATGCCAGCAACTGCTATCCACCCAAACTTCACGTCACAACCCAAAGAGCACGACACACACATTACGACACTCGCAAACAACATACGACACACGTTCACACACATTACGGCCTCGCAACACTCGGACGCAACTCGCGAACATTACAAAATTAAAAACACAATACATACACACAGCACATACATAAAAAGCTTACCTACACCAAGAGGGAGCACCCAGGACCTCAAAAATGCAACTTACACCTTCATTTCACTCAAAATAAAAGAGGTAACACACTAAAAAATTTGCTAAGCGAGAAAAAAATGGCCGCCGAAAAAAACTAAAACGAGGCTACACACGCAAACACCATACGAGACACGTTACCAGACATTACGACCTTGCAAACCTCAGACGCAACACGCCGACATACAAACATTTAAAACACAATAAATACACACAACACACACATAAAAAGCTTACCTACAGCATGAGGAACCATCCAGCACCTCAAAAAACCAAGTTACACCTTCATTTAAATAAAAATAAAACACTTTAGGCACTAATAAAATCGCTAAGCGAGAGAAAAAATGTCCGCCGAAAAAAACGAAAACGAGGCTACAGCACTCTCAACACGTAAAACACCACTACACACTCGCAAAACACCACAAGAAACTCGCAAAACACCACACGAAACTCGAAAAACACCACGAAGCACCGACGGATAATCCGCAAAGACGCATACCACAGATAAACCGCCATTTTACGACAATGCTGAAGTACACCACTACGCTAACGGTTTTGTCTCGCGCACGCACAGTATTACACTGCACACATTCAGCACGCTTACACAGCAGCTCCACACCACTAATGCTGCAGCAACCTCAACACAGATTGCCAGCTCTTCAACACAATGCTTCAAAATAGGTAAAGTATATTCATTTAGTAATGTATTACATATTTCATTACCATACACCAAACAGCATTAGCTACCTTACAATTTCATTGCCGTCATTTTTTGACGGGCAATTCTCTAGTCTCTAAATAATATACAACCAGAGTTACCCCAATAGCACGATTAATATTGGGCTAGGCAATCTTGGAAATCAAGGAAATTGGAAATTGAAAGATAAAGTGAGGCATGGGAATCTTCCGAATAATATCACATGCTTTAAGGCCTGATCAGATCAAGGGATTATGCTTCACAAGAGATGGTACCAACTTTGGCCTCCATTCCATGTCTACTGTAATAATTGAGCTAATTAATCAAATTACTATTCTTATGACTATGTCTCTTACATCCAAGGTAAGTATTAGAAAAGATCAATACTCATCATCACTAACTGATATCCCTGGATACTATTGTCAATTTTAGAATGTCTGGATAATAATCATATAAATAAAAATTACAATGTTGAATATTTATATATATGGCTATTTATCAAATATCCCTCATGGAGTGCTAGGTACTTTTCAAATTGTGATGAAGAATAGACATTTTAGCATGACTTAAATTATTAAATTAATTAATATTTTAAAGTTACTTAAATCATTTTACTAACTAAAGATATGTTTTTGTCATAAAGTGTAAAAATGCTTGCTTGAATAAGGTGACCTATGATGTGAATGATTAACACAATCTAAAATTATCATTTTAATTATATAAACTTTACTTTATTAATTACCATATTGTGCTAAATTCTTAAACTTACAATTAAATGATTATTCAAAAGTGTGTGAGTGATAAAGTGCTGGGATGTATCCCGAAATACCTTTTCAAAAGGTAGAATGGATAAAATTGTCCTACAAACTTTATTCCTTTGTATTATTTATCCAAATAAAAACACATAATGAAATCCCTTCCATATACAATCACTTTATAACCAATTTCTAACCCATTGGTAAACAGTCTGACATGCCTTATTAAGTTCAGCCAATTAGAATTACTAGGCTAGTATATTTTAGCTAAATAGAAATACATATAGCTACTTTTGATATATTGTATATCGATTATTGAAAAATCGTATCAACATATCCCATTATGTTAATTAAAGTGGATTTTTGTTGTATCTTGGAAAGCTAGAGAAAGGTTTAAGTGGTGCATATTCACCATACATCAAATATATAGTTGTTGTACTGCGAGTTGTCGTCACGCTTTGTGGCCCTTGCGATGAGCGCCGATAGAAAATCGCTGAAGCGAGAGAAAAAATGGCAACCGAGAAAACGTAACAGGATGAAAACGAGGCTAAAGGCAGTAAAAAAGAGCCCTACAGTAACACTTAACCCAAGCCAGTAACACTTAACCCAAAACAGTAACATTTAACCCAAGCCAGTAACACTTAACCCAAGGCAGTAACACTCGCGAGGCCCCTAAACTACATGAGAGGGAGGCTTGCCATGAGCGCCTGAAGGTGCTCATTGCAAAGCAGGAAAGTTGCGGCTTGCCATAAAATGCAGAGGTAGGCTCCTATTTATTTATAACTAGGAAATGGCCTGTCAGAAATGGCCCATCAAAAATGGCGTCAATGCTGTTTGCCACCCAATGAGTGCCTTTGGGGCTCATTGTGAATTTCTCCCCCTGTCTGCTTCCTCTCCTTCCCTCATGTCTCATCCACCCCTCTCCCTCCCTTGTGTCTCATTTCCCCCCTCCTCTCCCTCCCTTGTGTCTCCTTTTCCCCCTACTCTGCCTCCCTTGTGTCTCTTTTCCCCCTCCTCTCCCTCCCTTGTGTCTCCTTTTCCCCTCCTCTGCCTCCCTTGTGTCTTCTTTTCCCCCTCCTCTGCCTCCATTGTTCCTCCTTATCCCCCTCTTTTGCCTCCCGTGTGTCTCCTTTCCCCCCTCCCTTGTGTCTCCTTTTCTCCCTCTTCTCCCTCCCTTGTATCTCCTTTTCCCCCTACTCTCCCTTCCTTGTGTCTCCTTTTCCCCCTCCTCTCCCTTCCTTGTGTTTTCTTTTCCCTCCTCCTCTCCCTCGTGCCTCATTTTCCCCCTCCTCTCCCTCCCCTGTTCTCATTTCCCCCCTCCCTCCCTCTCTTTACCCCTCCTCTGTGTCTCTTTCTCACCTTGGGACAGATCAACTTGGAATAGGCCTTGTGACAAACGGCACAGACGTGGAGCGAACGACAAGCATAAATAGAGATACATGTTGCTACTTTTGATATATTGTATATCTATTATTGAAAAATCATATCAACATATCCAATTATGTTAACTAAATTGGATTTTTGTTGTATCTTGGAAAGCTAGAGAAAGGTTTAAGTGGTGCATATTCACCATACATCAAATATATAGTTGTCGTACTTTGAGTTGTCGTCACGCTTTGCGGCCCTTACGATGAGCGCCGATAGAAAATTGCTGAAGCTAGAAAAAAAATGGCGACTGAGAAAACGTAACAGGATGGAAACGAGGCTGAATGCAGTAAAAAAGAGCCCGGCAGTAAAAAAGAGCCGCAACCCAGTAACACTTAACCCAAGCCAGTAACACTTAACCCAAGCAACTAACATTTAACCCAAGACAGTAACACTTAACCCAAGGCAGTAATACTCGCGAGGCCACTAAACTACATGAGGTGGAGGCTTGCCATTAACGCCCGAAGGTGCTCATTGCAAAACAGGAAAGTTGCGGCTTGCCATAAAATGCGAAGGCAGGCTCCTATTTTTTTATTACTAGGAAATGGCCTGTCAAAAATGGCCCATCAAAAATGGCGTCAATGCTGTTTGCCACCCCGCACTGAGTGCCTTCGGCTCGCAATGAGTGCCTTTGGGGCTCATTTCAAATTTACCCACCCCTGTCTGCTTCCTCTCTTGTGTCTCAATTCTCCTCTCCTTCCCTCGTGTCTCATCCACCCCTCTCCCTCTTTTGTGTCTCATTTTCCCCCTCCTCTCCCTCCCTTGTGTCTCCTTTTCCCCCTACTCTGCCTCCCTTGTGTCTCCTTTCCCCCTCCTCTTCCTCCCTTGTGTCTCCTTTTCCCCTCCTCCACCTCCCTTGTGTCTTCTTTTCCCCAACCTCTGCCTCTATTGTGTCTTCCCCCTCCTCTCCCTCCCTTGCGTCTTCTTTTCCCCCTCCTTTGCCTCCCTTGTGTCTTCTTTTCCCCTCCTCTCCCTCTGTCTCCTTTTCCCCTCCTCTCCCTCCCTTGTGTCTCCTTTTCCCCCTACTCTGCCTCCATTGTGTCTCCTTTCCCCCTCCTCTACCTCCCTTGTGTCTCCTTTTCCCCTCCTCTGCCTCCCTTGTGTCTTCTTTTCCCCCTCTTTTGTCTCCCTTGTGTCTCCTTTTCCACCTCCGTTGTGTCTCCTTTTCTCCCTCTTCTCCCTCCCTTGTATCTCCTTTTCCCCCTACTCTCCCTTCCTTGTGTCTCCTTTTCCCCCTCCTCTCCCTTACTTGTGTTTTCTTTTCCCTCCTCCTCTCCCTCGTGCCTCATTTTCCCCCTCCTCTCCCTCCCCTGTTCTCATTTCCCCCCTCCCTCCCTCTCTTTACCCCTCCCCTTTCTCACCTTGGGACCGATCAACTTGGAATAGGCCTTGTGACAAACGGTACAGACGTGGAGCGAACGACAAGCATAAATAGAGATACATGTTGCTACTTTTGATATATTGTATATCTATTATTGAAAAATCGTATCAACATATCCAATTATGTTAACTAAATTGGATTTTTGTTATATCTTGGAAATCTAGAGAAAGGTTTAAGTGGTGCATATTCACCATACATCAAATATATAGTTGTCGTACTTCGAGTTGTCGTCACGCTTTGCGGCCCTTACGATGAGCGCCGATAGAAAATTGCTGAAGCTAGAAAAAAAATGGCGACTGAGAAAACGTAACAGGATGGAAACGAGGCTGAATGCAGTAAAAAAGAGCCCGGCAGTAAAAAAGAGCCGCAACCCAGTAACACTTAACCCAAGGCAGTAACACTTAACCCAAGCAACTAACATTTAACCCAAGCCAGTAACACTTAACCAAAGGCAGTAATACTCGCGAGGCCACTAAACTACATGAGGTGGAGGCTTGCGATTAACGCCCGAAGGTGCTCATTGCAAAACAGGAAAGTTGCGGCTTGCCATAAAATGCGAAGGCAGGCTCCTATTTATTTATTACTAGGAAATGGCCTGTCAAAAATGGCCCATCAAAAATGGCCCGTCAATGCTGTTTGCCACCCCGCACTGAGCGCCTTCGGCTCGCAATGAATGCCTTTGGGGCTCACTTCAAATTTACCCACCCCTGTCTGCTTCCTCTCTTGTGTCTCAATTCTCCTCTCCTTCCCTCGTGTCTCATCCACCCCACTCCCTCTTTTGTGTCTCATTTCCCCTCTCCTCTCCCTCCCTTGTGTCTCCTTTTCTCCCTACTCTGCCTCCCTTGTGTCTCCTTTCCCCCTCCTCTTCCTCCCTTGTGTCTCCTTTTCCCCTCCTCCGCCTCCCTTGTGTCTTCTTTTCCCCCTCCTCTGCCTCCATTGTGTCTCCTTTTCCCCCTCCTCTCCCTCCGTCTCCTTTTCCCCTCCTCTCCCTCCCTTGTGTCTCCTTTTCCCCCTACTCTGCCTCCATTGTGTCTCCTTTCCCCCTCCTCTACCTCCCTTGTGTCTCCTTTTCCCCCTCCTCTCCTTCGTGTCTCATTTTCCCCCTACTCTCTCTCCCCTGTTCTCAATTCCCCCCTCCCTTTCTATCTTTCCTCCTCCCCTGTATCTCTTTCTCACCTTGGGACAGATCAACTTAGAATAGGCCTTGTGATTTGCACCAATGTAAAGCATCTGCATGCCCAAGCGATTCCTGTGTGTTGTGCAAGGGGGATTGACAATGTTGACAGAAGGCGGCCTTGATGCCTGCGAAGTGCCTGCAGAAGAGGTCGTGGTCGAGTGAAGACCAATTCAGGTGGTAGCCGAATTGGCTAAAGGCTGCTGCGGCTTTGGCTGAGAATGACCAATGATAATCGAAATAGACGAACCCGCCAAAGCTGTAAGCCAGGTCCACAATGAGGTAGAGGTAGTCATCTAACTCTTGGCGTCAAAGTGGGAAGGCCAAGCAGATGACATCTCGATAGATGCTAAAGCTCAAGATGAACTCTAGGATCTCTGGACTTGATGATGACTGAGACGTCACCCTGCAAAATAGTTTTGTTTTTTTGCAAGCTCATGTGGGGGGAATAGATGCTTCACCTTGGCTGCAGGAGGGAGCGGCCAGGGGTAGAGCTGCCATTGGGGACGGCTGGCTTTCGATGGTAGAAATCCTGTTGTGGAGGGCGACCATGGAGGAGGTCAGGTTGGTAACCATTTGATGAAGTTGGGCGAGTTGGTGCTGCTGAGGGGGCTGGTCCTGGTGGCCCGAGATCTGCAGCCGATAGAGTTTGGCTTTCCTGGCAGAGGCCGGGAATGGGATGCCACGTTCAGATAGTTCAATGATGTGGCGAGGGATGGTCCATGAGGGAAGAGGGAAGAATGGCTGCTGGCGACAGAAGACTCTCTCCCTGGAGCCATGGGGATTGAAGGTAGCCTGTGGAGGAGTGCGAGGTTGGAAGAGCGACAGGGGCATGAGCATCTAGGGTGTGAGCGACTGGGGCTTGCGCGACTGGGGCTTGAATGACTGGGTTTTGAGCGACTGGGGATTGAGCGACTGGAGATTGAGCGATGGGGGTTGAGCGATGGGGGTTGAGTGGCTGGGTTTCAGCGTTGGAGCGACTGGGTTGGAGCTCCGAGATTGGGTGCTGAGACTGGGCGTCTGGCCAGAACGTCCAAGAGAGAGGATGGATCGTCTTGTAAGGCTGTAAAAGTGTCACATCATCTGTATTTATAGTATGCCTTTGCTTGCTACCTGAGTATATATACATAGATACACACATGTATGTAAGGAGCGCAACCAGAATTGAAAGATTGTAACAGCAGTATGTGGCAACTCTGTAGGGTTTGTAAAAACACTATATCAACTGCTCCCATTTACGGTCTGTTACTTATTCCTTTATGAGTTCAGGATATGGAATGTATTGATATTGGTGCTGGGCGAGATATGGTCCTTCCAGGACCTGAGAGATTGGAGGGGCGGAAGAAGAAGGGAGGAGCGGGAGTAGGAAGGGGTGAGCGGGAAGGCCGCAAGGGGCGGTGAGCTGCAGCAGGGGAGGTCAGAGGACAGGCCGGGGGGGGGGGGTGAACCTGGCATTACATGGAGGCAGCTTGGCAACGAACAGGGAATGGGTGGCAGCTAGGGGAGGCGGAGAGGAGGAATCAGGTGGCCGGAGAGAGTGTTGGCAGGAGCAGTGGTGAGTGCAGGGAAGCGGGGAAAATAAAGGGGTAGAGAGCAGTAGGAGAGGTTGAGCTGGCCATGGCAGAGGGCAACTGGCGTGGCCTGCACGAGGAGGCACAGAGTAGAGCAAGAGGGGGGGAGAAAGGCGTGTAGCGGAAGAGCATGCGGATGGGGACTGAGGGGCAGGGAGAAAAGAGGAGCAGCGGGATCAGGAGAGCGGGGAAAAGAGACGGAGGCAGGGTGTAAAGGATAGGAAGTAGGTAGAGTGACAGGAGCGGGGGGGGGGGGGGGGGGGCGACCAGCAAGGTAGGTTAAAGGAGCATAGAGGGGAGCCAGAGGGTAGGAGCTGCGCACGGGAGCTGTCAGCGGGAGAGAGTCGGATGGTCGACTGCCAAGGGATGCAGCAGGTAGCAGGCGAGCTGTGAGATGGGGGAGTGAAGAGGGACACCGGGACTTACGAGTGTAGCATGAGGTTTACGGTGGAGGAGGACAGACAGCAAAGGAGCAGACCGGCAGGGTTCCTCAATGAGTTGACTGGCGGCGTGCTTGATGAGTGGGGTTTAAGTAGGTGGCGTGGGGAGAGGGGCCCCCACAATTTTAGGTGTTCATATATAGATAGTTTGATAATGGCTACAGACTGAAGAGCGAGGCATTTGTGGGCACATTTGTGGCTCAACTTCCCAGAATGCAGTGTAATAACTGTTTTTCTCGGAACTCTGAGCTGGAAGCAGGTTTTTTAACTTGCTTTAGACATTCAAATGTGAACACAGATGTACTTTTTATTAATTATATATGTATATATATATATATATATATATATATATACATATATATATATATATATATATATATATATATATATATATATATATATATATATATACATATATATATATATGTGTGTCCCGAAATTTCAGCGCAGGACAAAAGCTCCATGTTAAAAGCTCGCCAACAAACTAACAACTCGATTAATGCGCGCAGACTATAGCACACATGGGAAATACCCCCTGTGCCCATCCTCAGTCTCCCTATACCCCATGTGCCCAGCCCCTCCTTCTCCCTATACCCCCTGTGTCCTTCCTCCTTCTCCATATACCACCTAAGCCCATCCTCACTCTCCCTATACCACCTGTGCCCATCCTCCTTCTCCCTATACTCCATGTGCCCATCCTTATTCTCCCTATACCCCCTGTGCCCACCCTCCTTCTCCCTATAACCCCTGTGCCCATCCTCACTCTCCCTATACCCCCTATGCCCATTCTCCACCTTCTTGTACCAATACTACTTCTCCTTATATTCTCTGTGCCCATCCTCAGTCTCCCTATACCCCCGTGCCCATCCTCCTTCTCCCTATACCCCTGTGCCCATCCTCACTCTCCCTATACCCCCTGTGCCCATCCTCCTCATCCTTGTGCCCATCTTACTCCCCCCTATACCCCCCTGTGCCTATCCTCAGTCTCCCTATACCCCCTGTGCCCATCCTGCTATGGCCACTCTGCACCCCTAACCCTTTGTAGTCTCCTTTTCCATATACATCACAAAGCCACCACACCCTGGCTACATCCCTGATCCTTGCCTCTGATGCCCGGGGTCCCCTGCCAGTCCATGGGAGCATAGGTAACACATGGCCCAAAGGACATAAAACTAGCCTGAAGGCTGCAAAACTAACCCCAAGGATGTAAAAACTGCTCAGAGGGCCCATAGCCTCACATTATGTGGCAAACACCATTGCCAGGCTTACTATTTTACTCCCGTCATTTTTGACGGGCAATTTACTAGTTACATTATAATTCTTAGTTAATGTATGTGTTTATATAATGGTTTTTGACAAATCTATTAGTAACACAGTTCTTCTTTAACATATTTAAGCAACATATCTAAGTCTCCCTTTTCCTTGTTTTTTTTTAAAGTTACTGTATGATAGTAAATCTTTTAAATATTCTGCCTCGTCTGTTAGCAAATTGTTGCTTTTCTGGGATTAACTTGGAATTACGTTATAAATTGTACACATTCTTAAATTGTCTTTAGATTCTTTTGATTCCTCCCTCTTCTTTGGGACCAATAGTTCTTCTCTGGGGATAGAATGGGTCTATTACAGTATATGCTCTTGTTAAGGTACAATCTGTATAACCCCTTTGTTAGAAACATTCTCTCAATATTTTTGGCTTCATTTTTAAAATTGGTCAGATTAGAGCAGTTACAGTACATTTTAATCTCCCCAGTGGGGAGAATTTCAACTGTAGTTGCTGCATGTCCACTATCAGCTTTTACCAAACTGTTAGATGCTGTATCTTTGCGATAAAGGCTCATTTAAATTAGTCCAGTACTGGTTTTAGTAATTCGGATGTCCAGAAATTCTATGGATTTGTCCTGAGTTTTAATAGTCAATTTTTCAATAATTTGATTGTCATTTAAATTCTTTACAAAGCTCTGTAAATCTTCTACAGTAAAAAAAAAAAATATCATCTGTATGTCTAGACCAGGGGTCACCAAACTCGGTCCTGGAGGGCCGACCCAGGCCTGGATTTGTGGATATCCTTGCTGCAAACAGGTGAGAATCTTGTTTCTTCAGCCATCCTGATTGACTCACCTGTTTGCAGCAAGGATATCCACAAATCCAGGCCTGGGTCGGCCCTCCAGGACCAAGTTTGGTGACCCCTGGTCTAGACCATTTGGACACATATTTGCTGTATTCGGCCAAGGCTAGAGTAAAAACCATTGTGTGCTCCCACCACCCCAAAAATAAATTGGCATAGGTAGGACCACACACTTTACCCATGGCTGTGCCCCTGATTTGTAGAAAAAAATAATAATTAAAGACAAAAAAAACCAAAATAAATTCACATATATTTGCTTCCATGTTTTTTAAAAAAAATGCTATTGTCTGAGAGCCTAAGTTGTGAGAAATATAGGTGTATAAAGACTCAATATCACATGTTACAAGATAAGTTGTATCCTCTAGAAACAAATCATTTAGTAAATTCAATGTGTGTATTGTGTCATGTGTATAAAATGGTAATTTATATACCAACTGTCTTAATCTTGTGCCAATGTATTTACTGGCTCTCTCACACAAATATGAATTGCCAGATACAAAACGCTTGCCAGTAGGTTCTTGAAGATTTTTGTGTATCTTTGGCAAGAAGTACAAACTTTGAGATCTAAGACTGTTTGGAGTTAATAAGTTTTAATTAAGATGCTTTTTCAATCAGGCTGTTATATGCTTGAAGAAAATCATTGCTCAGATTACTAAACAATCTTCTATAACAGCTTTCATCGCCCAGCGTTCTTTGTTCTATGTCATCCTATTTAAATAAAGAGGTATTTATATTTGTAGTCTTAAAGAATAACAATTCAACATTGTAATTTTTTATAGAAATTATTATAGTTATAAGATTATCACCAAAAGTCCAAAAATTTACAATAACCTCCAGGGATATAGTTACCTAGTAGTTACATAGTAATTGAGGTTGAAAAAAAGACTTTCAGTCCATCAAGTTCAAAATTTTAAGATCTCCTCTGATCTGCAATATGTAGATTAAATATTAATTAATTAGTTGTTAGTTAATTATTAATCAATTATTAAATTTTTAATTAAAATTTTATTTTTAATTATTAATTATATGAGTTGGTGATGATGAGTGTCAATCTTTTCTAATACTTGCCTTGGATGTAAAAGATATTGTCTATATAATCAATCCAATAGCTGTATGTGATATACAGTATCATTACATTTGCCCTTGTTGTTCCCTCGGTCATTTATTTGCTGTTTGCGAGGACCGATTCCACAATATGTCCCTCGCAGCTGCCATTGCGAGATGACACTCATAAACGGCCGAGAATAGGCTCAGAGAGAGCTACGTAGTAACACGCAGCCATAAATCTATGGGGTGAATCTCGCACCTCAGAAGAATCCCTATGGCCACAAAAAAGTGCCCGCAAGGGATTCTAAATCCTATACGGAGCAGCCCGACACCGCCGTCTGATGCTCCCTAAACACATCCCCATGCTGCAGGTGTCGCTATCGAGACCCCTGCAGCCTCCCCACATTAACCCCTTGCAGTGGGGGTCGATCATGCCCCAGCTGCATTTAAAAAATATAAATTCCCTACCGCAGGTCCTTAAAGGGCTTGTGGCCCACTATCAACCAAACCCGGCCGTGAGGGTACTGCAAGTACCCCCGCGGCACCTAACATTAACCCCCTCTATGCTGGGGGTCCCCATTGGGACCCCCAAAGTGTCCCCACATTATCCCCTGCCTCGGGTCCTTAAAGGGCTTGCGGCACACCATTAGCCAATAAAAGCACCTAAAATGAACCCCATCACTCATTGGGCTGAAAACAGAGCCCCATGAGCCCTTAATTAACCCTATCACTCATGGGGCTCTAAACAGAACCCCTTGAGCCCTTAATTAACTCTTTCACTTATGGGGGTCAATACAGACCCCCATAAGCCGTTAATAAACCATTTCACTCATGGGGGTCAATACAGACCCCCATAACCCCTTAATTAACGCTGTCTAAACTAACCCCCCTCTACCCTAACCTATTATTCCTTGCATACCTAACACAACCTACCTAACCCCTATTAAACCCTCCACCCCACTAGTGACACAAAATAAAAAAAGCTAAGGTACAAAAAATAAAAAAAACTATATACAGTATGTATAGACTCCCATAAGTGACGGGTTAAATAGGGCAAGAATGGGTTAAAAAGGCTTACATGGGGTTGAATAAGGCTAGAATGGGTTAAATAGGCCAAGTTTGGGTTATTAGGTCCAGATAGGTTTAAATGGGCCCAGTTAGGGTTAGATTGGCCCAGTAAGGGTTATTAGGTCCAGATAGAGTTAGATAGGGTTTAGTATGGGTTAATGGGGAATAGTTAGGGTTAATCGCGTAGTGTAATGCTTAGACTCTGTCATGAGGGTCCTGGAGGACCCTCATTGCACTTATAGGGTTAACCTAGGGGCTAATAGTGTCCTATAGGGGTCTATATAGACCCCTATTGGACTGAGGGGGGTCATTTTAGTCTCATGGGGCTCTGTACAGAGCCCCATGAGTTATAGGGTTAATTAAGGGCTCATGGGGGTCTGTATTGACCCTCATGAGTGACAGGGTTAATTAAGGGCTTATGGGGGACTGTATTGACCCCCATAAGTGACAGGGTTAATTAAGGGCTCATGGGGCTCTGTATAGAGCCCCATGAGTGACATGGTTAATTAAGGGCTCATGGTGCTATGTATAGAGCCTCATGAGTTATAGGGTTAACTAAGGGCTCATGGGGGTCTCTACTGATCCCCGTGAGGGACAGGGTTAATTAAGGGCTCATGGGGCTCTGTATAGAGTCCCATGAGTGATGGGGTTAATTTTAGCTGCCTGGGGGGTTCTTATAGCGAGGGTACTTATTGTACCACCGCAGCAGGGGTTAATATTTTTTAGCGCGGGTCCTTTCAGGACCGTTACAGTCCTTAAAGAACCTGCAAGGCAGGACATTTTCATTTTTAAATGCAGCGGGGTCAAGATCGATGCTGATCGAGTCCCCTGCTGCAAGGGGGACCCCCAGCATAGAGGGGGGTTAATGTTAAATGCGACGGGGAAACTTACAGTACCTCCACGACTGGGATTGGCTAATGGTGTGCCATGGGCCTTTAAGGACCTGCGACAGGGAATTAATTTTTTTTAAATACCTCTTCTTCTCTCTCTTCTCCATTCTCTCTCTTTCCTTTCTTTGCACACACATACAGACACATACATATTCCCAGAGACACAGATATACACAAACAAACACAGAGGCAGACACACACACATACATACTGTACACATATACACACACAGACAGACACATACATACACACACAAACACACACACAGGCAGAGACAATTACACAGACACACACAGACTCATACAGACTCACAAAGACACACACCTACACACACAGGCAGAGACACATACACACACACAAACACACAGGCAGAAACACATATACACACACAGACTCACACAAACTCACACAGACAAATTATTCCCACACTGCTATTACTGCACAGATGCAGTATCAGACTCCCTCCAGGAAGTAGGACATGGGAGGGGGCGGAGCTATGGCTAGGGATCGGGCACACTTACAGCCTTATTAAATTCCAGCCTCGTAAATAAGAGGCTTCTACTTAAATCCTACGTACTGCAAAATTTCTCAAAGTTACAACGCTATTAAATTAGCCCTGCTGCAAGCAACGTGTGAGCTACGCAGCAGGGCCGTCCGTGCGAACACTGAGATAATGTACATGAGGAGTGACAGCCTGCAAGGTGATCTCGTACCTACCTCCTCAATTAGTGCAGGGGTCCTAAACGGGACCTCTGCAGCAGTCCCACACATAAGCCCTGCCGTGGGGGGTACTCCAAATACCCTCCCGGCACCTAAAATTAACCCCCCTCTATGCGGGGGTCCCCATCAGGACGCCCGAAGTGTCTCCACATTAACACGTTGCGGCAGGGGTCCATAGGGACCCCCGCAGCCCCCACACTTTAACCCCTTGCAGCGGGGGCCCAGATCGGCACCGATCAAGCCCCCGCTGCATTTAAAACGTTTAAACCCTCCTCTATGCTGGGGGTCCCCATTGGGACCCCTGAAGCGTCCCCACATTAACCCCTTGCAGCAGGGGTCCATAGGGACTGATCGTGACCCCACTGCATTTACATTTTTAAATGTCCCACCTCGCGGGTCCTTAAAGGACCGTAAAGGTCCTGAAAGGACTAGCGCTAAAAAATATTAACCACGGCCAACTAAAATTAACCCCATAACTCATGGGGGTCAATACAGACCCCCATAAGCACTCAATTAACCCTCTCACTCATGGGGGTTAATACAGACCCCCATAAGCACTTAATTAACCCTGTCACTCATGGGGGTCAATACAGACCCCCATGAGCACTTAATCCTATAACTCATAGAGGTCAATATTGACCCCCATAAGGCCTTAATTAACCCTGTCACTCATGGGGGTCAATACAGACCCCCCATAATCACTTAATTAACCCTGTCACTCATGGGGGTCAATACAGACCCCCATAAGCCAATAATTAACCCTATAACACATGGGGGTCAATACAGCCATAAGCCTCTATTTAACCCCATCAGTCCCATAAGGGTATATTATGACTCTTATGGGGCTGTTAAAACCCTAAGATTAACCACATAAATGCCATGATAGTCCTAAAAGACCATCATGACACTAACTACAAACACTATACTATAACCCCCAATAAACCAATAAATCTAAACTAACCCTCTCTACCCTAATCTATTAACACTTACAAAACCTACCTCCACTACCTACCCCCTAATAAACCCCCCCACCACTCAGAAAATAAAAAAAACCTAAGTCACCAAAAATAAAAAAACCGAAAGTCACCAAAAATAAAAAATAAACTACATTACAGAAAATAAAAAAATACATTACAGAAAATAAAATACACACCTGAAAAGGAAAGACATATACAATACAATACATTACAATCATACAATACATAACATACAATACATTACAATACATAACATTACAATACCTACAATACATTACATATAATACATGGCCGAGGCTTCTCTCCCAATTGTTGTTCCTCCAAGGCTGGCTCCTCCACTGGCCGGCTCCTCCTCTTCTTCACAGGCCGGTGAGGCATTGTCGGCCTTGGAGCAGGAGAGTCAGCAGAGAAAGGAAGGCGTTTGCGGCGCTCCTGTAGGGCGGTCAACCCGGCGCACAGTTTGGGAACCACTGTTCTAACATCCACCAGCTCCAGGGCCCGCCCAGCTGCTTGTGCTTCCTTAAGATGGATTCATGCAAATACCACTTAGATAGTGAGGAAGCAGTGACATAAAGTGATAAACACACTGTACACATGCCGCCCCTAAAATACTGCCGCCCTGGGCTGTAGCCCATTTAACCCATAGGCAAATACGGGCCTGCCTTAGCCCTTATTCTATCTACTCTTATTTCTAAATTACCCCATTGAAAATTAAGGAATATTCATATTATATATTCTTCACTTACTGCCAAATGCAAAACTATTAGAACTTAGACAATACAAGAAAACTGAAACAAAACAATAAAGAAATTGTCTGACATTATAACACATGATAACAATTGGAGAAATTAGTACAATCAAGTATGAAACATAACTAGAAACAACAGAATAGATATATTCCTAAAGTATAGACCAGGAATACGTAGTTCAATCAAACAGAATTAGCGCAAAGCATGTAAAGATTTTTCTTTCTCCTGGTATATATATCCTTCGTATTTATAAATCAAACGCGGGCTATTTGCAAAATAAAATGAAGAATAAGGATTTTAATAAAAAATTAATAAATGTTATGTTTTAAGGAACTATTAGAGCACAAATAATAACAACTGTGATTCTATTATATATATTTTTCAAAATTGTCTAGTAAATTAATCACAGATTCCTAGCACCTGTGTTTATATGGCAAATAATTGTTGATAATGTTTTTTCTGTACATATAATAGATACACAATACAGTAGACTTTCAGTTAACTGGCAACCATGGGGATTGGTAGATGCTGGATAAATGTAGTTTCTGGTTGCTTGAGAGTTACTATTAAAAGAAGCCTAGATTAGCTGCACATAGAATGCTCTGCTAAGTATATTGTGTCAGTGAGGGCTGTTCTAGCAGCAGCAGCTTTCACTCCTCACTTACACACAGGTATACAGTATTCATTGTTCTGGTTGCTTGAGTTCCGGTTAGAGTCTACTGTTTAACCAGGATAGCGGATAAAATATCCTTTCAGGACAGTCGCTGTGGGAGAATCTTCTCCCACCCCTTGGACACCTGATTGGAGGTTGCGACCAGCACATCTGCTGAAGTCTAAAAACAAAACTTCAAATTTAAGATTTAAGAAGTAATTAAAACAAACAAATGAAACATTGAGTACTACAGAGGTTCTTTAACACTATTATATTTTTGCACCCCCATAAAAAATAATCTGTATTAGGACAATTATGCATAAGTGCATGGAGAGTATTTTAACTACTGTTTATAAGGGCACTGGACTTCAATATCTACATTATACTGTTTTCAAGAACTAGTATGGATATTAGGCAATATCTTTAGAGAAAGGTAAATGGACACTGACGTCACCGTATGTTCTCTGCAACATCAGTTAGGAAGTGGAAAAGTATTTTCCATTTCAACATTGAAAATTGAAATAAGTTATGGGCTTTTAAATTTAGCAGTTTTAGACTGTTTCTGACCTCTCTTACTCTGTCAGAATACTTAATGAGCTGTACCAGACAGTGTCACTAAACAGAACCAGAAGGACAGGCTGCCGAAAGAACTATTACATTTATATTACCGTATTTTTCGTACCAAAAGGCGCACCGGGTTATAAGGCGCAGTATCATTGATTGACTGCTAACAGGTTTATTCTCATACATAAGGCGCACCGGGTTATAGGGCGAACGCATTAAATTAAACAAAACTCTGATAAGTCAAACATTATTCAACTCTATTCAACTCTTTCACAATAACTCTCACTATTGTTCAGTGTTACACACATAAAATACAAAACAATACACTGTCTTTTTTAAGTTTATTCCTATACCACAAATCCATCAAATTCTTCATCTTCAGTGTCTGAATTTAACAGTTGGGCGATTTCGGCATCAAACATGCCCGGATCCCTCTCATCATTATCATCATTATCAGAGTCAGTCTTGTTGCTGTTATTTAGCTGTTCAGTGATGATTCCGGCCTTCCTGAAAGCTTGGATGACACTGGAGACCGATACCTGCGTCCAGGCATCCACGATCCACTGGCAGATAGTGGCGTAACTTGCCCGGCATTGCCTTCCTGTCTTGGTGAATGTGTGTTCACCTTCTGTCATCTAATGCTCCCACGCAGCTCGCAATTTAACTTTAAACGACCAGGTGACACAAGTATCTTGCGGCTGGAGTTCTTTGGTTAATCCACCCAGAATGATGGCAAGCACTGAATTAGTTTTCTTCACTTGGGCTTTGACAGTATCGGTCAGATGGGCGCGCATGGAGTCACAGATCAATAGGGACGGAGATTTGTGGAAAAAGCCATTCGGTCTCCTGACGTAAACCTCTCTCAGCCACTCACTCATCTTCTCCTCGTCCATCCAGCCCTTTGGGTTAGCCTTTAAAATGACGCCAACTGGAAAGTTTTCTTTTGGCAAAGTCTTCCTCTTGAAAATTACCATGGGTGGTAGTTTTTGGCCATTCACCAGGCAACCAAGAACTACAGTAAAGGATGACTTCTCATTTCCTGTAGTGTGTATAGATACCGTACTGGTCCCTGTTTTCTCAACAGTACGGTTTACGGGGATATCAAAGGTGAGGGGGACCTCGTCCATGTTGGTGATGTGTTCTGGCCGGATCTTCTTTTCATTGATCTTGTTCTTGCAGTAGGTGCGGAAAATGGCCAGCTTTTCTTCGTAATCCTTTGGCAGTTGCTGTGACATAGTAATTCTTGTGCGGATAGAGAGATTTCGCCTTTTCATAAAACGGAAGCACCAAGAAGGACCACCTCGAAAGTCGTTGATCTCCATGTCGCGTGCTATCGCTGTTGCTTTGAGTCGAATAGAGACCGTAGAGACGCTTCTACCTGCGGTTCTCTGTTCAATAACCCACTGTTCAATTTTGTCCTCCAACTGTGGCCATCTCGCTTTGTTCCTTCGGAAACTCAGTTTGGTCTTCTTTACCTGGCGCAGGGCATCTTCTTGCTTCCTCCACTTCCGTACCATTGATTCATTAATGTTGAATTCTCTCGCAGCTGCTCTATTTCCATGTTGTACTGCGTGACTGATAGCGTTGAGTTTGAAATCTGCTTCATAAGCATGTCTCGTAACAGGAGCCATTTTTGGGGCAGTGGGTATTGAAAATTAATGAATTAATGCACACACCTCTTAACTACGATGGCTGTAACGCTCAATCCAAGCAGTGCAGCTTCGTAGCTTACCAAGGCCATGCTAAAACATCTTGATTTTTGAGCGCTGTGTACCACATAAAATCGGTTCTAGGACAGAAAGCACAACCATACTTTAGGCGCACCGCATTATAAGGCGCACTGTCGATTTTTTTGGAAAGTGAAAGGATTTTAAGTGCGCCTTATGGTCCGAAAAATACGGTATTAGTTCTATATTGTCCTTTTTTGATCCACTATAAAACATGTGGGTGTTTTGTCTAGTGGTAAGCGCAGGTAACTATGAAGTTGCACGCATGGGCTTGATTCCCTTGTCTGAAAATTCATAATAATGTAACTTTCTTTACAATTTTAGCATTAGTCACAATATTAACATGTATACAAGTATTTTCTTAAAATATATGCCACTGAACCTTTTTGTTTTGCTTATGCAATGTTTTTTTTTTTAAACTAAAGTTGTACAACTAACTAATATTTTATAATATTTCTTTAAAAAGCATTTTAAACAGGATTCAATTCTAACTGGTTGGTTTGATAATTGCTGGAATGGGCATGTTGCTTTGAAACTCAATATTGGAACAAATGTACCAGCAGAGTGTTTTGTTTGGTTACTAGCGACTTGCCCGTCAAAAATGACGGGGCAATACAATTTGAAGCCATGGGAATGCTGTTTGACACATAATTGAAACCGTTTTGTACTGTGAGGACATTCGACGCTCATTGCGAGGCTTGCGCTGAGCGCCTTTGGCGCTCATTGCAAGCCTCTCCTGTCGTGTACTTTTGGTCCTCTGAGAGAGATATATATTTCTATGTATATGTAGTTAAGTAATAATGAATGATTTCTTAAATCAATTAATATACTTTAATTATTTATAATTGATATACTGTATGCAGCGAGCAATAGGCTGACGAACTAACAATCTGTTTGGTGATTTCCGAGTGGCGAAAATCATCTAAATCGAGTTAAATTTGCGTTCCACCTCACTCACAGCCGTCCTGGCTGTTGCCCTGTACTTCCTGTGATCTTTTTGCAATTTTTTGGGGTGTACAGTCAGGTCCATAAATATTGGGACATCGACACAATTCTAAACTTTTTGGCTCTATACACCACCACAATGGATTTGAAATGAAACTAACAAGATGTGCTTTAACTGCAGACTTTCAGCTTTTTAATTTGAGGGTATTTACATCCAAATCAGGTGAACGGTGTACGAATTACAACAGTTTGTATATGTGCCTCCCACTTTTTAAGGGACCAAAAGTAATGGGACAATTGCCTGCTCAGCTGTTCCATGGCCAGGTGTGTGTTATTCCCTCATTATCCCATTTACAAAGAGCAGATACAAGCTCCAGTGTTCATTTCAAGTGTGCTATTTGCATTTGTTGCTGTTAACTCTCAATATGAGATCCAAGGAGCTGTCACTATCAGTGAAGCAAGCCATCATTAGGCTGAAAAAACAAAACAAACCCATCAGAGAGATAGCAAAAACATTAGGTGTTGCCAAATCAACTGTTTGGAACATACTTAAAAAGAAAGAACGCACCGGTGAGCTCAGCAACACCAAAAGAGCCGGAAGACCACGGAAAACAACTGTGGTGGATGACCGAAGAATTATTTCCCTGGTGAAGAAAACACCCTTCACAACAGTTGGCCAGATCAAGAATACTCTCCAGGAGGTAGGTGTATGTGTGTCAAAGTCAACAATCAAGAGAAGACTTCACCAGAGTAAATACAGAGGGTTCACCACAAGATGTAAACCATTGGTGAGCCTCAAAAACAGGAAGGCCAGATTAGAGTTTTCCAAACAACACCTAAAAAAGCCTTCACAGTTCTGGAACAACATCCTATGGACAGATCAACTTGTACCAGAGTGATGGGAAGAGAAGAGTATGGAGACGGAAAGGAACTGCTCATGATCCAAAGCATACCACCTCATCAGTGAAGCATGGTGGTGGTAGTGTCATGGCGTGGGCATGTATGGCTGCCAATGGAACTGGTTCTCTTGTATTTATTGATGATGTGACTGCTGACAAAAGCAGCAGGATGAATTCTGAAGTGTTTCGGGCAATATTATCTGCTCATATTCAGCCAAATGCTTCAGAACTCATTGGACGGTGCTTCACAGTGCAGATGGATAATGACTCGAAGCTTACTGCAAAAGCAACCAAAGAGTTTTTTAAGGGAAAGAAGTGGAATGTTATGCAATGGCCAAGTCAATCACCTGTTCTGAATCCAATTGAGCATGCATTTCACTTGCTGAAGACAAAACTGAAGGGAAAATGCCCCAAGAACAAGCAGGAACTGAAGACAGTTGCAAAAGAGGTCTGGCAGAGCATCACCAGGGATGAAACCCAGCGACTGGTGATGTCTATGCGTTCCAGACTTAAGGCTGTAATTGACTGCAAAGGATTTGCAACCAAGTGTTAAAAAGTGAAAGTTTGTTTTATGACTGTTAATCTTTCCCATTGCTTTTGGTCCCTTAAAAAGTGGGAGGCACATATACAAACTGTTGTAATTCCTACACCGTTGACCTGATTTGGATGTAAATACCCTCAAATTAAAGCTGAAAGTCTGCAGTTAAAGCACATCTTGCTCGTTTCATTTCAAATCCATTGTGGTGGTGTATAGAGCCAAAAAGTTTAGAATTGTGTCGATGTCCCAATATTTATGGACCTGACTGTATTTAGTGTGTTTTTCTGTTTTTTTAGCTTCTTGCAGTTCGGCCGCTCAACTCTTAATTTTTTGCGTCTCGTATTTTTTTTCCCCGAAGTCCTGCTTTTTGTATTTTAATGGCTCACAACGATGAGTGCCTTCAACGCTCATCGGCTAAGTCCCACGCATTAACGGATCGCCTTGCTTCGTACGCACCTCGCAAAGCATGACGACGTCTCACAGTTTGACAACTATTATATGTGAATGTTAAAATAAAAAATAGTATTTTATGTAAAATAAAATGGAAAATATATGAGAAAAATAGGGCAGTTGTAATGTTTTTAAAATAATTATTTAAACTAAAAAAATATTTATGTAAAAAAACAAAAAGGTAAGAAGCAGGATTTGAACCTACTGTTTCAAAAACAGTCAATTCTTCATCAATAAAAAAAAGTATAAACAACTTTTCCACCTGATTTCCTAATCTCTGTCTGATGGTACACAGTACATTTGGTGACTAGACCATTTTTTTTATTAATTATACATTTTACAACTATTGCAACATTGCGCTCTATCCTTAACTCATCCCAACCAATATTCCAACCAGAAAGCATTGAAACACGCTGGACTTATGCAAAATGAGCATCGAAGGCGCTCCTGCGAGCCTCGCAAATCGATGCATTGAAACATGCGTGATTTAGACTGCAAGCAGTTAAGAAACACAGGACTTATTTAGGCTGCAAGCAGTTGAGGAACGCCGGACTTAGAAAAAAAAAAATATGACCTCGGAATCTCGAGGGCAAAAAAACGATTTTCAGATGCAGGAAAATGCTAAGAGATTGTTAGCTCTTCAGGATATTGAAAATATCACATATTGAAATATAAATAGGTAAAGCATATTAATTTCTTAATTCATATTAATTAATTAATTCACTGTAATAAATAAATGTTATATTTGACACTGTACTTATATATCTGTCTTCGCGATGAGCGCCGAAGGTGATAGTTGCAAAGCAGGAAACTTGAACTACACGAGAGGAGAGGCTCCCAATGAGCGCTGAAGGTCCTCAGAGGAGCAAAAGCCTTACATTGTGTGGCAAACAGCATTGCCATGGCTTCAAATTTTATTGCTGTCATTTTTGACGGGCAAGACGAAGTCTGATATAATATTAATTATATTACATATTTATTTTCAATTTGGAAGCACTTCAGATTAAGAAGAGGTGGCAGAAATACACTGAAGATCTGTACAAGAAAGATCTTAATAGCAGTGTTGACCTCAACAATTTGTGCAATGAGCTGGAGCCAGACATCATGGAGAGCGAAGTGAGATGGTCCCTAGAATGTTTTGCTGATAATAAGACTGCAGTGGTTGATGAAATCCCAATTGAACTATTCAAAATTATATAGGATGATGCTGTAAAAGTGTTGCTTACCCTATCCCAAACAATTTGGAAAACTCAACAATGGCCAATAGACTGTAAAAGGTCAGTCTACATTACATCCTAAAAAAGGTGGTGCGAAAGAGTGCTTCAATTATCGAACAATTGCACTAATTTCACATGCCAGCAAGGTAATGCTTAAAGGGACAGTAAACTCAGCACAATGTAGAAGACACCAGTGGAAAGATCTGAAGAAGGCAAGTTGAAATACTTTTGGAATTTTTCAAATCCAAGCATTTTTGGCAAAGAGATGGAAGTTTAAAATAATGTAGGATTCTATGTTTATTTATATGCCCGACTGCTACTACCACCTCTTACATTTGAGTGACAGTGTGTGTATGTGACATTACAATCAGCTGTGCTCTGATTGTTACAGAGTTGCACAGACTTTAAAGCACTTTCTGCCCTAGCAACAAACAAGAATAAGACGTTGTGTTCCCTCTCTCTCTCTCTCCCTCCTCCCCTCTCCCTGATCGCACACAACATAAACGCACTTTGAAACTTGCCGGGACAGAGGGGCTGCACTGCATCATGTAAACAAACCAATCAGAAACGCCTGTCCCGCAGTTCCTGCAGACAGTTCACCAACAGCACTTGATTTTCCCTATACATACAACCTTTCTCTATAACATCCTGCACAGCAACTATGGTGAGTTTACTATCCCTTTAAGATTCTGCAAGCTCGACTCCAACAATATATGGACTGGGAACTACCAGATGTGCAAGCCTGGTTTCGCAGAGGAAGAGGCGCAAGAGTTCAAACTGCCAATGTCCGATGGATAATAGAGAAAGCAAAAGAGTTCCAAAAAAACATTTACTTCTGCTTTATATACTACTCTAAAGCCTTTGACTGTGTTTATCGCAATAAAATGAGACAAAACTGAACATGGTACAACAGAATGGTTCAAGATCGGAATAGGTATGTGACAAGGTTGTATATTGTCACCTTATTAATTTAACTTCTAAGCAGAGTACATCATGCGAAAGGTCGGGCTGGATGAATTCAAAGTCGTAATCAATATTGCTGGAAGAAATATCAATAACCTCGGATAAGCAGATAATATTACTCTGATGGCTGAAAGTGAGGAGGTAAAATAAGAGAGTGCAAAAGCTGTCCTGCTGCTCTATATTAAAAAGATGACGATCATGGCAAACAGCAATCTCAGTTGCTGGCAAATAGATGGGGAAAAAGTGGAGGCAGTGACAGATTTTATTTTGATGGGATACAAGATCTCTTCAGATGGTGCCTGTGGCAATGAGATTAAAATGACATGTTTGCTTCTAGGGAGGAAAGACATGGCAAGCTTGGACCAGCTAGCAAAAAGTAAAAATATCAAATTATCAACAAAGGACCACATAGTAAAAAGTACAGTATTCCCAGTAGTAACAAAAGATGTGAGGGCAAGACCATGAAGAAGGCTGTAGAATTGATGCATTTGAATTGTGGTGTTGGAGAAGACTGTTTAGAGTCCCTTGGACTGCAAGAAGATCCAATAAATCAGTACTACAGGAAATCAAGACAAACTGTTCACTGGAAGGTATGATCATGAAGTTGAAGCTAAAATATTTTGGCCATATCCTGAGAAGCCAGGATTCCTTACAGAATATTGTAGGCATTTGAAGAAGGGATGGATAGATGAGATCATTGAAGCAACGAACATGAGCTTGATGGAACTCAGAGGGGCAGTGGCTAACAGATGTGCGTGGCGTGCTGCGATCTATAAGGTCAGAGCGAGTCGGACACGGCTGAATGACTAAACAGCAAACAACAAAGGGTAAGCAGACCAGATTAATTTTCTGTAGAACAATTTTTAGAAACATTTGAACTGATATTATTGCACCATAAATTAATTCAGGATAAGTATAAAGTCTATTGAACTTTTGAAACCAAGAAGTTTCAAATTTACAAAAGATAATTTCTTGACTTAAGAGTAAAGGATATTTCTTCTCCACCAAAAAAAGTTATTTGAACACACCAAAAAGCAAGTTTTAATGGATAATAGAAGAATATTCTTTAACGATCCACAAAAATAAGGTATTTTCAGTAAAAAGTCTCTAGTTAAATCCTTGGTTCAGAATCAATTTCTATGTATTAATAATATCTTACTATTGCAGAGCCAGTTATAAATGTTACAAGAAATAAAATGAAAGCTGAAACCCACTGCATTGTGGATATGTGACAATAACAGCTATTCATTCCTTGTGCTATTACGGAGTTGTTTCTAAGTTTGCCTTGAGCAAGCAATTTAAAAAATCTAACTAAAGCAACATAAAAATTTAAACACTTGCTGCATAACTTTATTATTTTGTATAAGAATGTATTGGTATATAGTCATAAAATGTTTTTCTTGCAGTTTATGTTCGCTCTAGGCTTAAAATCTCGCAGGCAAAATTAATTAATATTGTCAGTTTTTATTTAGAACAAGAATATTCACCAGAGATAGCAATCAATCATATAACTGAATATTTAACAGCTGTGTTATGTTTAGCAATTAGGACTGTTTTGGACTGAAGGTGTTAATAATTTTTTATTTTTAATATAAAATATACATCATAATTATTTATGTGCAACACATTAACACATTATTATACAGAACACATTATTAATTACTTATTATTTTCAACTAGCGACTTGCCCGTCAAAAATGGCGGGGTAATAAAATGTGAAGCCATGGCAATGCTATTTGCCACAAAATGTAAAGCTTTTTCTACTCTGAGGACCTTCAGCGCTCATAGCGAGCCTCTCCTCTTATGTACTTTTGCTCCTCTGAGCACCTTCGTCGCTCATCAGAAAGACAGATATATATCTATATTTTGTTTACTAATAATTAATTTATTAGTTACTTAATAAATTAATATACTTTACCTATTTCTAATTAATATATCCTGCAATCAATAGCCTGAAGAGCTAATAATCTGTTTTTATTTTCCGGCAACATACAATGTACAGTGTTGCTGCCCTGAGGAGAAAAAGTGTCATCAATGACCCAAATTTGCAATAGAAATAGGCTGCGTGCTTGAGGGCAAACCGTTGGTTTAGTTGTGTAAAGCGCCCTTTTAGATTCGTAATGTTATTAGTTGCAAGTTAGTGTTGTAAAATGGCGTCATTTGTGTATGTGTTACGCGGCTCGCAAGCATGCTCCGTCCTTTGTAATAGTGTATTTTGTACCTCGTACGTTCCTGTGTGAAGGTGCTTCGCGGTAGGCAGTGTTTTGCGCGGTCCTGGGTAGTGTAGCCTTGTTTTCATTTTTTTGGGTGGCCATTTTTTTTTCTGCCTTAGGTGGTTTTCGAATTGCGAAACTCGGGCAGATCTAGTTAAATTCACGTTCCACCTCACTCCCAGCTGTCCTGGCTGTTCCCCTGTGCTGTGTGTGATGTTTTTGTTGTATTTTTTGTTTTTGTTGTGTTTCGGGTTTGCGGTTCGGGCTGTTAAGCTCATCGCCTAAGTGCTCTGAGTTAACTGCTTGCCTCGCTGTGCGAGGCTCGCAAGCGATGAGCACCTTTGGCGCTCATCGCCTAAGTCGTACCCACCATGCAAAGTGTGACGACGTCTCGTAGTTTTACAACTATTATATGTGATTATAATACACACATATACATTTCTATATATGTTTTATTGACATTTACATCTATTTTTTCACCTTCATACCAAATTTACGCAATTCAGTGATGGATGTTGTCTCTCCGAAAACACATTTTCTGTTTGAGAACTTAAATCAGTTAAAGCTTGTGATAACACATTTATTGACTGTGTTATCACTAATACGTTTGCAATGGATCCAAGTGCAAAATAATTTGGGGGCTTCTCTTTCAACTTCTTTATACAAGGTAGATGTTTTAGGAGGCAATATAAATATCCAAAAGCTTATGTATATGTTAAGACCACTCCTCGGTTGATCAGATCACCTTTCTACAAAAGTAAATATATGTCTCTCTTCCTTACTAGAAAACTAAGATGGCAAACTGGCTGTTTGACGAGACTGGATGAAGAAGAAGTTTCAGGAATACAACTCCTAGGGTGAACAGATCACCTTTCTACAAAAGTAAATACATGTCTCTCTCCCTTAAATGAAAACAGAGATGGCATACTGGATGTTTGATGAGACTGGATGAAGAAGAAGTGTCAGGAATACACAGAAGCAAGTACAGAACTACCACCTGTGCACATGGTGCAATGCTCTGGGCTGTGTTTTTTTTTTTGGCTGCATTGAACCTCGGTGCTCGATTTTGTCGCGCTATATGAAGGTGCACTTTGTCAGTTTCTTCAAGAACAGTCCAGTCTCATCAACGTGCAATACTAGTTCTGGAGCAGCTTTGGTGTCGGTGCTCACCGCTTCTCCGGTGATTTTGATGTTATACAAGTTGTTTCTTTTTTGAAGCGGTCGAACCAACCTCTGCTTGCTGAAAGGCTTTCTGTCATTTCTGGTGTTTGACTTTGAATATGAACGTATCTCCATGAGTGGCATGTTTTGTCATGGAGCCAGAGAGATAGCTGCTTTTCTATTTCCTCCAGGGTGTAGCATCATGACAGAATAAGTAGTGCTGGCTGTTGCCGAAGACTTAATTTTCTCCTTATTTTTATGTATAGTGCTGATTGTGGAGCTTGGCAATTTCAAATCTGCTCCAATGTCTACTTGGTGTTCTCCTTTTTCCAAGTGGTCAAGCACCTGCATCTTCACAGTCAGAGAAATGCTTTGGCGCTTCAATTTGGGCTAATCTTCTTTCCGCTGATTTTCTGTAACACAATACAGTGCTGTAGATTTTATTGGACAATTAACAACCAAATTATGAGAAACCAGGGACATGAAAATGATTCTCTACCTCCTCTCTGAATTGTTGTTGTAGGAACTGGTCTCTTTCTGGGGCTTTGTGCTGATTCAGTCTGACACTTTTTTTTTCTCCTTCTTTCTCCTATCTGCTGCTCTGTCTCTTTAAAAGCTGTGGTGCAGTTTTGAACATTATATAATATATAGACCTATATATATAACCTCAATAGTTTGTTCAATGAGCTGGAGCCAGACATCTTAGAGAGTCAAGTGAGATAGGCATTAGGAAGCCTTGGTTGATGGAACCCCAGCTGAACTGTCCACAATAATACAAGAAGATGTTGTGAAAGTGTTGCTTGCATTTAGAAAAATACAATACATTGAGGAAATTCAACAGTTGCCAGTAGACTGGAAAAGACAGGGCCAAAGAGTGTTCCAATTATCAAACAATTGAAGTCATTTCACATGCAGCAAGGTAATGTTTAAGATCCTCAAAGCTTGACTCCAAAGGTATATATATAGACCGGGAACTACCAGACGTGCAAGCTGGGTTTTGTAGATGCAGCGGCACAAGAAATCAAATTGCAATATGTGCTGGATAATGGAGAAAGCAAGAGAGATCCATAAAAAAACATTTACATCTGCTTTATAGACTATTCTAAAGCCTTTGACTGTTTGAACCTCAATAAAATGTGGCACGTTTTTAAAGAGATGGGAAGGCCATCTCAACTGTATGTGGAAGTGGACCATGAAGCCATGGTCAGAAAGCCACGGTCTGGACTGTACATGGAACAACTAAATGGTTCGAAAATGAGAAAGGAGTGCTGTAATGTTGTATTGTGTCACCTTATATATTCAACTTATAAGTGGAATACATCATGTATAAGACAGGGCTCAATGAATCCAAAGACATAATGAATATTGTTGGAAGAAATATCAACAACCTGATATACAGTACATGTGTGAAACTACTCTGATGGCCAAAAGTGGGGAGGAACTAAAGGGCTAATTATGGTGAAAGTAGATGCAAAAATTGGCCTGCTGCTCAATGTTAAAAATATGAAAATCATGGCAAACAGCAATATCTGTTCTTGGCAAACGGTTGGGGAAGAAGTGGAGGCAGTGACATATTTTATTTTGCTGGGCTTAAAAGTCTCTGCAAATATTGATTGCAGTCATGAAATTAAAAAAAAAAACATTTGCTCCTGGAAATAAATGCTAATGTAAGTCTGAACAAGCAATTAAAAAGGAAAGACTTTACACTATGAACAAAGATCTGAATAGTTAGAACTATTGTAATTCCAGTAGTAACATATGGATGTGAGAGCTGGAAACATAAAGAAGGCGGAGGGACGTAGAATTGATGCCTTTGAATTGTGGGAAGAAAGGAGTCTCTAGAGAAGACTGTGATCCTGGGAAAAATAAAAGGCACATCAAGAGGTTTTAGACTGACAAGGGGACATCCCTTGAGGTTAGAAATAAAAAGATTCCACCTTTAAGAAAGAAAAGGGTTCTTCACAGTAAGGGTGGTTAATCTGTGGAATTCTCTACCAGAGGAGGTGGTGACAGCGGATTCGATAGATAACTTTAAAAGGGGACTGGATTTATTTCTAATTAAAATAGGAATTCAGGGTGATCCTGGATAATTAGAGAGAGAGTATTGATCCAGGTAGAAATCCGATCGCCAGTATCTGGGGTCAGGAAGGAATGACATTTTTTTCCCTTTGAGACGATTAGCAAAGTTTCACTTGGGTTTTTTTTCTGTTTGCCTTCCTCTGGATTAATAATAATTAAAAAAAAGAAATTAAATTAAAAACAAATACTGTATATACTCGAGTATAAGCCAAGTTTTTCAGCCCTTTTTTTAAGGCTAAAAAGGGCCTCCTTGACTTATTCTCGAGTCACTCTCCCCCCATGTCTCTCTAACCCCCTCCGTGTCTCTCTAACCCCCCGTGTCTCTCTAACCCCCCTACGTCTCTCTAACCCCCCTGTGTCTCTTTCCCTCCCCCTCCTCATCCTCAACCCCCCCTCCTCATTCTAAACCCCCCTAAATACCTCCCCCTCTCCCTTTCCCCTCACTTACCTGCTTCTGCTCCGGCCTACGCTCCTTCTTGACCCGGCGCGCATGTGACGTCACATGCCCGCCACGTCATTAGCATATACCGGGTGCCGGCACTCATTTTACCCAGTATTTTGTGGTAAAATAGGTGCCTTGGCTTTTACTCGGGTCGGCTTATACTCGAGTATATACAGTAATTAAATAATTTATTAATTATTAATTAACAACTAATTAATTAATAACTAATCCGCAAATTGCAGATCAGAGGAGATGTAAAAGGTTGAACTTGAAGTCTTTTTTCAACCTTAATTACTATGGGCCTCATTCTATTATCGGCCGTAAATCGGCCGTAAGGCTGCGATTCCTTGCGGGGGTTCTGTTAACTCGCAATTCAATTATACGGCCCCGCAAGGATCTCCTCTTACGGCCGGCCGCATATCTTGGAACCGGCCGTAAGCTCAGAAATCTACAAAGTCAAAAATAAATTCAAGTCTGTACTGTACAGCTCTGTAAATGCTAGGGATCATATTGGGGTACATGAGGATTAAAAGTAACCCACTCTCAAGCTTGCACATCAGCCCAAACCCGAGTTTAAATTAACTGTTTATTGTCCGGCTGCGGCGTGGGCGTATCTGAGGTGCTCCAAGCCCTATGGACTTTTTACATGTATATTTGACATATATTAAAAAATATATATTTTACGGATTTGAGTATAGGGGAAATTTGTGCTATTTTTTCTAACACCTAAAATCACTTTATAGTCTTCTCAAAGTGCAGGATGGCTTTATTTGAGCTATTTTATGTGCTTAATTGGTGCTAGCGGGACCTCTTTCCTGCAAGTAAGCTGCGGCTCGTTTTTAGCCTTGCAGACAGGGTTCCCGGAGCAATAGAATAGCAACCGGGCTTTTCTTACGGCCGATTTCCTTGCGGCCGTTTTAGATCAAAGGCTTTCCTCCGGCGCGATCGGCCGCAAGAGATAACAAGGCGCCGGCCGTAAGCCTGCCGGAACCCCCGGCCGGAGGGGAATAGAATAGCCGGAAAGCTTGCGACCCCGCAACGGCTGCGGCCGATAATAGAATGAGGCCCTATGTAACCATCTAATAAGGGAGCTCAGAGGGACAGTGGCTTACAGATGTGGTCACAGAGAGTTGGGCACAACTGAACTACTAAGCAGCGACAACAAACTTAATTAATAAGTTGAAAGTTCCCATTTACTGCTGGAAGCAGTAGGCCCCTAACCAGTTGTGGGTCCAGTGTTTTACACCTAGTTCCTATCCTACAACTTCACAGGAAATTGAATAGCTTTTAAAATGTTCTTATGTTTTTTAAAACATTAGTGTTTTTACAATCCTATGATGAATTGCCATATGATCTATGTAACATCATGTTAAATAGACACCCTTGAACAAGAGTCCTTTATCTCTCCTTGGAACAATTTCAAATTTTATCCTTAAATGGTATCACCTTCTGCAATCAATTTATGTTTTAATTATCTGTTGATATTAATGACAGACAATATAAACAATCCCATGCTGTATTTACTTATATGGTTCTTTCATCACACTATACAAGAACTGTACTTTTGTCTGCTTTTCAAAGTGTAATGCAGAAGGCTTTGAGCAGGACAGTCAGTTTCTGTTGCTCATAAGGCAAAATTGTCTATCAGTTCCTCCTCCGATATGTTAACTGCTATGCAACTAATTACTGGTAGTAAAGCCCCTATTAAATGTAGCCAGGCACAGGGTTGAAACCTTGGTGACCATGGCCGCATTAACCTTTAGGCAAACTAGGGCGCCACCTAGTGTCACTTCCCTGTGAGAGGCACCCTTGTTTAGCTTAAACCCCCCTACAAAATACTTTTTTGGGGCTTAAAAAGGAAATGCTGCAGTTCACAGACAGGCCACTCGATGGTGCCCATCTTGAACTACACTGTAGAGTGCTCATTGTTCCCTTCCTCATCCCATGGGTTTTCTGCTTAGTGTAGAGGAAGGCATATTTATAGAAAGTAGCTCCTCAATTGTATTTATTTTTGGAGGTAGGTTATGTACTCAATTATAAGTATTCTGTCTGAATGGCTATTAATACTGTATAATGATAGGTATCCCTGGGTTCATATTTATGTATGTATTTATATGTACATTTATTTATTATTATGCTAACTATTGGTGGCCCTTCCTGTATATGTGTACATATGTTTAATTATTGTTTGATCCTGGTTAAATATTTATGTATTTGTATTATAATTATTGGTGACCCTAGCTAAATGTGCATACATTTGTATGCTTATAGGCAAAGCTGGTTACATGTATATGTGTTTATATCATACTTTTGGTGGACCCTGGGTGAATATATGTAAATATATATGATTTTAGGAAGCCATGGCTGAATATATATTTAGAAAATAAAAATAGTGGACCCTGGAAGAATTATAATTATAGATGACCATAATTAAATATGTATGTGTTTATAATTATAGGTGAACATGGCTGAATGTGTACTGTATACATTCATATCATTATATGTTAGCCTACCTGAATATATATACATTAATATAATAATTGAAAATTGAGGTTGAATATTTAGATTATAATGGTCCCTGGCTTATGTTGTGTATATGTCTAGGAGACCTTGGCTGAATATGTGTTTGTTTGTATGAGACACTGATTAAATATTTATATACTAGCTTTTGAGGTGACCGCCAATACTCTAAAATGTGTTAACTTAAAATAAACTTATTTTAAAGTTATCCAAACATGGCACTTAGTACCAAGCCAAATCTCCAAATTTAGTAAAGGAAACAATAAAGATCTTTGCTGGAGATATGAAACAGGTTCTTTCCATATGGTGGAAATGTGAAATTGTGCATAGTTTTTGGTCTTCATGTATAGATAATATGAAAAAGATTGTAAAGTGTGACATTGATTTTACACCTGAATCTGCGTTGTTCCACATGTTTCCAGGTAATATGGCTTGTAAAGTAAAATACATTATAGTTCACATCTTATCAACCATGAAATCGACCGGCCATTACTATCCAATCGTGGTATAACAGTGCGACACAGGCCTCTCAGCCAATAGAAAGTGGTTTAGCCGCAGGTAATTGACAGAGGGAGATTATAAATTTGTGTTCAACCCACTGATGCATTGACTGTGTTGTATATTCTGTCGAAGTAGCACGCAGGCCACGGAGTTGAAGGTTTTTTGAGAGAGAGAGCAGGAGTATTTTCAGAGTAGTAATTTGCAGTTTTGTGCATTTATATTATACCATTAAATATTTCACACTTAATCCTGGATTACACATATTTACAGATTACACATAATTGCAATACACATAATTTACACACAGAGACATATAGAGCTAGGTCACTCCGTACACTCCGATGTGAGGTCTGTCAAGCACCAGTTTGACGACATCAGGGCCAAGGTGAGGAGGATGATGGCTAAGGAGGGCAAGAACCAGACCGTGACCTATAATGAGTGGGAGAGGGTCGCCAAGGTGCACGCTGCTGGAGCTTAAGGCCTGGTGGCACAGCAGGACCCAGCCTCCATGTCAGGTGAATATCATATACACCAACATGCCACCATATGTACATCACACACATGTACAGGATGACCAACAAGGACACTGATATGTCAGCTCCATGGAATTAACAAGGGATAGATGGATGCATCATTAAATCCATGAAGCTGACAAATCACTGTAATTCCTGGGCACAACAACAGTAATCAACCAATAGATAGTCCATGTATTGGTGTGCCCACTGCAGCCTATGCAGTTACAGACCACAGCCGGAATCAAGATAGCGTTAGGAGAAAAGAACAATCAAGACCAAGAGCCAACTAATAGATCACATCTAGCCAATGATAACTAATCTGAGTTGCAATTAGGAGTATTGTGCAGGTTCAAGCCTAGATGTCAGATATTAATGCACACAAAACAATATATTATTAATCATACTAATGACATATACCTCTCTTTTCTCTCTTTCAGCATCAAGGAGGTCTGGGTCCAGTGGTGAGCCAGAGAAGAGGCGTCGGCTCCATCAGAGCAGGAAGTGTAGGAGCAAGCCCCCACCCAGCCGGAACCGGCGCAGGGGGAGGAAGAGAGAAGCGGAGCCGATGAGGAGGATGTAATATAGCTGGTGGGGTCACCATCTGGACCACTGGCCACTCCACCAGGATTCAACCCCACTATCCCCCTCCTCCAGAGACTGAGGCTATCGCCAGGGCCCTCCAACTGGGGTGAGGACGCAGCCTGGCCCTTCCTCTCCTCCCACCATGCCTCCACCACTGCAGCTGCTGCTGCCTCCCAGGGTTTGCCTCTCCCTGCCACCCCCCACCAGCAGGGAGATGGCGGCCGGCAATGGGGGATTGGGGCACTGTGTCTAGGCAGAGGAGGATCTAGGGGCTGCACAGATGTTTGTGCCTTCTCAACACCACTCCTCAGTGACCATCTATTGGTCACAATGTTAACCTAATTTAGCTTGGCTACACAGTCTTGGATCTTGGCCTATGTGATGGTGATATTTTGTATGCCGATGGCTACCTCTCATTATATGGTCCATGATCCGCTTCTCTGTGGACACATAGGGTTCTGCTACCAATTGATGGTCACTGAGAAATGCCCTTTTAAGGCCTTATTTTGTAGGTTTTGTATTATTTTTCTTTTTTTGTTTTAGGTACAATTCAGGTACATGAAGGCATCTTCTGCATCTGCAAGCATTGTGAAGGAAATGTATGAGGTGTAATGTTTTCCCAGTGCCTCTCAGGTAGACATCCCCCCTTAACATGCACTCCCACAATCTTAAAGCTATTATATAGCCATATATCTAAGACATGATTGTTGTTAGCTGAAATATAGACTAATACTGCTATGGCGGTGGACTTGCAAGGTCTCACAATGGCAAGTTAATGAGAGCCAGCATTGATATATGCACTAGTGAAGCATGTGATCTTGATCTCAATATCAATTTGAGAACAGATCCTTGGGTCTGATGTAAGTAACAATGAATCTGGCTGCTGACCTTTGTGTCCTTTTCCGTATTAATCGGTATGTTCACATATTGCTGATTATCCAGTGACCTAGCTAATAGTTAGTAATGCTTGCAGATGAGAATCAGGTGAGTTGGTATATTGTTACAGTTACAGTATTTTGCACTGTACTGTACATGCATATTGATTATTTATTTATTATCCTCCTCTGCCTTTTTTTTAGTTGACCAAATTTTTCAGATTTTGTTTTTGCCACCACACTGTTTGTGTGAAACTGGATTGGATTACACAGTCCAGAGGTTGAATCATCTGTTTCATTGAGCAGATCTAGACTAGCAGATCTAATCTAGTTGTAAGTGCTATGCACCTTAATGGTTTCTTCAATTAAATGGAGTGATTTCTGATAATTGTTTTTTTCATTAGATTCTGTTTGCAGTGGCGTAGTGACCACATGTGACCCTGGTAGGTGCTATGCATCATGCTTATTCTAGACTATGACATTACCCCCTTTAGGTATCCCCTTTTTCCCACAAGCCTCTTGCTCTCCCGGTATCCACCCACACCACACCCATGATATTAATGCACAGTCTTGTACATTTCTGATTGTGCTCTGTGTATGAAATAAACCTTTTTTTATACCATTCTAACCATGTCAGTGTCTTTTCAATAATTGGGTTTATGGTACATCCACATACATCACATTTGTGTCACATTCCTATATATGTAAACTAATGAGCCCTAGTTACTATGCAATAGATCAATACATATAACAATAATAATAGTCATAATAGCATTAGATATAATTTCATAATATATGTCATATTTAATAATAACAGGTTACACATGCAAAGTCCAATTAGGGATACTGTGGAGTATCAACATTCCCCTGAGGGCCTAATAGGAATATGACAGGTGATACTGGAGTGGGTTGCCAGTTCCTTCTCTAGTGGACTGTGATTTGTCTGACCTCTCTGATATAAACTTACCACCGAAAGTGGCCCTACATGGTATAGCTCACAGCTTCATTGAGGTACACAAGCCCCATCACCACTTTGCAATTCTGAAGGGGACCAGGGGAACATACACCACACTAATCCACATTTTAACGTCAACTGGTGTATTTATATTGCATTTTACAGTGTTGAGAACTTGTCTGTAAACCGTTTGCGAGTCCTATTTGGAGGCTGTAATATTTTTGCCTCCATTTGCAGGTTACAGGCTTAAACGACATGGTGTCTTTGGGAACTTTAATAGCTATTTTAGAACGTAACATTTACGGGCTTGACAGATCAAAGGTTTGGCGGTGACGGAGTTCAGATTTTGACATCCAGTAGAGTTTTTCTGCCTGTTACCCACAGGCCCTTTTCGGGTAGCTTTAAGAAGCCAATTTAACAGCCATAAGTCTTGCAGAATTTAATGGGGCTGATAGTGTCTAGATATAGAGTTATCGGAAATGACTTAATTGAATTTAACCTGAATACACAAATTAAAACTAATATTAGCTGGAAAATGTGAGATAACTACATAGAAACACTTAACTAACTTATGGCTCTCTTCTTCTTTCTGTGTACAGTTGATTTAAAGATCGATATGTATTGACAGAAATTTGTAAGTGTGTTTATGTTTCGTGTTATTTTATATATGTATTTGTGAGTTTTATGTAATAAAAATAGAAAAGAAAAATACTAAAAAAATAAATAAATATTTATATACTGAATTACCATGATTATTCCAGGTGATCCTCTCTGAATATTTATACATTAATATTTTTATAGGAGGGCCTGGCTGAATATGTATACATATATAGTATTAGAGGGGACCTAAATATGTAAATATGTATATAATTATTTGATTGCACAGGACCCTGGCTGAATATATGTATACTTATTTCAATGTAGGAGAACCTAGCTGATTATGTATATATTGTATTATAATTATAGTAGGTCCTTAGTGAATATAGTAATAAGGGGTCTATCTATTCTCCAATGCCCCTTTAATATTCACAGCCTTATTAAATTGCGATTTGGCAAAATGAAAAAGGGCTCTATTTAAGCACATAGCATACTTTTTTTTACAGAAGTTTTTAGTTAGTGAACTTCTATCCAAAAGCGAGGTCTTCACTAACTAAAAACTTCTGTAAACAAATATGCTGTGTGCTTAAATAGAGCCCTTTTAAATTTGCTGAATAGCAATTTAATAAGGCTGTAAGCCTGGAACTCATCTTACTTGTTTGCAACTGTAGCAGGAACTGCAGCATTTTTCCCCCAGGGTGAGCCAATAAAAATATGCAAGGAATTAAGCTGGAAGCTTTTCTGAAAAAGATGGGTGGAGCTACAGCCTTAAAATGATGTGAAATCTAGCCAATTTCAGTGCATATTTTCTCAAACAAGATCAACCTTTTTTAATCACAATAAGTGCAAAACCTGTTTACGACTTTAAAGTTTATAAAGCTAGCCCATTATAGCAGCCTTTTAATGATGAGAATATGGGATGCATCCCAAGACGTGTATATGAGGGATAAGAGAGAATAATTAATTTAAATGTTGTAATGTGAAACATGATTTGGGTGCCAGCAGAATAAAAATGATGAATAAATTCAGTAAAGAAGTTAATAGATTTAAACCTCATATTAATACATTATGGCTGAGCAGTAAACAGAGAGGAAAAGATGCAGGTTAAAATATTTTCACTACTGCAGTGTAAGTAACTCTGTCCCTCTTAGCCTCTCAAATGTCCCTCTGTTGAATGAAAATCTCTAATTTAGGAAAATATTCCACTAACTTGTTTTCTTTAATAGATCATGTTTCAGAACTGTAGATTGCCTCTTCTTGAGAATATATGTGTGTGTGTGTATACATATTAAGTGTGCGTATCGCTAAACCTCATGCAATTTGCTAGCCTTACAGAATGGGGCTTATGACCTAAGAGTGTTTATATATTTTTTTAAGAATATGTTTCTTTCTTTGGCTTAGATCTGGTGCATTTCAGAAATTACAATAACAATTGATTTATTTTGCTACTGTGCTATTGTGCATTTAGTTATTATTTGTTTCACATTTTATATAGCTCTATTATCCATCGGGCTTTGAACTGTTAAATGGTTTATGATAACATGGTTTCCAATTTTGTGACAGCATTGGCTAAATAGTTAATTACAACACAACATTAAATTTACAGATACAAGAGGAGTAGGGAGCGCTGGCCTGAGCAATAGATATAGAGCCTCATTCAACTGCAAGGCCGCAACTCACTGTATACAGGCCGTATGTCTGCGGGCTTGCTGTGGGCTTGAACACTGCTACAATTATGGAGCTATTCAATTAAAAAGTCCGCAAGTTACGGGCCGAAAGCCGAAACCGTAAACTATGCAATCGTATGTAGCATTTCAGAGCGTGAACACGATCAGTTAAGCAAGGCTGTAACTACCCATTTAGAAACAGCCAATAGAAAATTAGGCCGTCATCATTACGCCAGTAAAACATGGAGATTACATGTCAATCAATTAGCGTTTAGAGGTCCCATATGCATCGTATTCGCAAACCTGCAAAATACAAAATAATAAAATTGAATGCCAATACTTTTCTAGTCCATATGGGTGGCCTGATATGTAACCCATAGACAGTTTGCGGCTCGCAAAAAGGCGCCAATTGAATAGCAAATTAGTTTACGGGCTGCATTACGGGCTCCAGTAACTTACAAACATTAATGTATTATATAAAATATAGATTTGACAATAGTGTCTTCATATAGCAAGATTTACAAAATGATACCTAGAACTACTGTATGGTGTAGTTCTTGGACTTACAAAATACTTTGGTAATTGAGTTTTAAGAGTACCGTCAGTGTGAACTTTCTTATAATGGAAGAATGTTGTAGCCATTTTGGACAGGTCAGTTAATGTAGGCTTTGTTGACAAATTATAATTTTTTTGTTGTTGAAAAGAAAGAGAATTAAAGTAATATAAAATCATAGTACTTTGGTAGGTCTCTACTGACATCTAAAGGTTATGCTTTGTTTTGTTTTTTACATGCAACATTTAGTTTACTTTTGCATGGTATGAAGTGAATATGAAATTAAGACACATAATATAATATTTCCTGGAAGAGTTACTTCTGGGTTTTGGCACTGCTCCTGTCGTAAGACTGGAACAAGATTTTTCCATATCTTTTCCCTATATAAAGGTCCTTATTCCTCTGTTTGGCAGTCTTTATTCTAGTCTTTGGTGATAATACCTGTCAATCATATTTCTTTCAAACGTGTCTTTTTTATTGGATGACTCATCAACCCCATTCTTGAACATGGCTTGCCCAGAAGATGTTACTATCTCTCTCCCTGATGTAGTGCTTAATCACAGACCTCCATAAGAACTTTTAAGGAATTTCATTCTGAGCACTAAGGGGGAAAAAAACCTGATTAAAATATTCTTCTAAAGGACTGGATATTTACAAACCTTTAATGAAAGTGCCTGAGTTTCATTGGGCATTGTCTTTACTGAATATGTTGCTTTCCATAATTCTTTCTAAACTTTTAACTGTACTTTGTTTTACTTTAGTGCAATTTATGCAGACTCTTTTTGGTATATTTGAACCTTTTACTTATTTTACATTTGTATATACGCACACCTAAGTGACAGAACTTCCTTTTCAGCCCAGACACCACACTAGACTACATGGTTGTCAGGCAGCACAATTCTTTTTGGATAATTAATTTTAAGACTACTTTTTATGTGTATATAAATAAAAATAATTTCTCTGTAATTTCTCATTATTTATTTGCATGCAATTTATAAGCTTTCCTGCATGAGGGTTCAGATATGAATTCAGATTCTCCCTTAAAAGTGTTTATGATGGAAAATATATGAAATAAACAAAATATATGTGTCTGAATATATATCTTAATATATTTTAAACAGTTTTCAGCAAACCCAGTCTAAAGTTACCCAGAGCGAAGTCAGAAGACCAGTAAGAGAAAGGTCTGCCAAGAACATGAAGCCTTTCAGTTGAAGGGATGAAAATAAGGTTAAATTTAATTTGACTGTAGAATTTTGACCAGACAAGATAACATCACAATATGTCAGATTGTATTATACTAGTCAGGGTAAAAACACTGATAGAGTCCAGAAAGAAATGTCAACAGAAGAACAAAAATTGTATTGAAAACAGTATTAATCAGGGGGAGAGGGGTTTGGTGGCTCAAGGTGTCAATTATACCAATGAACTTTCCATAGGGTGCTACTAAGGGTCGAGGACAAATAACAGATAACTTAGAGAAAAAGGTTCCCTTTTTGTTGTGCACACCTATAGATCCCAATTCTTTAAAGAGACCCAATTACAATAAAACTTAGCTTTTAATAACTTGGTTAAGATATTAAGATGCTGCAATATGAAACAGGAATTACATGGAGATTCTTTCTGGATGCAAATAAATATAAGGTGCTTGAACTTATTTAGTGCTATCTTAAAGTGCTATTATAAAGTGGCAGTGCTGAGAATAGTATCCCTAAAGTGCTAGTATCAAGTCAATTGATATGACTCATAATGAACTGTGTTAAATAATGCTATAATAATAAAAAAAAAAAAGGTATTTCCTTCTTATTTCTCTGAGAAGAGTCTTATATTGAAGTTATGAAGGATCCTTAATTGACAATATAGCAGACTTGGCTCTGAATGACTACCAACTGTTAAAAAAAAGAACAATTCTTTTTTTATCCAGAAATTGTTGTAAAGGGTGATGAGACTGGTGTTATGGAACAAGGTCAATATGCTGCCGTGCACAAGGTTCCTTTCTACACCTCATCAGCTGGGGCAGACAGCAGATCAGAAAACCACAACAAAAGTATGGAATCTCATCAACTAGGAATGAAAACATTTTTACACTTAGGTTCTAACCATGAAGGGCTCCTTTTATTGAACAGGGTACTGAATATTTATATGGAAAATACAATAGTGACATTAGACACTAGCACAAAGTAATTACATAATGGTAAGATTTTAGACAATTTCACAAGGTAATACAGGGTCGAGTCACATTATTATGACTATTCTTGACGTCAGAAGCATGTAATGGAATACGGCACGTGTCGTGAGCTGGCTTGGGTGGTAAATAAGGTGACATGTATGCATTCTGCAAACATATCAGCCATTGGGTAAGATGGGTAAGATGTGCGATTTATCTAACTTGGAAAAGGTGGCGCTCATTAGCTTTCGGGCCAAGGGTGGCAGTATTTCCGAAACAGAGCAGTTTGTGAACTATTTGTGCGCTTCTGTGGTTAAAGTGTATCATTTGAGCAACTCACTGTCCAAACGAACTAGGGGGCTCCCAGATGTGTGTCTAAAATGACAGTACAGCCAGCCCTGTTGTGTATGGGGTTCTGAAGCAAACCGCTGGTCACTGCACCCGTGCTGACGAGGTTCACAGTCAGAAAAGGCTTCAGTTTGCACAACAATAGCAGAATTGGACCTCTTCTGATTTCCAAAGGGTTGCCTATGAGTCACGATTTCCTGCTCAATCAACTGGACGGATGTTGGCATGTCATGTGTGAAACCTCCAGGAACATTTACTCTGCAACCATCGTTGGAAGAACACAAGTTGGTGGTGGCAGCTTTTTGGTCTGGGGAATGTTTTGTTGGCATTGTCTGGGTCACACCTCTGGAAGGCACACTCAACCGATTGGGTTATCTATCCTTCCTTGCAGATTAATTGCATCCATACATGTTGATTGTCTTCCCTGGAGTGGATGGGATCTTCCAACTCGACAGTGCAACATGTAATATGGCCATAATTGTTCAGGAGTGGTTGCTGGAGCATGACAAAAACTTCCAAGTACTTCCCTGGCCTCCAGATTCCCCAGACTTGAACCCCATCAAGCACCTCGGAGACCACCTCGATCACCATGTTCTCCATATTGATCCTCCACCATGCACTCATAAGCAGCTGTTGGATGCACTGCAGTCTGTATGGCTCCAGATACCTTTGCCAACCTTCCAGCATCTTATTGACTCACTATCACACCTTCTAGCAGATGTCCGTACTTCACATGGCGGTTATTCGTGATATTAGTGTATAATCAGTTGTTTGAAGATCAGATTAAGATCACAAAATCAGAAGGCAAATTTAAAATATCTAGATTAACAAACAATTATGTTTTTGCATCTCTTCACAGGAGTTCTTCAAGTGTTGACCTCTCCCACTGTTTAAGGGCAGCTGAAGCATTGTGTCAGCTCCACAGGGGCCTTTCTGGGATCTGCTGTTAAAGTAACTTGCTTATACCTCCATGGTCTAGTTCACACAGTATAATTTGCATAGAACTACATAGAAAATATATATTGAAACCATCAGGCATGTTTTAACATAAACTTAAACAATGTGACAAGCCATTAACCACAATTGCATTGCATTTAGAGGTGGTAAAGCAACCACCTTTATAGAGCACTAAATATACTCAGAATCACACATAGAACCAACAAATACAGTGAACTCCTTAGTCAGTCTAGAGAGCAAATCTCTCTAGACTTGAGTTTCCACACAACAATTTCCATGGGAAGGCAAGAAAAAACTAAATGATCCCCATCATAATTAAACTAATGTAGATTGCTAAATGCACAAAAAAACTATAACAAGCACAGATAAAGACCATGTTCTACACCCAGGCCTTTCAATAAGTAACAATAACTCTTTCTCCCCCCCACCCCAGGCAGTTTGAGTCCCCTACGGGCGAATAGCGCTACATAAATGTATTATTGTAATCATTATTAATAGTAATAGCAGCAATAACACAGATAAAACACCTAGGTATGCACAAACTTAAAACTAATTTTAAGGTTATAGATAATAGCAAATACTTTAAAAACGGAACATTATTAAAAATGATCAGTTTATTACAGTAAGCTTATACTGAATCTACAATTATCGTCTGTCAATCAGCATTTATTATTCTCAACTGTAGCTTTACTCCTGACCTACATGTCTAATCAATGCTAATTGCTCAACAGGAGTTGCACATGCTCAGAGTAATTGTATCAAGTGAAAGGATTCTCAGAAACAATATCCAGCATTTTATCTGTATGTACAAACCAATAGGGGAAAGGCTGACAATCTTTTTGTACTGGGGACTGGCTGGTTACCTTCCAATACTGATGGGGATGACCATTGAGATTCAGAACATTTTAATTGCAGATATGTTTATCAATATTCTACCTATAACAGTAAATAATGGTCGTAGTATTTCCTCATCCCTCTTTGCTCTCAGAGACCTGCACTGATCCTCAGACCAACAGTTGAGAATCACTGTTTTAGGGGATTAATTAAGAATAGGATCTAACAAAAAGACTAAAAGCTAGTGTGGAGGACCAAAAGACTAGTTGGTAGATACAAAAATACAATAAATAATAATTAATTTATTAACTAAGCATAGTATGTTTGAAGTAAGGGGTCTGATGTGGGAGAGATCAAATAAGATTTTCTATTTTTTTATAAATTGTTTTGAAAATTAAACAAACATTATTATTATTATTATTATTATTATTATTATTATGCAGTGAACATCCAGTAAATCAGAAAATGTATTATAATTTTAATTTCCTGTATAAGTTCCATGACAGCATATAATTTCCTTTCCTTCTCCTTAGCCTGGGAACAAAAATCATCTTACAGAGGAGGGAGGACCATTATATAAGGGAATGAAGCAAAAAACAAATTTTGTACTTGTTCTGCCAAAGGAGGATGGGCAAAACCCTAAATCATGTACCATTCTACCTATAGCTTTCAGTCTAATACATTTAACATAATAAGAATTATAACATATATTATGCATATATACCAAAATATATACTTGTAATCTACCGTATCTATTTTTCATGCTTTCCCTTTTCAGCTTTTGTATCACTTCATGATATATACATTAATTGCTGGCAAAAATATTTGTATTGATTTTGCATGCAGCAAATATGTAATTATGATTTGTAACCAAACTTTTACAAAATCTACAAATGTATTTACTTCTAAATGTACAATTGCTGTTTATGAATAGCAGACTGTCTCACATCTGCCATCTTGTGTCTAAAAAGCTAACTGTTAATTTCATGTTAAGGAAAGAACAAGATATTCTCAGTACACCTGCATGTCTCAAACAGATCAGGAGGCTTGTTTTTCCAACATAACTTCTCAGTGAACAATTCTGCTGAGGACTCTGGTTACATGTAAATGATGGTCAATATGTATCAGCTTTTTGCCTCTATCACACTTAAAGGGACAGTAAACTCAGACTGCAATCCGTGTTTGGTCGGTCTCTCGGTCAGGTCAGTCTCTCGGCCTGTCTCTCGGTCTGTCGGTTGGTCTCTGTCGGTCTCTGGTCTGATTCTCGGTCGGTCTCTTGGTCAATCGGACTCTCAGTCTGTCTCTCGGTCGTTCTTTTGGTCGGTCTCTCGGTCTGTCTGTCGGTCAGTGTTTCGGTCTGTCTCTCGGTCTTTCTCTCGTTCGGTCTCTCGGTCTATCTCTCGGTCTGTCTGTCTGTCTCTCGGTCGGTCTGTCTCTTGGTTGGTCTCTCAATCTCTCGGTCTTTCAGTCTCTTGGTTTGACTTTCAGCCTGTCCGTCTCTCGCCCTGTTTCTGGTCGGTGTGTCTCTCCGTCTGTCGGTCTCTCAGTCTGTCTCTCGGTCGCTCTCTAGGTCAAGCTATCGGTCTGTTTCTCGGTCTGTCTCTCGGTTGATCTCTCTTTTTGTCTCTCGGTTGATCTCTCTGTCTGTCTCGGTCGGTCTGTCTCTCGGTCGATCTGTTTCTCGGTCGGTCTATCGGCCTCTCTGTCAGTTGACCTCTTGGTCTGTCTCTCAGTTGGTCTGTCGGTCTGTCTCTCAGTTGGTCTCTCGGTCGTTCGGTCTGTTCCTTGGTCGGTCTTTAGGTTGGTCTGTCAGTCTCTCGGTCTGTCTGTCTCTCAGAAGATCAATCTGTCTCTCAGTCTGTCGGTCTCTCTTTTGGTTGGTCTCTCGGTAGGTCTCTCTCTCTTTCTCTCAAGTCGATCAATCTCTCTCTGTGGGTCGGTCTCTCTCGGTCGGTCTCTTGTGATCGGTCGGTCTCTCTCTCTCTCTGTCGGTCTCTCTCTCTCAGTCGGTCTATCCCTCTCGGTCATTGGGTCCCTCTCTTATTCAGTTGATCTGTCTCTCTCTCACTCAGTCTCTCTCTTGGTTGGTTGGTCCGTCTCTCTGTCGGTCTCTTTGTCGGTCGGTCAATCTCTCTCGGTCAGTCGGTCTCTCTCGGTTGGTCTCTCGATCGGTCAGTCTCTCTCTCGGTCAGTCTGTCTCTATCTCGGTTGGTCTCTCTCTTGGTTGGTCGGTCTCTCTCTCTCTTTCTCTCGGCCTATTTCTCTCTCGGTCGCTCTCTCTCTCTTGGTCGCTCTCTCTCTCTTGCTCGGTCTCTTTCAGTTGGTCGGTCTCTCAGTCGGTCTCTCAGTCGGTCTCTCTCTCAGTCGGTCTCTCTCTCTCTCTTTGTCTTGGTCTCTTTCTCTCTGGGTCGGTCTCAGTCTCGGTCAGTCTCTCAGTCGGTCTCTCTCTCAGTCGGTCTCTCTCTCTCTTTCTCTCTGTCTCTTTCTCTCTCGGTCGGTCTCTCTTAGTCAGTTGATCTGTCTCTTTCTCGCTCAGTCTCTCTCTTGGTTGGTCGGTCGGTCTCTCTCTCGGTCGGTCTCTTTGTTGGTCGGTTGATCTCTCTCGGTCAGTCTGTCTCTCTCGGTTGGTCTCTTGATCAGTCAGTCTCTCTTTCGGTCAGTCTGTCTCTATCTCGGTTGGTCTCTCTCAGTTGGTCGGTCTCTCAGTCGGTCTCAGTCTCGGCCGGTCTCTCTCTCTCTTGGTCGGTTGGTCTCTCTCTCGGTCTCTCAGTTGGTCGGTTTCTCAGTCAGTCTGTCTCTCGGTCTGTCAGTCTGTTTTTCGGTCTGTCGGTCTCTCAGTCTGTCTCTCGGTCTGTCTCTTGGTCGATCTCTCTTTCTGTCTCTCTGTCATTCTCAGGAGTCTGTCTGTCCCACAGTCGAACTGTCTCTCAGTTGGTCTCTCTGTCTATCGGCCTCTCGGTCTGTTGGCCTATGGTCTGTCTTTCAGTTGGTGTGTCGATCTGTCGCTCTGTCTTTCAGCCGGTCTCTCAGTCGTTCGGTCTGTCCATCGGTCGGTCTCTAGGTTGGTCTGTTGGTCTGTCTGTCCGACGAGTCAGTGAAAATGTTTTTCTTCAACATGATTACCTCAGTAGTTTGTCTAATGAGCTAGAAAATAACTAAATTAATTCCAGGTGCTTAACACCACAAAGATACTATATAATCAAAAAATATAGGAATGAAAAAATAACCTTTATTGAAGAATGTAATCTAAAAATACAAGAACTGATTACCAGTATTTATGAAGACCACAAACACTCCACAATGGTAGGACGTCTTTAGCGCACTCCACAACAGCGCACTGTCATCAGCGCCCCGACAAATGCTCGCGCCCACAACTGTACGCCCAACATGAGCTTGCGCCCTACAACTGCGTGCCACCCACATACTGAGGGTCCTGCAGGGGGGACAGAGATGTGGGAGGTGGTGAGACTGGGACCGGCGTGGAGGAGGAACCGAACGGAGGCCGATAGCTTCAGGTACCGGGACCCCCAGACAGGACTCACCCCCGGGACCCCCAGACCCGCACCCAGGACCCCAAGCCCTCCTTAGCCTAGGTGTCATTGCCCCCCCTCTCCTACCCCTTTCCACCATGGGTACCAGGACCCCCAGCCCAATCATGCCAGTTCCCTCCCCCGCCAGCCTGGTTACCAGGACCGCCGCCTGTCTCATAGGAGCCTTTACCGACTCCATCGCTGATTCCCTGCCCCCCATAGTATCTCTGTATGTGTCCCCCATCCCCATGAGCATGACCACCCCCAGGGCATGCCAGGACCCCCCGCCGGGGCAGCAGGTGGCCAGGAGCTGGAGGGAGCAGCAGCGCAACTGTGTAAGAGTGGGCAAGTAAGTCTGGGGGGACAAGGCGTCATTCGGGAAAAGTGGGGGCCACTTGTAGACTAGGGGTAAAGGGATCAGCAATTGCTGCGGGGCATGAGCCTTTGTGGAGTGCGCAATGTATTCCTCATGTGTTGCCGGGCTTACGTTTGCTCCTATTGTCAACGCGCCCTATAGTCAGTGTGCCCTCCACAATTGAACCCAGCTGGGCATGCTAAACCCCAAAATAGGTAGCTCAGAGGTAAACCAGAAGTCAGTAAAACTATCTCTACAACTCACAATAGAAAAGACCAACATGAAGACATAAACAACATCAGTATAATAACCATGCCAATCTAATCAGAGATATTGTGGCTAAAATTAGCCCACAATATAGAATACTAATATTATAATACAGTGTAGCTTAACTTTCTATAGTCATTGTTACATGAAACTGCTACTATAAACATTAATGATAGAAAATATTTAACTGCTCACATTATTACTAAAGCATTATTTTAGAGTGAGACAAGGTTGTATACTGTCACCTTATTTATTCAACTTATACACAGAGTACATCATGCATAAGGCCAAGATGGATGAATCCAAAGCCAGAATCAATGTTGCTGGAAGAAATATCAACAACCTCAGATACGCAGATGATTCTACGCTGGTGGCTGAAAGTGAGGAGGAACTAAAGGACCTGTTGATGAGGGTGAAAGAAACGTGTACAAAAACTGGTCTGTTGCTCATAATTAAAAAGAAGAAGGTCATGATAAACGAGAATCACAGTTCCTAGCAAATAGATGGGGAAGAAGTGGAAGATTTTTTTTTTCCTGGGATCCAAGTTCTTTTCAAATGCCATGAAATTAAAAAAACTATTCTTCTGAGACCCCTTCTGGATTGCTACATTGTCGTGGGTTATGGGCTTCAGTAAAGCTGTGACCTATACTATGTAGGGTCACTCAAAACGAGCAGGTCATATCAGTGAGGTCAGACAAATTGTGATCCACTAGCAAAGGAACTTGCAAACCACTCCAGTATCTTTGCCAAGATAATCTTATGTATAAGCACAACCAGACATACAATGTTCCTAGCATGCTATGGTCCATAGGGTTACAGAGAGTTGGACACGACTGGACAATTAAAGAACAACAATTCTTCTGGGGAGGATAGCTATTGTAAATTTGGGCGAGTTAGTTAAAAGTAAAGATATTATATTATCACATAGTTAGAACCAGTAGTAACATGGGGATGTGAGAGCTGGACCATAAAGAAGACTGAGCACTCTGAATTGTGGTGTTGGATAAAAAAAAAGTCCCTTGGCCTGTAAGAAGATCCAATAAATCCAATATAACAATACTTGGTATGATCATGAGGCTGAAGCTCAAATATTTTAGCCATATCATGAGAAGACAGGATTCCCTAGAGAAGACTCTGATGCTGGGAAAGATGGAAGGCAAATAAAGAAGGGGACAGCAAAGGCTTAGATATATAGATTAGTTAATTGAAGCAATGAACATGAAGTTGATGAAGCTCAGATGGCCAGTGGCTGACAGATTTTCCTGGCAGCTCTTGTCCATAGGGTCAAGGAAAGTTGGACACAACTGTATAATTAAACAACAACAACTTCAAAGTCAACAGAATAATGTTTATTTCTAACTAGCAACTTGCCCGTCAAAAATGACGACAATAAAATGTGAATCCTGGCAATGCTGTTTGCCATACAATGGGAGGTTCTCCCCCTCTACTTTACTGGCCTCACGATGAGTGCCTTTGGCGCTCATCACGGGCCTCGCAAGTCTCTCTCTCTGTGTACTTCCTCCCTTGTGTCTCATTCCCCCCTCCTCTCCCTCCCTTGTGTCTCCTCCCCCCGCTGTGTTTTATCCCCTCTCCACCGTGTCTTTCCCCCTGCCCTGTGTCTCTTTCCCCAACTCTCCCTCCCCTGTGTCTCTTGCCCCCCTCTCCCTCCCCTGTGTCTCTCCCCCTGTGTCTCTTTCCCCCATGTCTCTTCCCCGTTCCTCGTGTCTGTTCCCCCCATTTCCCTCCCCTGTGTCTTTTCCCCCTCCTCTCCCTCCCTTGTGTCTGTCCCACCTCCTCTCCCTCCCCTGTGTGTCTACCCCCCTCCTCTCCCACCCCTGTGTGTCTCCCCACTCCCCTTTGTCTCTTCCCCCTCCTCTCCCTCCCCTGTGTGTCTCCCCCTCCTCCTCTGTGTCTCTTCCCCCTCCTCTCACTCCTTTTTGTCTCTCCTCCTATCACTCCGCTGTGTCTCTGCCCCCTCCTCTCACTCCCCTGTGTCTCCCCCCTCCTCTGTGTCTCTCCCCCTCTCATTCCCCTGTGTATCTCCCCCTCCTCTCCCTCCCCTACATGTCTACCCCCCTCCTCTCCTACCACTGTGTCTCCCCCCTCCCCTGTGTCTCTCCCCTCTCTTCTAACTCCCCTGTGTCTCTCCCCTCTCTTCTAACTCTTCTGTGTCTCTCCCCCCTGCTCTCAATCTTTTGTGTCTCTCCCCCTCCTCTCACTCCCCTGTGTGTCTCGCCCTCCTCCTCCGTGTCTCTTCCCCCTCCTCTCACTCCTTTTTGTCTCTCCCCCTCTCACTCCCCTGTGTCTCTTCCCCCTCCTCTCAATCCCCTGTGTCTACCCCTCCTCTGTGTCTCTCCCCCTCTCATTCCCCTCCTCTCCCTCCCCTATGTGTCTACCCCCTCCTCTCCTACCCCTGTGTCTCCCCCTTCCCCTGTGTCTCTTCCCCACTCTTCTCCCTCCCCTGTGTCTCTCCCCCCTTTTCTCACTCCCTGTGTCTCTTTCCCCCTCCTCTCCCTCCCCTGTGTCTCTTTCCCCCTCCTCTCCCTCCCCTGTGTCTCTTCCCCCTCCTCTCACTCCCCTGTGTCTCTCCCCCCTCCTCTGTGCCCCCCCCCTCCAACTCCCCTCTGTCTCTCCCCCTCCTCTGTGTCTCTCCCCCTCTCATTCCCCTGTGTCTCTCAACCCCTCCTCTGTGTCTCTTCCCCCCGTGTGTCTACCCCATCTTCTCCCACCCATGTGTGTCTCCCCCTACCCTTTGTCTCTTCCCCCTCCTCTCCCTCCTTTTTGTCTCTCTCCCTCTCACTCCCTGTGTCTCTTCCCGTTCCTCTCACTCCCCTGTGTCTCCCCCCTCCTCTGTGTATCTTACCCCTCTCATTCCCCTTTGTATCTCCCCCTCCTCTCCCTCTCCTTTGTGTCTACCCCCCTCCTCACCTACCCCTGTGTCTCCCCCCTCCCCTGTGTCTCTTTCCCCCTCCTCTCACTCCCCTGTGTCTCTTCCACCCTCCTCTCACTCCCCTGTGTCTCCCCCCCCTCCTCTGTGTCTCTCCCCCCTCTGTGTCTCTCCCCCCTCTCCCTCCCCTTTGTCTCTTACTCCCTCCACGTCCTGCCCTGTGTTTCTCCCTACTCCTTTCCCTACCCTGTGTCTCGTCCCCTCTCCTCTGTGTTTTCCCCCTCCTTCTCTGTGTGTCTCCCCTCCTCCTCCTCCTGTGTCTTTAGCGCGCAATGCGCCTGCGCTGGCCCTGTGTCTCTTTCCCCTTTCTCTCGCTCCCCTGTGTCTCTTCCCCCCTCCTCTCACTCACCATGCGTCTCTCCCCCCTCCTCTGTGTCTCTACCCCCTCTCATTCCCCTGTTTCTCTCACACCGTCCTCTGTGTCTCTTCCCCCTCTCATTCCCCTGTGTCTCTCCCCCCTCCCCTGTGTGTCTTCCCCAACCTCTCCCACCCCTGTGTGTCTCCCCCTCCCCTTTGTCTCTTCCCCCATCTCCATTCCCTGTGTCTATCCCCTCTCTTTACTTTGTGTCTCTCTCCCCCCTCCTCTCACTCCTCTGTATCTCTCCACCCTCCTCTCACTCCCCTATGTCTCACCCCCCTCTCATTCCCCAGTGTCTCTCCCCCCTCCTCTGTGTCTCCCCCCTCCCCTGTGTCAACCCCCTCCTCTCCCACCCCTGTGTGTCTCACCCCTCCCCTGTGTCTCTTCCCCCTCCACTTCCTGCACTGTGTTTCTCCCGACTCCTCTCCCTACCCTGTGTCTCTCCCCCCTCTCCTCTGTGTCTTACCCCTCCTTCCCTGTGTGTCTCCCCTCCTCCTGTGTCTTCACAAATTTGAAGATTTTTTTTTCTTACTGTGAAGCAAACAACAAATAGGATAAAATAACAGAAAAAGTCAATATGCATAACTACCCCCCCCCCCCCCCCAAAGTCAATACTTTGCAGAGCCACCTTTTGCGGCAATCACAGCTCCAAGTCAATTTGGATAAGTCTCAATGAGCTTGCCACATCTTACCACTGGGATTTTTGCCCATTCCTCCTTGCAAAACTGCTCCAGCTCCTTCAAGTTGGATGGTTTGTGCTTGTGAACAGCAATTTTTAAGCATTACAACAGATTTTCTATTGGATTGAGGTCTGGGCTTTTACTCGGCCATTCCAACACATTTACATGTTTCCCCTTAAGCCACTCAAGTGTTGCTTTAGCAGTGTGTTTGGGGTCATTGTCCTGCTGGACGGTGAACCTCTGTCCTAGCCTCAAATCACGCAGAGAGTGGTACAGGCTTTGCTCAAGAATATCCCATTATTTAGCACCATATTTTCCTCAACTCTGACCAGTTTCCCAGTCCCAGCTGCTCAAAAACATGGTGTTCTTTTGGGTGATGTGATGTGTTGGGTTTGCGCCAGACACATTTCTTTGATGAAGGAAAAGTTACATTTTAGTCTCATCAGACCAGAGCACCTTTATCCATACATTTTGGGAGTCTCCCATATGCCTTGTCGCAAACTCAAAACATGCCATTTTGTTTTTGCTGAAAGTAATGGCTTTCTTATGGCCACCCTGCCATAAAGCCCAACTCTATGGAGCGTACGGCTTATTGTTGTCCTATGTATAGATACTCCAGTCTCTGATGTGGAACTCTGCAGCTCCTCCTCCTCTTAGGTCTCTGTGCTGCCTTTCTGATTAATGCCCTCCTTGAAAAATAGATAGCCATGCTGTGTATTTAGCTTTAACTACACACCTAAAGGACTCATTTGATATCTGCTGCAAGGACAGCAACCCCAAAAGCCCTTTTTAGGGCTAGAACATCATTTATTTTATTTTATTATTTTTTTCTGCTGATTTAATAGGGAAATAGATAGCCAGGCTGTGTATTTAGCTTTAACTACACACCTGAAGGACTCCTTTGATATCTGCTGCAAGGACAGCAACCCAAAAAGCCCTCTTTATTTGATCTTATTACTTTTTTCTGTGTAATCTAATTGCATATGCCAGCCTGCTAGCGTGTGTGTGAGGCCTATTGCATCTAGTCTGCCAACTTTTGCCAGTGCACAGTGACACTCATATCTGGTGTCACAGTAGCTTGCACGCATAGTACCACTAATCGTAAAAAAAATGACAGGCCGAGGCAGGCCACCCAGCAGGGGCCGTCGTGTTCATGGTGCTGTGATTCCCTTTGGCCCCAGAATAATGCCCAGTTTTCAGAGGCAACGTACCCTGAACTTGAAATGTTCTGAGGACATGGTTGACTGGCTAACACAGGACACCCAATCTTCTACAGCTTCCCCTCGGAACCTAGACGCACCATCCTCCTCCAGCTTAGCTTCGGGCACCTCTCCAGCTACCAATCGCCCGCTTGCCACCACCACCAACACTAGCACCACAACCGCTTCACTTGATCCGTCAGCAGAGTTATTTACACATCCGTTGGAAGAAATGAGTGATGCACAAACATTAGTGCCAGAGGATGTAGATAACAGGGATATGTCCCAGTCAGGCAGCATTACACACATGGACGTACGGTCTGATGATGATGATGATGTTGTACCCGGTGCTGCTTCCTTTGTTAAGTTGTCAGATACAAGTGAAGCGGTTGATGATGTGGATGTCACGTGGGTGCCCGCTATAAGAGAAGAAGAACAGGAGGAAAGTTCAGATGGGGAGACAGAGAGGAGGAGGAGACGAGTTGGAAGCAGCGGGAGGTCGTCGAAAGTAGCTAGTGGCGCTGTCATACAGCATGCATCTGCACCCGGGGTCAGCCAGACAGCACGCCAGTCAACGCATGCTTTTGCCACCACCAGAATGCCGTCATTGCAGAGCTCAGCAGTGTGGCAATTTTTTCGTGTGTCTGCCTGTGACAACAGTGATGCCATTTGCAACCTGTGCGAAAAGAAACTGAGTCGTGGGTAGTCCAACACCCACCTAGGTACAACTTCTTTGCGAAGGCACATGATGTCACATCACAAATGCCTATGGGATCAACACATCAGTACAAGCAGCACACAAAGTCAAAGCCGCCATCCTCCTCCTGGTCCAGCATCTTCAGCCACGTCAACCACTGCTGCCCTGCTTGCCCCCTCTCAACCATCCGCCACTCCGTGTCTCGCCCTGAGCAGTCCCTGCTCATCTGCCCACAGTCAGGTGTCTGTCAAGGACATGTTTGAGCGTAACAAACCAATGTCACAAAGTCACCTCCTTGCCCGGCAACTGACAGCTGGCTTGTCTGAACTCTTAGCCCGCCAGCTTTTACCATACAAGCTGGTGGAGTCTGAGGCGTTTAAAAAATGTGTAGCTATTGGGACACCGCAGTGGAAGGTACCCGGCCGAAATTTCTTTGCACAAAAGGCAATCCCCAACCTGTACTCGATTGTGCAAAAGGAAGTAATGGCATCTCTGGCACACAGTGTTGGGGCAAGGGTCCATGTGACCACGGATACCTGGTCTGCAAAGCATGGTCAGGGCAGGTATATCACCTACACTGCGCATTGGGTAAACCTGGTGACGGCTGCCAAGCATGGACTACGTGGCTCTGCAGAGGAGTTGGTGACACCGCCACGACTTGCAGGCAGGCCTGCTGCCACCTCCTCTACTCCTCCTACTCCATCCTCTTCCATAACCTCCTCGGCTGAGTCCTCTTCTGCTGCTGCTATGTCTTGCTCCACATCAACGGCACCCCCCCCAGCTCCACAGGTACTATTCCACATCCCGGATACGGCAGTGTCACGCCATCTTGCGGTTGACTTCCCTGAAAGCAGAGAGTCACACTGGACCAGCACTCCTGTCCGCCCTGAACGCACAGGTGGATCAATGGCTGACTCTGCACCAACTGGAGATCGGCAAAGTGGTTTGTAACAACGGAAGAAATTTGTTGGCGGCATTGAATTTGGGCAAGTTGACACATGTGCCGTGCATGGCACATGTGTGTAATCTGATTGTACAACGCTTTGTGCATAAGCACCCAGGCTTACAGGACGTCCTGAAGCAGGCCAGGAAGGTGTGTGCCCATTTCGGCCGATCCTACATGGCCATGGCGCAATTTACAGATATCCAGCGGCGAAACAACATGCCAGCGAGGAGCTTGATTTTAGACAGCCCGACACGTTGGAATTCAACACTACTAATGTTCGACCGCCTGCTCCGACAACAAAAGGCTGTTAACGAGTATTTGTATGACCGGGGTGCTAGGACAGCCTCTGCGGAGCTGGGGATTTTTTTACCACGTTACTGGACTCTCATGCGCAATGCCTGTAGGCTCATGCGCCCTTTTGAGGAGGTGACAAACCTGGTCAGTCGCACCCAGGGCACCATCAGCGACATCATACCATTTGTTTTCTTCCTGGAGCGTGCCCTGCGAAGAGTGCTGGATCAGGCCGTAGATGAGCTTGAAGAGGAAGAGGAAGAGTTGTGGTCACCATCACTGCCAGAAACAGCCTTATCAGCATCGCTTGCTGGACCTGCGGCAACGCTGGAAGAGGATTGTGAGGAAGAGGAGTCAGAGGAGGAATGTGGCTTTGAGGAGGAGGAGGAAGACCAACCACAACAGGCATCCCAGGGTGCTCGTTGTCACCTATCTGGTACCAGTGGTGTTGTACGTGGCTGGGGGGAAGAACATACCTTCAGTGAGTTCACTGAGGACGAGGAACGGGACATGACTAGCTCGACATCCAACCTTGTGCAATTGGGTCTTTCATGCTGTCGTGCCTGTTGAGGGACCCTCGTATAAAAAGGATGAAGGAGAACGACCTGTACTGGGTGTCCACGCTACTAGATCCCCGGTATAAGCAGAAAGTGCCTGATATGTTACCGAATTACCACAAGTCGGAAAGGATGCAGCACTACCAAAATAAATTAAAAAGGATGCTTTACACAGCGTTTAAGGGTGATGTCACAGCACAAAGGCAATCTAACAGCGGAAGAGGTGAACATAATCCTCCTCCTCCCACGACCACGCCGGCAAGGAGAGGACGCTTTACAGACGTGTTGTTGATGGAGGACATGCAGAGCTTTTTAAGTCCTATGCATCGCCACAGCCCTTCGGGGTCCACCCTCAGAGAACGACTCGACCGTCAGGTAACAGACTACCTCGCCATAACTACAGATATCGACACTATGAGGAGCGATGAACCCCTTGACTACTGGGTGTGCACGCTTGCCCTGTGGCCTGAGCTATCCCAATTTGCCATAGAACTTCTGTCCTGCCCCGCTTCAAGTGTCCTGTCAGAAAGGACCTTCAGTGCAGCAGGAGGTTTTGTCACTGATAAGAGAAGTCGCCTAGGTCAAAAAAGTCTAGATTACCTCACCTTTATTAAGATGAATGAGGGATGGATCCCAAAGGGACTGACAGTGGGCGATACATTCGATTAAAAAAGGCCTGATAGATGAGCTGTCTTGAGCTAATAATGGTCCACACGCTGCTGTATTTTATCCCTGTATGCCGGATGACTTGCGTGACTTATCCGCCACCAACTAGGGTTCAAGATGCAATGTTTTAGGGCACTTTCTGCCTGGCAAACTAACATCAATTTTTCTGGTCGCTGCAACAATACCTAATTTTTGCATTTAAATTATTTTATTTAAGAAGGCGTACAGCATGTAATGAAAAATAAAGCATTTTTGAACAGTCTTGCATAACAGTTGTGCAAAAATACATATTTACAATAGAGACATTTTGTGAAAGTTAGCTGGCTATTCCTTCTTATTTTTACTTTTTAGGTTAATAATTTTTCTTATTTTTTTACTGTGATTGCAATTTAAGAGATACCTAAAACATGGTAAAACAGACAATAGTAAAGAGTATATCTGCAGGAAACGCCAAAGTCCTATTTGCTATCATCCCTCCAGCAGTATTAGCTTATTATTTACAATATCTAACCTGGGCAATCACCCTTGGGTTACCCTAGGGCAGGCTTCAGTAAGCGACCTCTCCTTTCCTGGGATGATTTTGCCGCCGGTTGCTTCTGAAGGGTCTCCAGGGCTCCCCCACTCCGGTCCTTCCCCCAGTGTTGCTTCAACCAGTAACAAATGTTTTATATTTGTAAAGCAGCCCAATGATCCCCCTTGATAGAGGTTTATCTTTATAAATTTTGGAGAACCAATTTAAGACCGGTGTCCCTTGTTTCTGGGTCAGGGAGTGTGTAAAATGCCTCAGCCTACAGTAATTGTAATGTTCTGGCAGCGGTAGCTCATGCTTGTCCCTCAGTTCCTCATAGGTGAGCATCTGGCCCTTTACTAACTAGTCTCCCAGTCTATCTAGTTTCCTTGACCTCCACCAGTGTTGTGATGTTGTGCTCATGTGTTTCGGGGCCTGAGGGTGGTCAAGAATTGGGGTCATTTGGGTGGATCCAGGGAACAAACCCGTGTGTTCCTTGGCCCATTTCCAATATGATAGTGAGTGTCTGATTAGGGGGTTTGGCGATTTTTTAAGGCTCTGAGGCAATTCTGATAGCCAAGCCACCTTGTCCCAGGTTAAGGGCCTTAAAGTGTGGTTCTCTAAATACACACAGGCCGGTTGATGACATATAGAATGTGCTATTGGGAGGAAAGATAGGTGACGGAACAGGTATTAAACTGATAGGAATGAATAGCACAACTTAATACACCACTCCTATCTGGTGGCACCTTAGATTGCACGTGCAGTGCCCCAAATTCGAAGTAGGAGGGCCAACCAAGCATCTTTTTCCATCTCCCTGTTCTAAAAATCCATGCCATATACACATCCCCAGATAGGTAACGTAACAGGTATTAAACTGATAGGAATGAGTAGTACAACTTAATACACCTCTTCTATCTGGTGGCACCTTAGATTGCACGTGCAGTGCCCCAAATTCGAAGTAGGAGGTCCAACCAAGCATCTTTTTCCATCTCCCTGTTCCAAAAATCCATGCCATATACACGTCCCCTGATAGGTAACGTAACAGGTATTAAACTGATAGGAATGAGTAGTACAACTTAATACACCACTCCTATCTGGTGGCACCTTAGATTGCACGTGCAGTGCCCCAAATTCGAAGTAGGAGGTCCGACCAAGCATCTTTTCCCATCTCCCTGTTCCAAAAATCCATACCATATACACGCCCCTTAATAGTGGACGTAACAGGGATTAAACCGATAGTAATAGTACTACTTAACAGTACACACCTCATAATAACGCAGACAGAGGCAACGCGTATAATCTTCCATGCTGTGCAGTGGAAGCCCCCAGACTCTGACCTGTGTATAATATTCCATGCTGTGCAGTGGAAGCCCCCAGACTCTGACCTGTGTATAACAATCCATGCTGGGAAGTGGAAGCCCCCAGACTCTGACCTGTGTATAATATTCCATGCTGGGCAGTGGAAGCCCCCAGACTCTGACCTGTGTATAATATTCCATGCTGTGCAGTGGAAGCCCCCAAACTCTGACCTGTGTATAATATTCCATGCTGGGCAGTGGAAGACCGGGGGTGCTAGGACAGCCTCTGCGGAGCTGGGGATTTTTTTACCACGTTACTGGACTCTCATGCGCAATGCCTGTAGGCTCATGCGCCCTTTTGAGGAGGTGACAAACCTGGTCAGTCGCACCCAGGGCACCATCAGCGACATCATACCATTTGTTTTCTTCCTGGAGCGTGCCCTGCGAAGAGTGCTGGATCAGGCCGTAGATGAGCTTGAAGAGGAAGAGGAAGAGTTGTGGTCACCATCACTGCCAGAAACAGCCTTATCAGCATCGCTTGCTGGACCTGCGGCAACGCTGGAAGAGGATTGTGAGGAAGAGGAGTCAGAGGAGGAATGTGGCTTTGAGGAGGAGGAGGAAGACCAACCACAACAGGCATCCCAGGGTGCTCGTTGTCACCTATCTGGTACCAGTGGTGTTGTACGTGGCTGGGGGGAAGAACATACCTTCAGTGAGTTCACTGAGGACGAGGAACGGGACATGACTAGCTCGACATCCAACCTTGTGCAATTGGGTCTTTCATGCTGTCGTGCCTGTTGAGGGACCCTCGTATAAAAAGGATGAAGGAGAACGACCTGTACTGGGTGTCCACGCTACTAGATCCCCGGTATAAGCAGAAAGTGCCTGATATGTTACCGAATTACCACAAGTCGGAAAGGATGCAGCACTACCAAAATAAATTAAAAAGGATGCTTTACACAGCGTTTAAGGGTGATGTCACAGCACAAAGGCAATCTAACAGCGGAAGAGGTGAACATAATCCTCCTCCTCCCACGACCACGCCGGCAAGGAGAGGACGCTTTACAGACGTGTTGTTGATGGAGGACATGCAGAGCTTTTTAAGTCCTATGCATCGCCACAGCCCTTCGGGGTCCACCCTCAGAGAACGACTCGACCGTCAGGTAACAGACTACCTCGCCATAACTACAGATATCGACACTATGAGGAGCGATGAACCCCTTGACTACTGGGTGTGCACGCTTGCCCTGTGGCCTGAGCTATCCCAATTTGCCATAGAACTTCTGTCCTGCCCCGCTTCAAGTGTCCTGTCAGAAAGGACCTTCAGTGCAGCAGGAGGTTTTGTCACTGATAAGAGAAGTCGCCTAGGTCAAAAAAGTCTAGATTACCTCACCTTTATTAAGATGAATGAGGGATGGATCCCAAAGGGACTGACAGTGGGCGATACATTCGATTAAAAAAGGCCTGATAGATGAGCTGTCTTGAGCTAATAATGGTCCACACGCTGCTGTATTTTATCCCTGTATGCCGGATGACTTGCGTGACTTATCCGCCACCAACTAGGGTTCAAGACGCAATGTTTTAGGGCACTTTCTGCCTGGCAAACTAACATCAATTTTTCTGGTCGCTGCAACAATACCTAATTTTTGCATTTAAATTATTTTATTTAAGAAGGCGTACAGCATGTAATGAAAAATAAAGCATTTTTGAACAGTCTTGCATAACAGTTGTGCAAAAATACATATTTACAATAGAGACATTTTGTGAAAGTTAGCTGGCTATTCCTTCTTATTTTTACTTTTTAGGTTAATAATTTTTCTTATTTTTTTACTGTGATTGCAATTTAAGAGATACCTAAAACATGGTAAAACAGACAATAGTAAAGAGTATATCTGCAGGAAACGCCAAAGTCCTATTTGCTATCATCCCTCCAGCAGTATTAGCTTATTATTTACAATATCTAACCTGGGCAATCACCCTTGGGTTACCCTAGGGCAGGCTTCAGTAAGCGACCTCTCCTTTCCTGGGATGATTTTGCCGCCGGTTGCTTCTGAAGGGTCTCCAGGGCTCCCCCACTCCGGTCCTTCCCCCAGTGTTGCTTCAACCAGTAACAAATGTTTTATATTTGTAAAGCAGCCCAATGATCCCCCTTGATAGAGGTTTATCTTTATAAATTTTGGAGAACCAATTTAAGACCGGTGTCCCTTGTTTCTGGGTCAGGGAGTGTGTAAAATGCCTCAGCCTACAGTAATTGTAATGTTCTGGCAGCGGTAGCTCATGCTTGTCCCTCAGTTCCTCATAGGTGAGCATCTGGCCCTTTACTAACTAGTCTCCCAGTCTATCTAGTTTCCTTGACCTCCACCAGTGTTGTGATGTTGTGCTCATGTGTTTCGGGGCCTGAGGGTGGTCAAGAATTGGGGTCATTTGGGTGGATCCAGGGAACAAACCCGTGTGTTCCTTGGCCCATTTCCAATATGATAGTGAGTGTCTGATTAGGGGGTTTGGCGATTTTTTAAGGCTCTGAGGCAATTCTGATAGCCAAGCCACCTTGTCCCAGGTTAAGGGCCTTAAAGTGTGGTTCTCTAAATACACACAGGCCGGTTGATGACATATAGAATGTGCTATTGGGAGGAAAGATAGGTGACGGAACAGGTATTAAACTGATAGGAATGAATAGTACAACTTAATACACCACTCCTATCTGGTGGCACCTTAGATTGCACGTGCAGTGCCCCAAATTCGAAGTAGGAGGGCCAACCAAGCATCTTTTTCCATCTCCCTGTTCTAAAAATCCATGCCATATACACATCCCCAGATAGGTAACGTAACAGGTATTAAACTGATAGGAATGAGTAGTACAACTTAATACACCTCTTCTATCTGGTGGCACCTTAGATTGCACGTGCAGTGCCCCAAATTCGAAGTAGGAGGTCCAACCAAGCATCTTTTTCCATCTCCCTGTTCCAAAAATCCATGCCATATACACGTCCCCTGATAGGTAACGTAACAGGTATTAAACTGATAGGAATGAGTAGTACAACTTAATACACCACTCCTATCTGGTGGCACCTTAGATTGCACGTGCAGTGCCCCAAATTCGAAGTAGGAGGTCCGACCAAGCATCTTTTCCCATCTCCCTGTTCCAAAAATCCATACCATATACACGCCCCTTAATAGTGGACGTAACAGGGATTAAACCGATAGTAATAGTACTACTTAACAGTACACACCTCATAATAACGCAGACAGAGGCAACACGTATAATCTTCCATGCTGTGCAGTGGAAGCCCCCAGACTCTGACCTGTGTATAATATTCCATGCTGTGCAGTGGAAGCCCCCAGACTCTGACCTGTGTATAATAATCCATGCTGGGAAGTGGAAGCCCCCAGACTCTGACCTGTGTATAATATTCCATGCTGGGCAGTGGAAGCCCCCAGACTCTGACCTGTGTATAATATTCCATGCTGTGCAGTGGAAGCCCCCAAACTCTGACCTGTGTATAATATTCCATGCTGGGCAGTGGAAGACCGGGGGTGCTAGGACAGCCTCTGCGGAGCTGGGGATTTTTTTACCACGTTACTGGACTCTCATGCGCAATGCCTGTAGGCTCATGCGCCCTTTTGAGGAGGTGACAAACCTGGTCAGTCGCACCCAGGGCACCATCAGCGACATCATACCATTTGTTTTCTTCCTGGAGCGTGCCCTGCGAAGAGTGCTGGATCAGGCCGTAGATGAGCTTGAAGAGGAAGAGGAAGAGTTGTGGTCACCATCACTGCCAGAAACAGCCTTATCAGCATCGCTTGCTGGACCTGCGGCAACGCTGGAAGAGGATTGTGAGGAAGAGGAGTCAGAGGAGGAATGTGGCTTTGAGGAGGAGGAGGAAGACCAACCACAACAGGCATCCCAGGGTGCTCGTTGTCACCTATCTGGTACCAGTGGTGTTGTACGTGGCTGGGGGGAAGAACATACCTTCAGTGAGTTCACTGAGGACGAGGAACGGGACATGACTAGCTCGACATCCAACCTTGTGCAATTGGGTCTTTCATGCTGTCGTGCCTGTTGAGGGACCCTCGTATAAAAAGGATGAAGGAGAACGACCTGTACTGGGTGTCCACGCTACTAGATCCCCGGTATAAGCAGAAAGTGCCTGATATGTTACCGAATTACCACAAGTCGGAAAGGATGCAGCACTACCAAAATAAATTAAAAAGGATGCTTTACACAGCGTTTAAGGGTGATGTCACAGCACAAAGGCAATCTAACAGCGGAAGAGGTGAACATAATCCTCCTCCTCCCACGACCACGCCGGCAAGGAGAGGACGCTTTACAGACGTGTTGTTGATGGAGGACATGCAGAGCTTTTTAAGTCCTATGCATCGCCACAGCCCTTCGGGGTCCACCCTCAGAGAACAACTCGACCGTCAGGTAACAGACTACCTCGCCATAACTACAGATATCGACACTATGAGGAGCGATGAACCCCTTGACTACTGGGTGTGCACGCTTGCCCTGTGGCCTGAGCTATCCCAATTTGCCATAGAACTTCTGTCCTGCCCCGCTTCAAGTGTCCTGTCAGAAAGGACCTTCAGTGCAGCAGGAGGTTTTGTCACTGATAAGAGAAGTCGCCTAGGTCAAAAAAGTCTAGATTACCTCACCTTTATTAAGATGAATGAGGGATGGATCCCAAAGGGACTGACAGTGGGCGATACATTCGATTAAAAAAGGCCTGATAGATGAGCTGTCTTGAGCTAATAATGGTCCACACGCTGCTGTATTTTATCCCTGTATGCCGGATGACTTGCGTGACTTATCCGCCACCAACTAGGGTTCAAGACGCAATGTTTTAGGGCACTTTCTGCCTGGCAAACTAACATCAATTTTTCTGGTCGCTGCAACAATACCTAATTTTTGCATTTAAATTATTTTATTTAAGAAGGCGTACAGCATGTAATGAAAAATAAAGCATTTTTGAACAGTCTTGCATAACAGTTGTGCAAAAATACATATTTACAATAGAGACATTTTGTGAAAGTTAGCTGGCTATTCCTTCTTATTTTTACTTTTTAGGTTAATAATTTTTCTTATTTTTTTACTGTGATTGCAATTTAAGAGATACCTAAAACATGGTAAAACAGACAATAGTAAAGAGTATATCTGCAGGAAACGCCAAAGTCCTATTTGCTATCATCCCTCCAGCAGTATTAGCTTATTATTTACAATATCTAACCTGGGCAATCACCCTTGGGTTACCCTAGGGCAGGCTTCAGTAAGCGACCTCTCCTTTCCTGGGATGATTTTGCCGCCGGTTGCTTCTGAAGGGTCTCCAGGGCTCCCCCACTCCGGTCCTTCCCCCAGTGTTGCTTCAACCAGTAACAAATGTTTTATATTTGTAAAGCAGCCCAATGATCCCCCTTGATAGAGGTTTATCTTTATAAATTTTGGAGAACCAATTTAAGACCGGTGTCCCTTGTTTCTGGGTCAGGGAGTGTGTAAAATGCCTCAGCCTACAGTAATTGTAATGTTCTGGCAGCGGTAGCTCATGCTTGTCCCTCAGTTCCTCATAGGTGAGCATCTGGCCCTTTACTAACTAGTCTCCCAGTCTATCTAGTTTCCTTGACCTCCACCAGTGTTGTGATGTTGTGCTCATGTGTTTCGGGGCCTGAGGGTGGTCAAGAATTGGGGTCATTTGGGTGGATCCAGGGAACAAACCCGTGTGTTCCTTGGCCCATTTCCAATATGATAGTGAGTGTCTGATTAGGGGGTTTGGCGATTTTTTAAGGCTCTGAGGCAATTCTGATAGCCAAGCCACCTTGTCCCAGGTTAAGGGCCTTAAAGTGTGGTTCTCTAAATACACACAGGCCGGTTGATGACATATAGAATGTGCTATTGGGAGGAAAGATAGGTGACGGAACAGGTATTAAACTGATAGGAATGAATAGTACAACTTAATACACCACTCCTATCTGGTGGCACCTTAGATTGCACGTGCAGTGCCCCAAATTCGAAGTAGGAGGGCCAACCAAGCATCTTTTTCCATCTCCCTGTTCTAAAAATCCATGCCATATACACATCCCCAGATAGGTAACGTAACAGGTATTAAACTGATAGGAATGAGTAGTACAACTTAATACACCTCTTCTATCTGGTGGCACCTTAGATTGCACGTGCAGTGCCCCAAATTCGAAGTAGGAGGTCCAACCAAGCATCTTTTTCCATCTCCCTGTTCCAAAAATCCATGCCATATACACGTCCCCTGATAGGTAACGTAACAGGTATTAAACTGATAGGAATGAGTAGTACAACTTAATACACCACTCCTATCTGGTGGCACCTTAGATTGCACGTGCAGTGCCCCAAATTCGAAGTAGGAGGTCCGACCAAGCATCTTTTCCCATCTCCCTGTTCCAAAAATCCATACCATATACACGCCCCTTAATAGTGGACGTAACAGGGATTAAACCGATAGTAATAGTACTACTTAACAGTACACACCTCATAATAACGCAGACAGAGGCAACGCGTATAATCTTCCATGCTGTGCAGTGGAAGCCCCCAGACTCTGACCTGTGTATAATATTCCATGCTGTGCAGTGGAAGCCCCCAGACTCTGACCTGTGTATAATAATCCATGCTGGGAAGTGGAAGCCCCCAGACTCTGACCTGTGTATAATATTCCATGCTGGGCAGTGGAAGCCCCCAGACTCTGACCTGTGTATAATATTCCATGCTGTGCAGTGGAAGCCCCCAGACTCTGACCTGTGTATAATATTCCATGCTGGGCAGTGGAAGCCCCCAGACTCTGACCTGTGTATAATATTCCATGCTGGGCAGTGGAAGCCCCCAGACTCTGACCTGTGTATAATATTCCATGCTGTGCAGTGGAAGCCCCCAGACTCTGACCTGTGTATAATATTCCATGCTGGGCAGTGGAAGCCCCCAGACTCTGACCTGTGTATAATCTTCCATGCTGGGCAGTGGAAGCCCCCAGACTCTGGGAGTCTGAAGAAGAGGATTCAGAGGAGGAAGGTGGCTTTGAGGAGGTGGAAGACCAAACACAGCAGGCGTCCCAGGGGGCTTGTTGTCCCCTTTTGGGGACCCTTGGTGGCTGGGTGGAGGAAGAGACCTTCAATGACATCAGTGAGGACAAGGAACGGGACATGGCTAGCTTGGTATCCAACCTTGTGCAAATGGGGTTTGCGGTTGTGCAAAGGGACTGTTTGCGGTTGTTTGCGGTGCATTAAACATGGATATTGGTCTGTTACTGTGAAGTGGGTGTAACCCTTACACTACCTGATCGATACAACATCATACCTGATGTTTTAAAGCATGTTATTCCAAACAATTTAGGAATGTTAGGTGATTTATGCCCTTTATGGCTTAAAACCAGACTCTGCATCAACTATGTAATTTTCCGTGGGAGTTTTGCCATGGATCCCTCTCGGGCATGCCACAGTCCAGGTGTTAGTCCCGTTGAAACAATTCTCCTATCACTATTGTGGCCAGAACGAGTCCCTGTGGGTTTTGAAATTCGCCTGCCCATTGAAGTCTATGGCGGTTCGTTGATGTTCGTCCGTTCGCAAACATTTGATGGAACTTGCGTCCGCGGTTCGCGAACCGAAAATTTGATGTTCGCGACATCACTAATTCTGATCCATCACATAAAATGCAGATTAACAAAACATTAAACTTAATGCTGTAATGTAACACAATAGGTAAAAAGTCAAGGGGGAGGGGGGGGGGGGAAATACTTTTGCAAGGCACTGTATAACCAAGATGTTTTCTGATACCATGCACTGTAGCAGTATTAAAGGTACACAGTAAAAGGTCCTAATTTAGTTTGAACTATGAGCTTTACGTATAAATAAGAAGATTTACAACTGGTTGTTATTTATTTAAAAAAAATAATTTAAAGGAGCACTGTAGTTTGCTAAAATGTTCATATTTTTGTGAAGTATATTAGAAAATAACAATAGCAGCTATGCAAGACAGGAAAATAAAAAGCACGTTAGAGAATCTTATTTGATCGCATTATATGGGATTCCATCTTGGAATGCTAGTTTGTCTGCAGCTTCAGGGGAGAGTTATTATATGGAAACTTACTCTGACTGAATAGAGATCCTATTTGAATCTACAGTTCTTACCATTCTTCCCAGGTTTCTAATCCTTTTTTTTTTAAAGAAGACAAATGTCTGTCATCCTTAAAACCGAATTGTATATGTTAAAAAATGTAAGTTATTTATTTTAAACTGTGTAAAACACTTTGCACATTATTAAGTCAAGTTCTTCAAAACAGCCAACTATAAATATGAGGCTTCAATGGTCCTTTAAAGGGACACTTAAGTCACCATATGGGCCCTGCACCATCTAAGATTGAAGAAAGGCATAATGAAAAGTTGTTTACATTTTTTCATTTGGTCAGACGACAGTCATTTAACTTTTGCTTATATAGGGGCCTCATTCAAATGAGATTTGGCCAATTGAATAGGGCTTTAAATAAGCACATAGCATATTTTTTTAAAGAGGCTTTTAGTTAGTGAAGACCTTGCTTTTGGATAGAAGTTCACTAACTAAAAACTTCTGTAAAAAAAATATGCTATGTGCTTATATAGAGCCCTATTCAATTCGCCAAATCGCATGTGAATGAGGCCCATAGACATTAAACATATATCTATTTCATTAATAAATATAACACTTTTTGACAAAAGTATTTTAATATGCCTCTTTGTTAGGAGAATTACCTGTATAGTTCTTAATTTTCTTAATAATGATATATGTATCAAATAAGGATTATCCACAGACTCGTAAGGCTTTGTGCTAGGTCACATTAGTATCCAGTGGCAGAACTAGTGAATGGAGGATCCTGATAATAATTTAGGGACCCCCTTGTAACTCCTTTATAAACCCTGTATGGTTAATAAAAACACAAAAATATATTTAGACAGTCAGATTACTCCTAGGGTGATCAGATACTTTCTCTACAAAAATAAGGAGTGAGTATTTATTAATTATTTGAATCAGTATCTTGATTAAAAAAATGTTTTTTAAAATGAATTTAATAATGCATTCATTATTTTAACTTTTATGCATTTAACTCTTTAGCAGTGGTAGAGGGCCAATACACTGTTGTGGATCCCAGTGCTTTGCACCTGCTACACTAGCAGCAGTACAACCAATGTCAGTATGTAATGCAGTATACTTGTTGTGCATGCTTATCCATACATCATTATTAATAATAAATTACTATTTTACAAAAAAGGCCACCCTGTAGCTAAATTAAACCAAACGTTTAGGTAGATATAATGGGCAGACTGGATAGGTCTTTTTGATTGTTATCTGATGTGAAATCCATGTTTCTGTGTTTCCAAATGCTTTTTTCAAACAAAATGCTTTAATTATAACTCTAATCCTAAAATATACCAATACACCTATATATCAATATTAGGAGGCATTCCTAGAAAAAAAAACACTTTGGTGCTGATATAATTTTAGATGTAAAATATCATATACAGTTGTGCTCAAAAGTTTGCATACCCTGTTCTGAAATGTCTTTTATTGAAGGATAGTAATCATATGATGACATTTATTATCACATAGTTGTTTGGCTCCTTTTTAAATCATAATGATAACAGAAATCACCCAAATGGCCCTGATCAAAAGTTTGCATACCTTTAGTTCTTAATACTGTGTATTGCCCCCTTTAGCATCAATGACAGTGTGCAGACTTTTGTAATAGTTGTCTATGAGGCCCCTAATTCTTGCAGGTGGTATAGCTGCCCATTCGTCTTGGCAAAATGCCTCCAGGTCATACAAAATCTTTGGTTGTCTTGCATGAACAGCACGTTTGAGATCTCCCCAGAGTGGCTAGATGATATTAAGGTCAGGAGACTGTGATGGCCACTCCACAACCTTCACCTTTTTCTGCTGTAACCACTGGAAGGTCAACTTGGTCTTGTGCTTAGGGTCATTATCATGCTGGAAAGTCCAAGAGTGTCCCATGCACAGCCTTCCTCTGCCAGTATTTTCTAGTAACATGCTGCATTCATCTTGCAATCAATTTTCAGAAGATTCCCTGTGCCTATAGAGCACCCCCCTTAAAGCATTAGTGAGCCACCACCATGCTTTACAGTATGGATGGTATTATTTTCACTATAGGCCTTGTTGACCCCTCTCCAAAAATAGCGCTTATAGTTGTGAACATAAAGCTCTATTTTTGTATATACACTCCAAATTACAGTGTGCCAGAAGCTATATTGTTACCAGGCTTTTTTGTGGCATTGGCCGCAGTAAAGGCTTCTTTCTGCCATCTTGACCCTGCTGCTCATTTTTGTTTAAGTATCATCGTTTGTGCTCCTTGAAACAACCACACCTTTTTTTTCCAGAGCAGCTTGTGTTTCTCCTGAGGTTACCTGTTGGTTTTGTATTCCGAACAATTCTTCTGTCAGTCGTGGAGGAAATCTTTCTTGGTCTACCTGACCTTGGCTTGGTATCAAGAGATCCCCAAATTTTCTACTTTTAATAAGTGATTTAACAGTACTGACTGGCATTTTTCAAGGCTTTGGATATATTTTTAGATCCTTTTCCATCTTCATGGATTTCTATTACCTTGTTACGCAGGTCTCTTTTCTGCTCCCATGGCTCAGTATCTAGCCTGCGCAGTGCATCCACGTGAGAGCTAACAAACTCATTGACTATTTATACACAGACACTAATTGCAATTTAAAAATTAACCTTTAATTGCCATTTTAACCTGTGTGTGCCACCTTGTGGGCAACAAGGCCAAACATTCAAGGGTAAGTACTGTAATATTTTGATCAGGGCCATTTGGGTGATTTCTGTTATCATTATGATTTAACTATGTGATAATAAATGGCTTGATATGATCACTATCCTTCGTTAATACTTCAGATAGACTCTCACCTTGTTTAACTCCTCGGCTATGCGGTATATAGAATGTACAATCCCTATTGATCAGTCAGGGTTTTCTTTATGAGAGTCTCCGCAAACTTCAATAATTTTCAACGTATGCTCCACTCCTGCCGTCTGACGACTGGGTGTGGGTGCAATGTGTCAGGTTTGTATTAGAATATCTATCTATCTATCTATCTATCTATCTATCTATCTATCTATCTATCTATCTATCTATCTGTCTGTCTGTCTGTCTGTCTGTCTGTCTATCTATCTATCTATCTATCTATCTATATATATCACATATTATAATTGTCTAACTACGATTCGTCGTCACGCTGCGTTGCGTAGTGCGTACGACTTAGATATGAGCGGCGCAGACGCTTATTGCCCGGCGAGCCTTGCGCAGCGTGGCGAGCCGTTAAACTGTAGTGTTGCGTAGTGCGTACGACTTAGCGATGAGCGCCACAGGCGCTCATTGCCCGGCTCGCCTCGCGCAGCGAGGCGAGCCGTTAAATCGTAGCACTTTGGCAATGAGCGCCGCAGACGCTCATTGCAGGCAAGCCTCGCGTAGCAAGGCGAGCCGTTAAACCGTAGCACTTAGAAAAAAAATATGAGGTGAAAAAAATTACGAGATAAGCGGCGGAACCAAAACACTAAAAAAAACACTAAATACACACAAAAAAATAAAATAAAGGTCACTTACAGCATGGGGAACCAGGCAGGACGTCTGGAAGTGAGTTGGAACTCCAATTTACATCGATTTAGCCGAGTTACAAAGATCGAAAATCGGCTAAGCGAGAAAAAAATGGCCGCCGAAAAAAATGAAAACGAGGCTATACTACTACGAACTGCGTAAAACACAGCCACAGACGTATGTGTTCGAAAAACAACGAGATAAAGGATGCGCATTAACCGCACAATGAGTAAAAAGACAGTAGCTAGTACATTTTACGTAACAATATTACCGATTTACGCATTAACACAGATTTCCCGCCTTTGTCTTGCGCCACATAGGATTTCCCGCCGAAAACAACGCATTTGGCTCGCGCAACTGCGGATTTCCCGCCTAAAACAATGCATTTGTCTCGCGCACAAAGCCTATATATAGGGCACACTTGACACATAACTGACACTTTCTCCTCAGGTGATGACAGTCTGACTGGACGTTTTCTGATGCCGGGAAATCTCAAGAGATTTTTTAGCTCTTCAGTATACTGCTTCAGCATTATTACATTAAAAAAGGTAAATATATAATTTATAATTATTAATTAATAAATTGGTACTTACTTAATAAATAAAAAATAAGAAATTTAATTAATAGAAAAATAATATTGTGCTTACCTGTGTGAAACAATTGTTAATAACATTCATAATGTACATTAATTAATTAATTAATCATTAATATCAAAATTTGTTAACGTTTAAGAATGTGAATACAAGAGCAACACATTGATTCATTAATTATTAATGTACATTAATTTAAGAATTATTTTGTTATATATCGTGATTACCTGTGTGAAACAATTGTTAATAACATTCATAATGTACATTAATTAATTAGCAACACATTGATTCATTAATTATTAATGTACATTAATTTAAGAATTATTTTGTGATATATCGTGATTACCTGTGTGAAACAATTGTTAATAACATTTATAATGTACATTAATTAATTAATGATTAATATCAAAATTAATTAATTATTAATGTACATTAATTTAATAATTATTTTGGTATATATCGTGATTACCTGTGGGAAAGAATTGTAAATAACATTCATAATGTATCATTACTAATCATTAATATCAAAATAGGTTAACGTTTAAGAATGTGCATAAAAAAAGGAACACGTTGATTAATTAATTATTAATGTATGTATATTATTTAAATAATTCAGTTCTTATATATTTTGTATAAAATAAACCCCCAAAAAATGTAAAACCTATATACTCATGCTTACATGTTGATGTTAGATTTAGTCACACATTACTTTAATATTAATGAACATTAATTGATTCTTATTTCATTAGTAATGTACATTATTTTAAGAATTCAGTTGTAACATACTCATTTTAAAATACCACTCAAAAAAAAATAAAGGGAAGAGACTCATGCTTATGTCTTGACGTTATATTTAGTCAGACATTAATTTAAGATTAATGCAGATTATTTGATTCTTATTTAAAGACTAACAGTAATATTGAGTGTATGTTTATAATCTATGCTTTTATATGTGTGTTCATGCTGACTGATTGATATATTTATTTCATGTTTTTAATCTATGCAAAAATAGGTATGTTAAGCCTCAATGATTAATACAGATGAAGTAACATATTATACATTAATTTGACTATTTTATATAATTGCAGTGAAGTGTAGCTGAATGAACAGAGATAGTGACGTTTGCACACATTGAACATCATAAGGATCATTTGGACAGGTACAGAATTGTAATTATATTACTACGGCAAGATATTAAAAAATATGATTTTAGGTTTTTAATGTAGCCAAATATATGTCTGTTGATGTTCATTTAATGATATCGATGAAGCAAAAATTAAAAAATATTATCTATTTGATTTTACAGTTTATTTGGATCTGCAAGGGAATAAACAGACAGCGTGACGTTTGCAGCCTTTGAACAACATCAACATCATCCTCACAGGTATAAAATTTAATTTTGTAGTGATGCATAGAAAAAGGCTATATATTATATATTTGGTGAAAATTGAAATTTGTTGAAAATGGAGAGTACTTAATGAGTTATTAATGTATGATATTTAGTCAAAACTTGAAAAAAGTTGAAAAGACAATACTAATTAATAATAATATTTAAAGAAAATAAGAAGCTTACAACACTTGCAAAAAAAAGAAATTGATGGTATGCTGTGAATTCAATCAAGAACGAATGTAATTGAAGGATTAATAATATAAAGATAGATATGTTCAGCAATTTCCGATTTCATATATGTCAATAAAATACTTTGAAAAATGGTTTCATTTCTTTCAGTCTAAAGTGCAACAATTGAAAATGTTTTATTAGTTTATTCATCTACTTTAATGGAACAGTACTAAAAGGAAAAAAAATGTATACAAAACAAAGAACAAACAATAATTACATCTCTATTTACAATTACAGATTAAAATGGCAGAGAATGGAGAAGACAAAATTGAACGCAAAAGAAGATTGGCAAGGGAAAGGAAGCAAAGGTGGAGAGATACTCAGAAACCGGAAACTTCACAACGCTTGCGAGAAGAAGATCGACAGAGACTTTTAAATAAAACAAAGATGAGTAAGAAAGCCGCAAGTGAGTGTGTTGGGGCTTCCAAGAAACGTAAAAGTAAACAAAAACATCTCTGTGAACCATTGTCCAATGATTCTATTTTGCAGAATGACTTAAATGTAGACACACAAGAAAAAATGTACATATAAAAAGTGGGTCTGATATCTATGTTGAAGAAATGCATGACAATGTGTTTACTACTGCAGTACACGTAGATACTCATTATTGTGGGTTACTTAATGTGGTTTGTCAGTTTTGTGGGGCCTATCATTTTATAAAGGAAAGACCTACTGACGGAAATTTCATTAGTTGCTGTCAGAAAGGAAAGGTGAAACTTCCACTAAGACACCTATTCCCATATTATTTAGAATGCATTATGAGTGATCCAACATTTCCAAATTATAATAATTTCAAACAAAACATAAGGTCTTATAACAGTGCAATTTTATTTGCTTCAATGGGTGCAACATTAGCAGAAAATGTACCAGGACATGGTCCTTACTGTTTCAGAGTTCAAGGTCAAATATACCCCCGAACTTCACATTTACACCCACAAGAAGGAGAGCAAAGGAAATTTGCACAGTTATATGTCTTAGATACGATGGAAGCTGTGGAACAAAGAATGACACTTCCAGAAAATAGACAGTGTTTGCGCATAGTCTTTGAACAGCTGGAAAAAATTATGCAAAAAACCCCATATAGTCAAGCATACAAACAATTAGCACAGCTTGAAAAAGAACAACAGGAACATGCTGAAAGACATCAATTGCCTACACCAAGAGTCAATATGGTGTTAAAAAGAGATCGCAACACTGATCAAAGAAGATATAATTTACCTACTGTAAATGAGGTTGCCATGGTGTTTAAAAATGAAGATGGTGAACCACCTTTTCAGCGGGATATTAGAATATATCCACGCAATGAAGAACAACCATTTATCAACATCAATATATTAAGCTGTAATTTAGATCCAATGACATATCCCATTTTCTTTCCAAATGGGAAACCAGGATAGGAACCAAAATTACAATTGGAAAGTTATCCCAATACTAAACTTTGTATTAGATCTAATATCTCCATGCTGGAATATAAAGTGGCACAAACTGCTATCCGTGATTGTTTTAATCCAATTTTACATGGAGGAAAACTCACTCAACAATGGATTATTGATTCATATTTACAAGTTGAAGCCAATAATCTAAATTTCATTAAATATCAACAAAATAAATTACGAGTAGAACAGTATTGTGGATTAATGGATTATGTGGCAGATTTAGCTTCCAACAGAGACATTCCAGCTGAAAGAGCAATTATTTTGCCATCCTCTTTTCAAGGATCTCCTCGCAATATGCGAGAAAGGTATAATGATGCCATGGCTATTGTTACAAAATTTGGAAAACCAGATTTATTTATTACATTCACGTGTAATCCACAATGGCCAGAGATCAAGGAAAATTTGAATCTGGGACAAACTAATCCTGACCGACCAGATTTAGTGGCAAGAGTATTCAAAATCAAACTCAATTCATTAATACATGATATCACTAAAGCACACTTATTTGGACAATGTGTGGCTTTTGTTTATACCATTGAATTTCAAAAAAGAGGATTGCCACATGCTCACATACTTTTAATACTGCAGGAAAAAGACAAGTTGAACACTGCAGAGAGAGTGGATTCAGTAATTTCTGCACAATTGCCAGACCAAGAAAAATATACAAAACTTTGGGAGATTGTTACACATAGAATGATTCATGGCCCATGTGGAGAGATGAATCCTAATTAACCATGTATGGAAAATAAAAAATGTACTAAAGAACTTCCAAAACAATTTCAAATGCAAACTTATGCAAATTGTGATGGATATCCTTTGTATAAAAGAACACAAGGACAAACAGCTATTATGCATGTTACAAATGATAAAAAGCATGTTATTGTTAAAACAATTTACTTACTCTAAGTTAATATAGTCCGCAGTTACTCAGTGATAAATATGTATTGAAAAGTGTTAGTATTGTTAACAAAATGTTGAACGAATGTTTCATATACAAGTTGCATGTTACAAAGTTTAATGTTTGGGAAATATAAGTTGAAAGTTAAAAAAATAAAAAGTTAAAAAAAATATTGTGTTTTGATTTTTAGAAAAAAAAAAAAGGGACAAATGTAGGTGACTCATTTTGTGTTGCAAACAAATTTCACAACATTTAAATTTTATTGACCGTCATTTTTTGACGGGCAAGTTGCTAGTATATATATAAATGTTATAATGTTAAACCGGAATATCTCAGAATTCTGTGCTGGAAACAGGTTTTTTAACTTGTTTTAGAAATTCGAATGTGAACACAGATGTACTGTTTATTTACTGTACTACTGAACGGTGGAGGGCTTCTATCGCTCTTTTGCCCACCATATATTAAATGATTGTTGTGGTGAACTACCTACTTATAAAGTCCAGAACACAAGCTGGGATCCCACCCCACACTGATGATAAGCAGTAACTTTGAAACATATATAGTTGTGAGCATGCGGACCCCAAGCTCCCAGCCAAATAAAACCCAACGTAACGTTCCCGCAAATGCGGATCCTCGCGAATCGAGGGGCCGCATTTGCGGTGGTGGAGCATCACAACGTCCCCGCAAATGCGGATCCTCCCGAAGCGAGGGTCCGCATTTGCGGAGGTGGAGGCTCAACGTCGGCTGTGTTAACCGCATTTGCGGTGGTGGACCATCCCAACGTCCCCGCAAATGCGGATCCTCGCGAAGCGAGGGTCCACATTTGCGGAGGTGGAGGCTCCAACGTCGGCTCTGTTAACACACACACATACACGACTTTTTAAAGGGCCGAAGGCGCTCCATGCCAGCAACTGAGGCCCTTGCTTCTGCAAATGCGGGTCCTCGCGAAGTGAGGGGCCGCATTTGCAATGCGGGTCCTCGCGAAGCACTTAGGGAATGAGGCAACCTTAACGTAACAGACCCCCACATGCACTAAGAATCCCACTATAACGGCTAAGCCGCGCGCCACTAACAACAGTGAAAACACACCAAATACTTACAAAACGACATAAAAAGCTTACCCATAGCAAGGGGGGGGGGGCACCCAGGACCTCTGAAAGTGAAGTTACACCTCCATTTAAGTCCAAATTCCCGAGTTCAGACACACGAAAATCCCCTAAGCGAGAGAAAAAATGGCCGCCGAAAAAAAACAAAACGAGGCTCACCTCGGAAACCTGCATTAACCTCAGAACCAACCTTAACGTAACAAACACACACACGCACGAAAAATGGCGGAACTGCGCGCACCTAAAAACACTCAAAACACACCAAATACTCACAAAAACAATTAACCGCAGGGGATCCGAGATAAGCTCCGAGCCCTGCATTAACCCCACATTAACCATGGCAGTGGGGGTCCCGATTGCACGCGATCGGGCACCCTCGCTGCAATCAAAATGAAAAATTACCGCGTTACAGGTCCTTAAAGGACCGTAAAGGTCGTTTATTTTTTATTTTTTAAAGGCTCGGATGCTTCCGGAGAAGACGAGGAGGCCGGAGACATCGCGGAAAGGTAAGTATAATGTAGATTGTGTTTATTTAACTTTGCTTTATGTTTACTAATGTAATGTTTTTTTTTACAGAAGTACCGCCGGACAAGACACCAAGATGGCCGATGGAACATGGTGGACGGAACATGGAGGACGTGACATGCTGGGACGTGACATGCTGGAAAGGTGAGTATAATATTTAGAATATTTCGAATATTTACAATGTTTGCAATGTTTAGAATGTTTAGAATGTTTAGAATGTTTAGGTATTTTATGTAAACGTGTTGTATTAATTTTTTTGAATCTTTTTTACCGTAGGTTGCTGATCTGAAGAAACATCTGAAAGGTAAGTGGTCTTAATTATTTTATTGTAGCTTACAATTAGGGTAGCTATATATATATATATATATATATATAGATAGCATTTATTGTATATTACATAGAAAGGGGGATGTATTATTAGATAGTATTGGATATTACATAGTGGGATGTATATTACATTATATAGTGGCATGTATATTAGATAGTGGCATGTATATTACATAGTGGCATGTATATTAGATAGTGGCATGTATATTAGATAGTGCAATGTATATTACACAGGGTTGTATTGTATTTTCTTGAATTGTATTGTATTTAATTGAATTGTATTGTATTGTATTTTATTGAATTGAATTGTATTTTATTGAATTGTATTGTATTGTATTTTATTTAATTGTGTTGTATTGTATTATATGTATGCATTATATGTATTTCATTTTCAGGTGTGTCATTTTTAAACAAATTTTGTATTGACGGGAGGTTGTAATGTATTTTTTTATTTTCTGTAATGTTCCTTTTTTTTATTTTTGGTCACTTAGGTTTTTTTTTTTGTTCTGTAATGTACATTTTTTATTTTTGGTGATTTTAGTTTTTCTTATTTTATGTCATCTAGATTTCTGCTTTTTGAGGAATTTAGTTACTTGAGGCACACAGTACACTCACATTGTGTGACAAATTTCAACACTTTCTTTTATTGACCGTCATTTTTTAACGGGCAAGTTGCTAGTATATATATATATATATGTCTATGTGAAGGACAACACCAATGTGGTGTGAATACATATGATCATCTATTGAATAAAAATAATCAAGGAATTGATAAATCAATAACAACTACATTATGTATACCGTTATTTAATAAATTCCTGTGCTACAGACTCTTTCATGAGGTTTAATAAATAGTTTTTATTTTTCGTAGTAAAAAAAAATTGATAAAAATGGAAGAACTAAAAGTACTGAATATTAGCCATTGGATTTAAAAATTAGAGGTTTATAATTGATAATTAGAGAGGGGACTGAAACGGATTAGTAATATACATTTCAATGTAGATACAAATTGATAAGTGAATGAATAAGTAAATAAATAAATATAAGTAGGATGGAAGATATATATATATATATTCACATCAATAAACCATCAATATAAAAGAAATAATGTATAATATATATACATCCATATAGATATTGGTCCATATTTCCTTACATAGGGCCTCATTCTATTATCGGCCGTAAATCGGCCGCAAAGCTGCGATTCCTTGCGGGGGTCCCGTTACCTTGCAATTCAAATAGACGGCGCCGCAAGGATATCCCCTTACGGCCGGCCGCATATCTTGCAACCGGCCGTAAGCTCAGAAATCTTTAAAAGCAAATATAAATTCAAGACTGCACTGTAAAGCTCTGTAAATGCTAGGGATCATAATGGGGGACATGAGGATTAATAGCAACCCCCTCTCAAGCTTGCACATCAGCCCAAATCTGAGATTTCATTAACTGTTTATTTTCCGGCCGCATCGTGGGCGGGTCTGGACTTTTTCAACGGATATTTGACATAAATTAAAATAAAATTTATTTACGGATTTGAGTGTAGGGGAATGTTGTGCTATGAATGCTAACAACAATCACTTTATAGTCTCCTCAGAGTGCAGGATGGCTTTATTATGGCTTTATTATGTGCTTAATTGTGTGTTTGCGGGACCTTTTTGCTGCAAGTAAGCTGCGGCTCGGTTTTAGCCTTGCAGAGAGGGTTCCCGGAGCAATTGAATAGGAACCGGGATTTGCTTGCGGCCGAAACTCTTGCGGCCGTTTAAGATGAAAGGCTTTCCACCGGCGCGTGCGGACGCAAGGGATAACAAGGCGCCGGTCGCAAGCCTGCCGGAGCCCCCGGCCGGAAGGGAATAGAATAGGCAAATAGCCTGCGGCCGGTCCTTGCGGCCCCGCATCTCCTACGACTGATAATAGAATGAGGCCCATAGTATTTAAGGTTGAAAAAAGACTTTCAGTCAATCAAGTTCAACCTTTTAAGATCTCCTCTGATCTGCAATATGCGGAATAACTATTAATTAATTAGTTGTATAAAAAATAAATATATATATAAAAATAAATAAATAAATAAATTCCCTCCCCGATCCCAGCTCCCCTGTGTATCTTTTCCAGCTCTAAAATGTCCCTTTTATGAAGTGGTGCCCAAAATTGTACTCCATATTCCAAATGAGGGCGTACTAGAGATTTGTATAGCGGCAGAATTATATTTGCTTCCCTGGCTTTTTCTACCCTTCTTAATACATGCTAATATTTTATTTGCCTTTGCAGATGCTGCTTGGCTTTGAGCACTGTTACCTAGGTGGTTGTCCACAAGCACTCCCAAATCCCTTTCAATATCTGATACACCTAGATTTGCTCCATTAAGATTATAAATTGCATGGCTATTTTTCCTTCCCAGATGCATAACTTTACATTTATTTGTATTAAATCTCATCTGCCATTTAGATGCCCATTCCTCAATTTTATGTAAATCCCTTTGGAGGGAAAGCACATCACTATCTGATTTAATTACCTTACACAACTTCGTGTCATCAGCGAAAATGAAGACACCACACTCCAATCCTACCTCTAAGTCATTAATAAATATGTTAAAAAGGAGAGGACCTAATACTGAACCCTAAGGAACCCCACTTACCACATTAGTCCAATCGGAGTATGTTCCATTTACAACAACCCTTTGCTTCCTGTCTTTTAGCCAGCTCTCAATCCATGAGCAGATATTTACTGCAATTCCTGTATCTCTTAGTTTGCACAATAGTCTCCCATGTGGTACTGTATCAAAAGCCTTTGCAAAATCCAAAAAGACTACATCCACTGAGTTGTATCATAATAGTACACAATCTCTTATATCTTATAATGCCATTTTAGATTTATGCCTTTCCAGGTAGGTTAGCAGAAATAAATGCATTTACTAATATTAATATAATAAGATGGATCAGAGCACAATAGTGGCAAGTTGGTGAAGCGAAATGAGAAAAATGTATACATAAAACTATTTTTTAGAAATAGAAAACAGTAAATTGGCATAGTACAGTGGCACAGTAAATTGGCATGGACGTATGTATTCACCCCTTTTGTTAAGATGCCCTAAAAAGCTGTTGTGCAACCAATTAACTTCAGAAGTCACATAATTAGTGAAATGATGTCCACCTGTGTGCAATCTAAGTGTCACATGATCTGTCATTACATATACACACCTTTTTTGAAAGGCCCCAGAGGCTGCAACACCTAAGCAAGAGGCACAACTAACCAAACACTGCCATGAAGACCAAGGAACTCTCCAAACAAGTAAGGGACAATGTTGTTGAGAAGTACAAGTCAGGGTTAGGTTATAAAAAAAATATCCAAATCTTTCATGATCACCATCAAATCTATCATAACCAAATGGAAAGAACATGGCACAACAGAATAAGACAATAAGCCGTACGCTCCATAGAGTTGGGCTTTATGGCAGGGTGACCATAAGAAAGCCATTACTTTCAGCAAAAACAAAATGGCACGTTTTGAGTTTACAACAAGGCATATGGGAGATTCCCAAAATGTATGGAGGAAGGTGCTCTGGTCTGATGAGACTAAAATGTAACTTTTCATTCATCAAAGAAAACGATATGGGGGGGCGGTCCTAGCCAGCAAGCAGGAAGGCAGCACATTGTGAGAGCTCCGCAGAAACCCTCAGTTTTATACAGCCAAATTTAATAAAATCTACTTATTTTGGGGATCTGGAGGCTCCTTGGAGCTTTACTATCCTCACTGACTGGGGGGATCTAATTATTTTTGCTCGAAACTCACGTCAGTCCATCACCCGGCAAGACCCCTACAGAAAGGTTGGATCGCGCAGTGAAGGAGCTTGACGGAGCCTGTCGGATCCTTCTCCCCTTCCCCCGGGGAGGGATCCGTTGGGCAGGGCAGCCAGACAGAAACAAGAGGAGAGGCTGCAGGAGAGTCCCCCGTTGGGGAAGGGGAGAAGGATCCGACTGCACGGCGGAGTCTCACCGGAGGAAGGAGAGGCCAGAGCGGAGTGTCAGCCGTCGGAAGTACCGGCGCAGAAGAGTCTGGCAAAGCTGGTGGCCGGTGGGGTGAGTGGCCCGAGAGAGGGGCGAGACAGGGGAGGTGAAGGCCAGCGAGACGGGGGTGATGGCCCGGTGGCCGAATTAAGCATAAAGGGTGACAGAGCCTCGTGTAGGCGGCCATTTTGTCTACCAGGTCGCATAGACCATACAGAATTTAGCCCCCCCAAGGCCCCGAATTATTTAGGCATCAAGATCACTCCAGAGATCACCGACCTATATCAGTCAAACTATATCCCGTTATACAAGACCCTGAATCAGGACTTGTTGAAATGGAATAAATATAATCTCTCATGGTCGGGGAGGATTAATGCAATAAAAATGAATATTCTCCCCAGAATTCTGTACTTTTTCAGGACTCTGCCGATTCGTATAAACAAAAGAGACCTGAATAGTTTTCAAAATGCGATATTCAGATTTATTTGGCACTACAAACGCCCAAGAATAAAGAAATCCATTATGATAAGGAATAGATCCTCCGGAGGATTGGGTTGTCCCGACCTCCTCAATATTTCAGGGCAGCCCAGATTTCTTTCCTACCCCAGGCACACTCGACAGAACATCAGCCACTTTGGGTTTTCGTAGAAAACTATCAAATTATGCCATTTAAATGGGATACTCTAATATGGGATCCATCTTCCCTTTTACCCCCTGATCTGGCCCGAAACAACCCGATGATAGCATTAACGCTGAATGAATGGGAAAAAGCCAATACTAATAGACAGTTAAGTCCCAATATCTCCTATGCAACCACAACACTCCCTTCCCCAAGTACTCTGGATGAGATGGGTTCGCTATCCAAAGACTGGTGGACCTCAAGAAAGCTTGACAGGTTTGAAGGCTGGGTTAGAGATGGCACAGTGCTAACTAATGAGAAATTTATAGATACACAGTATCCAGTGAATACTTCAACTACAATAAAATCAGACATAATGTATCCACTAAACTTCGTAAATGGGGCCCGCCCAGATCAACTTGGTTCACACTAATCTGTAATAAAGCCCTACTTACTAGGGGAATATTGGGGGAATTGTACGCAATATTCAACTCAAGTGACATGGCTAGCAAACCTAAACACATTAAGCATTGGGAACTGGATATGGGAGAGGAATGGGACATGAGCAAATGGTCTAAGGTACACTTAGAATTGACAAAGGGGTCCAGGTATTTTAGTCATTTGGAAACATCGACGAAAGTACTATTTAGATCCTACTACACACCAGATAGGTTACACAAAATGGACCCTAAAGTCTCTCCTGAGTGCTTTAGAGGCTGCACCACAGGGGGATCCTTCCGCCATATTTGGTGGGATTGCCCAATGGCCCAATCAATGTGGACAAAGGTGGCCGATCTGGTCTCTAAGACATTGAACACGAAAATACTACCCAATATGGGACTATGTCTACTGGGGCTACCGGTACAAAATTTACGAGTACACCAGAATAAATGGCTTCAATTTGTTATGCTGGCGGCAAAGAGCAGTCTGGCCGGGAACTGGCGGAAAAAATCACTTGATATCCACTCGGTTATTCACAAAATTAACTTTATTATGACTTATGAACATATGACGGCTACACTAAACGATACAGTGGATATTTATAAAGAAATATGGGGTGACTGGAGCGGGACGGAACACTCATTCCAGATACATTGACAGTAGTGCTCTGATCATGGGGGGGAGGCTGTTGGGTGCTGGAGCGGTCCGGGACAGTGCTCTCCATGGTACCTCCTTAGAGGACGCTGCAGGCGTGAAAGATCGATAAGGTAATAAGTAAAATCTATATAATGAAGTTGTGAAAGGCACATGTTAATTTATGACAATGTTGATATAAATCGAATGACCAGAGCAGGTTATCTAACGGATGTTAGACATATTTAGTGCACTGATTTGCGGATAAACTATCTAACCAGTTCTAGGTTGTTTTCATAGACTGTTTCAATAATAGAAAAAGGAAAATGGAAGTGGTTGACACACGGTGACATGTATATTTTGTTAAAGGCAAATAGGAAAGTGTAATAAGATTACCATTGAGCATGGGGGACCTGCGTGTCACTCCTTGTTTACAAAAGTGCTTGTCCTATGTTTGTGTCAATAAAAATTTATGAAAAAAAAAAAAAGAAAACGATATGCCTGGCGCAAACCCAACACATCACATCACCCAAAGAACACCATCCCCACAGTGAAACATGGTGGTGGCAGCATCATGCTGTGGGGATGTTTTTGAGCAGCCGGGATTGGGAAACTGGTCAGAGTTAAGAGAAAGATGGATGGTGCTAAAATCAGGAATATTCTTGAGCAAAACCTGTACCACTCTGTGCGTGATTTGAGGCTAGGACGGAGGTTCACCTTCCAGCAGGACAATGTCCCCAAACACACTGCTAAAGCAACACTAGAGTGGTTTAGAAAGAAACATGTAAATGTGTTGGAATGGCCTAGTCAAAGCCCAGACCTCAGTCCAATAGAAAATCTGTGGTCAGACTTAAAGATTGCTGTTCACAAGAGCAAACAATCTAACTTGAAGGAGCTCGAGCAGTTTTGCAAGGAGGAATGGGCAAAAATCCCAGTGGTAAGATGTGGCAAGCTCATAGAGACTTATCCAAAGCTACTTGGAGCTGTGATTGCCGCAAAAGGTGGCTCTACAAAGTATTGACTTTAGGGGTGAACAGTTATGCACATTGACTTTTTCTGTTATTTTGTCTTATTTGTTGTCTGCTTCAAAATAATAATAATAAAAAAAAAACATCTTCAAAGTTGTGGGCATGTTCTGTAAATTAAATGGTGCAAATCCTCAAACAATCCATGTTAATTTCAGGTTGTGAGGCAACAAAACATGAAAAATGCCAAGGGGGTGAATACTTTTTGCAAGGCACTATACATAGATACATAAATAAATAGAGCAATACATACATAAATCTATTCTTAGATTAGTAAATATATATTCTTAATTTAAACAGAAGACTATGTCAGATGTTCCTTTGAAATTCCCAGTGGTTCATACTATCTGGCTAGACAGAATGAACCCTACTGTGGTTGCTGGGGGTCGTAGTATATATGAGGCAACAAAAAACTGATAGAACTAAAAAAAGCCATAAAATGACTGTGCATTCACTATTGCTTGTGCCCACCATTAAATATAAGGAAAAGGCCAGTTTTCAGTATTAACTAGTGCCTATATCTTAGTGGCTATATGTATGTGCATAATCGTGGGGATTAGTTGATAAATCCTTCAATCTCATGAGCTAATAAGATGGAGGGCATTATAATATCCATGTTCTCCAATACAACCTACCTTGCAGCCTCTGAAACAAGCGATCAAGGCGAGTAGTAGTTACACCCTTAGCGCTGGACTTGAAACGCTCAATTTTTGGCTGTATTATTAGCGAGAGCTGTGTAATGACTTCATAAACTTGCGACTATTGTCTCCATTGCTATGGAGACCAGGTCTGCTTCCTTCAATAGCTATCGGACTGGAAACGTCTAAATGGGCACGTAGTCTGGAAGGACCAGAGGGGATATAACATCCCCAATATATATACTTCAATGTACTGCACTTCATCTTAAGAGCGCCTGCTGCGTCCTGAAAATGTGCCTCCCTAGGCCTGGGACACATTGGCCTAGGCAGAAACACACCATCTTCCCTCAAAAGGGCAAATTACGCAATTGTATTTGTAGAGGATAAAGTACTTTACTATCCTGCCTCAGGTTATTCAGATACTGGCAAGCTCAAGACAAACAAGAAAAAATGGGGTCTAGTATAAACTTGGGAAATATACTCTACTGATGGGATAAAACATTGGATAAAAAGTTGGTATATAGACACAATTAGACAAAGGTTATACAATAATGGAATTCATACAAAACAGAAATTACAAATAGATTAAATGGTACTCAAAGTTAATGCATATAATATTCACATGGAGGAACATTATGGACTGATCTGCAGTCTGCCTTATTGCTACTCTTTATAATAACTGAAAGGAATCAAATAGTAAGAATTATGTATAATAAGTAAAATAAGTATCAACATGTTATTCTTCCAGTCCTTTAATGGGTATATGTTTTTTTCAATGATATTGATTTACTGAGGCATGTTAAAAATCATATAAACACCTTACATTTGTTCATATTCGAGTCTGTTGGACACATCAGGATGTAACTTTGCTCCACATATGGTTTCAAATCACAATTCATGCAATATAAAACTAGCAGCTGTTTCTGGTGGAATAATAGCATTCTGAGCACATTTGAAAATATCAAAGTGGACTGGTTGAGCTTGTTGATATGTTCCTGACAAAATATAATACATATAAACGATTTAAATGTTTTTATCAGTTTGCATACCTGCTTGAATTAACAAAATCTACACATTACAGTATTGTAGAGGTATGAAGAATCTATTTAATACCAAGTAGTAGCAGAGACGTGATCTTAACAACCATTTGTACTAAAGAAATTAGATTTTCTCAGTATATGTCAAGATAAAAAAACAGATACAATCAAATTGAGAATATTTTAAAACTATGTGTAGCACAGCAAAGTTAAAATCTGTATTGCTACCAGCAGAGGGAACTATTGGATCACATTTTGTTGAGTTCAAAAACAGTATGTTGTTTTTCTATTTTATGTACCTTATAAGAAATGGGAAAATTGTTGATGTTTATATATCTACTAATATACAGGTTCTTCAATCTCATAATTAAATTTGAATAAATAAATAGAAACTGCTTAAATATAATGTAGCTCTTGTATTGTATACTATTTATAGTATTAAAGGTGCTTTTGTACTGCATGTGAGTTCTTTTCTTATGTAAGTGTTATTTAACTTCCAGCTCTGAGAATCTTATTCTATTAATGATACCTTAGTTTGGACAAATCTTTTGCATTACATGTGTTAATCTACTAGGATTTATTTATTTAAGAAATTAAAAATACAATAAATTCTTGTTGTTTTTCAGTAGTTGTCGTGCCCGACCCGCTGTCACCCTATTGGCATGCCAGGTACATCTCTCAGCCACTGCCCTTCTGAGCTTGCTCATGTTAATTGCTTCAATGACATTAACTATCCATCTCCGCCTCTGCCGCCCCCTTTTTCGCGTGGCTTCAATCTTTCCCAGTATCAGAGTCTTCTCTAGGGAATGTCTTCTCATGATATGGGCAAAATATTTGAGCATTAGCCTCATTATCATTACTACATGAAATCAAGCCAAACTATTCAATGGAAAGTTTGATTGATTTTTATATTCTTGCGGTCTATGGGACTCTAGCACCACAATTCAAAGGCATCAATTCTTCACTTAATCTCCATTTATTTGTAAGGAACAGAGATTGCTATTTGCCATGATGTTATTTTTTAGGTAACATGCCAGTTTTTGCACTCTTTTATTTTACCCTCATCAAGGCCCTTTAGTTCGTCCTCACATTTAGCCATCAGATGAGTATCATCCACATACCTGAGGTTGTTGATTTTTTTTCTCAGTTATTGGGTGTAATGTTTACTGGGCAGTGTAATGATCACTATTAGAGCCATTCAGTAATGATTTCTATATCAGAGAGCCACTTTAGAGAGACATTACCCTTTGACTGGAAACTAATCAAGGGAGTATCTCTAGGTTATATTATAGCTGATTATGTAACATATCTGAAATTAGAAATAAACATTTTTCTATTACTATAAAGTTGTTGTTGTTTAGTCGTTCAGTCATGTCTGACTCTCAGTCAATTAATGGACTGCAGCACACCAGGCAAATCGGTCAACCATTGCCTCTCTGAGCTCCATCAAGCTCATGTTTATTGCTTCAATACCCTTATCTATCTATCTTTTCCTCTGCCACCCCCTTCTTAATGTCCCTTCAATCTTTCCCAGCATCAGAGTCTTTTCTAGGGAATCCTGTCTTCTCATGATATGGCCAAAATATTTGCGCTTCAGCCTCATAATCATACCTTCCAGTAAACAGTGTCTTGGTTTTCTGAAGTACTGATTTATTGGATCTTCTTGCAGTCCAAGGGACTCTAAGCAGTTTTCTCCAACAGCACAATTCCAAGGCATCAATTTTACAGCGCTCAGCCATTTTGTTGGTCCAGCTCTCACATCTACTGGGAATACCCTAGTTCTAACTATAAGGACCTTTGTTGATAATGTAATATCTTTACTTTTTATTAGCTTGCTCAAACTTGCCATAGCTTTTCTTGCCAGAAGCAAATATATTTTAATTTCATGGCTACAGTCACCATCTGCAGAGATCTTGGAGCCCAGGAAAATAAAATCCTGCCTCCACTTCTTCCCCATCTATTTAACAGGAAGTGAGATTGCCATTTGCCATGATCTTCGTCTTCTTAAAGTTTCTCTGCAGACCAGCTTTTGCACTCTCTTCTTTCTCCCTCATCAATAGGTCCTCCCCACTTTCAGCCATCAGAGTAGTATCATCCACGTGCACCTGAAGTTAGCGATATTTCTCCCAGCAATATTAACTCTGCTTTGTATTCATCTTCTCCGGTCATATGACAATATATTCTGCATATACGGTAAGTTGAATTAATAAGGTGACAATATATATTCATCATTAAAGCTTATCTAATAAGAATAAGGAAAAGGAAAAAACAATAAATACAAATAGTAGAAAACAATATATATATAGAAAATGCCAAATATAATACAACTTGGTAGTTAAGTATTGTCAATTAACAAACTGTAACTATGCCAAGCTTGACTACGTGAATTTATTTTGTTATGTCAGTGAACACCAACTGATTAAATACTTCCACTTAAGGGAAAAACTGGTTGAGTAATTGTAGATTTTAATCTAATTTGGTCTCTTCAATTCTTGTTTTTGGTGGTCTGGACCCTTCTCTGCTTTCAATAACTGAACTGAGTAGATCAAGACGATTTATCAGACCTGTCATGGTTAGTTACAAAAATTTGCAGAAGTTTTCTATTTGTACCAATTCATTTTTAAATCTCATTAAAATGGTTTAGTATGTATTATTATAGTTTATGCAGAGTTTTAAGTGTGGAAATATACTGGGCTTACCATCCTTATTAAGTTGAATAAGGCCTAATTGAGAACTATTTAACATGATATTGAATACTTGAATTCTCCTTTATTATTTTCTGCCCAAATCACCACTATTTTCTGTAGCCTATGTAAGATTATGATTATAATTGATAACTTCAATAATTATTGTGAGCTTTAAAGAAACCAGAGAGAATTCATGCACAAACCAACATTAAAAACACATTTACTTAATTAGTATTTCATTTGAGTATAGCTTGATGAAAGCCAGGTTGTAGTGTCCGGAAGCTAAAACAAAAAACGAAGGATCTCATTAAATTATGTCATTTTGTATCTATATTAAACGTCATTATTTCTTTAAATCTTGCTACAAATATCTTACTTATTTTAATTATCAATATAATTTCGTTATAGCACTATTGGACTTCATGTGAGATTGCGGCAATGTGACTATATTTGTGTGCTACATCCATGCTTAATATAGTTGTAATTTATATCATACTAGCGAATTGCCCATCAAAAAATTAAATTGTAAGTGAGCTAATGCTGTTTGGTGTATAATAATCAAATAAATAATACATTAATAAATTAATATACTTTACCTATTTTGAAGTAATATATGCAGGAAGCATTCTGTTGAAGAGCTGACAATCTGTTTTGATGTTGCTGCAGCATTAGTGGTGTGGAGCTGCTTTGTAAGCGTCATGAATGTGTGCAGTGTAATAGTGTGCAGCGCGACACCAAACCGTTAGCATAGTTGTGTACTTCTGCATTGTTCTAAAATGGCAGCTAATGTGTGGTATGCGTCTTAGCGGAATATCCGTAGGTGTTTTGTGGTGTTTTGCGTATTTCTTGTGGTGTTTTGCGTGTTTAGAGTGCTGTAGCCTCGTTTTCGTTTTGTTCGACGGCCATTTTTTCTCTCGCTTAGAGAATTTTTTAGTGTCTAAACTCTTTTATTTTGAGTTAAATGAAGGTGTAAGGTAAGCTTTTTATGTATGTGTTGTGTGTATTTATTGTGTTTTTCATTTTTTCATGTCCGCGGGTTGCGGCCGATTTTTGCGAGGTCGTAAATGGTGGTAACGCGTCATAATGTTGTTTACATTATGACGTAAAGTTTGCGAGGGTCGCAGTTGCTGGCAAGGAGCGCCTTTGAGGGCCGCGGCTCGCTGCGCGAGCCCGCAAGCATTAGCAACAACTTGTATGCTCACAACTATATATGTGACACATATAATTATTTTTATTAATTTATATGTTTTATTTACTGACAACACCATTAGTATTGTAAATGTAAATGGTGTCACTCAGTTGTGTCTGACTCTCTGTGACCTCCTGGACAACACACAATGCTGATCCACTTGGTTCTTATGGCAGAGATACTGGCATGGGTTGCCAGTTCCTTCTCCAGTAGGCCACAGCATACAGCTCCTGGTATTATATATTATGAATACATGATGGATAGAAATAACATATCGATATATAATAGAAATACTGTATTTTTGGCTATCTATGATGCAAAATAATCAAATGGAATCCTTCATAATTGTCAAACTGTGATTCGTCGTCACGCTTGCGCCGAATCGCAGTTTGACAATGATCCGATCACAAAGGCGATCGGATCGTGAACTGCGCATTGCGCAGCAGTAGCCGCGCTTGAACAGCGCGAGCCGCGCCTGCGCACGGCATGGCGCGAGCCGTGCATGCGCACACCGCGGCACAGAGGGAGAGGGGGAAGAGGCACAGAGGGAGAGGGGGGAAGAGGCACAGAGGGAGAGGGGGGAAGAGGCACAGAGGGGGGGAAGAGACACAGAGGGAGAGGGGGGAAGAGACAGAGGGAGAGGGGGGGAGAGACACAGAGAGAGGGGGAAGAGGCACAGAGGGAGGGGGAAGAGGCACAGAGGCGCTCCTTGCCAGCAACTGCGACCCTCGCAAACTTTACTTCATAATGCAAACAACATACGAGACACGTTTTACGACCTCGCAAAAATCGTCCGCAACTGCGCATTGCGCAGCAGTAGCCGCGCTTGAACAGAGCGCGGTGAGAAGATGCACAGAGGGAGAGTGGGGAAGAGGCACAGAGGGAGAGTGGGGAAGAGGCACAGAGGGAGAGTGGGGAAGAGGCACAGAGGGAGAGTGGGGAAGAGGCACAGAGGGAGAGTGGGGAGAGGCACAGAGGGGGGGGGGGGGAGAGACACAGGGAGAGGGGGGAAGAGACAGAGGGAGAGGGGGGAAGAGACAGGGAGAGGGGGGAAGAGACAGAGGGAGAGGGGGAAGAGACACAGGGGGGGAGAGACACAGCGGGTGAGGGGGGGGAAGAGACACAGAGAGAGGGGGAAGAGACACAGAGGGAGGGGGAGAGACACAGAGGGAGGGGGAGAGACACAGAGGGAGGGGGAGAGACACAGAGGGAGGGGGGAGAGACACAGAGGGAGGGGGGGAGAGACACAGCGGGAGGGGGAGAGACACGGGGGGAGAGACACAGAGGGAGGGGGGAATAGACATGGGGGAAAGAGACACAGGGGAGGTGGAAAGAGACATGGGAGGGTGAGGTGGGAAAGAGACACAGGGGAGGTAGAGGAGGGGGGGAAGAGACACAGGGGAGGTAGAGGAGGGGGGGGAGACACAGGGGAGGTAGAGGAGGGCTAAAAGACACAGGAGTGAAAGAAGGGGTAAGAAACACAGGGGGAGCAGGAGATACAAGGGAGGTAGACGAGGCGGAAGGAGACACAAGGGAGGGAGAGGAGGGGGGAAATAAGACACGAGGGAGGAAGTAGACAGGGGGAGAAACTCGCAATGAGCTCCAAAGGGGCTCATTGCAAGGCGTGTAAAGTAGAGGGGGAGAGGCTTACATTGTGTGGGAAACAGCATTGCCAGGCTTCAGTTTTTATTGCCGTCATTTTTGACGGGCAAGTCGCTAGTGCTAATATAATTTACATTACAACGAATATATCAATGTATCATTTTATGATTATTATACTTGTTGTTGTTGAATCGTTCAGTCGTGAACTTCTGGACTGCAGAAATGCCAGGCCCATCTTCTGTCTGGGTATGCTAATGAATAAGGTTTTCATGGCAAAGATACTGGAGTGGGTTGCTAGGTTGATCTTCAGTGGACCACAATTTGTCTGACCTCTCTGCCACAAAATGCCCATCTTGGGTGGGCCTCTTCATCATAACAAGGTAGCAATCCAAAAGGGGAATTATACTTATGTATATATGTGTTATTAAATATATAAATTAAATGATTGTTGTGGTAAACTACCTCGTCAAAAAATCTATTACACAAGCTAGGAACCGGCCCCATGTTTATGAGAGGCAGTAACCTTGAAACAGCTGTATCTGGGTAAGATTCCTGGCTTGTGTATAATCCATCCTTTGCTTTGCTCAAAGCTGTGTAATACAGCAGGCATATGCTTAAAGGAAGCCATGTTTGAAATGGTTATGGATTGCAAGAGTGAGGCCTTTGTGGGAAAATGTGCATGTCCCTGCCCAGGTTTCCAGAATACAGTGTAAAAACTGAGCAGGACACAGGTTTTTTTTACTTGTTTTAGAAGTTCAAATGTGAACCCAAATGTACTGTTATATACTGTACTACTGTACGGTGGAGGGTTTCTATCGCTCTTTTGCCCCCCATAAACTAAATGATTGTTGTGGTAAACTACCTCCTCAAAAAAAATCTACTACAGGAGCTAGGACTTTTTTGGCTTTTTAGGAAAAATTACTGTTTAATATCTGTCCTGCAGAATGGACAGGCCATATGTTCTTATTGGCTCCCTTTGCTTTCACAACTATTTATGTAGGAAACTTCAATCTTTTGTATCATCCGCTGTACTGTACTGTAATCTCATATATTTACACCTTCTAACAGTGCTGTGGAATATACTGCCACTTTACAAATAACTGAGAAAAATAATAATAAAGCATTGTTTAATAGATATACAGCACATTTTTTACTTTTACTTATCACCAAAATGAAATAAATGTCAATTTTTCTATAATTTTTCTATAATGATCTCTGCTCACGAGAAATGTAAGTGATGGCTGTGGTTTATATATGAAATATGAAAATATTTGCCATATTTCAGTGCAAGTGGCTTTCCATAATTGTACAGAGATTGAATGTATTTTTAAAATTGCAAATAATTAGACTGCGTTGTAGAATTCTTTATATACATACAGAGGGGGAGTCATACTCTGCAGAGCGTATAACATTGCTATTCAGGTCACATATACCATAGAGAGAATAACAAAGGAGGAAGTGTACTGTAAGTGCACTGGGAATTTCAGTGAAAAGCAGATAAGATAAGCATATTTGGTTAGAGGGTGGTATTGTATGTGTTCATTGTATGTACTCAATGAGATTCAGATTTGTCTTTTCAAAGTTTTTTTTTATGTTTCTAGATTTTAAAGAAAGAAAGGCAGGTTTCCAGGTGGTTTAATGCAGAGAAAGGACATAGGCAGAATATGAAAGAGAGAGATTAATTTCAGCAGTAGCTTCTATAAAATACATCCAAATTCCATTTTAAGGTATTCACACTCTTTGAAATACTGATTTTGAAAAACTGACCCAATAAAACAGAGACGAGAAAAACAAATCTCAGTTGAAATTTAAATTAATGCAACAGGATATTCTATTATGGACTGTGTATTGGCCCTGGGATTTGGGAACTTCCCTAGGTTAAAATATGATTACAATATTATATGTATTTTGGTTTATGAGTATACTAGGTTTTGTATGGTTTAGAATGCCAGAGTACCTATGCTACTTGTGACCATGCCTAGAGCCTAGAGAGTTTGCTAGAGTAATGTGCCTAGGTCTGAGATGACAAGTTCCTGTGCAACCCAGTGGGGCATATATTATTTATATTGTGTATGATTGGATATAATTTGTGTTTCATGTTAAAGGTATTGTTGTAAATAACATATTTTTTGTCCTTAAGCTTTTACGCATGCACAAACGGGGGCTCTGGGATGCACCCCAGTAAGGGCTATAGTAAAAACGATATAAGATGCTCTGCAGATGGACAGCTCTGCAGAATATTACAGATATTGCATAGCTTCCACCTCCCAAGCCCAGCCAGCCTGTTTATCCTTCAGGTAAGTGCTAAGTCAACACTCTTGAGATAGCGACCCTGGCCATTACAGAGCAGATGGTGCTGTTTTGCACCATACACCTAAGATGCTCTATTTGACATGTAGGCATGCGTTCCTAAGGCAACTAAAAATGCACCTTGGCCTGATTGGTGGCTACTAGATATTCCATCTCACATATAGGCATGTCTTTATTGGCTAATCAAGAATGCACATTGTCCTGATTGGGAAATGTTAATTTACATGTAGGTTTGCACCCATTGGTTACCAAAAATGCACAATTCTCGGATTAGTTGTTCTCCACTTTAGAAACTGTATAATGTTCTCAGTTGAAATTCACATAAAAATGATGTGAGTGTCTTACTGGATGACCACTGGTTTCTTGACTGTCTATCTCTTGGACACATTCTTGCCAATTTTCCCTGCTTTGAGTTAATCTTCTGTAGCAGAGGTGTACAAAGGACTCCATGATTATGCTGGGTAGGCGGAAACTAAGTTCCTATCAAGCCCAATTGAAGAAAGCAGATTGTGACAGTGTTTTGTTTTCTAAATTTTCAACACTGTATATTTCAATCTAAACAATAATATAAAGATCAGTTAAAGAGCATTGAGTATATGCCATATTTATTATTTTCCAGGGATAACAAAAATAAGCACATAGTTATACATTTGCAAAAATAGCATTCTCTATTTTTTTCCATTGCTTCATCCTTTTGACAAGTGTGTCCGAGGCACATTTCTGTACTGAGGCTGTGACTGACCAGAGGGCATATACTGTTGTGTTGGCTAGTGGATCATGCAGTGTGTGAGAGCGAAATCAAAGAGCAAAGGACACAGCGAGCAAGCATGACTTGTGTGGCACTTTTTTTAACAGACGGATGAAATCTTACATTTACTATGAACTAATAGATTGGGTACAGTTACTCAGAATGTTTTAAATCACATAAAGTTATAATATCTGGGTACATTAACAAGGTATTAGGTAATAGGTGAAAGTAGATTATGTCTATTAGCTTATAGTATTTTATTACACGATTACTCTAACGTATAGCTATGTTTCTCAACAAATATTGTTGCTTTTACTGAATTTTAATTTTAATATAATTTCCAAAATATATTACATTGTGTTAATTTTTTTTTATAGAAATACAGCCTAACATTGTTTAGAGCAAAAAAGTTGTATTTATTAATCTAATGCTGTAATTTGCATTATGACTACTTCAGCAGGTTCACGCTTTTCTTCATTAATTAAACATTCACTAATGTGTTAACAGAGCAAATATTTATTAGTAATTATTCCTGTACAGAAAATGGTAACTACTAAACAAAAATGTGTTAAGCTCACCCATATATTGTACTAACCCTCATTTAAAGGGACTTTGCAAGCATTTTTTTTGTTGCACCTGAAAGAGGTATTTGAAAATGTACCACTGTGTTCTTTCTTTTTAATTAAGGCTCTCAAGGAGAAAAACGCAGATTCAAATGTTTAACTGATCTAGGGGCTTGCCCCAGACAGCCAATAAGCAGTAATATAGCTATAAGTGTCATACTTACTGTATCTGCTAATGAAATCTACATTATGCTCTGTGCACTTCTTGCTGGTTTCAATTAAACGTAAACAGATTTTACTTAATATTGTTTTATGCAAATCATGACTTTGGTAATATATAAAGCATGATCCTTTAAATGCATGAAACGAGAATTGTTCCTTTAAAATCACCATTTGGCAAAGGGAATTGTCTACATGAGAGGTTTCCAAACGGATCTAAACACCACTAATGGTCTACAAGTTCCATTCAGTTGGTCCATTCTACAACTGGGATGAGGTTACTAAACAGTTATGAAATAATACTTGAAGGAATAATAATGCATAAAGAAAATTACCTAAGTACCTTGGTACTAAGTGTTAGGGTTTATATATTTAAAGACTGTATTTCAACATAATATAATACATCATAATTGTTAAGAAGAAAGTAGAAAAATCACAGGTATTTAAGTGACCATACTGACTCTAGCCAATTTTTTAAAAAGTTTGGGAACTGCACAATATTATTACTGATATTACTGATTATAAAAATGACATGGAATGCTATATGAAGGTGTAGCACCTTTTTCTCTTAACTCAAACAATTAAACACTATGGGCCCGATTCAATTGCCCAATTCATAAATTTATACACACTTAAAATCACTCTTAATATTGCTGCATATTCAGCAAATATTACTTACTGGCACTAATGAATTCTTAAGTCAAGAGAATGCATATAAGCATTTATAAATAAAACACACAAAGCCAAAGACATTTGCAAGTAGCTAATAGAATATTGCCCTATGGCTCCCATTCAACTGTTCAAATCGCAATTACTAGATTTACAAATATTTAATTGGCTACATTTTGCAAATTGCAATCCATTTGCGAGTTACATGCTCAAAAGCACTACTCTGTCCTACCTCCTCGTTTGATGTTTCAAGGCCGCAAATGTTACCAGTGCTAAAGGTGCAAAATCCATATTTAATTTCAAGAATTTAACAAGCCTGCAATTGTCATCAAACCAGTAAATGGCAAATGTATCACAAAATCCAACAAGTACTAGATAGGACCCGCAAGTGGGTTAAACACCTGTTCATAACACTGTAAAAGCAAATATAATCACACTTTAAAATACTGGGGAAAGCAATGAAAGGCATTAGAATTAATTATTTTTAGAATTAATAGAATTAAGAATGACTTTTCTTTACTACTTGTTTCTACAACTTAGGGGCTTGGGAGTGGAACCCGGGACCACTGGAGGAAACATACAAAGAAGACAAACTGAACCTGGGACAGTTGAGTAAAAATAAAAACTATGAGCCTCATTCAATTGCTGCAATTTTCCGATCCGAGTTCGCAAGTGGAGATCGCAGTCAAATTTGTTATTAAATTGGTGTGTTTTTGCTGGCTTGGATCGCGTTACAAGTTACTGCCGTGCGAAAAGGGCAGCCAGCAAACTCATAGCCTACACCATGCTGAAGCCTTTGATCTGTCATATTCGCAGAGCTAAAATCGCAAATCGCTATTCAATTGCCCGATTCCTCCGAATTCGAAAACGTATCCCAACTCGTAAATTGCAAAGTCCTACATGTGCTAGAGAGGACCCCCAAGGGCTTTATAAGCCTTTACATATGCTCCCCGAAATGTCCCCACTGCTCCTAACACCCCCCCACCCACACTCCTAAATGAAACCCCAATGATGCAGGGTTCCTGATTGGGATCCCAGGAGGGTCCCCACATTAACCCCTTGCTGTGGGGGTCCCAATCGAGACCCCTGCTGCATTTAAAAATTCAAATTCCCGCCGTGGCACACTAATGCGCAATACCGGCCTCTAACTAATTAAGCCCCTCTAACTAATTAACCCCCTCTAACTAATGAACCATAATTTAAATAATAAACCCCCTCTAGCTAATTAACCCCCATCTAAGTACTAAACCCCCTCTAACTAATTAACTTTCCTCTATCTAATAAACCCCCTCTAGTTAATTAACCCTCCGCTAAGTAATTAACCCCCTCTAACTAATAAACCCCCCTCTAACTAATTAACCCCTCTCTAAGTAATAAACCCCCCTCTAACTAATTATCCCCCCTAATAATAAACCCCCTTTAACCAATTAACACCCCTCTATGTAATACACCCCCTCTAACTAATTAACCCCCTCTAACTAATTAACTCCCTAACTAATTAACCCCATATAAGTAATTAACCCTATTTAACTCTTACCATACCTAATTATCCCTATCACTAACTACCTATACTATCTAGTCCTATATAACAAATCTGGCCCTATTTAACCCTATCTTGACCTATTTAACTCTAGGGGGGGTTAACGGGCGTTAATGTTAGGTGCCCCGGGGTTACTGTAAGCCAGTGTTGCGCATTAGAGTGTAGCAGGCCCTTTAAGCTGGGGTATTTTATATTTTTAAATGCAGCGGGGGCCCTGTTTGGAACCCCCGCTGCAATGGTTAATGTGGGGACACTGTGGGGGGGCTTAATTGCAGCAGGGCTTAATTGCCGTCATGATGATGGTCTAATTTCCTATTGGCTAATACTAAGCAGTAGCTAATGGCTTGCATTCGCAAGCCCTGCTCTGCTTATGTTGGAAATCTGGGTTTCCAATTTCGGATCTCGAGCAGCAAGTTTCGGCCATGAGGAACTGAATAGCATCGCAAACGTAAGGGAACGAGAGCCCGTAACTCAATCGCAGACATGCCGCTGTCTGCTAGTGAGTTGCGTGCTTGTAATTGAATGAGGCTAAATAAGTTTAGAACCATACATTTATAATTGTTTTGTATTGTTTGATCTCATTAAAGTGAGAAAATAGAACTTGTTTTGTTAGATCAGTATCTACTATATACTATTTTCTTATACCCCAGTATAAATTCCAGCTTGGAATTTTTCAAAAATTTTTTTTAGATATTTAACTTAAGTTGAGTGGTGAATACTAGAAAAATAATTAAAAAAGACAAAAGACGGACCTTATAATCTTTGTAAAACAAAGTTATTAATACAAAGTACGTAAAATATGTATTAATCTTATTGTTAATATGTCTCACATTTGCTTTAAATGCTTTCACTTAATATGTACTTTTTGGTTTTACTAATGAAACTATGATATAATGTTACTAATTTTGTGGTTTGTCTTAATTAAAATAAAGTACAAAAAAAAAAAAGAATGAATTGCACTGCAGTCTCAAGCTTGCAAATCTGCAATAACTTTTGTTTCTATTGTATTTCCATGTTATATTGATAGGGATCAAGGAGTTAATACATATCAGGCCACCCACATGGACTAGAACATATTATTTATTAATTATTATGGATTTCTACATTTCTGGATTGCAAGTCTGATTGCAAATCAGACTTCTAAACACAAATTAATTGTTGTCTTAACTCCATGATTTACTAACGTCATGATGACGGTCTCATTTACTATTGGCTTTGTCTAAATTGTAATTTAGGGACTTGCTTACTTGATCATGATCATGCCCTGAAATGCTACGTATGGCTTAATGGTTTGCGTGTGGTGCCTGTGAGCCGGTAATTCAGGGCTTGAGCAATTAAATACATCTGCAACTGTAGCAAATTTCTAACCCGCAGACAAATGGCCTGTATGAAGGTAATTACTGGCTTGGAATTAAGTGGGGGCCTATGTTGCTTTGGCTCCAAACAAAAATAGGGCACCAAATAGTTTGGTTACAATGCTTCAAATAATATGTAGGGATTTTTATTCAAACAAAAGCTTTAAACAAATAGTAACATGCATTAGTTGGTACAACAGTACTAAAGAATGAGGCTAGATGTGGTGCACCTTGAGCACCTGCTTAAAAGTAACAAACAAAATGTTCACAGTTGCAGGATGAATTCAGCTTCAAATGACTTTTAGTGCCCCATTATACAGGACTCATGTTGCAAAAAAAATATCTCTAGGCCACAAAAAGTGTCTTAGTATGAAAAACTAAATGTGTATATTAGTCTGTGGTATGGGGGGTAATTTTAAATGCCACAGGGTTAATTAAAGACCTCTCATATTATGGGAGTTCAATTTAGATGCTGTGGGGGCTAGCATGTGGAAGAGGGAATACCTGAGAATGCCTGGGCTCATATCACTTAGGCAAAAAAAAAATCTGAAGATCCTCTGGTTCTTAGCTGGTAGGAAGGGGGGGGGGGGGGGGGGTCCTAGGACATCCCTAAGCTCATAGGGGTAGTAGGTCATAGACAGAGGGGTCATAACCCCCTGCATTATTTTTATTATAATTTAATTGCTTCTCCTACCATGGGAAATGGTTTATGTAGATTGACAGAGATAAAGGAGGATACTGGAGCTAGTGTAATAAGTTCAAGTAAGTGGGTACCATTGCTAAGAAGAGTACTGATCTACAGGCTCAGAGTCTCCTGCGAGCAGGATGCAAGGACACCTTGGAGGTAGAAAGGTCTGGGAAAACACTATTTGGTGCAAGTCAGTTCGTTTTTCAGTTTTTTTTTTACCGGACTCATAGTACAGCTCAATAACCTTGGTTTTCAAAGTTCCCAGAGTTCCAAGACATGGTTACCTCTGATGTTCCTGCAGTCACGTAATTTTGCCAATATTCAGTAATAGAGTGATTGAGGGTCTTGTACCTGGGAACTTTAATGTTTTAAACGTTACCAGATATGCTTCCACTTCCTATCAGATTACCAGGATGGGAGGAGGTTTCTTCTCTGCACAGGTCACTGCCAACTTAAGCCGGTCAAAAAATAATTAGGTCATCCTCCTAATTGTGGGTGGAAAGCTCTGCTACTCCTTGGTTTAGCGTTAAACAGGGAATTACAGGAAAAACAGCACTATAACAAATCAGCGCTAAAAGGGTTAGCGTTAAGTGGGGTATACCTGTATATTCAATTTGTTTTCTTAAAAAAAATATTTTCGCAACTGTGAAAACCATGAGCAAAAAAAATCATAGGAGAAAATCTTACATTTCTCAGACCCTGGATTTGGGTTCTTTAATTTTGTCTGATCTGATGTCTAATTTGTGAATTTTAAAGAACAACCCTTGAAATATCTATAATGGTTAAATAATGCAAAATAAAATAATAAAGTATGTGCAATTATGTTGCTGTGGGACTTACCATTTTATTGTCTGGTAATAAATTTCCTGAGGTGGAAGGAAACATCCATTAAACAGGAAGTTTCTATCTACACAATGCTAGTTATGAATCTGCAACTGCCAGAACTCAGTAGCAGTAACAGAAAGCTGATTAGTAACCGACTGAATTAGTTGATAAAAGAAACTAGGTGACTGCAGTAAAGAATAATATAGTAAAATAACAAAGTCTTATTGTTCAAGGCTCTGTTTGCATAAGCTATAATTAGATAATAATTGTGGGTGAAAGCTGCTTTTCAAAAAACTCTGCTAGTTATATATTGTATAAATTAGTTTAATATTCAAGATCTCTCATAAAAATGTCATAGAAGACCTTTAAATGAATCTTTTATGAACTCCGGTTAAATTACTAATAAGAAAATTCATAAGATGCAATTTTATAATTTTGGCATATTATTCAGCTGCCTGAATTGAAATCTATAATTTAAAATGCATATTGTGTCTCTTCAGTGAATTCTAAAGAATACTGTTGAATTTACATTATGCAAATGGTTTGGTTTCTTCTATTTTTCAGTCTTTTCACATAAAATCTAAAGTAGATTTGCATGTAGTGATCCTAAAGTATCGCTGTAGCTACACATTTACAATAAGCAGTTTTTAACAACTAAGCTTCTTAACGAACAAAATAAGTCAAAAAAAATAATATTGTCTTTTTGATTATTATAACCACTTATTCTTTGCTGTAGTCATTAATTACCATATTTGAGGTGTTGTATCAAAAGGGAACAAAGGGAATATTGCCATGATAAAAAGTTTATTGGGACACAGATGGGATATATGAGACTTAAAATTATTTCAACAATAAAAATGTATAGCTGCGTTTAGCATATATAAAATTTGTGATATTGTAACTCCCTGTAATATATAGAACGGAGGATGAGGGGAGCAAAAGCATCAACAGTGGTATCAGGAAAACAACATCTGATTTCCAATTTTTAGTTATGATAATTCTAGTTACTAACAATATTTGATTTATTAGGAATTAGGTGTCTTTTGATATATTTGATATAGGTAATCCCAATAATGCCTCTTCTTTTTTTTAGGGATAGGTAGCAGTGGCAGAGCTAGTGAATAAATGGCCTTGGTGCAAAAAAAATATTTTTGGGACCCCGACATCATTGTAGACCTACTCAAGGCTGGAATAGGCTACAAAACCATCACCAAGCAGCTTGGTGAGAAGTTGACAACAGTTTGTACGATTATTCGCAAATGGAATAATCACAAAATAACTGCCAGTCTCCCCCGGTCTGATACGTCATGCAAGATCTCACTTTGTGGAGTTTCAATGATCATGAGAAGGGTGAGGAATTAGCCAAGAACTACACGGGAGAATCTTGTTAATTTTCTCAAGGCAGCTGGGACCATAGTTACCAAGAAAACAATTGGTAACACACTATGCCGTGAAGGTCTGAAATCCTGCAGCGCCCACAAGGTCCCCCTGCTCAAGAAAGCACATGTACAGGCCCGTCTGAAGTTTGCCAATGAACATCTGAATGATTCAGAGGAGAACTGGGTGAAAGTGTTGTGGTCAGATAGGACCAAAATCAAGCTCTTTGACATCAACTCAACTTGCCGTGTTTGGAGGAGGAGGAGGAATGCTGCCTATAACCACAAGAACACCATCTCCACCGTCAAACATGGAGGTGGAAACATTATGCTTTGTGGGTGTTTTTCTGCTAAGGGGACAGGACAACTGCACCGCATCAAAGGGACGATGGACGGGGCCATGTATTGTCAAATCTTGGGTGAGAACCTCCTTCCCTCAGCCAGGGCATTGAAAATGGGTTGTGGATGGGTATTCCAGCATAACAATGACCCAAAACACACAGCCAAGGCAACAAAGGAGTGGCTCAAGAAGAAGCACATTAAGGTCCTGGAGTGGCCTAGTCAGTAATCCCATAACAAATCTGTGGAGAGAGCTAAAGGTTCGAGTTGGCAAACATCAACCTTGACACCTTAATGACTTGGAGAAGGTCTACAAAGAGGAGTTGGACAAAATCCCTCCTGAAATGTGTGCAAACCTGGTGGCCAACTACAAGAAACGTTTGACCTCTGTGATTTCCAACAAGGGTTTTGCCACCAAGTACTATGTCGGAGGGGTCAAATACTTAGTTCCCTCATCGACCTGCAAGTCAACTAATAACTTTTTTTACATGCGTTTTTCTTTTTTTTTTTTGTTATTCTGTCTCGCACTGTTAAAATACACCTACCATTACAATTATAGACTGATCCTTTTTTTGTCACTGGACAAACGTTCAAAATCAGCAGGAGATCAAATACTTTCCCCCCTCACTGTATATAGGTAGAGGTAGGAGGGGAAGAGGGTCAGGGGACAGCACTGAGCGCCACCCCAGAGCTGGGCCCTGGTGCATGATACCGGGTGCACCGGTGGTGGTTACGCCCCTGATAGGTCATTCCCACAGGGCATGTTTTAAAGTTCCAGCTACATCACAGCCTCTGAAGCGTTTAACATTAAATGATGGTGTCATGGCTGAAGCATGTCAAGGCACCAGCTGTGCAATACCTTACAGACTGATGCCCTCAACCTTATAAGATAGGCTTATTGTGCCAGGGGAAAGGGGCCTACTGAGATGGGTTAACATTGGGGATGTTGTGAACTATGTGTTATTCCTTGTTATGCCTGTTTAAAGTTGCCTGGGTACCACTAGGCCCATACTATGGAACGTATGTTTATAGTTGTGGTGTGCATATGAACATGGTGGGAGTGATAGAATATATGTCTGTGTTATGCTTTGGGGGCTAGCACTTACAAGGGAAATATTGTATATGCCCAATATTTCATAGTAATGGACTAGTCCCTTGTTAACAAGATTAGGGAGATAATTGACCCTGTTTTGCGAGGGAAGCATAGCGTGATGATGACTCGCAGTTTGACAACTATTATATGTGATGGAGCACTATTATGCAACATACTGATAGTAAATCAGTCATTAGTGATCAACAGTTATGTATTTACATACAGTGCCTTGCAAAAGTATTCACCCCCATTGGCATTTTTCATTTGTTTTTGCCTCACAACCTGGAATTAACATGGATTGTTTGAGGATTTGCATTATTTCATTTACAGAACACGCCCACAACTTTAAAGATGTTTTTTTTTTATTGTGAAGCAAACAACAAATAGGACAAAATAACAGAAAAAGTAAATGTGCATAACTATTCACCCCCCTAAAACAATACTGTGTAGAGCCACCATTTGCGGCAATCACAGCTCCAAGTTGCTTTGGCTAAGTCTCTATGAGCTTGCCACATGTTGAACTTTTGCCCATTCCTCCTTGCAAAACTGCTCCAGCTCCTTCAAATTGGATAGTTTGCCCTTGTGAACAGCAATCTTTAAGATTGACCACAGATTTTCTATTGGATTGAGGTCTGGGCTTTGACTAGGCCATTCCAACACATTTACATGTTTCCCCTTAATCCACTCAAGTGTTTTGCTTTGGCAGTGTGTTTGGGTTCATTGTCCTGCTGGAAGGTGAACCTCCGTCCTAGCCTCAAATCATACACAGAATGGTACAGGTTTTGCTCAAGAATATCCCTGTATATAGCACCATCCATCTCTCCCTCAACTCTAGCCAGTTTCCCAGTCCCTGCTGCTGAAAAACATCCCCACAGCATGATGTTGCCACCACCATGTTTCACTGTGGGGATGGTGTTCTTTGGGTGATGTGATCTGTTGGGTTTGCGACAGACATAGCGTTTACTTTGATGGACTAAAATTACATTTTTGTCTCATCAAACCAGAGCACCTTCCTCCATACATTTTGGGAGTCTCCCACATGCCTTTTTGCAAATTCAAAACGTGCCACTTTGTTTTTTGCTGAAATTAATGGCTTTCTTCTGGCCACACTGCCATAAAGCCCAAGTCTATGGAGCGCATGGCTTATTGTCGTCCTATGTGCAGATACTCCAATCTCTGCTGTGGAACTCTGCAGCTCCTCCAGGGTTACCCTAGGTGTCTGTGCTGCCTCTCTGATTAATGCCCTTCTTGCCCGGTCCGTGAGTTTTGGTGGGTGGCCGTCTCTTGGCAGGTTTGCTATTGTGCCATGTTCTTTCCATTTGGTTATGATAGATTTGATGGTGCTCCTGGGGATCATCAAAGATTTGGATATTTTTTTATAACCTAACCCTGACTTGCACTTCTCAACAACATTGTCTCTTACTTGTTTGGAGAGTTCCTTGGTCGTCATGGCAGTGTTTGGTTAGTGGTGCCTCATGCTTAGGTGTTTAAGCCTCTGGGGCCTTTAAAAAAAGGTCTATATGTAATTACAGATCATGTGACACTTAGATTGCACACATGTGGACATAATTTCCCTAATTATGTAACTTCTGAAGGTAATTGGTTGCACCAGAGCTTTTTATGGGCTTCATAACAAAGGGGGTGAATAGTTTTATTTATATATTTTCCTCATTTCACTTCACCAACTTAGACTATTGTGTTCTGATCCATCACATACAATTCAGATTAACAAAACAGTGAATTTAAGGCTGTAATGTAACAAAATAGGTAAAACGTCATGAGGGTGAATACTTTTGCAAGGCACTGTATACATCAATATATACATGAAGACAAACATCTCACTAAGAGTCCCAAGCCTGTTATTATAAAATAGGAAATAAATCACAAGAAGATTTAATAATGAGTTGTAAAGCCCAAATCCACATTATGTCCTGTATTATTAGTGTTGAAGAATGTGATCATCTTTATTTCAAATGCTTTTTTCTCTTAGATGTTTTTAACTTTTCCTCTGAGTATTTTGACTGAAGTTTTGGATGGAGTGATCATTCTGGCTAAAATGGTGTCCCACTGGGTACAATAACTGTCTTCATTATGCTTTCTTATTGAATGTCTATGTTTTTGGCTGGTTTCTCCAATGTAACAACCTGTGTCACATAAAGTACATTGTATTATATACACTACATTGGAGGACATGCATGTATATGATCCTTTGATGTTATAGGTCTTTCTGTTATGTGTGGCTGTGTCATCATTACAAATATGTTGGCATGACTTACAGGCACTTTTGTTACACGGTTTAGTTCCATTTTTTAAACTCAGTTGTTCATTGGCCAATCTTCTGCTGACAAGTTTTTGTTTCAGTTTTGGTGGTTGTTTAAATGCAAGGATGGGAGGTTTGGGGAATATATATTTTAATTGGGCATCTTCGGTTCGTAATGTTGTAAATCTTTGACTATTTTCCGTGTTTTCCCTAAAATTGGCTGGTATGTGGTCACTAGAGGTATACGTGAAGCAGTTTATTTTGTTTTGACAATTTTAACAGTTGTTCACAGGGTATTTTGATGGCAGTAGTTATTTTCTGGGTACTAATACTGGGTTTGTTACATTTTTGTTTTTAAAGATTCAGACAGTGTTTACATTTTTATCATGATCTCCAGTGTTTGAGCATATGTGATGGTATCTAGTTGGATGATGGATGATGGCTTGTTTGGTGTGGGAGGGGTGGAAACTGGAGCTGTGAAGGTAGCTACATCTGTCTGTAAACAGAGGTGTGGAGAGTTCCATTGGTGATGGCTATAGTAGTGTCTAGAAAATTTGCCTGTTCTGTAGAGAAATCCATTTTACGTTTTATATATGGATGGGCAGTGTTGAATGAATTGTGAAAGTCTATGTGTTTGCTTTTTCCTTCTGTTCATATGATGAATTGATCATCTTTGTAACACCTACCTGCAGATTGGGGACTGCCATGGGTACCAAAATGGCTCCACAATATGCCAACCTATTTACAGCCAATCTAGAAAATGTTTTTTTCTTCAATCAGTTTTATTAATCAGTAAAGATGTCAAGATACAGAGGATAACGGCAATATACAATAAAGTTGCCAGTGAAATACAGAAACAAAAGAAACTGAATCATTCAGTAACAAGGTTTACCTGCATAGGGGTTATGTAAAGATTGATAGTATATCTTTCGCAATGGTTACCCCCCATGCAGATAAATATGTTCTACTTGATGAGCATCATTTTGTAAAATTGCTCCTTTTTTAGGATATAGTATATAGGATAAAAAACAGTAATGGAGATTAATAAACATATAGATTAAAGATAAGAAAAGAAAAGAACAAAAAACAAAAATGGGAGAAAAAAAGAGAAAAGGAAAAAACAATTAAATAGAATAAAAAAAACAAAAAAAAACCCAAATAAATAAAAAGTATATCTCAAGTATATATTGCCAGGGTAAACCAGACTTACCTCCCACCTCTGACTCCGGGGAGATCCTCAGCCAGCCACGTCAAGATTCAAATTGTAAAACAGTAGGTTTGTTAGGGGATAAGGATACTATGAGGGGAACCCAGCGATGAAATAAAAATGGTTAAAGAGTCTTCTAGAATGTGGGAGAGTCACTCATTAATTAAAAAATAATTTAATTTGGAGATTAGCAATCGTGATTGCAGGGAAGAGGATTTCCACTGTCGTGCAATGTGACTTTTAGTGGCTAGCATTATAAGTTGCATCAACTTGTTTTGATGCATGGATATTGAAGGGATGTGGTGGCCCAGCAGACTTACCTCAGCCGATGGATTAATTTTTTAAGCGAATGAGTCAGAGGCAAGCGAAAATACTTCCTGCCATAGTGATATAACTCTAGGGCATTCCTACCAGGTATGAAAAAAGGAGCCTACACTAACACATTCTCTAAAACAGTCCTGGATTGGTGTTAATTTCCATTTGTAATGTTTGTCCAGGGTATAGTATGTCCTATAGAGAACTTTAATTGGAGTCTCCAAGACACTGCTATTGAGGGAACCTTTAGTTAAGTTTAACAAAGAGGATTCCCAGAGATCATGGGGCCAATTACAGTTCAGGTCATTCTCCCAGTTACGTACATAAGTCAATTTTTAGATTAATCTAGGTCAGTGTTGATTGAATCATAGATAAGGCTCATAATACCTTTCTTGAGAGGGGCTTTATCGCACAATTTCACTAGCCAAGATGACCCGGGTGTGCCCAGTGAAAGTTCCTGCATCTGGATAAAATGTCTAAGGCTATGGTACGTGAAGAGTTCTTGTGGAGGGATTTGATACAGAGTATCTAGTTGATCAAACTTGAGTATCTGAGCCAGCAAGGAGCAAGCCAGAGGTTCTCCACCAGTTCAAAGAGAGGGAAGGAATTTGAGGGTGTAACGTGTGGGTGGGAAATTCATGGAGTGTGGAATATTTAGGGGCTAGTCCCTGGGTTTGTCTAGCCCATTGCCACATTTAAAGTGATTGCTTTATGAAGGGATTTAGGCATGCCCCAAGAGTCTTGCATGGGTGGGGGAGCCATAGTATAGCGTCCCAGGAGTAAGGGTGCATTTGGAAGTTTTCAATAAAGACCCACAAGAGTTGGTGTGTTGTAGAGTGAGCTTGAGGGATAAAGGGAATTTGTGCAGCTTTAAAGTATAACTTACAATTAGGACATGATAGGCCTCCCTTTGTCTTGTGTTTAAACATTGTGCTTTTGGAGATACAATGGGATTTGTTGCACCAGATAAAGTTAAAAGTCAGATGTTGAAATCTCTCTATTTCAGGAAAGTTGATTGCTATGGGCAGGGTGCGAAATAGGTATAAAAGTCTAGGTAAGAAGTTCATCTTGAACGAGTTTATACGGCCGAGCCTATTCCTATCTATTCCGTATCCATTTACAAACCATATGAATACTACTGTTACATAGATGATCTGTTCATCATATGAGACTGCTTTGTGAGTATATTTTTATTCTTAAGAGCATAATACATGGGGTTTCCATACTAAATTAGTTGGCCCTTTTGATCTCTCCCTCCTTTATAATTTGCAGTTCTTTTATATTTATCTAGAGGATTGAAGCACTTGGATTACACATTCATATATATTCTGAAGATTAAGAAGATCACTCTGATTTACTGGTATCTAGGCAGATAAGTGTCTTGCTTTGAGTATTGTTTTACCACTATCTGTCTGGGCTCCTAATTTTGCTGTTTGATTTTAACTCAATGACATTTATTTTGACAATTATTTTATTAGCAAATATGTATTTAGTGTAGTTTATTGTGTCAAAATTCATTCATATTTAGATATGTTTTTAAATAATTTGATTTACTGAGACTCTGCTATTGATTACAAAGTCAAATGAAACATACCAAAGCTCTTGTTGACATAAAACCAATAAAGTATCAATCACTTACGCTAATAACATGTTATTGTCAATACTATTATTTCTCAAGGGGATGAGTCCTTTTGTGAAATCCTTAATTTTAATTACTACAGAAGAGCAAACTACTTATATTGGTCTAATTTTCCAGGAATGGTAACTATATAGCTGGTTGGCTATCAGGGTTTTAAAACTAACCCACAAGAGACCCAACAGTCAATAATTTAATAGTATCCCTGATTGAACAAAAGTTGGTAAAAGTAAAGGTACCTGTATTTGTCTCATTTATGTTCCTTTCCAAAAAACTAGATGTGAGGGGTCTGTTGTGGACTTGTTTAGGAACAGACAGTGCTACAAAATACTTTGGTGCTTTATAAATAAACATTATTACTTTAAATTTTATTCTTCTTCTTCTTATTATCTTACTAGAATATTGCCCGTCAAAAAATGATGGCAATGAAATTGTAAGTGAGCTAAGGGTGTTTGGTGTATATAATGTGGCTGATGTAGCGTCGTTCATTTTCTATGTCGTGCAAGTTTTTCGTAATATTAGTTTTCTATGTCGTGCGAGTTTTTCGTAATATTCGTAGCTGTTTGGTGGGCTTTTTCGGAATATCTGTAGGTGTTTGGTGGTGTTTTTGCGTGTTTATGGTAGTGTTTTGCGTGTTTAGGGACCATCAGCCTCGTTTTCGTTTTGTTCGGCGGCCATTTTTTCTCTCGCTTAGGTGATTTTTGGGTCTCTAAACTCCGAAATTTGTGCTTAAATGGAGGTGTAACTTTACTTGCAGAGGTCCTTGGTGCCCCCCCTGCTGTGAGTAACCTTTTTATGTGTTTGTTGTTTGTATTTGTTGTGTTTGTAATGTTTTTGGGGTTGCGCGGACTACGTCCTTGTTTTGTAATCTCGTAGGTGTTTTTTGGCAAATACGTGGGTGTTTGGTGGTGTTTTGCGTCTTTAGACTGCTGTAGTCTCGTTTTCGTTTTTTTCGGCGGCCATTTTTTCTCTTGCTTAGAGAATTTTTTTAGTGTCTAAACTGCTTTAATTTCAGTTAAATTGAGGTGTAAGTTTAGTTTTCGAGGTCTTGGATGCTCCCTCTTGATGTAGGTAAACTTTTTATGTATTTGTTGTGTGTATTTGTTTGATTTTTGATGTTTTGATGTGCGCGTGTTGCGGCCGTTTTTTGCGAGGTCGTAATGGGTCGTAACGTGTCTCGTATTTTGTATGCGTTACGACGTAAAGTTTGCGAGGTTCGCAGTTGTTGCAAAGGAGCGCCTTTGGCGCTCCTTGCCGGCTACTGCGACCCTCGCTTTGCGAGGGCCTCAGTTGCTGGCAAGAATCGCCTTTGGTGCTCTTTGCCAGCAACTGCGGCCCTCGCTTCGCGGGATCGCTACGGGAGCCCGCAAGCATTAGCAACAACTCGTATGCTCACAACTATATATGTGATAATCAACATTACTGCAACAGTCTATTTATTTAAACAACAATTTTCATATGCTAGATTTTTTTTATTTGGCTTTATCGTGGTGAAATAATTTACTTCTAGTTCTCCTCCCCCTTTCAACAATTATTCCCGCTAAGTCTATTTATTTTATTCATTATTTTATTAATTTACATTTGTATAACACTTTTATTCAAAAAGCTTTTTTTGAGGTACAACGATTTATGACAATCCAGTTTGACACATAATTATTAATTATAGTTATTATAAATAATTAACATTATTCACAAGTGACTGAATCTTCTAGGGAAGGGTCAGCAACCAACCCAGGTGAGGTGCCAGAACTGTTACATGAGAATGTAGTGATGGGGTTAATTTTATGAAAATTGGATTCAGTTAAAGGATTTCATGAATTCAAGATAAATGATTTAAAAAGTGTACATAAATGTTGTTTTGGCACTTCACGTCTGAAAGGTTGCTCGCCCCCTATCATTAGTTAATACACTATATATTATAGCAATTAGAACTTGTACAATTGGTATAAAGAAGAATAATAACAGATGTTTTAACAGATATAAACATTTGTCATTATTCTTATGTATAACAATATGGAGCCACATTTAATTGAGCTTTTGGGAAATCCGGGAACCTGTAAGTGAGGTAGCAAGCTAATCTGCTATTCAATTGGCGTCTTTTTGCGGGCTCCGAATGGCTTCTGAGTTACAGGCTTGAAAAAAATGGAGATGGTTAAACTCGTAACTTACAGCCTCCAGAAGCCTTTGATCTTTCACGGCAGCAAGGCTAAAATCGCAAATCGCTATCAATTGCTCAGTTTCCCCAAGCCGGTAAATTTTTTCACACTTGTAAATGGCAAATGAAGGCGAAAATCCAACAAGTGCTAGAGAGGAACCGCAAGAGGAACACCTATTTGTAGCACTGTAAATGCAAATAAAAAATAATTTTGTCACTGTAAATAACGGGGAAAGCGATGTAGGACATTCAAATTAATTGCACAACAGACTCAAGCTCGCAAATCAGAAGGAAATATATTTTATTTTCAGATTTAATTTTGGGGCTAAATCAATCCTGGGTATTGATGAGTTAACACATATCAGGCCACCCATATGGACTAAAACAGTATTGGCATTATTTTCATAATTCTTTATTTTGCGGGTTTGCGAGTCTGATCACATATCAAAGCCCCAAACCTCATTGATTGACATGTAACCACCATGTTTTACTGCCATAATAATGATAGTCTCATTTTCTACTGATTTCAAATGGGAGGTTACAGGCTTGAATTGATCATGTTCCCTACCAGACCTGCTCCAAACCAGTGAATGTTTACGGTTTTGGCGATCGTCTGAGATCGAGTTGCGGGCTTCGAATTGAATGTGGCTCATGGTCTTCCTCCTTATAACTCCACCGACTGTGAGAGTTAATTAACTCTTCTACATAAAAACACATTACCAGGTAGTACCAGATTGAATAGAAGTTTCTGTGTAAAACATTTCTTTGCGGTTTCCTTAAAATTGGCATATATACATTAAAGGCTGAAGGAATATAGGCATCTGGAGATGCTAAATCTTACATGTGTATCAAGGGATAAACATAGGATTGGATATTCTCCAAGACATGTTCTATATTTCACCTTCAGCACAAATATCTTTGTGTTTTATTCTTAGGAAAGTTCTTGCTTTTTAGAAGATTTTAATTTTAAATAAGTGCTTAATTTTTGTCACTCAGATCCATATGTTGGGGTACACATTGGTTTTTGAGTAATGCGGTAGCTTGCCAGGAGGTGTATTGAAAAGTTTTTTTTAGCTATTATTTAACGATATGTGATTTCCACTTGTTAAAAATGTGCCTACTAATTATTCGTTGTGTAGAAGAATTTGTATTCCATGTGCATGAGAGTAAATATGGTATTTGCTATTGTCTAGTCAACTGCATGATAGCATAATGCCACTAAATTGCATTCCAGTATATTGGGTAGATTTACCATAATCTAATCTGAGCAAAGTTCACTTTATTGACAAAAAACAAATCCTGATTAAAATTCAACAAAGAGTGCATTTGGAATTGGTAGGAGAGATTACACCATTCTGAAAAGGTGTTTCAGGTCGGGTATTTAACTTTCATATAAAAAGTGCTGATTGGCTTCTGATTGGATGTCTATGGCTTCTGATTTAGACATGAAACCATGATAGGAAATGGATTATTGCCAGTATTTTGATGAGAATGGAGATTGTCTCTAGTTAGAAAAAAAGATGAATGGTTCACCTACAAGAGCTATAGTCCTTACAACATACTGTTCTATTTTAATTCCTCTCATAATGGATTTTGTGTGGTTGATAAATGGAACAAATGCTGGATAGAAGAAATGGGTAAAAGGGACATCCTTGTCTAGTATTCTCTGATAAGGTAAATCCTGCAGTTAGCCATTATTAATGGTTAAGGATTTGTTAGGAGAGTGATTTTATGAAATGTTCCATGGAAAACCTTTTTAGAAATATATTATTTTTGTTTCACGTTTTGGAAATCAGCAACAATATCTATATGCATCATATTTTTGATTACTGGGCTTTTTTTGGTTACAAAAGACATGCCATGTTTTTGTTTGTTCATATTGAATAACTGAATATTTGAGATATCCAAATGTGTTTAAAATGGTGAGATGCAGAGATTTAGCATTTTATAGCACTTGGCATCCTTGTAGGGTTGCCTGATATATAGTTATTGAAAATGTTTATGAAATTGTTTTGTGATTGTGAGGAATTTTGGGTTTTGCCCTGCATGGTGTAAAATCTGTAGTGCAAACAAATATATATATATATATATATATATATATATATATATATATATATATATATATATATATACTGTATATTTGTAGTTGGCTTCTTCTCTGGGAATAGTAGATGCAGGGCCAGATCTACCTTTTTGGAGCCCCTGGGCAGTGAAGTGGAGGAGCCCCTGCGAGTGCATGTGTAATGTTATGTCTGCACCCATTTGACCCTTTTCTGTGTGTGTTTATCATTCTCTTGCTGTGTTCAAATCATAGACATTTCCCCATTACCATTTAACAACATAGTTACTCATACACACACCAAGCTATTACTTCTTTATTAAATGTATTTTATGTTGGGCCATATTTATGTTGAATCACTTGTATCACACAGAATTTTCAGTAATTATTAGTGTTAAAGGGCCAGCATGGGGGCCCCTAGTGCATTGCACCGTGTGCACTAAAGGTAGCTTCGCCGTTGTGCACAGTCACACACATGTATACACACACAGAGAAGAACACACAAAGGTACACAAAAACACATACACACATAGAGACACAGGCCCTCATTCAATTGCGATTTGGCCAATTGAATAGGGGTCTAAATAAGCACATAGCATATATTTTTTTAAAGAAGTTTTTAGTTAGTGAAAACCTTGCTTTTAGATAGATGCTTACTAACTAAAAACGTATTTAAAAAATATATGTTATGTGCTTATTTAGAGCCCTATTCAATTGGCCAAATCGCAATTGAATGAGGGCCACAGTCAGAAACACAGTTACACACACGGAGGTACACACAGAGAGGTACAGACAGAAAGACACACATACAGAGGTACACACACGCAAATAGAGACATTCAAACACATAGAGGCACACCGACAAGCATAGAGGTACAGGCATATACACACACAATGAGGAACACATACATACAACCATAGTCACACATACATACAGACACACATAGAGGCACACATAAATACAGGTATACACAGTGGCAGCTGGTGACTTTCCAAGTTGGAGGGGTGGCAGAGCGAGAGCTGGCCCCTCCCCCTCCACCTATTTGTATGGACTCCACCCATGACATCATTTTGACCCTTATATGTCCCACCCAATGACCTTATACTGTCTCCACCATTTGAAATAGACTCCACCCACTGTGTTTTTTCCATGTTGATAAATTCAAGATTCTTAGGACGAATAATAACATTAAAATCTGTCTTCTGTTTCAGCAATTATTGTAATTGTAAAAAGAAGGGAACAAGGAATAGCTGTATGGATGGGTAAATTACTCTTAAAGAGCCAGTAACATATATTATCCCATATTGGTGTCACATTACATCTTCCCTCATATGGCAAATTACTTTGCTAATCCTTGGGAAGATATAACATTTTTATTGATAGCTCAAAAAAAGTTTAAGTTTAAAACCAATCTGAAAAAAAGTGCATGCTAAGTACTCTTATGGTTATAAAGAATGTTTTTAGTTGGTTGTTACACATTTATATGGGGAGTATCTACTATGCCTTATAAGGGAGTAGCTAGATACTGGACTCCTTATTGCCACAAACTACTATGTGTCATTAAAGCAGACTTGCAATTCAAAGTAGTCAAAGGATGTACCACCATTAATTATAATATTATATAATGATACTCCCCCAATGAAAAAATAAACATAACCAGAGTACTTGCGCTTTTGTAGAGATAGTCCCCATCATTTTGACCTTTATATGTCCCGTCCAATGACCTTATACTGGCTCCACCCATTGAAATAGACTCCACCCACTGTGTTTTTTCCATGTTGAGAAATTCAAGATTCTTAGGACGAATTATAACATTAAAATCTGTCTTCTGTTTCAGCAACACAATGACACTCACCAACAGTTGGTTCTCCTTCTCAGGGTCTCTTAAAGTGTAGTCATTGAAAAACCAGTCCAAAAAAGTCTGCAGCCGCAAAATGCTTGGACCTGGGTGTGATCTAAAACAAGCAAACAAATCAGAGCATGTAAGGCATCATCCCTTCCATCACCACTGTCCCCTTTATCACCTAGATAGGTACCTAATATCCATCACTATACCATGCTGGTCTAGATAGGGCCCCAGGGTACCTAAAAAAACTTAAAATACCATGCAGGTCTCTATAAGCCCAAACAGTACCTAAAAACCCACAATATACCATGCATGTCTATACAGGCCTAAACAGTACCTAAAAACCCACATTATACCACGCAGCTCTAGATAGGCCCAAATCATAACTAAAAACCCATGCTATACCATGCAAGTCTATACAGGCACAAACAGTACCTGAAAACCCACATTATACCATGCTGGTCTATATAGGCCCAAACCTTACCTAAAAACTCACATTACACCAAGCGGGACTATATAGGCCCCAATCAGACCTTAAAAACCCACATTACACCAAGCGGGACCATTTAGGCCCGGACCTTACCTTTAAAACCTTAAAATACCAAGCAGGACTATGTAGGCCCGTTGTAGGCAAATTTAAAGCCAACTTTCCCCACTCAATAATCCCCAAAGGGAGAAAAAAATGGCTGCCGAAAAAAACTAAAACGAGGCTACACGACCCCTAAGCACGCAAAACACCGCCAAGCACATACGACTTTTACACAGAACCGTATCAGCTAAAAAATACACTATTACGAAGGACGTTAAATGCTACACAAAAAAAAAAAAAAAAAAACAGGTGACAGAATCACAATAAACGCTAAAGGCGCGCGCCTCACAAGGAGCACCAACGGTGTTTAGAGGAGCAAAACTACACCAGGGGAGAGGCTCGCAATGAGCGCCAAAAGGCGATCAGCGCAAATCTCGCAATGACCGCCGAAGGTACTCATCCAACCAAAGCACTTACTTTCAGTAGCAAACAGCATTACCTGCCTTACAATTCTATTGGCGTCATTTTTTGACGGGCAAGTCGCTAGTATATAACCGTTCCACCTGTGACTACCAAAGCAGGAAACAGAACCACAGCACGTGGAGGGCTGCTGCTGCTGACCTGTGGATATACAGACACAGAGGACTGAAGGAAGTTATCTTCCATTTGTGGACATTACTAAACCTAATGTAAGCTTTTTATATTATTTTTTACTTTGTGTTACAACTTTATTGATCATACCTTTCTCTCCCTGATGACTGCATGCATAAAAGCTGACTGCACACATAACCCTGCACAAGGAGAGCAGTGACAGGATCTGAGGGCCTGAATAATCTGACATAAATGTAAGGAGATTACCTACTTTTTAAAGAACTTTCCTCATTTGAAAAACCTACTACCTTAGAGGAGCCTCTTTTCTCCTTGTCTATTTTTCAGCACTAAGGAAAAAGAAACTGAAGATAAGCGCCAAGCATCTAAAGACACAATATAAAGACATAGAAAAAGATTTCAAAGGGATCTGAAACATTAGACCAGGCTGCTTGTTTTAAGAATATTGTATTTGGTACACAACACAATTGCTTTTTATAATTTACTAGCGACTTGCCCGTCAAAAAATGACTGCAATAAGATTAAAAGGCAGGTAATGTTGTTTGTGTGCAAAATTAATTTTGTTGGTGTTTTAAGATCCTTCGGCGCTCAATGCGAGCCTCGCGCTGAGCGCCTTTGGCGCTCATTGCGAGGCTCTTGGTTGTTTGTGTGCTATGAGCAGCGTTGGTCTTTTTTTTTGGTATGGCAATGAATAATTAATAAAATAAGAAATTAATATACTTTACCTATTGTGAAGTAATATATGCAGGAATAGTGTTGAAGAGCTGGCAATCTGTTTTCATGTTGCTGCAGCATCAGTGCTGTGGAGCTGCTGTGTAAGCATCATGAATGTGTGGAGTGTAATAGTGTGCGTGCGTGAGGCAAATCCGTTAGTGTAGCTGTGTACTTCCGCATTGTATAAGTTCAGTGGCGGCTGGTGACTTTTCAAGTTGGAGGGGCGACAGGGCGAAACATAGCCACTCCCCCTTTTTCAAACACACCCATTTTTATAACTCCTCCCCCTGACATCATAATGACCTTTATAAGCCCCGCCCAATGACCTTATACTTGTAAAGCCCATTGAAATACATGATCAGCAATGCAGAAATGTCAAGAAGTAAAGTAACAATGTGTTAAATTCATTGGTATACAATATAGATTGAAAAAACTCATGTGACAAGACTACAGCAATATCATAATTGCACCTATATGTATTAACAGAAAAATTAAAGGAGTGACACCTACCATTAGTCGGGTCTTCTTCTCAGGGTATTCATGTTCATTAAGTTGACCAAGGAGTAGAAACAAATCTGCAGCCACATAGGGTTTGCACCTGGGGTTGAAAGAAAACAAGCAAATCAATCAGACCATTCAAGAACAAAACCATACTTAAAAAACATTAAACGACCAAGTGGAACCATATAGGCCCCAAACATACCTTAGAAGACCAAGTGTGACCATAGGCCCCAAACATACCTTAGAAGACTAAGTGGAACTATATAGGCCCCAAACATACCTTAGAAGACCAAATGTGACCATATAGGCCCCAAACATACCTTAGAAGACCAAATGTGACCATATAGGCCTCAAACATACCTTAGAAGACCAAGTGTGACCATAGGCCCCAAACATACCTTAGAAGACTAAGTGGAACTGTATAGGCCCCAAACATACCTTAGAAGACCAAGTGTGACCATAGGCCCCAAACATACCTTAGAAGACTAAGTGGAACTATATAGGCCCCAAACATACCTTAGAAGACCAAGTGGAACCATATAGGCCTCAAACATACCTTAGAAGACCAATCAGCACTGCATAGGCCCAAACAGTGGATCCTGGGATTCAAGAAAACAACAACATTTAACTTCTGTTTAGACAACACAATAATCAATGTCAAACAAACACGTTGAATTAGCATATGGATAACCATATGAGCAGTAACGCCACGCCAAGGCTTCAACAATTGTTACTGACCATTCACACACCTTTCATTGCTCCTTCAATATGCACACCCACACACCATTCATACTTTACTTACCACTAGTTATTTTTGGCAGTGAGGTGGTGCCATTTCTGAGAACTTTACGTACCCTTGAAGGTGCCTCCAATTCCTTTAAACCAATGCATTTAACCACTACAGGGCCATGGTGCTTTTTAATTACTTTTTTGATCCTCTTCAATGTGGAGAAGCATCTTTCTGGTTCTTTAGTAGTCTTCGTTGTTGTAAGCAGGATTCCTTATAGCTTCACTCACTCTGTTAAATTATGTAGATTAAATTGATGCTAAAGTTGCTGCAGAGCAACAGCACTTGTACAGACATGGAATTCTTGCTTCCCGTACACAAGTGACAGCTACCCTTGGAAGTGCCTCCAATTCCTTCAAACCATGCCAAGGCTTCAACAATTGTTACTGACCATGCACACACCTTTCATAGCTCCTTCCATATGCACACCCACACACCGTTCATACTTTACTTACCACTAGTTATGTTTGGTAGTGTGAGGTGGTGCTGCTTAACACAGTTTATCTTTGCACACCTTGGGGGTATGCATTCTTCTTTGCTTCAATCACTTGTATTTTAATTTTGCACGGCGATCTTTCAAAGAAGAAAACTTCTCAATGTTTTTTTCATTGAAGTCTGGGATCTCGGAAATAAGTTGCTTTTCCATTGAGAGCATCGCCAATGCATTCAACCGCTCCAGGGACATGGTGCTTCTTAAAAAGGTTTTTATCCTCTTCAATGTGGAGAAGCATCTTTCTGATTCTGCAGTGGTCATCGGTGTTGTAATCAGGATTCTTAATAATTTTACTGTCTCTGTGAAATCATTCTGCAGATTAAATTGATGGAAAAGTTTGTGCAGAGCAACAGCACTTGTACAAGTATGAAAATCTGTCTTCCCATACAGAAGTGACAGCTCAGTGCGTAATTGTTCCTTCTTTAGTATTGGATATGCTTGCACGGTGTCTTCCAGAGCTTGGGTTGGAAAGCAAGTGTCATGGGTTTTATACAAGTCACTTTGAACAAGTTTGGCACTTACTAGGTGATTTGAAAATGAAAAACGTTCTTTTGCATGAACCACCACTATGTCACATACCTCTCTTGAAAGTTGTCTCAAGGTTGAGATCTCCGCACTCCGTCTGTTGACTGTTACATCGCTCGGCAAACTTGCTTCTATCTCTTCAACAGAATTACGGATTTTCTGGATGCTGGCGACAAAGTCTTCTGTGACTTTTTTGATGTAAACAGTATCCGTGTCTCGCTTCTGAAGCTGACTATAGAGGATGTCAACATGTGGCATTATTAAATGAAAGAATTTAAGGAAGTAAAGGAACTCCCTGTCTTCTAGCATTCCAATGAAACCTGCGGCTTCACGTATAGATGTTGGATCAAAGTTTAGACATGCTTCAATTGTCTGGAAACACTCAAGTAGCGCATCTCTGTTCTCGTAGATCACGTTCACGGTCCTAACGTTGAAGTTCCATCGTGTCGGTGCACCTCTTGGAAGTCTTCTACCAACTACCTCATCCAGAACTCCAGTCCTTTTTGGAGAGCGTGAAAAAAAAGATGGTATGCCGCCTATGTTTGAAAAAAAAACTCTAACTCTTCCAATCCTTGAAACTGCTTTCTCCATTATTAGGTTCAGTTGGTGAGCATAGCAATGGACGTAGTGTGCGTTCGGGTACACGTCTTTTATTTTTCTTTGAACTCCTCCTTGATCTCCACGCATCACACTGGCACCATCGTAGCTTTGAGCTATGAGTTTCTTCTTGTCTTCTGGCTCTGGGAGAACAGTATTCAGTGTTTCCAGCACAACAGCAGCAATCGAATCTGCATCCGTTGATTTCATTTCCGTGAAGCCATCAAATCTTTCCACCACTTGATGCTTCTTGTCAATGTAGCGATAGACTACAACGCACTGTGTCCTAGCGGAAATATCGGTTGTTTCATCCGCTTGGATTGCCACAAACTGGGCTTCCTTAAGCTCTTGGTGAATCACTTCCTTAATAACTTCATGCATGCAGTCCAGTAGCTCATTCTGCACGGTTTTGGACGTGCCCTTAAACACAGTTGCAATCTTCAAATGCTGTTCCATTGCACTATCGATACTGCCAACCAAATCCACCAGGCCTCGAAACACTCCTGGATTTAGCGATGTTTCACTCTCGTCGTGTCCTCTTAATGCCAGTTCAAAAGCGCCACAAAAGCGAACACAATCAATTATCTTGGAAAGGATGTACCGGTTCTTAGCCACTTCTTCGTTGTGTTTTTGAATGCTGACTTGGTATCCTTGGTCCAGTTGAACTGCAATGTTCGCCTGTCCAAGCATCTCAAACTTGATCCTGTTATCCAAGTGAGCTTTAGAACTTTTGTGTTTCGCCAATTTGTCAGCTAGATGTTTGACGTCAGTCACTCCAGTTTTGGTCCAAGCAGCGTCACCATCAAATAGGATGCATGGGAAACAATATAAGGACTTCCTAGAAACGCTTCCAGAAAGCCAGTCGTTCTTCTTGTACCATTCAGTAATGAAATTACGGACATATTGCTTCCCTCTATCTCTTGCGATTTGCTGCAGATTTATCTCTGGTTGGTCAGCTCCTAACCGTTTTACTTCCACCTTCTCCTCATAGGTTAGGGTGCCGAAAGGCTTCACAAGTAGAGAGTCAATAGTATTCATTTCTGATATTGATACCAATAGAAGAAAGAGATCACGGTATATTAATTTACATTATGTCACAAAATTACTTTAAAATAACAGTGTGTTGATTTCATTGGTATACATTACAGATTGCAAACCCTCATGTGACAAGACTACATCAACATCAAATTTGCACCTATACACATGGACAGAAAATTAAAGGCAATGATACTCACCAACAGTTGACTCTCCTTCTCGGGGTATTCACGTCCAGTAAGTCAACCAACGAGTCCAAACAAATCTGGTTCCACAGATAGTTTGCACCTGGGAAGTGATAGGAAACAAAAAAAAAAACATTAGAACGTTTAAGACCCAAACCGTAACTTTTAAAACCTTAAAAGAGCAAGTGTGACCATATAGGCCCTAACTGCACCTTAAAAACCTTAAATAAATAATTAGGACCTTTTAGGCCCCAACCGCATCTTAAAAACCTTAAATAACAAATAGGGACCATATAGGCCCCAACCGCACCTTTAAAACCTTAAATAACAAATTGGGACCATATAGGCCCCAACCGCACCTTAAAAACCCTAAATAACAAATTGGGACCATATAGGCCCCAACCGCATCTTAAAAACCTTAAATAACAAATAGGGACCATATAGGCCCCAACCGCACCTTAAAAACCCTAAATAACAAATTGGGACCATATAGGCCCAAATTGTAAAAAATAAATAAAAAAAATAATATATATATATATATATATATATATATATATATATATTGATTGATAGATATATTGATTGATATATATATATATATTTATATATATATATATATATATATATATATATATAAATTGATATCAATATATCACAATAAATAAATATATATATATATATATATATATATATATCAAATTGATATATATATATATATATATATATATATTTATTTATTTATTGTGATATATTGATATCAATTTTTATATATATATATATATATATATATATATATATATATATATCCAAATATATATATATACGCATAAAAAATACACATAAATATACATAAACATATACATACAACAATATATATTAATTGATATTTATTATTTGATTAATTGATGTTCTTTATTACTTGTTATATTATATTGTTCATGCATTTCTATTACACATTATTTTTTATACATATTACAGTGCTATTTTTTGGCTATACATGTTACAGGATATTATCCTGTAACATGTATATCACATAAATTAGCCCTGTAATATGTATAATACATACAGGGTCAAACAAGTTCACACTATCCTTTTTTACCCTTACAGGCTTCCATACCTGCTTGCTGATTTGCTAATTTTTTAAAGACTCTCATTGGTTGAAATCGATGTCAATCAAAAATTTCAGCCAATCAGAGTCCTTCAAAAATTAGTATATATAGCAGACCGTGGGAAAAAAACAATTAATCGCGGGAGGGGCTCCTTGTAGGAGGAGCTCTTTTAGTTTTTTTTTTTTTTTAGAGCGTCGTTTTTTTTTTGTGGAGGCCTCTTTCAATGGGCCAGAATGGATGGATGGACAATGGCTTCAATCAACATTGGATTATTTGACCATTGGCTTCAATCAACATTGGATTATTTTGACCATTGGCTTCAATCAACATTGGATTATTTTATTTTGACCATTGGCTTCAATCAACATTGGATTATTTTATTTGACCATTGGCTTCAATCAACATTGGATTATTTGACATGGGCTTCAATCAACATTGGATTATTTATTTTTCATGACTATATCCAGAGGACAGAAGGCCAACGCTGGAGGGGTCAATTTGACAGGTAAGTATGTGCTGTTGTTTATTTTATTTTTTATTAATGTTTGTTTAAAGCTGTTTATTTTTGTATAGAATGTGTTGTGTTACTAACTGTACTGTTAATGTGTTTGTTTACTGTATTTTTTTTCCCTTCCCTTTTTTTTATTTTATCTTTAAAAGTGACAGGCACATATACATGCCTGTTACTTCTAAAAATGGAATAAAAATAGGGGGGGGGGGTAGGTAGTTGGTTCATCCAGGGTGGGGTCGGTCACGCTCAGGCGCCCATCGGTCGCCCATCGGACCGCGTAGGCCACGATCAGGGGTGGCACAGGCCTCATGGGGGTGAACATCCACCCCCATGTGGCCTGGTCAACCCCGCTCACTGCCCGAATACCCGGGTAATCGGGCGGTGCTAGCATAGGCCGCATCGGGGTGGTGGTGATCGGGCCTCGGGGGTGGCATAGGGTGGCGACATGGAGGTCATCAGGGGTGGCACAGGCCTCATCAAGGGGGTGATCCGATCACCCCCATGTGGGCCTGTGCCACCCCGCTCACCACCCGACTACCCCGATCCCGTGATCGGGGTAATCCGGCGGTGGCATGATGGCATAGCTAGCATAGGGCAGGCCTGATCGGGGGTGGCACAGGCCACATGGGGGTGATGGCTGGGGGTGGCACTGGCACCAGGCATTGTAGGCCTAGGGTCGTCGGTGGTAGTTGGTGGGTGGCTGGGTAGGTGGCACTGGCAGGCCAGGCAGGCATAGTGGGGGACTGGGGGTAACTGGTCACCCCTAACTTTTATTTGGGGCTACTAGGGGTTTTGGTTTGGCCAGGGGCAGGGGCAGGACAGGTGCCAGGCAGGTAGACTTACTGTGTTAGGCAGGCAGAGCAGATGTGAGTAGATTCAGCCAGGGAGGTCTCTCAGTCTCAGCGTGACCAGGGTCAGGAAACAGAAAGGGGGAAGGGACAGGCAACTGGTGGTTTTATTGACTGTATCAGTCAATCAAAATGTAAACTCGAGGCCCTATTTGCTGGCGGGCGCTCAGGGCTAACGGTCTGGGTGGGTTTAGATTGATCACTAAGTAACTGGACAGCCTTCCATCATTGATTGGTCAATGATGGAAGACTGTCAGTTATTAATTGATACATTTATGACCGCCCATGCATATCGTCACTGTGATGGTGGGCGGCATGCATTAACGGTCAGGGGGCCAGGCCAGGACTCATTGAAGAGAGAGAAGAGTCTAAGGTTAGTGTACACAGTATAACTAGTGTAATTTGATCACACAGGGTGCAGGCAGGGGGCTATATAGATACACAGCATTAGTTAATGTAGCGCAAGGGTTATTTTAAAGTGACAGTGTCCCTTTACTAACTTTACTTCATTTTTAATACTATTGAGACTTGAAATGATGATGTACACCTTATATTTATTTGTTTTTGGGTTATACTAATACATTGTTGTGTTTTTTTTATTGCAGGGTGAAGAAAATATTTGGGGGGGGCGTTTGCCCTGACGCCCCAATGGACGGGCCGCCCCTGTATAAGTTATTGTTCTAAAATGTCTCCTAATGTGTGGTATGCAGCTGTGGCTGATTTAGCGTCCTTGTTTTCTTCCAACTTTTTCGGAAAATCCGTAGGTGTTTTGCGTGTTTAGGGTCCTTTAGCCTTGTTTTCGTTTTGTTTGGCGGCCATTTTTTCTCTTGCTTAGGTGATTTTAAACTAAACTCCGAAATTTGGACTTAAATCGAGGTGTAACTTCACCTGCAGAGGTCCTGGGTGCCCCCTCCCTGCTGTGGGTAAGCTTTTTATCTGTTTGTTGTGTGTATTTATTGTGTTTCTAATGTTTTTGGGGTCGCGCGGGTTGTGTCCTTGTTTTCGGATCTCGTACGTCTTTTTCGGAAAATCCGTAGGTGTTTGGTGGTGTTTTGCGTCTTTAGAGTGCTGTAGCCTCGTTTTTGTTTTTTTTGCCAGCCATTATTTCTCTCGCTTAGGGGATTTTCGGGTGTCTAAACTCTTTTATTTGTAGCTAAATTGAGGTGTAACTTCAGTTTAAGAGGTCCTGGGTGCCCCCCCTTGCTGTAGGTAAGCTTTTTATGTATTTGTTGTGTGTATTTATTGTGTTTTTCATGTGCGCGGGTTTCGGGCATTTTTTGCGAGATCATCACTGCGCAGGGGAAGGCTTTCCTCTGAGCGCCACACTGGCTGATCCTACCTTCTCCACTTTGTGCTCGGTTGGAGGGGGCAGGCTGCAGCAGGGATGGAAGGGTGGTGTGAATAACTGCTCCATACAGTGTAATCTGAGCTGTTAGCCTGCAGCTTAGTGTTAACTCTGGCAGTGCTGTCTGCTTTTAGAGGAAGCAGGCACTGCCCAGAAAAGCACATGCGAGGAGGGGATTTGGAGGGTGATCTATGGTGAAAGATGGGGTGATAATGAAGCGCCCCTCTCAGAGATCCACCTGTAGGCAGGAGACTAACTCACCTAATGATCTGGCCCTGAGTGGTGGTGGGACAAAAATCAACGTAATCCTAGCTTGCTTAGAGGGCCAGTGAGAGTGAAGGAGAAGAAGTGAATTGGGGTGAAGCGGGAATGTTAAAGGTATTTGTAAGTTTGCTGGATTATGTATGCATCTGATAGAGAAGAATTCCCCAAAAATCCCAAAATAAACATTTAAACACTTACATTTAAGTCAGCAAAATATCTTGTAATTTCTGACAGCTACAAATTAGGGTTAACACCCTCCAAGCCCAGGCTAAATTAATTTAAAATTTAAAATTATTTGTTTTGGCCAATCAGGTTAGCTGAAACTTTTGAATTAACTCTGGGTTCCTGTTTGTGTGAAAAGCACCCTTGGATATGTAGTGTATCACTGATATGTGCTATATATTGCTGCTGACAGGAAGCTGCAAGGAGATTGGCTGAGCAAGCAACAGCAGTTAAATAGTGGGTTAACATTGCTCCCCTGATGCTGCATGCTGATTAGGGGGGGTTGGTCAGATGCCTGTGTAGACACCCCCTGGAGGTGTCAACATAATAATTAGAGGGATTTTTAGATCTTAATAAAAATAAAACAAGAAGTAAGGATTCCATCAGAATTAACGGAAATAAGAATAATTAATATATTAAAACAAGGGAAAAATCCTGAAGATTATAAAAACTATCGCCCAATCTCCTTAATTAACGTTGATATTAAAATTTATTCTAAAATCTTGGCCAATAGATTAAGCAAGATTATACCTTCCCTAATTCATCTAGACCAAACAGGTTTCATCTCGAATAGACAAGCGTCGGACAATACTAGGCGTCTGTTAGACATCTTGTACTATATATAAAAAAAGAGGATCTCCTCCCTGACCCTGTCATTAGATGCAGAGAAAGCCTTTGACAGGGTCAGGTGGGACTTCCTAGAGAGTGTTCTGGAGAGTTTCGGCCTAAAAAGTTTTGCGTCAACAGCAATAAAACCCCTCTATGTAAATACTATAGCACATATTTCATCTTCACAATTTAGTTCGGGTAAATTTTCAATATCAAACGGTACTCGTCAGGGTTGTCCACTGTCACCATTGCTCTTTGTCTTATTTCTCGAACCTTTATTGATTAAAATTAGAGACTCGGCAGAAATAAGAGGGATCGAAATAGGACAAGAGGAATATAAAATAATGGCATATGCGGATGATATTATTATAACAATAACAAACCCTGAACACTCTTGTAGAGCACTTCAGACCAGCCTGGAGGAATTTGGTAAATTTTCCTATTTTAAAATTAACCAACAGAAAACCGAAGTCCTGACCCATAACATTCCATTAGAAGAAAAAAATAGGTTAATGGATGCATATTCCTACTGCTGGAAGTCCTCCCATATAATACACCTGGGGGTAAAATTCCCAGACTATATAAAAAATATCTTTAAAGATAATTATAATGATATATCGAAACAAATAAGAAAACAGGTGAATGATTGGAGATCTATACAGCTACCATGGTTATCTAGAATAAACGCAGTTAACATGAGTTTAATTCCTAAAATTACATATATAATGAGATGCCTTCCAGGTAAAATACCGGTTTACTGTATAAAGAACATTCAAGACATAATAGATGACTATATTTATCTGGGGAAAAAACCAAGAATTAAAAAATCTACTATATGCAAGAAATTGGAGAAAGGGTGTCTAAATGCTCCCTCTATTAAAGAGTTAAATAAAAAAATTATTTTAACACAAGCACCCGGATATAATTATAAACAAAATAGTCCTAGATGGTTAACATTAGAGGATTCCCTATCGGGTAGAATCCCAATAGATAATATATTATGGACTTCCGAGTACAAACAGAAAGGGAATTTAGAATTGCCTCCTAATATTAAATATATTATCAACATATGGCACAAAAATAAAATAAAACTATCAATAGTGCAGTCCCCTTCTTTGGCAGCTCCAATAGATTTCCTTAAAAATAATTCGAATGGATTATTTCTAGCCCTACTAAAACTATATAATATTAGAAAAGTAGGTGACCTTTTTGAAAAAGGAAACTTAATGGAATTGAAAAGACTCAAAGAGAAATTTAATATAGATAAAATTACCTGGTTAGACTATGAAGGTCTACAAAGACACCTTACTTCCCTAGGATACAAAAATATTAATATGAATAAAATCTGGAAAATGGAAGAGTATTTAATCAAAGATGAATCGTCACACATTATTTCCAAATTCAGTAATATAATTGATGAAAACACTCCCTTTGAAAAGAGTGTGGGTATATTAGCCTGGGAAGATGACTTGAAAATCATAATACCGGCGGAAGATTGGACTAAAATTTTTAGTATTGTTAAGAAATCATCAATTAATTCTTCATACAATGAAATGATGGTCAAGTTAATCCATAGATGGTACTACGTCCCTTATAGATTAAAAACAATATATAACAACCTAGATGGCCTATGTTGGAAACAATGTGGTCTATCAGGCACAACTATTCATATGTGGTGGGATTGTAAAAAAATTAAAATATTCTGGACGAAAGTAAGTAAAGAACTTTTGGTTCTTATTGGTAAACAAATTCCTTGTAATCCGATAATATTTATTTTACACTCACAAATGGAAATCTTCCCATTAGGAGAAAGATTATTAATATCACACATTTGCCTAGTTGCTAAAGGGTTATTATTGAAATATTGGAAACAACCACATGTACCCTCCTGGAAAGAATTAGAGAACACTATCTCAAAAAATAGAGAATTGATGAAACTAGAACCGCTAGTTAATTCCCGAGATAATATCCCTAAGGCCACTCGTTTAATAAAATGGCAGCTCTGGGACCAATATTTAATATCAAGCTAGATAAATGGGGGCGATGAGATGGCTATTGACAATGTTCCCGCGACGAATACCAAGGGAGAGGTAAGGTGAGAGAGAGAGAAATTTCCCTTTTTTTTTTTTCTCTTCTTTTCTCCTCTTTTTTCCCTTTCTCCCCCTCCTTTGTTTTCTGTTGATTGTAAAGTTTAAACTGGAGAGATATCAGATATGTGTATATTCGTGTATTGCCTATTATTCTCTCTTGTATGGTGTTTATGAAAAAGATAAAAAAAAATAAAAAAAAAAAATAAAAAAAATAAATAAAAATAAAATGTTTTATGAGATGTGCTGCATACACATATGCTTCTTTTTTTGCCTATGGAGAGCAGACATGTTTTAATCCAACAAACTTAGATATCCCTTTAAGAGACAGCATATGGTTCACTGATGTAAGGTCTGAGGGAGGCTAAATAGTGGTAGAAAGCTCCTCCCACAACTCCAGTTTAACACCTGTTTTTATAGTAAAATCCAGATTATCCGACATTCAACCAACCAGGACTCTCAAGCAACCGGCACCTGCCTCATTCCCTGATTGACAAAAACTCTCACTTAATCGCCATTATCCGGCACAAACAGCATCCAAATTTATTTTTTAAATGTCAACTTTTTTTCTGTCATTTTTTTTAGCTTTATATGACTTAGATTAGATAGCAGTAGCTGTTTAATAGATAGTTTAAGGGTTTTTAGGGGGGGGGGGTAGGATTAATTAGTCTTCATAAAACATGGACTCTCAAGCAACTGGCATCCGGCAATAGGCAGTCCCTGTGGGTGCCAGATAACGGGGAGTTTACTGTATATATATATATATATACATATATATATATTTATAAACACTCACGTTGTATTAAGTTTCCCATATACTGGGAAGAACCAGTTGCAGGCGTAATATGTGTAGTTATAAGATAGCCTGCATGGTCATAGTATGAAGTTGCAAATGTCCAGTATTTCTAATATTACATTCCTACAGTGCCTTGCAAAAGTATTCACCCCCCTTGACTTTTTACCTATTTTGTTACATTACAGCCTTAAGTTCAATGTTTTGTTAATCTGAATTGTATGTGATGGATCAGAACACAATAGTCTAAGTTGGTGAAGTGAAATGAGAAAAATATATACATAAAACTATTTTTTAGAAATAGAAAACAGAAAATTGGCATGTATTCACCTCCTTTGTTATGAAGCCCATAAAAAGCTCTGGTGCAACCAATTACCTTCAGAAGTCACATAATTAGTGAAATGATGTCCACCTGTGTGCAATCTAAGTGTCACATGATCTGTCATTACATATACACACCTTTTTTGAAAGGCCCCAGAGGCTGCAATACCTAAGCAAGAGGCACCACTAACCAAACACTGCCACGAAGACAAATGAACTCTCCAAACAAGTAAGGGACAATGTTGTTGAGAAGTACAAGTCAGGGTTAGGTTATAAAAAAATATCCAAATCTTTGATGATCCCCAGGAGCACCATCAAATCTATCATAACCAAATGGAAAGAACATGGCACAACAGCAATAGAGTATCTGTACATAGGACGACAATAAGCCGTATGCTCCATAGAGTTGGGCTTTATGGCAGAGTGGCCAGAAGAAAGCAATTACTTTCAGCAAAAATCAAAATGGCACGTTTGGAAGACTCCCAAAATGTATGGAGGAGGGTGCTCTGGTCTGATGAGACTAAAATGTAACTTTTCGTCCATCAAAGAAAACGGTAAGTCTGGCGCAAACCCAACACATCACATCACCCAAAGAACACTATCCTCACAGTGAAACATGGTGGTGGCAGCATCATGCTGTGGGGATGTTTTTTAGCAGCCGGGACTGGGAAACTGGTCAGAGTTGAGGGAAAGATGGATGGTGCTAAATACAGGGATATTCTTGAGCAAAACCTGTACCACTCTGTGCATGATTTGAGGCTAGAACGGAGGTTCACCTTCCAGCAGGACAATGACCCCAAACACACTGCTAAAGCAACACTTGAAGGGGAAACATGTAAATGTGTTGGAATGGCTTAGTCAAAGCCCAGACCTCAATCCAATAGAAAATCTGTGGTCAGACTTAAAGATTGCTGTTCACAAGCGCAAACCATCCAGTTTGAAGGAGCTGGAGCAATTTTGCAAGGAGGAATGGGCAAAAGTTCAACATGTGGTTAGCTCATAGAGACTTATCCCAAGCAACTTGGAGCTGTGATTGCCGCAAAAGGTGGCTCTACACAGTATTGTTTTAGGAAAGTGAATAGTTATGCACATTTACTTTTTCTGTAATTTTGGTCCTATTTGTTGTTTGCTTCACAATAAAAAAAACATCTTCAAAGTTGTGGGCATGTTCTGTAAATGAAATAATGCAAATCCTTAAACAATCCATGTTAATGTCAGGTTGTGAGGCAACAAAACATGAAAAATGCCAAGGGGGTAAATACTTTTGCAAGACACTGTATATAACATTAAAAAACATCAGCAAAGCTGCAAGGTGGACTATATATAGGCAATTGGTTACCACTCAAGGCTAACATGCAGTGGAGGTTGGTTTTTGGATAGGGTTGGAGAACAATGTTAGAGCATAGTTCAAATTAATACACATTATTTTACCTGTAATATTTACATATAGTTTACTAGTTACACATATTAGTCACTTGGCATAAGCTATACTACATTATCATGTCATCTAGCCTATACTCTATACCTAAAACCTCTTAAAACAGAAGCCTCTATCAATTCTGAAACACATATCCCTACACATCCCACACATTTAAGAAACTGTTGAAAATACAAATAGCCCATCCCCACCTCAGAAAACATATGTGGGTGGTGACAGGGATTTTATCAGTGAATGTCTGTGTTTCTGACAGTGACTGGTGTGAATGGAGGTCTTTTGAGTGTGTCTAGAATGGAAGGGGATACCGGAGGGGAGGGCAAAGGAGAGTTGTAGAGATGGAGCCAGAGGGTGGCCAAGGTACTGGAAGAAAATAAACAGCAGTGGAGTGAGAGAGTGCTGTGGATATAGGGAGAACAGGATTTGAGAAACATGGGAGTCAGAAGAGGAGGCTAGCATCTCTATATGGTGGAGAGTAAGGTGTACCAAGTCAGCAAGGCACACAAGATGCAGGAACAGAGGAGGATTTGGGATCAGTGGGGGGGAGGGTCCAAAAGAGAGAGAATTACTTATATTATATCTGAATGGATAACATCTGTAAATACAAATTATGCTATAGGGAAATTAAGTCTCAAAACGAATGTAAGCTAATATAACAGCTTAGGAATCATATAAAAAAATTAAATGGTGAAAGAACACCTTAACAATAGTGTTTTTTTACATGTAACAAACAGATTAATAGATTCCTAAGGAGGCAATCAGGCCCCAGGAAGGCACTGAAAAAAAGTCTTCAAGTGAAACACAAGAATTTTAAACATTCCAAAAACAAGGAAACACACATGGTCAAAAAGAGGATGTTAAACTCAGTAGATGAACATGATCATGTATTTAAATACAGCAAACAAGAAATTTTGATATTAAACAAATAAGAGAAGCGAATGAATATATTACATTTATGTAACAGTAATTTGAATATATATGAAATACAGTTATTTACTTTTACATTCAAGTCTAAGCCTAATACATTTAAAATGTATATCAGCCTGCAAACATTTGTGAGGAATCTTAATCTTTAAGACATGTATTTTTAATGTTAGAGTTACACCAAAATTAACTAATTAATCTAGAGGAAAAAATACTGTCAGATTTATTGTTACAAGATTTAAAAGATGAAACAAATTATGCTGAATCTGATATAAACGTAGATTTCTCTTTTAACTCAGAGAATTGTATTATTCATGGTTCCAGAAAAAGGAAATCTGTTTTCTACCCAATGCAATCAGAAGGAGAATGTATTAGAATATTCCAGTAAGTACCGTATTTTTCGCCATATAAGACGCACTTTTTCTTCCCCAAAACTGGGGGGAGTTTGTGCGTCTTATACGACAAATACACATTTTGCCTGCATTAAAACTGCCCTTAACTTTGTGTGGTGCTTGCTCGCAGTCCTCTTTTTATGCTGTGTGTGCTGCAGGCTGGATTTGTGGCATGTACTGCGGGCTGTGGAGACTTCTCTGACCCTCCCTGCACGGCCAGGCTGTGTGTGTTCGGGCTTCCCTCTCCCTCCTATAGCGCGCCTTGCCCCCCCCTCCCGACAGTCTAACCATGTGCTGCCCGGGCACCATGTCAACGCTCGGCTGAGCTTACCGGTATCTTTCACTCCATCAGTGCGGGCTGTGCCTCCTCATGTCTCCCTGGTCAGTCTCATTCCTTGCTGGGCAGTGTGGGCACAATTGCGCCGCTTCTGTGCATATCTCCCGGGCACTGTATCAATCTTGCTGGGCAGTGTGGGCACAATTACGCTGCTTCTGTGCATATCTCCCGGGCACTGTATCAATCTATGCTGATTAATAGCTGTTCGCATGACACCTGCATGTTACCCTTTGTGGTCAGTGTAACAGTTGTAAACCAAGAACCACAAAATTCTCTCCAGCAGCATTCACTCAAACTAGATGGCATATGAGGGGGTTACGAGACCACCAGATGAAATATGGGGGTTAGAGAGCATCAGATAAAATATGAAGGGGTACAGGACCACCAGATAAAATATGAGGGGGTATGAGACCACCAGATGAAATATGGGGGGTTAAAGAGCACCAGATGAGATATGAGGGGTATGAGACCACCAGATGAAATATGAGGGGGTACGAGACCACTTGATGAAATATGGCTGGATAAGAGAGCACCAGATGAAATATGAGGGTTTATGAGACCACCAGATGCAATATGGGGGGTTAGAGAGCACTAGATGAAATATGAGGGGGTAGGGGAAATGAAGAACATATTGGTAATATTGACAGTTCTTTAATTTCTGGACTCTTGCAGAAAATGACCGTTACCTCCTTTTAAAAATGTCTAAGCAGAAGAGACTAGCATATAAAGTTGCTTTCAAGCTGGAAGTAATAAAATTTGCTAAGAAACATGGAAACAGAGCAGCGGAGAGACACTTTGGGCCACCTCCAACTGAGAAAATGATAAGAGAGTGGAGGAAACAGGAGGATCAGTTCCAAAAGTTGGATAAAAGCAAGCACACCTTACGTGGACAAACTGCAAAGTGGCCAGAGTTAAAAGTTGAAGTGAAGGAGTGGATCACACGTCACCGGCAAAATGGACTTTCTGTCTCAGCAAAAATGATAATCTATGAGGCCAAACACATTGCTGTGGAGAAAGGCATTCAGGATTTCACCGGATCACCATCGTGGTGCTATAGATTTATGAAGAGATCTGGCCTTTCTATGCTTACCAAAACCAGAATTGCACAAAAAATGCCAAAGGAATACGATTCAAAGATTCTGTCTTTTCATAAGTTTGTTATTGATGCAAGGAAGAAGAATAACTTTGCAATTAGCCAGATTGGGAACATGGATGAAGTCCCACTAACGTTTGATGTGCCATCTAACAGAACCGCAGATAACAAAGGAGCCGTGAAGGAGGACATTGTTGTAAAATCCTTCAAGAAGTGTGGCATTAGTAATGCTTTGAATGGCACAGAAGACAACGTCTTATTTGACACCAGTGAGGAAGAAAGTGATGACAATGACTGCGTGGATCTGTCCTTCCTAATTTCTGATAGCAGCGAAGAAGAGGAATTTACAGCCTTATTTTTGTTACTTTCACTGTTTACTGACTTTACTGACTGTTAATGAGAGTAAAGATAGTTCTTAATATGTTACATGGTTGACATAAAATTGTTCTTAAACTGCTGTTAACTTTATACAGTTGATATAAAATATTTTACTACAGTATTTGGTTCAGAATCTTTTCCTCCTTTAAAATTGGGTGCGTCTTATATTCCGGAGCGTCTTATAAGGCGAAAAATATGGTAGTTAAGGAAAACAGAGAGAAATATTTACCTATAGGAAGGAAACAATGGCTACCCAAATACAATGATAACACAGGCCAACACACATTTTGGTACCTCAATCGTTAGAGCTGTTTCTGGGTATATTTGATCTGCTGATTCCAAAAATGGCACCAGTTCTCCCGTCAGCTCTAGTTTTTGATATACAGAACCTTATGCCATACTGTATACCACTTTATGGTTTATAATACAGGCATTCAACACACAAGAAGCTCCATTTGTAAGACTTCCGAGAGTGGGAACTGCCAGGACAAACCCCATAAGATTCCATCATGTGTGCATCCCATCTTCCTTGGTATCTGGCTTCCATTGTTTTTATGTCTTGGTGAAAGCTTTCACCTTGCTCTTCGATTAAGTCACCAAGGTTCTCTGGAAAGCGAACTGATTGTGCAGATAATGGACTTTAACAGTCATGTTACAGCCAAGCCTGTTGAAATAAAAGCGCTTATCCTCTACTAATTGTGTGTAGTTGTCTGCCTTCTTGTTGCCAAGAAAGTGTTTCACAACAAGAACAAATAAAGACCAGGGACATGACTCAATTTCATTCATTGATGCTATGAAATGTGGGTCATTTATAAGTTGTCTGATCTGTGGACCATCGAAAATTCCTGCCTTCAGTTTTTCCATGGTAAGTCCAGGTAATTTATGTGCTATGTATTCAATGCAAGAACCGTCTTTATTCAAAGCCTTTACAGATTGTTTCATCAGGCCTAGCTTTATATGTAGTGGTGGCAGTATGATTCTATCTTGCGCTACTGTAAGAAATCAACTAATAACTAAATAATTAATGTATAATTTCTACAAGTAATAAGTTCTTTTGGACAAATAAATAAACAAACATATGAATAAGTTTATAATTAAAATATATATTTTACATAAATCAAGATACTGTTACATAATGGGTTTTAGACAAAACAGATAACAGACAAGAAGTATTAAGGCAATATTTCCAAATATAATACTGATATGAATTCTACATTATGTAATATAAAAGATAAAGGATAATACCACTTGTGGTCAGTTTTGGAAGTTCAGCCTCCATCAGGTTCTCTTTGGTCAGGATCAGGCTCTGCTCAGCTGGGCTCATCTGCCACACTTCTCTCTGGACTGCATGAAGGCTCCTTCTACCTGGGCCAGCCGGTGCCTGTGCTGGTTGCCTGTGCTGGTTGCCATCTCCTCCATAGATTCTTGGCTTTTTATATCATACAGTATTGTAGCTCATGACCCACCCTCTCTATACGTCATACATGGCTATAAGTTGAAATTATACTGTTGGTGTCTATACAGGCTGTAACATTACACTCATATACACCCATCTAGAGTCTTGTATTCAGCTGTCTAAAAATGAACACTTAAGACTTGCTGTTTTTAAATAGAAGAAAAAGGTATGATCTCTACCTTATTATACCATTGGTGCTTGACACCACTATTATCTAAACAATATAGATAACTTTATTGGGATATTTTAATCCGGAAATAGCGCCGCTTAAAAGTTATAAAAATAGGTGCACAATATAGAATAAATAAATACTATATGATATAAGAATGAGGATAGATCAGTATCATCACCAATATAGAGATCTGGTCATGAGAGGTACCCTAAATAAAGGGTTAACGTATTCAAAAATAATAGATGAATGAAATATTGAATCCTCATATATCAGAATAAACTGATATACCTGAAAAAGTCAGGATATACTGATAATCATCGGATTATTCTATAGAAAGCACTATAAAGAAAAAACTAATGTTAAAAACAAAATATAGAGTAAAACAGAGATCATAAATAAACTTGCTGTTTTTACTGTAAATAAGACCTTTGTGATTCTCTGAGTTATTTTGAGCAGAGCTACTCACACCTGTTGTCTTTTCCCACACACAGACTTGGTTTTTAGCTAATTACATACACATATAGCTAGCTAATTTATAAACATCTATAATTTATATATATATATATATTTGTGTGAGTAATAAAAAGACCTGAGGTATAATGTCTTGATACAAACACATAATTGTTAGAACAAATTATTAACACTAGATTTCTTACAGTTGTATATCACATATATAGTTGTGAGCGTACGAGTTGTTGCTAACGCTGCGGGCTCGCGTAGCGAGCCCGCGGCCCTCGCGAAGCGAGGGCCGCGACTCGCGTAGCGAGCTGCGGCCCTCGCGTAGCGAGGGCCGCGGCTCGCGCAGCGAGCCGAGGCCCTCGCGAAGCGAGGGCACTGCCCGAGGGTCTCAGTTGCTGGCATGGAGCGCCGAAGGCGCTCCATGCCAGCAACTGAGGACCCTCGCGAAGCGAGGGCCTCAGTTGCTGGCATGGAGCGCCGTAGGCGCTCCATGCCAGCACCTGAGGACCTCGCAAAGCGAGGGCCGCAGTTGCTGGCATGGAGCGCCGAAGGCGCTCCTTGCCAGCAACTGCGACCCTCGCAAACTTCACGTCGCAACCCAAACACTACGACACACACATTACGACACTCGCAAACAACATACGACACACGTTCACACACATTACGGACTCGCAACACTCGGACGCAACTCGCAAACATTACAAAATGTAAAACACAATACATACACACACCACATACATAAAAAACTTACCTACACCAAGAGGGAGCACCCAGCACCTCAAAAATACAACTTACATCTCGATTTTACTTCAAATAAAACAGTTTAGAGACTAAAAAAAAAACGAAGCGAGAGAAAAAATGGCCGCCGAACAAAACGAAAACGAGGCTACAGCACTCTAAACTCGCAAAACACCACAAGAAACTCGCAAAACACCACAAAACACCTACGGATATTCCGATACAAACGTATAACACACATTACTCGCCATTTCACGCCAATGCGGAAGTACACGACAACGGTTTGGGCTCGCGCACGCACAGTGTTACACTGCACACATTCAGCACGCTTACACAGCAGATCCACACCACTAATGCTGCAGCAACATCAAAACACATTCACAGCTCTTCCACACAATGCTTTAAAATAGGTAAAGTATATTCATTTATTAATGTATTATATATTTCATTATTACACACTAAACAGCATTAGCTACCTTACAATTTCATTGCCGTCATTTTTTGACGGGCAATATTCTAGTAAATTATATTTATAAAATACACATTGAAGTCATGTTAAAAGTTGTCTGCATATAAGCCATATTTTACACTACCAATGGTTCATTTATTACATTTTGTCCTCCAACCAACATATATTCCCTCGACGGACAATCTTGTCTTGCCCAATGTTCATGTTTGGCTCTATTATCCCACATCTATATCTAAGAAACTAAAACTTGACTAATTGAATTACCAGGACCTTTGTGTGCTCCCATGTATATAAGACCTGTGTGTTTCAATAAAGTGCATTACCTCTTTTGATAGCTTACAAGTGTCAGCTGTATTTTTGAGGGGTGGAAAAGAGCTTTTAAATGACTTTGCTCCAGTACAACTATAAAGGAATCCCACATCTATGCTCCAGAACTGAAATCCTTAGCACAACACACAGAGAGAGGACCTAACTGGTAAGATATATTAATTGGCAAGTCCAGTTGGTCTGTCCCCGTTACAGTATTCATAAATATGGACTTTACAAATTCAGATTTTCCTAAATAATTTCTATGTCCATGGCTTACACAGCTCTTAGTATTGCTAGTTAGGTACCTACTTGAAAACAAGCATTTTTTCTTGAAATAAGCATGATATGCCACTATAGTACATCAGATGAAAGGTAGGAACGAGTATTTATTGAAAACGTCTGAAATAAAAAGACCCCACAAAATCAATGTTAACACAACTGTTTTGGAAAGACAGCTTGGTGGACTACCTGGATATTGCGGAAACTCTTACTTGACTATTTAGTGACTTTTTTTCAGCCTATCTACTTATGAACCATACATACAGTATTTTTACAAGTCTATACTATCTGTTTATGATGTTTATTACAACTCATGGACTACTAGTGGCCATGAGACCACAGTATAGGAATGTATCATATGTATAAATCATATTTATTACTCAAAGTCAACTATTTGTAGTCTGAAAGTCAACAAAAGTAGTCTGGTTTTAGTGTACCATTGTCTCAATCCCACAATGGATCCATATCTACCGATATTAATGATAGCTCCAATCTGATGTTATACCAGATTATCACTCAAACTACATCTTTAAGCTAACACATTATATTGCTTTCGGTTTTAAAGAACTGTCTTCTTCTGCCAGTTCCCACAGCTGACTCCTACAGCTTGGTATCTGATTGCACAGCTCTTAAAATGTTTCAGTCTCTGAAACAGAATCTGATTATAGCTATCACATACCATAAGAATTGTGTTGTGACATTTCTTTTGAAGGGGAAAGGAATAACTTCCACACTTGATCTATATCTATATCTATATATATATATATATATATATATATATATATATATATATATGTATATGTATATATATATATATATATATAATATATATATATATATTTATTTATACACTCAATTATACAGCTACATATATATATAAGAATTACATTTTCAAAGATATGTTTTATGAAAGAAAATGTATTCTCTCTTCCAGTAATTCCCAAAGGCACCACAGCTGTCTGCACTGTGGGAGTCATAAAATATTGTTGATGAATGCACTTCAGGGAGCTAGGTGAGTCATCTAAATTAGATAGCCAGTGCAGCCCTCCAAATGTGCTGTTTTGAGTGTGCTAATCTAGTTAGTTGAATGAGGGATGTAGTAGAGAAAATTGTATTGTAATGAGTCTGCTCCACAGAAGGCTGAAAAAAGCTTAGAGATAGTTGAATAGAATTTTATATCCAAACCATATAAAAAGGACTCCTGGTGCATTTCCCATTTTACAAATGCTTTGTGCTGATTTATGACAAGAAGGAAGGTTTTATTTTAGGGCTTTGCATTGTTCATGTTTGCTTTTATTGCTAAGGGTGCCGTGTTAAAAAGAATGAAATGGCTATTGAATTATTCTCTTATATGGCATGGTCTATAATTAGGGACAACATGAAATCAGGTGTATATAATGAATGGAAGGAGATTTGGTATGTATGAACAAATATAAATCAAGAATTGATGAAAAACTGGACAGATTCTATGAGTTGTGCTGGTTATTTTTTTTGCAATTATAATAAATGATGAAAATGCATGATTCAGTGTTAATTTGATATTATTAGAGCCTAACATACAGCATATAAACACTATTAGCACCAACAATTATTTAATTTGTTTCAGTTTTATAGAGTTGTAAAGGGAGAGCTGTATTTCAGCACAAGATTCTTAAATACCAGATAATATATACTAAATAATATATTGCATGTCTGTGGTTATTCTAGGGTGAGTAGTCGGCAAGCGTATTTAAGTTAGCCTAGAGCAGCATACACACAAAACATGCCTCTGCATTGTTGGCTTCATTACAAATTATTGGAAAATGTTCCTCCCTTAAAATAGGTATTATTAGGTGGGTATGTAACATGACAGATGACAGATAATTGTACCAGAATCTAGAATCAGACAACTATAGAAGGCTTTAAATGAGGCAATTGCCCAGTATTTCGAGTGTGTGTCACTGTTTTGAGTGAAATTAGACTGATACTACAGAATATTTTTCCATGTGATGGTCACAAGTGAGTTAAAAGAGTGATGCTCTTTGAGTATGTTATCAGACCTATATATATATATATATATATATATATATATATATATATATATATATATATATATATATACAAACCTATTTATGTGTTGTCTATTCTCAAATTGAGCGACTCTGACTCTATTTTTGTTTAATTATAGATATATATCCTGGAAGTCCACTTTTGGATTGCTACCGTGTCATGGTGAAGGGGCTCATGTATCTCAATGAAGCTGTGAGCTATACCATGTAGGGTCACCCAAGATAGGCAGGTCATAGCAGAGGGGTCAGACAAATCATAATCCACATGAGAATGAACTGGCAACCAACTCCAGTATCTTTGCCAAGAAAACCTTAAGGAATGGCACACCCAGACACAATATGACCACAGTGTGCTATGGTCCATAGGGTTACGAAGAGTCATACACAGCTTGACTAAACACACACACATCCTGGAAGTAAAAGTTCACAAAACATGTCCTCTGTTTCAGAAGTCTTGGCATGATATTATAAGAGCTGTAGAAATGCATATAATCTCATTTAGATGCATTTGTACTGCAAAGCTGGACACTGGTATAGATTGGTAGGGATACTGACGATGTACATAAGCATGTTTGTTTACACCCATATTCATAACAAATTATGCATCCCCAGTATGATGGTTAGGTTGTGTCTTCTGTATCCTTTGATTAAAAGCCTATCAATTAATCTAACATATAGCATTATAACTAAATACAGAGTAGGTAAAGGCAATCAGCCTGGAAGGGTACTTCCTCTATCCTTTACCTGTTCAAATGTACCAATTACAGACATTTTACACATCCTCTTGATATAATGTATGAGACTAGCAGAACCACAAGTTGTCCATGCCACATACTTTACTGACAAACAAGTAAGGATTAAATGTGAAAATGATGTAATGCTAAAATACAGCAACTGCATTTAGTTAGCACCAGTCCAACATTTAAACAATACTATGAACCAAATAAGTCTAAAAAATACAACTTTAACAAATGAGTTTGAGACAAGCAGATGGGTAAACATGCATTTTAAGTAACTATAATGTCTTTATCCAAATAGTTTTATCCATATTTATTATTTTCATAATCAGCTCCAGCTGGGAATGTTTAATCCTCCACAGTTAACATTTTAACTACGTGTATAATAAAAAATGCATTATGACCTCATAGGTGTCTAGTTTGGTATCATCAATATTATTATGGATGATGTGGTATCATGGATGAGGAATAATTGTGTTCCTCCATAAAAAGTACTGGAAACTAGAGCATTACTCATTTTCATCATTAATCATTATCTTTCATCATGTATAATAATGATTTATAGATACAGAATGTAAAAAATGAGCATTTAAATATCCTCAATGTTTTCTTTTCGCAATTCCATTTTGGTTCAATTTGAAAAAATAAAAAATAAATGCGGTTAGCCTAATGTTTTTTGGCACTATTAATACGGAGCATGTCACCACTTGCTGCATTGTGATCCTAGTAATGTGAAACCTCACCGTTGTGGGCATGGCTATGAAATGTGAATGATGGCAGCATGCAGGGGAGTAAATAAAAAGAAAGGGAATGGTTCTAGAATATGAGAAACGTTTAATCTGTGGCTTCTTAGTAGTAAGCAAATTCCCAAATTGCATATGGAAATTACATTGAGGAGGATAAACTAATTAATTAAACTTAGCAGAGACTTTTATATAGAACAAAATAACTTACACAAATCGTCTCTAAGCATTAGTATGTCAATTTATCACTCATCATTAGGGAATAGCTTTGATTGTGTATAGTATACCTAAGTTGACTAAGTTAAATTGGCTAATGGATCAGCCAATAAGAAGATGAGATGGAATGATTATAAGAGGTAGTCTTCTCTGACATCCAATCAGATTTCTAGATTGTCTGTACCTTTTCACAGATTGGCTGAAAAGTGATTGAGAGGGTAGGTAGGTTGGGTAGAGTTTAGGGTCAGGGTGGTGGTCCACCCTAGCCCACATAGTCAAGTAGAGGTTATTGTGGCCTAAATAGGGACACTTATTTTGTCCCAGCCCCACCACACAAGACTTGCCCTTATTATTTAATTTATTTTTTATTATTTCCTTTGTGACAGGGAAGGGATAAGCCTGTGAAACGTCCATTTATTTTCAATATTTAGAGTTTAATTATTTCATATACATTTATTTTACAAAGCTCTGTGATAGGGTTTGTGATCAGGACGCAGCGCATGCCCACTAGGACCTAGAGTAGGAGAATGTAGGTATGCATGTCGGTGGTAACCTACCACTATATGGCTCAACTTCTGGGGGCTCGTTTTAATACATTAACTTTAGTAAATCACACAAAGCCTTGAGATGTGCTGAGTAGTCTTAGTAAAATTATCTCACTATCAAACTATTATCTATATCCCTGTCTCTTGTAATAATTTAAGATGTGAATCATTGGTGCAGACCATAGGCATTTGATGCTCAAATTTCTCTTTTAGTTCTAATCTAATTACAGAGTCCCAGTTTTGTGGAATGTAAAACATTAATGTCTAAGATTTCTGCTTGGCAGAACACTCCAGAGATAATTTATATTCATCTGACTACCTGTTTATAAAATATGTGAAAGTTTTTACAGTTTTCATTATAACATATGACTATTTGCTAAATGTATTATTCTAATGTTTTTCAATTTAATTATAAAACGAATTGCTAAATGCTAGACTTCCCCCCAATTTTTCATACATATTTATTACTCCAGAGTAATGATACCATGCTTTGTGAATTTATTTTCTCTTTATATTATAGCTTAGCATTCAGTTTTGTTAGAGGAATAATAACATATTTTTTATGCAACTTTTCTTACAGTAGTATTTTCTTTATAAGTATTTTTTACATATTGGAAGCAGATTTTGATTTAGGATATGCTCACAGCTGTTTTTGTTTACATATTTATCTGTAGAGTAAAAGCGTAGATAAATGGTAGTTTAAAAAAAAAAGTGTGTTTACAGCATACCAATAGGTTATGAATGTACAAAATCTTTTACCGTTTGATAAATAGCTTCTACTTTTTTATGCCCACTTTTTACAGCATTTGATAAATATATAATTTGTATATTATAATTTATTTTCTTCATTTAAAATAAATATGCCCAAAAAATAATAGCACCACGACAGATGCTGAACAAAAAAACTAAAAATACAGTTGAAATCATTTTAAAAGGACCTCTTAAAACATTTTCTCTCCATCTGTAAAGGTATCTATAAAATAGTCAGGAACTAAATGCTTTTAAGAAGTTGTGTGCATATATATATATATATATATATATATATATATATATACATGTTTGATTTATGTGTTATGTATATTTTTCTGTAAATGTGCATGTAAAAGCTTCCTTCTTCCCATGCACTCCACACAATCCTTCTCCAATTTCCTTCATGTCCTACAACAGTGGTTTCAAAACTTCTCCTCAAGGACCCCCAGACAGTGTCAAGATTATGATTTAACTGTGTCTTAACAGGTGAGGAAATTAGGGGCTCCATGACCTGTTGAATACTAATTGCCTCACCTGTGTTAAATCAAGATCCTGACCTGACTGGGGGTCTCTAAAAAGAGGTTTGGGAATCATTGCCCTACATCCTCCCTGAAACCTAACTATTCAATACTCTTCTCCCATTCTCATCTTTCATTGGACTTGTAGTATATTGAAGTTTTAGAATTAAATATTTCATTAGCCAATCCGATTTTGTAACTTAGTGAAAAGATTTGTGACTGATGTCTATTGCACACCAAGCTTCTTCTGTCAAACTGTTGTAGCCCTCAAACTAAGTGACTTTGTGGTTCTTTGTCTTAAACTGTTCCGCTTTAACAAGAAACTGCCTAGTATACCACCTTTGTAGAGTAGTTGTATTGGTCTTAAAAGAGCACTGGCTTTGACCTCAGTTAAGTTTTTACATTGGCAATGATCTATTATTTTTCCATCTTTAAAATTGTAGTCCTCTAGAGGGAGTCCAGAATTACCATATGTATAACTCACCAAAGCAGCGTGCACCTCTTCTTAATATGCCACTTGACATTTGTAATATTTCAATGACCTTTAAGAGAGCAATCTTAAATGTTTCATTTGCATTGTTTACAGAAATATATTCATATTCTGTTTCATGTTTCCTGTTTGTAGCATCCGCACCTGTGGCAGTTGTCATAAACTGAGCAAGAACCTGGCCTATCTAGAGGATGTACACACAATTAAGTTTACCTGAGCCTCAGAAAATACTTTCAGATTTTCCTGCTGCATTTAAAGACAACTGTGACAAAACTTGTAATCTTAAAGAACTATGCTAAGGAAGTGTTTTTAGCATTATTATTATTATAGTTTATTTATAACGCGCCAACATATTCCGAAGCTCTGTACATAAGATAAGTTCCAGGCAAAGGTAAATTCAAAACATAACAAAGCAAGGAGGGCCCTGTCTTTGAGCCTCAAATCCAGTGTCCATAGTGCTTTCCCCAAAGCACCCTGCAGGACTGAAACATTGCAGGCTTACAACCTAAAGGTATTGTGTGTGGTAAAGGAGGGAGAGAGAGGTGATGAGCGCGTTAGGGAGGAAGGTGATATGCTTCTTTAAAGAGATGCGTTTTTAGTGAGGTGCTGAATGTTTTGAGGCAGGAGGACAATCTGGTGGAGCGAGGCAAGGAGTTCCAGAGAATAGGGGCAGCACAAGAAAAGTCCTGAAGGTGAGAATGAGAGGAGGTGACAAGAGTTGTAGAATGAAAGAGGTAATTTACAGAATAAGTCTAGCAGAGGCGTTCATTATGGATTGAAGTAAGGGTTGGCGGGTGGTAGGTAGGCCAGCAAGAAGCGAGTTAGAGTAGTCAAGTTGAGTAATGATGAGAGACTGTATTAGGATTTTAGTTGTGTCTTGTGTAAGATAGTGGTGAATTCTGGAGATGTTTTTTAGATGGAGAAGGCAAGATTTGCTAGTGACTGTATGTGAGGGATAAAAGACAGGACAGGGTCCAGTAGGACCCCAAGGCAACGGGCTTGGAAGTGGGAGTGATTATGTCGTTGTTGACAGTGAGGAATTAATGCTGTAGTAGAGGGAGGGAAGATTAGGAGTTCAGTCTTAGACATGTTGAGTTTGAGATGGTGGGTGGACATCCAAGAGGATATAATAGAAAGGCAGTTGAGTCGTGTGTTAGAAGAGAGGGGGAAAGATCTGGTGATGAGAGGTAGATTTGAGTGTCATCTGCATAGAGATGATACTGAAGCTCAAAAGAGTGTATTAGAGAAGAGGAGGGGGCCTAGGACTGAACCTTGGGGTACAACAACAGACAGGGGGTAGGTAGAAGAAGAGGTTTCAGAGAAGGAGACACTGAATAATCAATTTTGAAGGTATGAATGTAAACAAATAAGACAGCCTTTAACTTATTATATTTTTATATGTAATTAAACTGCTGTTTTTGGCTTCAATATATAAACTTCCTGGGAGGAGACTTTGAATACAGAGGAAATTTGTCTGTACATAGTGGGAAAGTGGCAGTAATTGCTGCAAGTGCTCTCAGCATGACTATTGGGAAACATCAGTTTACAAGGACATGCCTGTAGAGAAAGTAACAAGCAGGAACATATAAGAAAGCAAATGGAATGCAGTAACAAATGATTGTATATAAAAATGTTAATCATACAGCAATAAGACAGCAAAGTCAATAGAACAAGTCATAATTAGGTAATAAATGTACACTTTGAAGCATAGGTTATATTGTATTATCTTCTGACACTCATGTATCTGCCATCACCATTCTTATTATCTGGCATGGCCTCTTGTTAGTGGCCTTGACCATCCAATCTGCCTCCTACCACAACCTATTGTTTTTGGCCCAAACTACTCAGCTTGTTGATTGCATCTGACCTTGTAACTACATATAACTATCTCCCATTATAAATGCTTTATAAAATGTATCTGTAAACATTAGGTGACATACTGTATATACTCGAGTATAAGCCGACCCGAATATAATACGAGGCACCTTATTTTACCACAAAAAAAATGGGAAAACTTATTGATTCGAGTATAAGCCTAGGGTGGGAATTGCAGCAGCTACTGATACATTACAAAAATAAAAATAGATACCAATAAAATTACATTAATTTCAAAGAAATACAGTAAACTAGCTGTGTAAGTGAAAAATAGGGTCAACAAAACATATATTATGAGCCCTAAGCCCCCCTCATCCTCCTCCCCTCTCATCCTCCTCCCCCCTCATCTTCCTCCTTTCCCCCCTTATCCCCCTCATCCTCCTCTTCCCCCCTCATCCTCATCCTTCCCCCCATCATCCCCCCTCTTCCCCCCATCCTCCTTTTCCGCCCCTTCCCCTCTCCCCCTCCTCCCCCCTCCTCCCCTCACCCTCCTCTTCCCCCCCTCATCCTCCTCATCCCCCTCATCCTCGTCCTCTTCCCTCCAATTTCCTCCTTATGCTCCCTCCTTCCACCCTCTCACCTCTTCTCTGTAGCCTCAGATCAGCTCCTGCTGCTGATCGGGGCCCTGCAGCATGTCTTATGCCTTTCTCTGGAACCGGTATATGCTTATGACGTGACACGCTTGGGACGTCACATCATTAGCATATGCCGGTTCCAGAGATAGGCATAAGACGCACTGCAGGGCTCCGATTAGCAGCAGGAGATGATCTGAGGCTACAGAGAAGAGGTGAGAGGATGGGGAAGAGGAGGAGAATAGAGAAGAGTAGGGAGGAGGAGGAACACCTGCACTGCACCGTAGAACAGGTAAGTGGGACCCTCACTCGAGTATAAGCCGAGCTGGGCTTTTTCAGCATAAAAAATGTGCTGAAAAAATCGGCTTATACTCGAGTATATACAGTATTTAAGAGAGTGTGCCTGATGGAAACCTTTTACATATATAAAAATGTACTGTAATTCACAAAGGAAATATTTTTCAGAGAAAAGAAATGAAAGAGTGGATCATACTTTAAAGCTGGAGGGTGAAAGATTTTAAGGGCCACTTAACTAAATACAATTTGGATGACATCACAGTAAAGATCTCCTTTAGAATTGTTGAAATACATGCATTTTCACTAAGAAATCAAATAAATTAACACTTTGTTTACATGAATCACTGACCTCCCCTAGCCAGACACAGACAGCAGCTCTGTGTAGTGAGCAAAAGAAAAAAAGAAGTTAACTATTTACTACATTTATCTGTGCAGAGTATGGGATGCTGGAATAAACTACATAGGACAGTAATAGGTTAACTGTTCACTGAATTCCTGAGTCCAGGTTCCCTGTTGATATTAATCTGACTCTGTCCCAAATAACGCGATAGCCATACATTTTCAGGTAAATCCCCTTTACTTTGATAATTAAAATGCTACTGATGTCTCTGTGTACAGTGAGCAAATGCTTTAAGCCATAGTGTTCAATGATGTTACTCAGCGTATAACTCCGTTTAATACAAGTCTTGGAACCATGCATATCATCCAAAGACCAATGGCTTACTGAGTGCCTCAACCAATTAGAGGAGCAATATATAAATACCTAAAGCCTGATTCAATTGCAAGCCCGCATCTTGCGGGATCCTGGCCGTACGTCTATGGGCGTGCTGCGGGCTCCCGTTCATTTTCAGATTCCCGAGCTATTCAATTGAGCAAGGGCGCAAGTTACGGGCCAAGGCCTCAGGCCTGTAAACCCCTCCCGCGGTCGGAAACTTTTAATGTACTGGCCGAGATGCAATCTGCTGTTACGATCCAATCACGGTATAACATATTGAGACAAAGGCCTCTCAGCCAATAGAAAGCGGTCTCGACGCAGTTGTTTAACAGAGGGAGATTATAAGGTTGCGTTCCACCCAGCCATGCATTGACTGTGTTGTATTTTCTTCCAAAGTAGCACGCAGGTCCCGGAGTTGGAGGTTTTTGAGTGAGAGAGAAGGTGTGTTGTGAGAGCACTATATTTAATTGTACACTCTTGCTTGCTTTCTTTCTCTCTCTCTCTCTCTCTCTCTCTCCCTGTTCTATCAGTCTTTCACAACGTATTTTTATTGTTTTTCTTTTAGCCCCAATTGTTACCTGCATCCTGGTCTCACTAGGCCTCACTGCTTATTCTGAATTCTGGGAGCTTCATACACACCAGCAGCCCCAATTGTTTCCTGCATCCTGGTCTCACTAGGCCTCACTGCTTATTCTGAATTCTGGGAGCTTCATGCACACCACCAGGTTTGGAGAAGACTTTGAAACCTATGTCTTCCCAGGAGCCAATATATTTTCTTAATATTTCTACTATATGTGTGTTGTTATATTTGATGACATAGAATTATTTCTAACATTAGTTCAAACTCTTACAAATGTTTACTTTATCTTGCCTGGCTTTCCTTCCCCTTCCCCCTTTTATGGCCTGCATAATTTGCCTAGATCTCCTCCTTCCCACATGTCTGGGCATTTCCTTTCTTTTAACTGCAACTCTTACTGGCTTTCTCTCTCTCTCTGACTGTTCTATCGGTCCCTCACACCGTTTTTTTATTGTTTTTTCTTTTAGCCTCAATTGTTACCTGCATCCTGGTCTCACTAGGCCTCACTGCTTATTCTGAATTCTGGTAGTTAGTTGGTAGTTGTTGTGCAAATAATTGTAATGCCTTCCATTGCTTTGGCCATATTTTAAAGTGCATTGGTGTGTTTTTATTGTGATTTGCAGTGTTCCAAACTAGTCTGTAAATTCTTTGCGGGTTCTATTTGGAAGCCGTAAGCTTTGGGCTGAAATTTTCCGTTTGCGGGTTTGACTGTCGGCGCGGTCTTGAGCGATTTTTGCAATTGAATAGCGATTTCCAATTTTGGTGATCGTAACTCTTGTGGCCGTGAAAGGTCAAAGGCTCAGGGAGGCTGTCAATTCCGGGTTTAACCACCCCTACGTTTTTAAGCCCCCCCCAAAAAGGCAATTAATATACAGCCTCACTTAAGGGACTAAAATAACTTAAGATTGCTCAATTGAATGAGGCTCCTACACTTCTCAACAACTGAAAAACTGGCTTGAATTGTGTCTTCTTGCTGTAAACACCATCCCTAATCTCTAGTGTCTATATGAATGCCTGCAGATTAGCTTCCCAAGCTCACTGTGAGGTTGAGCTCTGTGTCTACTTACATTTCCCCTGTCACAGCTGATTAACAACGTTTTGCTGACAATTGGTTTCTCTTAACTCCCAAATATTTAACTTTATATAGTTTTACTGTCTAACTGACGCCTCTGACTTGTTCACTTTCCCGACTATATTATATAATTTAAGGTCCTCCATGGTATATAGCAACACTTTCAACTCATCCTTCTCCTATTCTAATATTAATCTGAGCATTTCTTGGATTTCTGTCATTCCTATATCTACCTTAAATACTTTAATCACTGGAAGCCTAATATAGCTTGAATCCCTGTTCCTTATATTCACATCCCAATCCCTGTAGTACTGTTGCTTGCCAGTTTTTTTTATAAGCCTATGTATTTGAGTCCTGTGTCTAATGCTAGAATGGGGGGAAGGGTATACTCAAAGTCATCCAAATGTTTCATATTGGGCCTTAAACTGCTTCACAGTGCCTGAACCGCACAGTCCTTGGACTAAAACGTATCATGTGCACCTTGTCTGTAATTAATAGAATACAATCAATGGTGTTCAGCATGCCATATATCTGCTAGATTAATAAAAACAAATACATCTTCATCTTTGAGATATTATTTATGACGTTTGCAATTAATTATATAGACTACTTTGTTACCAACCCTGGAAATAAAAGACTGGGATGTTATAACTGCCAAAAAATATCTGAACATTATGTGGAAAGAATGTGAGTATTACTTGTTTAAAATCAGATTAACATAATTAATTTTCTGCATGGTGTGGATTAACAAAGAGGTATTAAGATTTTTTTTACAATGTTTAGTATAATTCCAGTGAATTCGAAGAGCTTTTTGAATGTTTCTTAAATTTAGTTAACAATACACACAGTAAACAAACTCATATTCAAAATGATCCACTAACTTCTCATTTGCAAGACATGTTTATTTTACTTAAGTGCAAAGCTCTTACAAAGAGATGGTAAACTGGAAGCTCCTATTGGCATTTAAATGATTTGTTCTAGATCCCACATTTTAATTATGCATATAGAAGTTTCCTGCACAAATTCTCCTCAAACCTGTGGAAGTTGATCAAGAGAAACAAAAATAGCAGGCTCCAGCGCAGCATAAACGCATATAAAATGTAATAAATTAGGGGCTTTATTTGCCAATTTTCAGGTGTATTTCTTCAAAATGATATTATAAAATGCTACAGTGTTCTTTTAAGTTGTGTAGGTGTGCCTGTATTAATACATTGAAACACATATATACATAAGTATTGTTTCTATATTGTATAATTCTTATGGATTTCCCCTTTTACTACTACATGATCAATTTAAAAAGTTTCATACAGTTAGTGTATTAGTTAACATGATTAAATTGTGTTATGTCTGTATCAACATAATTAACTCTGGGTGATACTCTTGTTAAAGTTGGTTAACTTGATGATTCATTGGAACTGGTGTGACAAACATATAGAGCCCAATTCAATTGCAAGACAGCATCTCCTGGGATACAGGCCGTATGGGCTCCCGTTCGTCTCCGATTCCAGTGGTAATTAATTGAACACGCCCGCAAGTTACAGGCCTAATTCTGAAACCATAAACCAAGCACTGGTGCATAGCAGTTCAGGGCGGGGACATGATCAATTAAACAAGGCCGTAACCACCTATTTCCAAACAGCCAATAGAAAATGAGACCATCATCATTATGGCAGTAAAACATGGAGGTTACATGTCAATCAATTAGGTTCGGGAGTCCGATATGCGAAGGGACTCGCAAACCATCAAAATACAAAATAATAAAAATGAATGCCGATACTGTTCTAGTCCATGTGGGTGGCCTGATATGTATTAACTTGTTGATTCCCAAGATCGATATAACCCCAAAATGACGCACACATATAAATTATTTTTTATTGCCGATTTGCGAGCTTGAGACTGTGCAATTAATTCGAATCTCTTTCATCGCTTTACCCGTCATTTACACTGCAGTATTGATTTTTCATTTGCATTTTATAGTGCTGCAGACAGGGGTTAAACCCCTTTGCGGGACCTCTCTAACGCTCATAGGATTTTCTCCTTCCTTTGCCGTTTACGGGTGTGAAAACATTTGAGGGTTTGGGGAATTGTAGCAATTGAATATCGATTTGTGGACAGGAAAGATCAAAGGTTTCAGGAGGCTGTAAGTTCTGGGTTTAACCACCGCAAAGTTTTCAAGCCCATAACTTGTAAACCATTTGGAAACCACGAAAAGACACCAATTGAATAGCAAATTAACTTACTGCCGCACTTATTGGCTCCAGTAACTTACGATTGCTTTTTTTCTGTTTGCCTTCGTCTGGATCAATTAACAATTAACAATTAATCTGCATATTGCAGATCAGAGGAGATCTAAAAAGGTTGAACTTGATGGACTAAAAGTATTTTTTCAACCTCAGTTACTATGGCCCTCATTCAATTGCTATTTGGCCAATTGAATAGGGCTCTAAATAAGCACATAACATATTTTTTCTAAAGAAGTTTTTAGTTAGTAAACATCTATCCAAAAGCAAGGTTTTCACTAACTAAAAACTTATTTATAAAAAATATGCTATGTGCTTATTTAGAGCCCTATTCAATTGGCTAAATCGCAATTGAATGAGGCCCTATGTAACTATGTAACTATTCAGGACTCTAATCAAAACAAAACCATTTACAATGTCAACAATAATCCTGTTTTAGCATTCATTGCTATCGCCTGGTATATAATAGCATGTAAAATTTGTGAAATTAATGTGTAATATGAAGCACAGTGGTACCTCCGGGTTGAGATGAAAATGCCCTTGAGTTGCATTGTTTTCTGGTTACAACGCTTCACCGTCGGAAACTTTGGCCACGGGTTACATAGCTACATAGTTACATAGTAATTAAGGTTGAAAAAAGTCCATCAAGTTCAACCTTCTAAGATCTCCTCTGATCTGCAATATGCGGATTAAATATTAATTAATTAGTTGTTAATTAATTATTAATCAGTTATTTAATTTATTTATTTTTATTTTGTTTTTAATTATTAATTAATCCAGAGGAAGGCAAACAGAAAAAAAAACAAGTGAGACTTAGCCAATAGTCTCAAAGGAAAAAAATAATAATTCCTTCCTGACCCCCGATACTGCCGATCGGATTTCTCCCTGGATCAATACTGTCTCTCTAATTATCCATGATAACCCTGAATTCCCTTTTTAATTAGAAATAAATCCAGTTCCATTTTAAGGTTATCTACCGAATCCACTGTCACCACCTCCTCTGGTAGAGAATTCCACAGATTAACCACCCTTACTGTGAAGAACCCTTTTCTTTCTGTAAGGTGGAATCTTTTTACTTCTAACCTCAAGGGCTGTCCTCTTGTCAGTTGAAAACCTCTTGGCAAAAAAAGCTCCTTTGGCAAATCTTTATACTGACCCTGGATGTATTTATATAAGGTAACCATATCTCCTCTTAGACACCTTTTTTCTAGAGAAAATAAGTTTAATTTGTTTAGTCTTTCTTCATAACTTAGCCCCTCCATTCCCCTTATTAGTTTTATTGCCCTCCTCTGTACCCTTTCCAGCTCTAAAATGTCCTTTTTATGAAGTGGTGTCCAAAATTGCATTTCATATTCCAAATGATGGCGTACTAGAGATTTCTATAGTGGCAGAATTATATTTGCTTCCCTTGCTTCTATACCCTTCTTAATACATGCTAATATTTTATTTGCCTTTGCAGCTGCTGCTTGGCTTTGAGCCCTGTTACCTAGGTGGTTGTCCACAAGCACTCCCACATCCCTTTCAATATCTGATACCTAGATTTGCTCCATTAAGATTATAAACTGCATGGCTATTTTTCCTCCCCAGATGCATAACTTTACATTTATTCATATTAAATCTCATCTGCTATTTAGATGCCCATTCCTCAATTTTATGTAAATCCCTTTGGAGGGAAAGCACATCATTATCTGATTTAATTACCTTGCACAACTTTGTGTCATCCGCGAAAATAGAGACACTATTTTTCAGTCCCACCTCTAAGTCATTAATAAATATGTTAAAAAGGAGAGGACCTAATACTGAACCCTGAGGAACCCCACTTACCACATTAGTCTAATCGGAGTATGTTCCATTTACAACAACCCTTTGCTTACTGTCTTTTAGCCAGCTCTCAATCCATGAGCAGATATTTACTGCAATTTCTGTATCTCTTAGTTTGCACAACAGTCTCCCATGTTGCACTGTATCAAAAGCCTTTGCAAATTCCAAAAAGACTACATCCACTGAGTTGCCTTCCTATTAACCTCCTAATAGAAACTAATTAGGTTTGTTTGACATGACCTATCCCTCATAAATCCATGTTGACTCCTACTTATAATCCTGTTTAAATAGACATATTCTTGTGTATTATCCCTTATTAACACTTTTAAAAGCTTCCCCGCTACAGAAGTGAAGCTCACTGGTCTATAATTCCCCTGATTTTCTCTTGCTCCCTTTTTAAATATAGGTATCACATCTGCTTTTCTCCAGTCATCTGGTAGAGACCCTGTGTTGAGTGAATCTTGAAAAATTAAATATAATGGTTTGGCTATTGCAGAACCCTGTTCCCTCAGTACCCGTGGATGTATTCCATCAGGACCCAGGACTTTATTAACATTTATTTTTTCCAACCTCTTTTGGATTACTTCCTGTGTTAACCAATTATTTGGCAAATGCAGTGTAGCCTCATTATGTTGCAGTGTCCCAACCACTGGTTCCCTCCCCTTGTGTATACCGAAGAAAAGAACCTATTTAGCTCATCTGCCTTTTCCCGGTCACTAATTTTCAGATGGCCTGTGTTCACATGTAATGTTTCTATAGCTTCCTTCCTCACCTTCTTCCCATTAATATACTTTAAAAATATTTTAGGGTTAGTCTTACTCTCTTTTGCAATTCATTTTTCATTTTCTATTTTAGCCAGTCTAATAGCGATTTTGCAAGCCTTGTTGATTTCCTTGTACTCCCTTAAAGCAGTCTCTGTCCCCTCTTGTTTGTATAATTTAAATGCCTGTTTTTTTACCCTGTATCTTGATCTTTAAATCATTGTTAAGCCATGTTGGATGGGTTTTACTCCTTTTACTTTTATTTCCACATGGTATATGCCGATGTGTATTTAGTAAGGATTTAAATGTTGTCCATTTATGTTCAGTATATTTCTCTGTCCCAGTCTATGCTTTGTATTGCTGCCCTTAGACCATTAAAAACTGCCCTTTTAAAATTAAAAGTTTTTGTTGGCCCCTTAAAATTTTGTTTTTTTAATTCAATCTCAAATGAGACTGTGTTGTGATCACTGTTTCCCAAAGGTTGCCCTATGTCAACATTTGAAACTGTATTAATATTATTTGTAATAGCTTCATTTCTAGTAGGCTCTTGAATAACCTGGGCTAGATAATGATCCCTGAGTGTACTCAAGAACCTGCTCCCCTTAGCTGAACTGCTTGTCTCATTTATCCAGTTTATTTCAGGGTAATTAATTAAAATCTCCCATTATTAGAACTTGCCCATGCTTAGCTGCATTTCCAATCTGTAACAATAATTGTATTTCCTCACTTTCAGCTATATTTGGGGATTTATAGCATACTCCTACTATTATTATTTTGGAATTTGCTGCTCCACTATTTAACTCTACCCACAAACATTCAACTTTATCACTAGGTCCACCATAAATATCTTCTTTTACTATAAGCTTAAATTCAGGCTTAACATACAGACAAATCCCTCCTCCTCTTTTACCATTGCCTCTATCTTTCCTAAATAGGTTATAACCATCCAGATTAACAGTCCAGTCATGAGATTCATCCCACCATGTTTCGTTAATGCCTATTAAATCCCATTTTTCATTAATTGCTAATAATTCTAACTCTCAAATTTTTCCTGGTAAGCCTCTGTCATTAGCAAGCATACACCTTATGTTATGAGTCTGTAGTTCTGAAGTGCCTGCCACTGTACTTGAGTTAATTAGTACTATTTCCCATTTTGACTATACTACCCCCCCCCACATCTCCTGACCTATGAGTTGTTAATTCATCCCTTATACCCTCTACACTTTCTACCCAATTACTTATATCTAGTCCCTCCCCCCCACCTACTAGTTTAAAAACTCCTCCAGCCTTTCTACCATCCTATGCCCTAGCATAAAAGCTCCCTCATCATTAAGGTGCAATCGATCCCTGCTATAGAGATTGTTCCAAAGTGAGAAGTCAGCCCAGTGCTCTAAAAACCCAAACCCCTCCTTAGTGCACCACATCTTTAGCCACGCATTAACCTTCCTAAGCTCCTTTTGCCTCCCTGGGCTAGCACGTGGCACTGGTAGTATCTCAGAAAATACTAGCTTGGAGGTCCTTGCCTTCAGCTTATTACGTAGTTCTCTAAAGTCATTCTTTAGGACACTCCATCTTCCACTAACGTTGTCATTGGTACCAATATGTAGCAAGACTGCCGGTTCATTTCCAGCCCCTCCCAATAATTTGTCTACCCGATCCACAACATGACGAACCCAAGCACCCGGGAGACAGCAAACTGTTTGATTGCTGGGATCTGGGTGACAAATCACCCTGTCTACCTTCCTAATAATAGAGTCCCCTACCACCAAAACATGTCTGTTGCTCTGCCTATTCTGCCCTCCTACTCCTCCAGTAGAACTGTTCTCCCGGCTGTTAGAGGGAACAGCTCTATCTTGGCATTTGCCATTCCTAAATGGACATCCCCAACAGTTTCACTCAATCTGGCAAATCTGTTGGTGTTTACCAACTCAGAACTGGCCAGCCTCCTCCTGTTCCCCCTGATTCCCCTTCTAACTGTAACCCAGCTACCTCCCTGGACATCCTCACTAGCCACAGCTCCACCCTCCAAGCTAGGCGCAGCTAAACTGTGCTCCGTGAGCACCAACACTCTTTCCAGTGCAGCAATATCACTAAGTGCTGCAATTCTCCTCTCCAGTTCTCCAATTTGAGCTTCCAGAGAGGCAACATGCTCACACCTCTCACAGAGGTATGGACCCTGGATCATCTGTTCCAGTATTGCATACATGTGACAGGATGTACACTGAATTCGGTTGCCACTGGACTGACTCATAATTATTATTATTGTCTACAAAATTTCAGTGGGATAAATAAAGAAAAGAAAATAATATATTTGTATAAAGTTTTCCTCCTTTGCACTATAAATCTGCCCTCCCTTTTCTTTGAAGTCCCTCATTTTATTTAAACTCCTACACTTTTACTTGAATTGCACTTGATACTAGAAATGTTTTGCAAGCTTACAAGTTCGCCCCTTTTCCTGTTTATATTAACTTCTGCCTTCTCACCTGGACATAATTAGTGCACTCTGCAATTTATCGGCCTTTACTTTCAAAGGAAAATTGCACTTGCAAACAGCCGTAAAACAGCTCACAAACCTTTTATACTAGTTTAACAGTCAAGCCACACCCCTCTCACCTGTGATCAACTATTTGCTAAAATCTAAAATTATGTGATTTGATCATAGATAAGGTGTATCTAATGCTAATCAGCATTACTTCATATCACTAATATCAACTCTGTCCTCCAACCCCAAAAATCGGTTTGCTACTTTCAATACTTTCTTCCGCCCACCACCTCCCCCCATCCCTTCCTGTCTCACGGCTGAAGACTTTGACAACCATTTTACACATAAAATTCAATCTATCCACAATGAACTCTCCTCTCATCGTGGCTCACACACTCCACCCTCTCAACTAACCAACAACACCCAATCTACTCCCCTCCCCATTCCCACAGCCACTTTGAAATACTTTACCCCTGCAACAGAGGATGAAGTCTCCATTCTAATATCATCCTCTCACCTCACTACCTGTCATTTGGATCCTATTCCATCTGGGCTCATCCCTCTCCTCTCTACTACACTAATCCCAGCACTCACACACATCTTCAACCTTTCCCTAAACACTGTCACGTTTCCATCATCTCTAAAACATGCCATAATTACACCCACTCTCAAGAAACCCTCATCCGATTCTGACCTTTGCATCTAACTATCGCCCTATCTCTCTACTTCCCCTGGCTTCCAGACTGCTGGAGCGGCTCGCCTGTAACCGCCTTACCAGTTTCATCTCCTCTAACTCTCTTCTGGACACCTTCCAATCCGGCTTTCGGCCCCAACACTCCACTGAGACAGCCCCTCATAAAAGTCACCAATGACCTGCTCACCGCCAAGTCTAAAGGCCACTTTTCCATTTTGCTTCTTCTGGATCTCTCTACCGCCATTGACACAGTTAACCATCCGCTTCTACTCCACATTCTCTCCTACCTTGGCATTCGAGACACTGCTCTCTTGTGGTTCTCATCATATCTCCAAGAACGATCATTTAGCGTCTCCTTCTCTGGCACATCTTCTTCTCCTCACCCTCTGTGTATTGGCATACCCAAGGATCAGTCCTAGGCCCCCTCCTGTTCTCCATCTACACTCCTCACTCAGCACCCTAATAAACTCTCTTTTGGTTTCCAGTACCATCTCTATGCAGATGACACCCAAATCTACCTCTCATCACCAGATCTATCCCCTCTCTTCTAGCACACGTCTCCAACTGCCTCTCTAGTATACCCTCTTGGATGTCCGCCCACCATCTGAAACTCAACATGTCTAAGACTGAACTCTTAATCTTCCCACCCTCTACTACAACTTCAATTCCTCACATCTCTCTCTGTTAAAAATGCCATCATCACTCCCACCTCCCAAGACCGTTGTCTCGGGGTTCTACTGGAGCCTGACCTCTCTTTCATCCCACACATACAGTCTCTAACCAAATCCTGTCTTTTCCATCTAAAAAACATATCCAAAATACGCCATTACCTTACACAAGACACTACTAAGATTCTAATACACTCTCTCATCATTTCTCATCTTGACTATTGCAACTCACTCCTTGCTGGCCTGCCCATCACTCGCCTCTCCCCACTTCAATCCATAATGAATGCCTCCGCCAGACTCATCTTCCGTACACATCGTTCAGTGTCGGCAGCTCCTCTTTGTCAATCACTTCACTGGCTTCCCTTAGCCACCAGAATAAAATGTTACATTTTGACCCTAACTTATAAAGCCCTCAACAACAGCGCACCCCCATACATCTCGGCTCTCATCTCCAAATACTCCCCCACACGCCCTCTTCGGTCTGCTAACAACCTTCTTTTTTCTACCACTCTTGTCACCTCCTCTCACTCTCGCATTTAGGACTTTTCTTGTGCTGCCCCTATTCTCTGGAACTTCATGCCTCGCTTCACCAGACTATCATCCTGCAAAACTTCTATAAAAATGCACCTCTTTAAAGAAGCCTATAACCTTCCTCCCTAACATGCTCAGCACTACTCTCTCCCTACTGTACCACATACAAACTTCAACCTTTATATTGTAAGTCTGCGAGTTTCAATCCTGTAAGGTGCTTTAGGGAAAGCGCTATGGACACCGGATTCCAAGCTCAAAGACATGGCCCTCCATTCATTGCAATGTGTGAATCTTGAACTTGTCATTGCCTGTAACTTAACTTATGTATAGCGCTACAGAATATGTTGGCGTGTTACAAATAAACGATAATAATAATAATAATAATAATAATCTAATTATATGTATGTTGCATGCATTGTATATGATTCCCTTACAGTATCAGGTAGCACTGCTTGGAGATCAACATGCTGTAATGTTCGATTTCAGAGCTACATGAAAAGAAAAAAAAGAAACCTATCTAAAAAAAATAGGGACTGAGTTATGTAAAATGTTAGTTATATCCCTGCTTAGACACAGGTGCGCTAATCAAATGCTTGAGTTGTGGTTATCATTGAAGACCAGGTGATTTATCAGTGCCACGGATTAGCGCACCTGTGCCTAACAGGGATATATCTAATGTTTTATATATTATTTGTCCCTGAGGACTGGAGTTGAGAAACACACTCCTATCTCCTTCCCCACTTGGTCAAATGGGTCTCCATATTTGCATCACCACGTGGTCTCCTATGAGTCTATCTGGCATAGACTATTGGTGGAAGCGGAGAAGCAGCTGGTCTAGCAGGCAGGTGTAGTGGATGGCTGACTTCTTGTATATTTATATGAGAAGAGATGCAATAAGATGTACAAAATAGTGAGTAAATATAAATGACTATTGTTAAAACAGTAGATGCACCCACAAACAAGTGGAATAGTAAAAGCATGAACAGATGAGTGCATACAAGCCTGTTTTAATTAGCAGGGGAGGTGCTAGTTAGCCAGAGTATTGAGACAGAGAAGCTTTGTGCTGTGACGGACATGATGTGGAGGTGCAGACAAGGGAGATGGTGACATACACACATCTCATGCTTGATGTCAGTAAGCACAAGGTACTAAAATAACACTAGCCCAAACAACTACCTCAGAAAATATAACCAGAGTGGTCATTGGCTTGTGGGCCAAGGGAGGCACTATTTCTAAAAAAGCTCAGTTTGTGAACTGTTCTCATGCTACTGTGGGTGAAGTGTACAAACGGCACCTTTGCAAACTGTGGAACACCACGTGCCATTGATGTCAGAGGTGAACATCCACTGTGAATGTATGTGAGGGCTAACCAACACATTACACTTGAGCCACTCACCGTCCAAATTAACCTGGAGGCTACCAGACTGTTGTGTAAGGGGCTACAAAGCAAATGGCTGGTCACAGCACACATGCTGACGAGGGTTCATCATCAGAAATGGCTTCAGTTTGCATGGCAGAACCAAAATTGGACCTCTTCTGATTGGCAAAGGGTTGCCTTCTCTCATGAGTCACATTTTCTGCAACATCGACTGGATGGATGTTGGCATGTCAGACACAAAATCTCTGAAAACAAACACTCTGCAGCCGTTTTCGGCAGAATACAAGCTGGTGGCAGCAGCATTATGGTCTGGGGAATGTTTTTTTGGCATTGCCTAGGTTCACCGATGGAAGGCACTGTGAACTAATTGGGATATCTATCCATCCTTGTAGATCAAGTACACCCATACATGTTGACTGTTTTTCCTGGAGCGTATAGGATCTTCCAGTAGGACAATGCAACATGTCATATGGCCAGAATTGTCTGGGAGTGTTTGGAAGAGCATGACGAAAACTTTCCCAGTACCTCCAAATTCCCCAGACATGAACCCAATAGAGCACCTGTGGGACCACTTTGATCGCTATGTTAGCAGTATGGATCCTCCACCACGCACTCTTCAACAGCTGTTGGATGCACTGCAGAGATTCAATAAGACAGCAGTTGGAAACCATTTTAGTCAGAATGATCACTCCATCCAAAACCTTAAAATCAAAGTACTCAGAGGGAATTTTAAAAACATCCAGGAGAGAAAACTATTTGAAATAAAGATGATCACATTCCTCACTAAAAATACCAGACTTCTTCTAATTTTTTTATTTTACTATAACAGGCTTGTCACTCTTAGTGAGGTGTTTGTCCAACAGGAAGAATATCACTGTGGACTACAGTGCTCTGGTTTTTCATGTACATATTGGTGTATATGTGTATACAGTATGTGTTTATATGTTTCCTATACTTACAGGCCCATTAAATTACCCCAAGAATTAAATCGTATCTCGTAACATAGCTCGAAAGACTTAAGGCTATTAAATTAGCCTCTTAAAGCAACCCGCAGACGACTTGCGAGTTAAGACGCAGCAAGGCAGAAAAATGCTTACGGGATGAGCAACGTTGAACCTCGCAAACATAAATCCTTTGATCTGTCAAGCCCGTAACCACTACAATACCAATCATGCTATTAAATTGCAGCAAAGTCACTCATGAGCAAGCCTGTAACACGCAAATGGAGCCCAAAGCCCAAAGAGTGGTGGAGAGGAATCCGAAGGGGGGTAAAGTCCAATACGTGGCACTTTAACTGCTAAAAAAAACAACACTACTGTACTAATATTAAAAGGGAAAGTGATGTTAGCTCTTAAAATTAATAGTACAACATTCTCAAGTCCGCAAATCGGCCCAGAAAAATACTTTATTTCATGTATAATATTTGTATTATGTCGATCCTGGCAATCAATTTGTTAATACATATATTGTAACTCGCATGTGATAGAATATCATATTTACTGCATTATTCTGGAATGTGGGTCCGATCGCAATTTGTAATTGTAACCCGTATGACTTTGAAATCTAACCTCCCCTTTTTCAGTGACGTAATGTTGATGATCTCTTTTACCATTGGCTCCATCTAAACCCGTAACTACGGGTTTGACTAATTGATCCTGCGCAGAGCCGCAAATCCAACATTTGACAAATGAGTTATGGGTTTGCGCCTCAAGCTAGTAACTCGCAGCCCCCTTCTAATTTAATAGCACCGTAACTCAGCCAAATTTCAAGCCCGCAGCAGTTTCGGGTCTCACGTTGCAGATTCAGGTCTCAAATGTAATGGGGATGTTAGGCAGTGTCCGTTGTACTGCCTGAAAGTTTGCGGGCTTGAAATCTGCAGGAGTTACAGAGTGATTAAAAAGGCCGAAGCCTCAAGCCTGTAAACCCTTCCCGCAAGCTGACAGTGGGCTGGAATAGATGCGGTCCGCAGTGAAAATCTAATCACGCTATAACAGACTGTGAAAACAGGCCTCAGAGCCAATGAAAAGCGGGCTCTTATAAAAAATTTGACAGGAGGAGATAATAAAGCTGAATTCCACAAGCCCATGTGTTGACTTTTTTTTGTAAATACCTCTGAAGTAGCATGCAGGTCCCGGAGTTGGAGGTTGGATAGACAGAGAGAGAGTAAATGAAATTGAAAAGCAGGTTCTTACACTTCTATTCATCTCTATTATCAGCATAACTATTTTTCACAAACATTTTGATTACACATATATACTGATTACACATAATACAAATACACATAGAGTAAATAACACACATAGATACACATAGAGCCAGGTGCCCATATTGATAGGCACATCATCTTCAGGGTCTCTACAAGCCCCCACCCCACCCTATACCCCCCATACCCAACAGTTATCAATTACACATAAAACATACATTTTCTTTTTACATCACAAATATATACACACATTCTTTTTTTCATTTATCCTTATTTTATTTTTGGGACTGATAAGGAGGAGGAGGTGGAGGAGGAGGTGCAGGAGGTGAGTGGAGGAGGAGATGAGGAGAAGGTGAGTGGAGTAGGAGAGGAGGAGAAGGTGGAGGAGGTGTCTAGAGGAGGAGAGAAGGAGGAGGTGGAGAGTGTTGGAGAGGAGGAGGGTAAGAGTGTGGGAGAGGAGGAGATGGGAAGTGGTGTATAGGGAGAGATGGGTGGGTAGGTGCCCATATTGATAGGCACATCATCTTCAGGGTCAGAGGAGAAGGGGCCTGATCCCAGGGGGATTGGTAGGGGGGATGAGGGTCTAGTCCCAGGGACAGTTAGGGGTGGAGAGGACCCGCCCCCCCACAGTCGGGAGGGCAAGAGGCTGGGGGCAGGCACAGGGTCCCAAATTACTCCCCCCATGAGATGGTGGCACTCCTGCGTGCCATCCGTGAGCATCCCGCTATCCTTTCAGGGGTAGGGAAGTTAGGCCCCGGGCCTAGGGCCCAGGCATGGAAGGAGGTAGTGGGCGCAGTAACAGCAGTGAGCACAGCCGAAAGGGATGTGAGGTCTGTGAAGCACAGATTTGATGACCACCTTACCAGCTTTATTTCCTCTACTGCTTCTCTAGTATATAGTCTGGATGTCTTCCCACCATCTCAAACTCAACATGTCTAAGACTGAACTCCTTATCTTCCCTCCCTCTACCACAGCGTCAGTTCCTCACACCTCTCTCACTGTCAACAATGACATCATCACTCCCACCTTCCAAGTCCGTTGCCTTGGGGTTCTAATGGGCTCTGCCCTGTCTTTCATCCCTCAGATACAGTCACTAACTAAATCTTGTCTTCTCCATCTAAAAAACATTGCCACTATCTTACACAAGACACAACTAAAATCCAAATACACTCTATCATCATCTCTCGACTTGACTACTGCAACTTGCTTCTTGCTGGCCTACCCACCACCCGACTATCTCCACTTCAATCCATTATGAATGCCTCTTCTAGACTCATCTCACCTCTCTGTCAATCACTCCACTGGCTTCCCTTAACCTCCAGAATACAATTTAAAATCATGACACTTACTTACAAAGCCCTCAACAATACTGCACCCCCGTACATCTCTGCTCTCATCTCCAAATTCTCCCCCACCCGCCCTCTTCGTTCTACTAATGACCTTCTTCTTTCTACAGCTCTTATCTCAACCTCTCACTCTCGCATTTAGGACTTTTCTCGTGCTGCCCCTTTTCTCTGGAACTCCTTGCCTTGCTCCACCAGATTATCCTCCTGCCTCAAAACATTCAAAATCTCACTAAAAACATATCTCTTTGAAGAAGCGTATCACCTTTAAAACTAACACACTCTCACCTCTCTCTCCCTCCTTTTCCACACACAATACCATTAGGTTGTCTCTGAGTTTCAATCTTGCAAGGTGGTTTGGGGAAAGCACTATGTACACTGGATTCCAAGCTCAAAGACAGGGCCCTCCTTGCTTTTCTATTTGTTACTTTGTATTTACCTTTGCCTGGAACTTATCTAATGTACAGCGCTATGGAATATGTTGGCGCGTTATAAATAAACAATAATAATAATAATAGTAATAACATGACGTCAGGGTCCCGGTAATGACGAAGATGGCCAAGGAGATGGATGCAGCTTCAGCAACAAGTGGTGGCCCTAAAGTGACCATTGCTTACAGTGAGTGAGAGAGGTACCTAAAGGACCTACTGAGACAGGTGCACGCTGCTGGAGCTTCAGGCCTGGTGGCCCAGCAGGATCCAGCTTCCATGTCAAGTGAACATCACAAGCACTAACATGCCAACACATGTACATCACACACACTACACATGTACAGGATGACCAACACGGACACTGATATGTCAGCTGCATAGAATTTACAAGGGATAGATGGATCAGTCAAGAGTCATTACATCCATGAGGCTGACAAATCACTGTCTTCAGTGGGCACAACCACAATAATCAACCAATAGACAGTTCAGATATGACTGCGCATGCAGTCACAGACCACAGCCAGAATCAAGAGAGCATTAGAAGCCAAGAACAATCAAGATCAAGAACCCAACAAAGATCACATCTAGCAAATGATAGCTACTCAGAGTTGCACACAAAGGAACAGTTACCTCACTATAGGTGATATTCAATGTGTGAAAGAGCACAATATTTTATGTTAAAATGATCTATTGGTTCATTGTAATTTCAATTACAACAGTTAAACATATGCAATCTAAGGTTTGTCTACAGACACAGTGATGACTAACAGCTTCTGCCTTAGCGAACGTTTCACATATTATGGTTTAACTGCTTACAGGAATGTAATCAGCCAGCAGTTAACCAATCAATTAACATAGAATCTTCTGTTCTTTCACACAATGAAGAGCACTGATAATGAGGTCAATAACCCTGTAAGTGATTCATCCAGGTTCAAGCCTACATGTAAGATAGTTAGGAAGGAACAGAAACCAATGTTTTCTTTATTATCATTAAAACATATCGCTTTCTTTTCTTGTTTCTCTTTTTCAGCTTCACGGAGGTCTGGGTCCACTGGTGGGGGCATCAGCTGCATTGGAGCAGGAGGACATGGACCAAGCTCCCATCCCTTGACCCCACTGTCACCCTCCTCCAGCAACTGCAGCCATCATGTGCTAACACCTGTATAACTGATGTATGTATTATCAATGTTGATTAACAATATCATATGGCGAAGGTTATAGTACACCTTGACCACTGACGGTGGTCACAGCTAAGCATTTGTTGTGAGATGACACATCATTATTAATGGTCATGGCCAGTCAGATATCCTGAGAACTAGCTAATGGTTAGTATTGCTTGCAGATCGAAATCAGGTGAGTTGGTATATTGTTACAGTTTCAGTATTTAGCACTGTACTATACATGCATGTTTTTCTAATTTTTATATCCTCCACCTTTTATTTTACCACTTCTTTTCAGATTTTTGTTTTGGGACCAGATATAGACAAGTTGTAAGTGCTATGCATATTACTGGTTTCTTCGATTAAATGGGGTGATTTCTAATGATCCTTTTTTTATCAGATTCCGGTTGCAGTGGTGTAGTGACCACATGTGACCCTGGTATGTGCGATGCATCATGATTATTCTAGACTATGACACTACACCCTTTAGGTACCCTTTTTCCCCAACAGCCTCTTGCCTTCCGGGATCTGCCCACACCACACCCTTGATATTAATGCACAGTCTTGTACATTTCTGATTGTGCTCTGTGTATGAAATAAAGATTTGTTATAGCGTTCTCACTGTGTCAGTGTGTTTTCAATGGTTGGGGTTTTGGGACATCCACATACATCACAATCCTATCACATTCCAATGTCAGTAAACTAATGAGCCCTAGTTACTATGCAATAAATTAATACATATAATGATAATAATATAATTATATCACATATATAGTTGTGAGCAGGCGAGCCAGCTAGAGCCGTTGCTCACGCTTGCGGACTCGCATAGCGAGCCAGCGGCCCTCGTGAAGCAACTGCGACACTCGCAAACTTCACGTCGTAATGCAAAAAACATATGAGACACGTTACCACACATTACGACCTCGCAAAAATTGTCTGCAACCTGCGAACATGAAAAAATTAAAAACACAATAAATACACACAACACATACATAAAAAGCTTACCTACAGCAAGAGGGAGCATCCAGGACCTCAAAAAAGCAAGTTATACCTTCATTTAACTCAAAATAAAAGAGTTTAAACACAAAAAAATTCTCTAAGCGAGAGAAAAAAATGGCCCGCCGAACAAAACGAAAACGAGGCTATAGCACTCTAAACACGCAAAACACCACAAGAAACTCGCAAAACACCACAAAAGACCTACGGGTATTCCGCTAAGACGCATACCACACATTACCCGCAATTTTAGAACAATGCGGAAGTACACAACTATGCTAACGGTTTGGTCTTGCGCACGCACACTATTACACTGCACACATTCATCACGCTTACACAGCAGCTCCACACCACTAATGCTTCAGCAACATCAAAACAGATTGGCAGCTCTTCAACAGAATGCTTCCTGCATATATTACTTCAAAATAGGTAAAGTATATTCATTTAATAATGTATTATTTATTTCATTATTATACACCAAACAGCATTAGCTCACTTACAATTTCATTGCCGTAATTTTTTGACGGGCAATTCTCTAGTATAAAATATTAATATATATATATATAAATATAATATATAATCACATATGTAGTTGTCAGCAGGCGGGCTTGGCAAAACCTGTTGCTAATGCAGCGGCCCTCGCCTAAGGCGTTCCTTGCGCTGGGGGAGATGAGCGCCGTAGGCTCATCCCTATGACCCCGTACCACTTTCGGTGCGCAAATGCGGACCCTTGCAAAGCGAGGGGCCACATTTGCGGAGGTGGAGGCTCCCACGTCGGCTGCAATGAGCCCAAGACTCATCGCACACAGTAAATGCCGACAAAACACCCAATGACTAAATACGGACTTACACAAAAAATACAAGCCACGGGACTTAGAAAAAATACATTACGGACATCCGGTCACAGACGAAAACATAAAAATACCACTAAATACACACAAATAACAAAAAAATTACCCACAGCAAGGGGGGACACCAAGGACGTCTGCAAGACAGGTTACACATCGATTTCAGTAGAATTAAAAAAGTTTAGACGCTCGAAAATCCCCTAAGCGAGAGAAAAAATGTTGGTCGACAAAAACGAAAACGAGGCTACACGACCCCTAAAGCCGAAAAAAAACGCCAGGCACATACGACATTTACTAAAACCTGAATGACCTACAACATACACCATTAGCAAGTACGCTAAGTCATCCAAACCCGCGTACCACATACACATTCTCAGCCATTTTACACTAACTTACCGTCCCTTCTTTGTGGAACTTTAGCAATTTAATAGCAATTTGTGATTGTAACGTTTATGTGCTTGAATAATCAAAAGCTTAGTTGGGTTGGAGTTCCGATTTTGGCAAACAATGTGTTTTTCAGCCTGTAACCCACAGAATCTGCGGGTAGCTAAAAGAGGCCAATTTAATAGCCGTAACTTTTGAGGGCTCCTTTACGGGCTTCAGGAACTACAAATAGACAAATTTAATATGGCCCTATGTTGTGTTGATACCCCTATATGTATTTACCCAAGAATGTCAGATGCTGTCTCCACTCTCTCTGCATCTGCTGTGTATTTGCAATCTGAGGATTCCATCTCATGTCAGTATTGCCCCTCACATTTTTGTAAATATTTTATTACATCTTTTCATGTGACAACACTGAAGAAATGACACTCTGCTACAATGTAAAGTAGTAAGTGTACAGCCTGTATAACAATGCAAATTTGCTGTCTCCTCAAATTAACTCAACACACAGCCATTAACGTCTAAACCGTTGACAACAAAAGTGAGTACCCATAAGTGGAAATGTCCAAATTGGGTCCAAAGTGTCAATATTTAGTGTGGCCACCATATTTCTCCAGCACTGCCTTAACCCTCATGGGCATGGAGTTCACCAAGCTTCACAGGTTGCCACTGGTGTCCTCCGTACTATATATATATATATATATAGATATATATACTGTATATATATATATATATATATATATATATATATATATATAATATATATATATATATATATATATATATATATTTATATATTTATTTATATACCCTCTAGTACCATTTCTCTCTATGCAATGATAGCTCTCACAGCAACTTCCTTCCTCTAGTGACTCTCAAGTTCCAGGTGTTCCTAGTGTCGAGTTCCTTATGCCAAGGAATATTTTAAAATGTGAAATGAGGCACCCTTCACATGGACGTTCCACAGATAGTTTAATGAGAAATCTAGCTAGGATGATGCAGACTGGTTACTGCAACTTCCCACAATGTAAATGATTCTTCTAGAGAACATACATTAAGATATTGTTTCTCTGTTTTTTCCTCTGTTTATGCCAACCGGCCAGTAAACAATGATATGTTTTTTTTTCTCTTAGGATGGTTAATTGGGTGATTCAGTTATTAACTGTCCTAATCTCATGCAGAGTTTTAGTGAAATCATTGCCTTTTGGAACAAACACTGTTAAAAATTATGAGATCTTTATTTTTTTAAGCCAGGCTAGTTTTTCACAACCTTTTTAGTTTAGGTTTACATTATGTAAATTCTATGTAAGCTTAAATATTGATTTATTCAGTAAAGTCTACAGATGAGTAATGACCCAGTCTGTTTGAGGTATCAAGAGACTACTTGTTAGCAGAAAGCAGTGAATCATATTGTAGTGCAGTAAGCCATATCTGACAAAATTTCCTTTGCATGTCTAAACAATGTTTAATTAGTGCATGTAGATCAGTAACAGTAAAAGAAAGATGTAGAGTTTAAGCATGCTGGCAAGTGGACTAAAACAGATGTGATACATATCAGAACATGAAGAATATCATGATTATATTAATTCAAATTATTTATTTTTCTTAAATGAGCATTAGAAAACAAGAGCTAATAATGGGATTTTTTAAAATAAAGTTCTAAAAATTCAAAACAGAAATAAATATTAATTATTAAATACAGCTCAATGAATGCTTGGCCTCTGCCATAAGGACCGCCAAAGCTGATATGCTTACATTTCCAAGATTAATTCCTGCTTCAACGCTAATCTATGAAACCCAATGTCTTCAAAACAATGTACCTCATAATTGTTTTACCCATTAAACTATTTATTTTTTGCAGTTTATGTAAAATCACGACTCATTCACAAAATATACATTTAAAGTGTGGGATGCAGGTCTTCTTATTGCTCTCTTTGAGTTCTGTAAATGGTTTGTTGATGAACTGCAATATTACAGTGGAGGAAATTAACATGGGGAAAAATATCCAGCTAGTCTACTAGTTAACGATTGTGTTTCTGTAATATTTATTTCTGTATTCCATTGAACATCTAGGTCCTGATGACCCCAACAACATAATTGGATTCTACAAAATTTGGTATGTGCAAGATATGTCATTGTCTTCTATTAATATGCATGTCAAGATGTGCTAAACAACCTTCATAGAAAAGGCTCAATAGGGAACATTATTCAGAAATTTAATTGGTAAAACTATAAACTAAATACACTGTGGTTCATGAATTTATTTTTAAAAGATCACTTTCTTTTGAACAATTAAACTTGATAATGAGCAAATCTTTTAAGAAAGCAAATTAAATAATGTTTAAATGTTTAGCTTTCATGCATAATAATTTTTCCGGTGGATCCCTTTTCTTTGCTGCTATCTTCATCTGCTGCCCCAGGAGTATATGTCATGATACACTAATGAGCTTTCTATAAGTCCTACTGAAAGCACCAACATTTTACACATCCATTGGAGTAAAAGGAGATGAATAGAAAAAAAATGCTAGATTCCACTCTAGCATAATTACATAAAACATTAATACAAAAGGATGCATTTTTGTTTACTTTTTAGACAGTTTGTCCATTATAAAGTTCTTTAATATGCATTAAAAGACAAGTTTATTTTATGTTCGAAAACTTTGAAACTCGCTAAGAGCATAATTAGAGATGGAAAATACTTTAATTTAGTTGTTAAATAGAAAACAATAAAATGTAATGCTTCTTGTGGCACCTGGAGGTGTTCATGATGCTTTGGTGAACTTTGTGTTCATGAGAAGGGTGTTTATACTTCTCCGGGAGCATGGTTTATAGCTATTATTCAAGCTGCCTGCCTCTGAGTACCTGTGGGGGAAGGAGGTAGAGTAAAGTTCCAGTTATATAACAAAAACACTTCCCTCCTCTATTTTCTTTCCTCACACATCTTCCTCCACTGAAACATTAGATATGCAAATCACTCATGCTCCAGCTATACAAACAAGACGAGATGGAATTCTTTATACATAAACAAAACGTTTTTATGTTTAGACAGCTACTAATGTTGATAGTTGCAAAATTCACAAATGTGCTTTCTTAAGTTAAAGTGTTCTTTAAATATAGGCATACGCTGGTACTTTAAGGCAGGCCATTAATATCTAAATAATAAAGTCTACCTAGGCCCACCCTAGGTCTTGAGAGATAGAGTGGGTCATCACCCCTTCCCAACCTATCAATCCCTAAAAACACACTATAGATCCCCAAGGCCCAATCACTTGCCCCTATGAGCCCCATGTCCCCTAATTAATCTCCCATGCAAATATTAAAAGCCCTACCATGGCGGTCACTGTGGGTTCCCATAGCACCTTAACCTATTACCATAGGTTTTCCTGTGGAACTCCTTGAATATGGAAAATGGGCAGCCTAATGGCCCTTGTGGTGTAGAGAGGGCCTTAAAGATCCCAAAGTTCATATTTATTAAAGGGGAGGTGGGTATAGAAAGAGTGTGTCATAAACATAAACTATATATGGTGTAAAATAGCTGGGAGTATCCAGTAATCTAGATGAATAATAAAAGTATTTCAGTAAATAGTGATACCTTTCTTATTGAACAAAAAATTAGTTAGAGAAAGCTTGTCACTCTAACTAAAATTTTTGGCCAATGAAACAGGCATTACTATATTCTGCATTCCTCAAAATTAATATATATATGTATATATATATATATATATATATGTATATATATATATATATATATATATATACATCTATATACCGTATATACTCGAGTATAAGCCAACCAGAGTATAAGCCGAGGCACCTATTTTACCACAAAATACTGGGAAACCGTAGTGACTCGAGTATAAGCCGAGGGTAGGAAATGTGCTGCCCTCTGTGTCCCTCTTGTGCCCTTTGTGTCCCCCTCTTGTGTGCCCTCTGTGCCCCTTTCTTGTGTCCCCCCTCTCTCTCCCCTGTGTCTCTTCTCCCCCTCTCCATCTACCGTGTCTCTTCTCCCCTCTCCCTCCCCTGTGTCTCTTTCCCTCCCTCTTCCTTATCACCCTCTTCAACCCTCCCTCCTCATCCTCAACCCCCATTCTCAACCGCCCTCCTCAACCCCCCGCCTCATCCTCAAACTCCCTCCTCAACCCCCCTCCTCAACCTCTCTCCTCAACCCCCCTCCTCATCCTCCACGTCCCTCCTGAACCTCCCTCCTCAACCCCCCTCCACAACCCCTTCCTCAACCTCCCTCCTCAACCCCCTCCTCAACCCCCCTCCTCATCCTCAACCCCCCTCCCCATCCTCAAGCTCTCTCCTCAACCCCCCTCCTCAACCTCCCTCCTCAACCCCCTTTTCATCCTCATCCTCTCTCCTCATCCTCCACCCCCCTCCTCAACCTCCCTCCTCAACCCCCCTCCTCATCCTCAACCCCCCTCCTCAACCTCAACCCCCATCCTCATCCTCAACCCCCCCATCCTCAACCCCCCTTCCTCAACCCCCCCATCCTCATCCTCAACCCCCCATCCTCAAGCACTCCATCCTCATCCTAAACCCCCTCCCTCACTTTACCCCTCTAATTAGCTCCCCCTCTCCCTTTCCCCTCACTTACCTTCCGTTTGCAGCAGCTGCTCCTCCCCGCTCCCTCCGGCTGCGTCTTGACCTGGCCAATGACGCGACGCACATGTGACGTCACGTCATTAGCATTTGCCGGCTAAAGTGAGGAGGGGGATTTAGGATGAGGGGGGGGGGGGTTAGGATGAGGAGGGGGTTTAGGATGAGGATGGGGGTTGAGGATGAGGATGGGTGGGTTGAGGATGAGGATGAGGGGGTTGAGGATGATGATGGGGGGTGAGGATGAGGATGGGGGTTGAGGATGAGGATGGGGGGTTGAAGATGATAAGGGAGGAGGAGGGAAAGAGCCACGGGGGGGAAAGAGAGACACAGGGGTTAAAGAGAGACATGGGGGGGAAAGAGAGACACAGGGGAAGAGAGACACGGGGCAAAGAGAGACACGGGGGGCAGAGAAAGACACAGGGGAAAAGAGAGACATGGGGCGGTGACTCGAGTATAAGCCGAGGGGATCCTTTTCAGCCTTAAAAAAAGGGCTGAAAAACTCGGCTTATACTCGAGTATATACGGTATATATATGAAATACAGTGAAATACAGTAAGCATACACTATGAAATACAGTAAGCATATGCTTAAAAGGAGCAATGTTTAAAATGGTTTGGATTGACAGAGTGATGGTGCATTATGTGGCCTCATTTGCATGTCCCGCCCAGTTTTCCCAGACTGCAGTGCATATACTGTATTTCTGAGAAATTTGAGCAGGGAAATACGTTTTCATCAACTTATTTTTAGACATTCAAATAGAATCACTAATGAACTATTCCTTATTTGTACTACTGTACTTTGTATGGTGGAGGGCTTCTATCACTCTTAGCCCACCATATGTGGAACAGTTGCTGTATAGAACTAATCTCTACAACAATCACCACACAAACCAGGAACTCACACCATACTGAGGATCGGCAGTAAACGTGAAACAGTACTGTATGTGGTTAAGTGACCTGGTTTGTGAAAAATCCATCCGTTGCTATGCCTAAAACTGTGAAATACAGTAAGCATATCCTTAAAAGGAGCCATGTTTTAAATGGTTTGGATTGACAGAGTGATGGTGCATTATGTAGCCTCATTTACATGTCCCGCCCAGTTTTCCCAGACTGCAGTGCATATACTGTATTTCTGAGAAATTTGAGCAGGAAATAAGTTTTCATCAACTTATTTTTAAACATTCAAATAGAATCACTAATGTACTATTCCTTATATTTACTACTATATATATATATATATATACCTATACTTCAGGAGCACTCTTAAATCAGGTCTTTCCAGGTGCTTAGGAAAGCTAACCCCTTAAATAACTCTGTCACAGTATGCATATATGTACGATCGTGACCCCCACTTCTTTTAAAATGTTTAAATTCCCCGCCGCTGGTCCTTAAAGGGCCCGCGGCACACAAATAGTTAAGGCTGGCAGCGGTGGTACTGTAAAGTACCTCACCGGCACCTCAGGACCCTGAATGGTCCCCACATTAACCCTTGCAGTAGGGGTCCTGATTGGACGCGACCAGGACCCCTGATGCATTCAAAATTCTAATTTTCCAACTTAAAGGACCCTCGCTAAATAAAAATTAACCATACCACTCATTAACCCCATCACTTAAGGGGGTCTATACAGACCCCCTTAAGCCTTTATTTATTGCTATCACTCATGGGGCTTTATACAGAGCTACATGAGCCCTTAATTAACCACATCAATTACCTATCTAACCTTAACAGTACCTATTTAACCCTAACAGTACCTATTTAACCCTAACAGTACCTATCTAACCATAACTGGGCTTATCTAACCCTAACACTACCCATTTAACCCTAACAGTACCTATCTAACTCTATCAGTATATATCTAACGCTAACTGGGCCTATCTAACCCTAACTGGGCCTATCTAAACCTAACACTACCTATTTAACCCTAACTGGGCCTATTTAACCCTAACAGTTCCTATCTAAACCCCAACAATACATATTTAACCCTAACAGTACCTATCTAAACTAACAGTACCTATCTAACCCTAACTGGACCTATTAAACCCTAACAGTACATATTTAACCCTAACAGTACTTATCTAACTCTATCAGTATATATCTAACGCTAACTGGGCCTATCTAACCCTAACTGGGCCTATCTAAACCTAACACTACCTATTTAACCCTAACTGGGCCTATTAAACCCTAACAGTACCTATCTAACCCTAACAGTGCCTATTTAACCCTAACAGTTCCTATCTAACCCTAACTGGGCCTATCTAACCCTAACTGGGCCTATCTAACCCTAACGGGGCATATTTATCCCTAACTGGGCCTTTTAAACCCTAACAGTACCTATTTAACCCTAACAGTACCTATCTAAGTGTAACTAATTGTCCCTAACTGAGCCTATCTAACACTAACTGGGCCTATTTAACCCTAACACTACCTAATTGCCCCTAACTTGGACTATTTAACCCTTACTGGGCATATTGGTAAAAAGCACATTCTGCAAAGATTCTAATTTCAAAACAGGGTCCTCCATTTTTGGAAGGTTGTTAATGCTGGATTTTTCCTTGTTTTTTATCCCCTGTATTGCGCTACAGAATATGTTGGCGCGTTACAAATAAAAGTTAATAATAATAATAATAATAATATTAAACCCTAACTAGACCCGATAACCGTATCTAGGCCTATTTAACCCTAACAGTGCCTATCTAACTCTAACTGGGCCAATCTTACCCTAACTGGGAATGTACCCAGTGTACCCCCAATGTACCCAGTAAACCCCTATCCCATAAATCGCCTCCCACCCTACCCTATTAACACTTTCACTACCTACCCAACACTAATTACAAAAAATAAAATATCCACCTAATTAATGAAAATAATAAAATACATTACTGAAAATAAAAATCTTAACACTATAGAAAATAAAAAAAGAACACTACATCAAATTAAAAAAAAACACATTAATGAAAATAAAAAACTAATTTACAAAAATTAATAAAACCCAATTTACCAAAATTAAAAACACCCCACCACTACAGAAAATAAAAAAATAATTACTCAACTAAAAAGGAAAATCCATACACATATAAACATAACATTACAGCATTTACAGTTTAAATATCACCCTAACTATATACTATTAACCCCTATCTAAATATAGTATTAACCTAACTACATTCATAAACCCCTATCTAGATACATTAACCCCTATCTACATACATTAACCCCATATCTAAATTTATCTACATACATTAACCCCTATCTTTCAATAGGAAATCATTGCCACATGTCAGCCCTACTGTGATCCAGTTTTTCTGTCCCAGGAAAGAGTTATTGTATATCTGATTGTGATTGGCTGAAGGCATCTGCGCCTTCTGATTGGCTGTTCCAGGGAGGAGCTCCGTTAGCGTTTTTTTTAGAGCGGCAGATTTTTTGAGGGACCCAGCCAGAGAAGGACAGGTAAGTTTTAAATTTAGTGTGTTCAGGTGTGCATGTTTTGTTTAATTTTGTAATGATGTTATGTTTATTGTTTTTCAGAGGCCGGCCTGGAGAAGACAAGAAGAAGGACGGGAACATTGCAAAAAGGTAAGTTTAATATTTAGAATGTTTATATGTTATGAAGTGTTTAATTTTGTACTAATTTCATGTTTCTTTTTTTTTTTTAGGGAGGGCTGATCCACAGCAGTAACATAGAGTAAGGGACATCTGAGTAGGGTAAGTGATCTTATTTATTCTATTTTAGGTTAGATTTAGGGTTTTAATATATGTAGTTCGGTTAATACTGTATTCAGATAGGGGTTAATGTATGTAGATAGGTTTAGATAGGGGTTTATGTATGTAGTTAGGGGGATATTTGAGCTCTATATAGTGATGTACTGTAATGTTATGTTTATGTGTGCATGTATTTTCCTTTTTAGGCGAGTAATTCTTTTCTATTTTCGGTAGTGATGGGGTGTTTTAATTTTTTGTAAATTAGGTTTTATTATTTTTGGTAAATTAGGTTTTATTATTTTTTGTAAATTATTTTTTTATCATTTTCAGTAATGTAACATATTAACATAGTAACATAGGGCCTCATTCTATTAGCGGCCGCAGCTGTTGCGGGGCCGCAAGGACCGGCCGCAAGCTATTCGGCTATTCTATTCCCTTACGGCCGGGGACTCTGGCAGGCTTGCGGCCGGTGCCTTGCTATCTCTTGCGGCCGCTCGCTCCAGAGGAAAGCCTTTGATCTAAAACGGCCGCAAGAATTTCGGCCATAAGAAATTCCTATTTGCAATTCAATTGCTCCGGGAACCCTCTCTGCAAGGCTAAAATCTAACCGCAGCTTACTTGCAGGAAAGAGGTCCCGCTAGCACCAATTAAGCACATAAAATAGCTCAAATAAAGCCATCCTGCACTTTGAGAAGACTATAAAGGGATTTTAGGTGTTAGAAAAAATAGCACATAATTATCCGATACTCAAATCCGTAAAATATTTTATTTTTAATATCCGTAAAATATCCATGTAAAAAGTCCAGAGTGCTTGGAGCACCTCTGACCCGCCCACGCCGCAGCCGGAAAATAAACAGTTAATTTGAACTCGGGTTTGGGCTGATGTGCCAGCTTGAGAGTGGGTTACTTTTAATCCTCATGTCCCCCAATATGATCCCTAGCATTTACAGAGCTGTACAGTGCAGGCTTGAATTTATTTTTGCGTTTTTATATTTCTGCGCTTACGGCCGGTTCCAAGATATGCGGCCGGCCGTAAGAGGAGATCCTTGCGGGGCCGTATAATAGAATCGCGAGTTAACAGAACCCCCGCAAGGAATCGCAGCCTTACGGCCGATTTACAGCCGGTAATAGAATGAGGCCCATAGTAATTAAGGTTGAAAAAAGATTTTCAGTCCATCAGGTTCAACCTGTTAAGATCTCCTCTGATCTGCAATATGCGGATTAGTTATTAATTAATTTGTTGATTAAATAATTATTAATAGTATAGTATTGGAGGATGAATAAAGAATTAGTCCATCAAGTTAACCTTTTTAGATATCTATTAGAGATGTCGCGAATAGTTCGCCGGCGGACTGTTCCCGGCGAACATAGCATGTTCGCGTTCGCGGCGATCTGCGAACATATGAGATATTCGATCCGCCCCCTATACTTTATCATTGAGCAAACTTTGACCCTGCAGCTCACAGTCAGCAGACACATTCCAGCCAATCAGCATCATACCCTGCCTTCCACACCCTTCTACCTCATGGACAGCAGCCATTTTGGAATCATAACTAACTTGCAGGCTTACTGAGAGGAGGCTGAGTGTAGGTGATACTGCATCAATAGGGAAAACTATAGCTAGGCTACTGTACACAGTGTGCAATACAGTCCTGAAGGACTCTTTTGATCTCTGCTGCAAGGACACCCCTGTGTCTCTTCCCCCCCTTATCATCATCCTCCCCTCACCTTAGCACCCAACCCTAACACCCCTCACACTTATCCCTAACACCTAACCCTAAAATCCCTCACCCTAACACCTAACACCCCTTACACTTATCCCTAACACCCCTCACCCTAACACCTAACCCTAACACCCCTCACACTTATCCCTAACACCCCTCACCCTAATCCTAACACCCCTCCACTTATCCCTAACACCCTTTACCCTAACCCTAACACCCCTCACACTTATCCATAACACCTAACCCTAACATCCCTCACCTTAACACCTAACCCTAACACCCCTTACACTTATCCCTAACACCACTCACCCTAACACCTAACCCTAACACCCCTCACACTTATCCTTAACACCCCTAACCCTAACACCCCTCACACTTATCCCTTACACCCCTCACCCTAACACCCCTCACACTTAGCCCTAACACCCCTCACCCTAACACCTAACCCCCTCACCCTTATCACTAACTACCCTTACCCTAACACCGCTCACACTTATCCCTGTGTCTCTTCCCCCCCTTATCATCAAGGGAGGGGGGAGGATGATGAGGGAGGGGGAAGAGACACAGGGAAGGATGATGAAGGAGGGGGGAAACAGACACAGGGGAGGATGATGAGGGAGGGGGAAAAGAGATACAGGGGAGGGTGATGAGGAAGGGGGGAAAGAGACACAGGGGAGGATGATGAGGGAGGGGGGAAGAGACACAGGGGAAGATGAGGTGGGAGGGGGAAAAGAGACACAGGGGAGGATGATGAGGGAGGGGGGAAAGAGACACAGGGGAGGATGATGATGGAGGGGGGAAGAGACACAGGGGAGGATGATGAGGGAGGGGGTAAAGAGATACAGGGGAGGATGATGAGGGAGGTGGGAGGATGATGAGGGAGGGGGGATGAGACACAAGGGAGGGTGATGAGGAAGGGGGGAAAGAGACACAGGGGAGGATGATGAGGGAGGGGGTAAAGAGATACAGGGGAGGATGATGATGGAGGGGGATGTTTGGTTATTTATGCCCTTTATTGATTAAAACCAGACTCTGCATCAACTATGTAATTTTCCGTGGGAGTTTTGACATGGATCCCCCTCCGGCATGCCACAGTCCAGGTGTTAGTCCCCTTAAAACAACTTTTCCATCACTATTGTGGCCAGAAAGAGTCCCTGTGGGTTTTAAAATCCGCCTGCCCATTGAAGTCTATGGCGGTTCGCCGGGTTCGCGAACATTTGTGGCGGTTCGCGTTCGCGGTTCACAAACCGAAAATTTTATGTTCGTGACATCACTAATCTCTATTGATCTTTTTAATGTGGACTATTTATTATTAATTGTTAATTGATCCAGAGGAAGGAAAACAGAAAAAAAAAAACATTGAAACTTTGCCAATTGGCGATCAAATTTCTCCCTGGATCAATATTCCTTAGCTAGTTATCTAGGATAGCCTTGAATGCCCTCTTTATTCAAAAATATATCTAACCCCTTTTTGAAGTTGTCTATCGAATTCGCTGTTACCACCTCCTTTGGTAGAGAATTCCACAGTTTAACCACCCTAACTGTGAAGAACCATTTTCTTTGTTTAAGGTGAAATCTTTTTTCCTCTAACCTCAAAGGGTGTCCTCTTGTCAGTTGAAAATCTCTTGCTACAAAAAGTTCACTTGACAAAGCCTTATATTGACCCTGGATGTATTTAAATAAGGTAATTATATCCCCTCGTAGACGTCTTTTTTCTAGCAAAAATAAATTTAATTAATGTGTTTTTTTTATTTTATGTAGTGTTCTTTTTTATTTTCTATTGTGTTCTGTTTTTTATTTTCTATAGTGTTAAGATTTTTATTTTCAGTAATGTATTTTATTATTTTTAGTAATTAGGTGTTTTTTTTTTTTTGGTAATTAGTGTTGGGTAGGTAGTGTATGTGATAATAGGGAAGGGTGGGATGGGGTTTATAGGATAGGGGTTTACTGGGTACATTATTATTATCGTTTATTTGCAATGCACCAACATTTTCCATAGCGCTATACATTTGGGGTTAAATAGGCCCAGTTAGGGTTAAATATGCCCAGTTGAGGTTAGATAGGCACTGTTAGGGTTAAATAGGCCTAGATAGGGTTATTAGCGCTACGGAATATGTTGGCCCTATAAGATAGCCCTAGAAGACCGTTTTTTTGCATCTAATTTTTACATTTTTATCACGGCTCTGGATAGATGAGATTCTAGAGGTTTCTCAAATCTTTCAAGCATTTGGTCTGTTTTCTCAGTTCCTTGGCTTACGGTGTACGATTCCTTTTCAGTGTCAGATTCTTAAGAGGAGCCAGATATGGACCCCTGTGACCGAGCAAGTGTTGTTGATTTAGCTTTGAAGTACTCTTGAATGCTTTTGTTATTATTTTTTTTACTTCCCCATTGTCTTGAGGGAGGATGTTTGTTTTCCCTTTTTATTTTTTAAATTTCGAAAGTGATAGGGTTGGGTAATTTATCCTGTTAGTTGCTCCCTATGGTACCGTGGAGCAGTTGTGGACTGTGCTTGTGGTTATGTTCAGTAGCTATCAAGATTATAAAGTGCAACAGGTTCTAACTGTCTTCTTGTTATCTTTTGTGGTTTTCAGGGGAATTATCAGTGAACGTGTAGGTTATTTATTCTCTATAAATTGGTTTAAAAATAGTTGGATAATATATTAAACTGTTTGGATTTTTAGTTCATATATGTATTTATATATATACGGGTCTGGATCAGTCTCAGTATTGTTGTGGTTTGTTTGAAGCAACTTTATGTCCTATGCTGCTGAATAACAGACAGATTCCGTTTCTTCACATATTTTATTTAATTTTCATAAATCAAACAATCTTACCAAACAATTAATAACATATACAAAACAGTTTTAACGTGAATTACATAAGAGACTTTCCAAGTGTCTCAATCCTTCTGACCAATTTCTGTTGTCTCGTTCAGATGTTCTCTGACTTAAAGCCTTATATATAAAAAAATCCCCTAAAAATAATTTTATATAATTTAAATTACAATGTAAATTACAATAAATAAATAAAATAAAACACTTTTCTATATGTATTAGACTCCATAAATCCCAAACTTATTAATCTTATTATTATTTTAGTTTATTATGCAACATATTTCCTCAATAGTATTTAACTGTTAAATTTTTTGGATGCCTTGCTTTTTACTTAATATTCTTTCTGTACAATGTCATCTTTTGTCACCTCTTATTTACATAATTCATAGTTGTTTACACTCATCATTGGTTTGATTCACAAAACTACTTTGATAAATATACAGATATTTTTTGATTGGCGCATCTTGCTTTATACTAACTGCTAGAGGATCACTCACCGTGCAATTAGATTTATCCACTTTCTTAAACTATTTTTGGCTAACACCACCACATATGATATACATTACCCCTTTTCGCCACATTTTCTGTAAAATAGATCTGACTCAGACAAACCCATTTTAAATAACTGTGATGAGGTAATATGCTATCTGAATAATAATATATAATAATTTTCTTTCTTATACACATGTTCTTCCATCAGCAAGTTTATGTAATTTATTCCACATTTCATAATTTATATATTTGTTTAGATCATTGCTTCATACTAATAAATATTTATTTTCCTTATCTTATCAATGATTATGTAGGAGATTGTATATTGATACAATTAATATTTTTTTTTTATATTTGTTATTTATGCAGTTTAAGCACACTTTTCACACTCTCTAATTGTTATAATTTCTCTTGTATTAATCTTATATTTTATTATAGAATATTTATATTTAATTAGCTTAAGCCAATTTAACTTTACATTTAAATGTAACTTTAATAAACTCCCAAGGATTGAAATGGAATGCCACTACTTCATTATATGGGTTTTCTTCTCTAGCTTTCTTTTCTAACCATAATATTTCATTTAATTGCTGTTTATGTCTTTCACATATTACCAAGTCTCCTATATATGTTTTCAAAAGCCAATTAATTAAAGGTACTATTTCAGCTACATAATTATAATATTCTAATTTTCTTCCTCCTGTTTCTAATGGTTTGAATATTATAACTGTCTTTATGCTTCCCTTTTTTAACATTCAATGACAAAATAAAAGATCTAGTAGGATTTATATACACACATACAGGGCCAGTTAATTCAGCACAACTTGGAGCACACCAATGTAAAAAAGTTTTCCTAAAACATGTTAAAATACTTTTTGAATTTATGAAATAGGTGCCTTTTTCACAGAAAAAAACCCATAAATGAAATATCTGTTTAGGTGTTAGAAAAAATAGCACATAATTATCCGATACTCAAATCCGTAAAATATTTTATTTTTAATATCCGTAAAATATCCATGTAAAAAGTCCAGAGTGCTTGGAGCACCTCTGACCCGCCCACGCCGCAGCCGGAAAATAAACAGTTAATTTGAACTCGGGTTTGGGCTGATGTGCCAGCTTGAGAGTGGGTTACTTTTAATCCTCATGTCCCCCAATATGATCCCTAGCATTTACAGAGCTGTACAGTGCAGGCTTGAATTTATTTTTGCGTTTTTATATTTCTGCGCTTACGGCCGGTTCCAAGATATGCGGCCGGCCGTAAGAGGAGATCCTTGCAGGGCCGTATAATAGAATCGCGAGTTAACAGAACCCCCGCAAGGAATCGCAGCCTTACGGCCGATTTACGGCCGGTAATAGAATGAGGCCCATAGTAATTAAGGTTGAAAAAAGATTTTCAGTCCATCAGGTTCAACCTGTTAAGATCTCCTCTGATCTGCAATATGCGGATTAGTTATTAATTAATTTGTTGATTAAATAATTATTAATAGTATAGTATTGGAGGATGAATAAAGAATTAGTCCATCAAGTTAACCTTTTTAGATCTCTATTAGAGATGTCGCGAATAGTTCGCCGGCGGACTGTTCCCGGCGAACATAGCATGTTCGCGTTCGCGGCGATCTGCGAACATATGAGATATTCGAACCCCGCCCCCTATACTTTATCATTGAGCAAACTTTGACCCTGCAGCTCACAGTCAGCAGACACATTCCAGCCAATCAGCATCATACCCTGCCTTCCACACCCTTCTACCTCATGGACAGCAGCCATTTTGGAATCATAACTAACCTGCAGGCTTACTGAGAGGAGGCTGAGTGTAGGTGATACTGCATCAATAGGGAAAACTATAGCTAGGCTACTGTACACAGTGTGCAATACAGTCCTGAAGGACTCTTTTGATCTCTGCTGCAAGGACACCCCTGTGTCTCTTCCCCCCCTTATCATCATCCTCCCCTCACCTTAGCACCCAACCCTAACACCCCTCACACTTATCCCTAACACCTAACCCTAAAATCCCTCACCCTAACACCTAACACCCCTTACACTTATCCCTAACACCCCTCACCCTAACACCTAACCCTAACACCCCTCACACTTATCCCTAACACCCCTCACCCTAATCCTAACACCCCTCCACTTATCCCTAACACCCCTTACCCTAACCCTAACACCCCTCACACTTATCCCTAACAACTAACCCTAACATCCCTCACCTTAACACCTAACCCTAACACCCCTTACACTTATCCCTAACACCACTCACCCTAACACCTAACCCTAACACCCCTCACACTTATCCTTAACACCCCTAACCCTAACACCCCTCACACTTATCCATTACACCCCTCACCCTAACACCCCTCACACTTAGCCCTAACACCCCTCACCCTAACACCTAACCCCCTCACCCTTATCACTAACTACCCTTACCCTAACACCCCTCACACTTATCCCTGTGTCTCTTCCCCCCCTTATCATCAAGGGAGGGGGGAGGATGATGAGGGAGGGGGAAGAGACACAGGGGAGGATGATGAAGGAGGGGGGAAACAGACACAGGGGAGGATGATGAGGGAGGGGGAAAAGAGATACAGGGGAGGGTGATGAGGAAGGGGGGAAAGAGACACAGGGGAAGATGATGAGGGAGGGGGGAAGAGACACAGGGGAAGATGAGGTGGGAGGGGGAAAAGAGACACAGGGGAGGATGATGAGGGAGGGGGGAAAGAGACACAGGGGAGGATGATGATGGAGGGGGGAAGAGACACAGGGGAGGATGATGAGGGAGGGGGTAAAGAGATACAGGGGAGGATGATGAGGGAGGTGGGAGGATGATGAGGGAGGGGGGATGAGACACAAGGGAGGGTGATGAGGAAGGGGGGGAAGAGACACAGGGGAGGATGATGAGGGAGGGGGTAAAGAGATACAGGGGAGGATGATGATGGAGGGGGATGTTAGGTTATTTATGCCCTTTATTGATTAAAACCAGACTCTGCATCAACTATGTAATTTTCCGTGGGAGTTTTGACATGGATCCCCCTCCGGCATGCCACAGTCCTGGTGTTAGTCCCCTTAAAACAACTTTTCCATCACTATTGTGGCCAGAAAGAGTCCCTGTGGGTTTTAAAATCCGCCTGCCCATTGAAGTCTATGGCGGTTCGCCGGGTTCGCGAACATTTGTGGCGGTTCGCGTTCGCGGTTCACAAACCGAAAATTTTATGTTCGTGACATCACTAATCTCTATTGATCTTTTTAATGTGGACTATTTATTATTAATTGTGAATTGATCCAGAGGAAGGCAAACAGAAAAAAAAAAACATTGAAACTTTGCCAATTGGCGATCAAATTTCTCCCTGGATCAATATTCCTTAGCTAGTTATCTAGGATAGCCTTGAATGCCCTCTTTATTCAAAAATATATCTAAACCCTTTTTGAAGTTGTCTATCGAATTCGCTGTTACCACCTCCTTTGGTAGAGAATTCCACAGTTTAACCACCCTAACTGTGAAGAACCATTTTCTTTGTTTAAGGTGAAATCTTTTTTCCTCTAACCTCAAAGGGTGTCCTCTTGTCAGTTGAAAATCTCTTGCTACAAAAAGTTCACTTGACAAAGCCTTATATTGACCCTGGATGTATTTAAATAAGGTAATCATATCCCCTCGTAGACGTCTTTTTTCTAGCAAAAATACATTTAATTAATGTGTTTTTTTTATTTAATGTAGTATTCTTTTTTATTTTCTATTGTGTTCTGTTTTTTATTTTCTATAGTGTTAAGATTTTTATTTTCAGTAATGTATTTTATTATTTTTAGTAATTAGGTGTTTTTTTTTTTTTTGGTAATTAGTGTTGGGTAGGTAGTGTATGTGATAATAGGGAAGGGTGGGATGGGGTTTATAGGATAGGGGTTTACTGGGTACATTATTATTATCGTTTATTTGCAATGCACCAACATATTCCATAGCGCTATACATTTGGGGTTAAATAGGCCCAGTTAGGGTTAAATATGCCCAGTTGGGGTTAGATAGGCACTGTTAGGGTTAAATAGGCCTAGATAGGGTTATTGAGTCTAGTTAGGGTTAGATAGGCCCAGGTAGGGTTAGATAGGCACTGTTAGGGTTTAATAGACCCAGTTAGGGTTAAATATGCCCAGTTGGGGTTAAATAGGTAGTACTATTGCAACTCGCTCCTTGTTGGCCTGCCCATCACTCGCCTCTCCCCACTTCAATCCATAATAAATGCCTCCGCCAGACTCATCTTCAGTACACATCGTTCAGTGTCGGCAGCTCCTCTTTGTCAATCACTTCACTGGCTTCCCTTAGCCTCCAGAATAAAGTTTAAAATCTTGACCCTAACTTATAAAGCCCTCAACAATAGCACACCCCCATACATCTCTGCTCTCATCTCCAAATACTCCCCCACACGCCCTCTTCGTTCTGCTAACGACCTTCTTCTTTCTACCACTCTTGTCACCTCCTCTCACTCCCGCCTCCAGGACTTTTCTTGCGCTGCCCCTATTCTCTGGAACTCTCTGCCTCGCTTCACCAGACTATCCTCCTGCCTTAAATCCTTCAAAACATCAATAAAAACGCACCTCTTTAAAGAAGCCTATAACCTTCCTCCCTAACATGCTCAGCACTACTCTCTCCCTACTGTACCACATACAAACTTTAACCTTTAGATTGTAAGTCTGCGAGTTTCAATCCTGCGCAGTGCTTTAGGGAAAGCGATATGGACACTGGATTCCAAACTCAAAGAAAGGGCCATCCACTCTTTGCAATGTATGAATCTTTAACTTGTCATTGCCTGTAACTTAACTTATGATTAGCGCTACGGAATATGTTGGCGCTTTACAAATAAACGATAATAATAATAATAATTAGGGTTCAATAGGTACTGTTAGTGTTATTGGGTCCAGATAGGGTTAAATAGGTACAGTTAGTGTTAAATAAGCCCAGTTAGGGATAAATAAAATAAAATAAAAATAATTAGTGGCTTATGGGGCACTGCATTGACCTCCATAAGTGACAGGGTTAATTAGTGGCTTATGGGGGTCTGTATTGACCCCCATAAGTGAAAGGGTTAATTAGTAGCTCATGGGGGTCTGTATTGACCCCCATAAGTGACATGGTAAATTAGTGGCTCGTGGGGGTCTGTATTGACCCCCATAAGTGACAGGGTTAATTAGTGGCTTATGGGGGTCTGTATTGACCCCCGTAAGTGACAGAGTTAATTAGTGGCTCATGGGACTCTGTATAGAGCCCCATGAGTGATAGGGTTAAAAAAAAAAAAGGTAAAATATTTTAAGGCGTTGATAGGTTTGGGGATGATAGCCCTAGAAGACCGTTTTTTTGCATCTAATTTTTACATTTCTATTACGGCTCTGGATAGATGAGATTCTAGAGGTTTCTCAAATCTTTCAAGCATTTGGTCTGTTTTCTCAGTTCCTTGGCTTACGGTGTACGATTCCTTTTCAGTGTCAGATTCTTAAGAGGAGCCAGATATGGACCCCTGTGAGGGAGCAAGTGTTGTTGATTTAGCTTTGAAGTACTCTTGAATGCTTTTGTTATTATTTTTTTTACTTCCCCATTGTCTTGAGGGAGGATGTTTGTTTTCCCTTTTTATTTTTTAAATTTCGAAAGTGATAGGGTTGGGTAATTTATCCTGTTAGTTGCTCCCTATGGTACCGTGGAGCAGTTGTGGACTGTGCTTGTGGTTATGTTCAGTAGCTATCAAGATTATAAAGTGCAACAGGTTCTAACTGTCTTCTTGTTATCTTTTGTGGTTTTCAGGGGAATTATCAGTGAACGTGTAGGTTATTTATTCTCTATAAATTGGTTTAAAAATAGTTGGATAATATATTAAACTGTTTGGATTTTTAGTTCATATATGTATTTATATATATACGAGTCTGGATCAGTCTCAGTATTGTTGTGGTTTGTTTGAAGCAACTTTATGTCCTATGCTGCTGAATAACAGACAGATTCCGTTTCTTCACATATTTTATTTAATTTTCATAAATCAAACAATCTTACCAAACAATTAATAACATATACAAAACAGTTTTAACGTGAATTACATAAGAGACTTTCCAAGTGTCTCAATCCTTCTGACCAATTTCTGTTGTCTCGTTCAGATGTTCTCTGACTTAAAGCCTTATATATAAAAAAATCCCCTAAAAATAATTTTATATAATTTAAATTACAATGTAAATTACAATAAATAAATAAAATAAAACACTTTTCTATATGTATTAGACTCCATAAATCCCAAACTTATTAATCTTATTATTATTTTAGTTTATTATGCAACATATTTCCTCAATAGTATTTAACTGTTAAATTTTTTGGATGCCTTGCTTTTTACTTAATATTCTTTCTGTACAATGTCATCTTTTGTCACCTCTTATTTACATAATTCATAGTTGTTTACACTCATCATTGGTTTGATTCACAAAACTACTTTGATAAATATACAGATATTTTTTGATTGGCGCATCTTGCTTTATACTAACTGCTAGAGGATCACTCACCGTGCAATTAGATTTATCCACTTTCTTAAACTATTTTTGGCTAACACCACCACATATGATATACATTACCCCTTTTCGCCACATTTTCTGTAAAATAGATCTGACTCAGACAAACCCATTTTAAATAACTGTGATGAGGTAATATGCTATCTGAATAATAATATATAATAATTTTCTTTCTTATACACATGTTCTTCCATCAGCAAGTTTATGTAATTTATTCCACATTTCATAATTTATATATTTGTTTAGATCATTGCTTCATACTAATAAATATTTATTTTCCTTATCTTATCAATGATTATGTAGGAGATTGTATATTGATACAATTAATATTTTTTTTTTATATTTGTTATTTATGCAGTTTAAGCACACTTTTCACACTCTCTAATTGTTATAATTTCTCTTGTATTAATCTTATATTTTATTATAGAATATTTATATTTAATTAGCTTAAGCCAATTTAACTTTACATTTAAATGTAACTTTAATAAACTCCCAAGGATTGAAATGGAATGCCACTACTTCATTATATGGGTTTTCTTCTCTAGCTTTCTTTTCTAACCATAATATTTCATTTAATTGCTGTTTATGTCTTTCACATATTACCAAGTCTCCTATATATGTTTTCAAAAGCCAATTAATTAAAGGTACTATTTCAGCTACATAATTATAATATTCTAATTTTCTTCCTCCTGTTTCTAATGGTTTGAATATTATAACTGTCTTTATGCTTCCCTTTTTTAACATTCAATGACAAAATAAAAGATCTAGTAGGATTTATATACACACATACAGGGCCAGTTAATTCAGCACAACTTGGAGCACACCAATGTAAAAAAAGTTTTCCTAAAACATGTTAAAATACTTTTTGAATTTATGAAATAGGTGCCTTTTTCACAGAAAAAAAACCATAAATGAAATATCTGTTTACTTGAGACTTTGACTTTCCCCAGAAAGAATCACAGCAAGAGCTCTTTGCAGGGAGTATAAGCAGAAAGAGAGTTTACTCTTTCCAAATTCTAAAACTCCTAAATATGTTGCTTGTGGGTTAACTGATTGCTGCAGCATTCCTGAATTCATAGAAAAAACATAAATCTTTGTGTTCATGGAGTCTACACCGCTTGGTGTCGGCATATGTTGTTAATCATGGAACAGCCAGGATTGTGTTTGTAAACAAACTAAGACCATAGATTTTTAGCTGTAATAAAAAAAAAAAAAAAAACAATAGTTGATTTTAACATAGAATCTTGTGCTCTTTCACACCATGAAGAACACTTATAGTGAGGTAAATGGTAGTACAAATGTTTTAGTCACAAAAATTCCACGAAGAACAATTCAAATTTAAAAATCCCAACACTAAAATATAGTGCAAGTGTTACACTGTTAATAGCTAACAACTTAGTTTAACTGAGTACAAGAGAGATATAATATTGTAACTTGTGCTGAAACAGTGTACCAATTTCTAATCCAGTTAAATGTATATGCAAGTGAGCTGGGTTATTAATGCATCTGATATAGGAGAATTTATAGTGTCTGAAAAACATTTTTTGCATGAAAAAATTTCAAATTAAACAGTTAAACCGTTAGCCTGAAGTTTGCTGATTTTCTTGCTTTTGCAAAGAGTTTTCTCTCAATGTTGACACCCTCAGAAATTCACAGGGATTATTAGCATATTTTATACAATGTTTCTTTTGGCCTGGGGATTTACAGACATGCTCAGTTATCACCTGAAGTTTGCCCTACTGTGGAAAGTCACATGCTGTCAGACACTTTCCTTTCCTTTAGTGTAATTTCCTTCCATTACTGAATATGTAAAGCTGTGATATAATGTATTGAGCTCTGCAGTGAGCACTGTCTAATGCAGTGTTATTTCTTGCGTTCTGTCTGAGTATTGTGTAATGCAGTATTATTTCTATAGTTCTGTCTGAGTATTGTGTAATGTTGTGTTATATTTTCAATAGCTGTCTGTGAGACTATTGTATAATTTATATTTTTAGAGTCTGTGACCATCTCAGTTTATAAAAAAGGTTTGTGATATACATTGACTGTCACATCAAATATGAATATATTTTTTGTGTTTAACTTTTCTTTATCATTGTTTTGTAAGTTTATTTAGAGGCTTATGTGTGTTTATTCAGGTCAGACCTAACTACGCTGCTTATCAACCCCTCCCCCAACTCTCTTTTGCCATCCAGTGTCACAGCTGCTTGCTGATTGGCTGAAAAGCCCGATGCATGTGATGCATAATGGATATCTCATTAAAAATGAGATATCCCCTTTACGCAAATCACAGTTGCTGGGGGTGCCTAAATCACCCCCAGCATATTTTTTATTATATTGCAAAAACGGTTTGCATGTTTTCATGCAAACTTTGTTGCTAGGTGGGTTATGATGCATTCTACTGGATGCATTCATAACCCACCTAACTTACATATACCTTTAAGGGAAGTAAGGCCGGTATATCGAAGTTTCCCTGGTTTTAAATGTTTCTAATGTAACAAACACTGATTAACTGATTAACAATATGAATTAGATTGAAAACTTCAATAAACTTAAAGATTTATTTGCATTAAACAATCTTGATTTTCATACTAAATCTGACTTCTCTTAGTATTGGTACCAGATATAATTGTATTGCAAGCACTTTCCTCCCATAATACAGCTACAAGTTGCCCTTCCCTTACTTCATATATACTGTATGTGTATAACAATCACATAGGAACACTCCACTGGTGCAATTGTATAGAGAGATGGAATAAACACACACAATCAACAATAGGTACATTTATATCCCAAGGTGAGACATTTGTAAAGTAAGAATGTCTTTCTCTAAAACAGCAGGAAGATAATCCAAAAGAAGTGCTGTCACTGATACACAGAAGGGGAGACCACAGTTGTAGTACTCAGCATGTCAGAAGCCATTGACATGCAAACTCTTACAGTGTTGTACCTGCCTGTGTTTGGCTACAAAAAATATGAATATTATGCTAATTTAGCTCAGTTTTTCCGGGGGTGTTCACTCTCAAACTTAACTGCCAGAAAACTGAAGACATTTTGTAAACTTTAGGGAAAGTTTATTAATGTTTATTTGTTTTGTTACAAATACTTTTAATAAATACCATCCACACATCTCATAAGAAAGCTGTGCCTTTAACATAATTGCAATATCTGTGCTCCCAAGCTCAGTAAAGATGATAACTTTTATCATTAGGTCTGAAACACAAGTTACGATATTATATCTGTCTTGTACTTAGTACTATCAGCCCCATTAAATGTGAAGCCTGTATCGGTATCGGCACACTCGCAAAGGCTGCAAGCTTGAAATTTGTCCATGTTTCAGAGCTATTAAATTGAACCATGCCGCGAGTTATGGCTGTAGACGCAAATCCGTAAACCATTCTTGTGCATGTTGGATGTGCGGCCGTGAACATGATCAATTAGTCAAACCCGTAGTTACGGGTTTAGATGGAGCCACTGAAAAATGGAGGTTAGATTTCAAAGCCTTTCGGGTTTTAATTACGAGTTTCGATCATACTCACATTCCATAAATAATGCAATATTAATAAATCAGTAAATATGATATTCTAGTCCATGAGAGTTCCATTATAAGTATTAACACATTGATTGCTGAAGGGGACCAGTGAAGATTACACCAATTGTATTTTCTGACCACCGGGGTAAACCTTTACTCATAAGCAAGACGTCCTGGAGATTCCGTATGGAAATGAGCGCACACATAAACATATAAGTTTTCCACACAGAGTCTCGTTTATTTGGTTACGTTTTGAGCTTATATAACAGATAGGATAATAATTCTCACATGTCAGGTTTCTCATTGGCTAATATCCAGTGCCAGGTACCAACCAATCAGGTGTAGTGCACGTGCCACAGAAAAAGTTCATGAGAGCAGTTCATGAGAGCAGTGCATAAGAATAGTGCATGAGAAAAGTGCACAGATCATCACGTACACATTTCTCTAGAACATTCTCAAGGCCTATGCAATTAAAAATAATTGGTAAAAAATATGTTTATAGATAACAGGTTTCAGGATTACATACTTTAGCTGTGAGAGCAGTTTCTATCACTGTCTGGTACCTAGGCACCTGCTAAGCTGAACAGAAACACAATTAACCCTTTCATTCCCCTCTTAGATCACAACGTGATCTTCGAGAAGAACTAGACTAAAAGTAGGAAAGCGTGGATTAATTGTTCAAAAACATCTAGAGCTGTAATAGTAAAATATAAAGCTCTTAACAAGTAATAGGTTAGGAAATAATAAAAGCATAATTAAAAGATACATATTTGAGAGTACGTATGCATATGTAATTATTAAATGGAATATATTTGCAGTCTAAAAGTGATACTAAAGTGAAAATACAATATACTGTAGTGGAAATATAATGTGTTCCTTCTTTATTTGATTGTGAAAATATAAGCTTTATGAAAATATAATCTTTGTAAAAATATAATATGTAATACAATGTGTAGGTAGAAGATTACTCAGAGAGAGTATATATCAAGGAGTTGTGTATATCCTGAGCGTTATTCTATCATCCGATTGAGTAGGGCTTTACAACAAGATACAACAATACACAAGAGGATAAGAGCACATATAACCACCAGAAAGATTATGAATATCTTCTGACCTAGACTTCCCATCCATGAAAACATGTCTTCCCATATACTACCTTGGAAATCTCGCAGACGGTCAACTATTTCTTGAGTGTTTGCTAAATCTTTAGTGATAAGAGCAGAATTATCATCAACATAGGAACAACATTCATTGCCTATGAGAGCACATACTCCTCCCTTAGAAGCTAACACATAGTCTAAGGCCATTCTATTCTGTAAAGCTACCATCCTAATCTGCACTTGTTCTTGATTTAACTTTTCAATGGCTGCAGTAGTACTATTCAGGGCTTTTTGCACAAGTAAGGAAAGAGCAGATAACTCAATTTGCAGATTAGCTACACCTACGTTAGGAAACATGACACTTACTACATCTGTGAATTTTTTCCAACTTGATCTCCCGTGTGTATCTCTGAGGTTTCTTGGACGTCCCTCAGGGAGAGTGGGAGTATGGTAGACATGAGGAACTACTTGTCCTAGGTAACAACAGCCAACCCAATCTAACGGAAGCCATCTATAAGCGTTCTTACCACAAATGAAATAAACATCAGTAGCTGGGGAAGGTGGCATAAGGTGAAAGAGATTAGATAATGATCTGTTGAATTGATCACACTTAGTTGTATTAGACCAGTATGTAGCTAGTCCTTTAAGTAAGTGATATACATACGAACATCCAGGGCCCATACAATCATAAGGTGCACAACTTTTATGTAATTTTCCTAGTGTGCTACTAGAGGTGGTCCTATTAAAGATAAGGGTAGTGTTAGTACATGTGGACCATCCCACCTTTGTTCCATTCCCCTGGGCCCGAAAACAGTTGTAACCTTAGGTAGTGTATACTAACCTAAAAGAGACACTTTTATTATATTTGGAAGGAAAGTATGTACGGATAATCTTCATCTTTAGTGAGAGGCTGAGAGCGGTAGCAGATTGGACATAAGTAAAGAAATTCCAGTTATAAGGTTGTGTACTATCGCTAATATACATGTGCTTTTGAGTAAAATTCTCTGCAGGTAGACCAAATAGAGGCATCCCCATTTCTCCATGTGTAGCAATATGTGAGCAAACCCAGCAATTAGAAAGATTAAAAGAGTGAGCAAAGCCTTCTAGTATTGAAACATATGTGTTATGTTCCCATGGGTGTTTTTCCTTATCACTATATGAATATACTGTGTTATTAGGCAATGATCTTCTGGTTCTATTATTAAAATCAATATCAGTGACATTGTGTTCATTACAAATGGATCTCAATAGTCCCAGTACTTCTGGATCATAATAGCAGTTAAGGACTGTCCAGAAGGGAAAAAAGATCAGGAGCATAATGCTCATCATCAAAAGGAAGTTCTTCGGGTACAGGAATAAAGTTGACATCATCATCATCGCTGTCTTCAGTCAGTGGTCGGGAGACTTTGTCACCCGCTTCACCCCTCTTTGGACACATCTTCAGTCGTGATGCGTGAATCCAGATGTCCTGTGCGTCGGTGAGGACGGCTGTCCTAGTCACTGCTATCACAGTCGTCGGTGGTCCGAATGGGAAGCCTCCCTTCTTTGCTTTATTCAGCTGTCGGACACAGACGAGGTCACCTGGCTGGAAAGGATGTGTTGGTTCCTGTGATGGTAAAGGCAAGCGAGAAGACACATCACCATAGATGCCATTCAATTTATCAATCAATTGTTTCACATATTGTTCTCTTATGAGATCAAGATCACCAGACATAATTACAAGTGGGTCTTTCACCCAAGGAGTTGGAAATGGTCTTTCCATAAGAATCTCAAAAGGAGACAATTTAGTAGTTTTATTAGGAGATATCCTAATTTCTGCTAGTACAGCAGGTAAATATTTCTGCCAATTAACCCATGTACCTGCAGTAGCCTTTGTAAGTTTCTCTTTAATAGTGTGGTTCATTCTTTCCACTATTCCTGAACTCTGAGGATGGTAAGGGATATGGAATTTCCAGGTTATCTGTAACCACTGTATCAATTCCTTAATTACTGCGCGGATAAAGGCTGGTCCATTATCAGAGTTAATTTGTAACGGACATCCATATCTCGGTATAATTTCAGTAGTCAAAATTTTAGCTACTGTCTTAGCATCCTCTCTTTGTGTTACAAAGGCCTCAGGCCATCGGGAAAACTGGTCCACTATCACCAAAAGATATAACTGTTTTGATCCCGTCTTTGGGATATGAGTAAAATCAATTTGTAGATGAGTGAATGGAGCTGTAGGTGGAGACAGATGATCATGCTTTGCTTTATTTGGCACTGTAGAATTATTCTGCAAACATTGTACACATCTCTGTATGTATGTTTGACCGTGCAGCATCAGATTTCTGATGCAAAATGATTGTCGTAACTGTTGCATGGTAGTTTTAACTCCTTTGTGTCCTACCCGTGTGCCTGTGCTATGAATATAGGGGCACTACTCTCAGGTATACCTATCCTCCCCTCTTTTGAGAAAAGACCATTATTGTCTTTTTCCAAACCTTGTGATTGCCAATATGATAAATCTTCTGGTGTGGTAAAACCTTGTAACTCATTGAAAAGAAGGTCAGATGGGTAAGACGGGGCTTGGAGCATAGGGTAAGTAAGATTAGCAGAAAGTGTTTTAAGTGCAGCTTCTTTAGCTACTTGGTCAGCAAAGGCATTACCTCTGGAAACAAAGTCATTGCGATTCTTTGTACTTGCTATGTGTTATCAGTTTTACTAGTTTCGTTTTCAGTGTACTACTGAATCCAAGGGGGGGGGGGGGGTTTGGGGGTGGATTGCAGCTGCAGCTTGTGTTCTCTCTGTCAGTCCTTCTGCCAGAGCAGATGAAGGGGGGGGGGGGGGTAAGTCAAGTCAAGGGGGATTGCTTTCTCTACGGCCACATCACAAGGGGCCAAATGTTTGGAGACACCCCAGCATCCCCTGGGCCGGAGTAGGGACTACTTTGGAAAATAATGCAACGGGACACATACTACCTCCGTGATCTTGGGCACAGACCGCGGCCATGGTTTTACAGTTGTCCCTTGCATACAAATGAAATGGTTTACAATAATCAGGTAGTCCTAAAGCGGGGGCCTGCATAATGCTAACTTTTAAGGTCACATAAGCTTCAGTCACGCCTGGAGTCCACTGAATATGTTTTGGGCTGTCCCCCTTAGCAGCCGTACGTAAAATGGAGTCATAGTGAGCATTCAGGGATCCATTGTCTGCAATAATTAATCATCAACATGTGTTGCCCCCATTTGTATTTTGTTTTTAGTTACCTTGTGACCTTCAGCTGCAAGGTGCTGTAGCAAACTGAGTGAATCCTGTCTATTGGCTTCCCCGTTAGGAGTACACAAACAGTAAGTCATTTTGACGTACTGAATGGGGACAGAACCATGACACGGGTCCATGACCGCAAGGTATTGGAGAACCAGTGAGTAAGCAGCTGGTGAATCCACGTAGCCTTAGGGGAAGACGGGTCCATGTTAATTGGCGCCCATCAAAAATTAAAAAACCATAAGTAGTTGTGTCTCAAAGTCCAATGGGACCAAAAAGAATGCATTTGATAAATCAATAATAATAAATATAGTGGCGTCATGGGAAATGGCCGTAATGAGAGCAGTGATATCAGGGACAATCGGGGCAATTGGGATGACTAAGTAATTAATTGCCCTTAAATCCTGGACAAATCTAAAGTCATTGTCACGTAATGGAAGGGACGTTAGCCCAATTCCATCCTGACTCTGTATCAGAGTCTAAAAGTCTGTATAAGAAGTCTGATGTCAGTCTGTGTCATGGTGTCCTTGACACATTCACTTCAGATACATCATATATGTAGAAGGATTAATTCGGGGGTTAAGGGCTGCCTGTTTTCTCTTTCCGTATTTACTATTTGCAATCTATTCAAAAACAAACTCCAATTTGGATCAAATCCACATACAAAATCTCTCTTCCAAACCACTTGCTATTTCCCTTTTTTTTTTTCGTACTTAACTTACAATAATTCCCAACTAACACTTCCTGAGACATCTCCACAACCATTTAACTACAAATACTGGAATCCACCTTAAAAAGTTCATCAACAACAACATTCCATACACATGACAGTTTTCTTATCCAAACTAAATACGACCTTAAGAATTTTCTGCCGGGAGACAGAATTTCACAGCTTTTTTTTTTTCTTTTTTTTTTTTTTTCGGGACACGGAGATAAGTGTTAGCAAGCATTAAAATAGAATAAACACACTGTCTTACACTTACAAACAAGATAGACCATTAATCCTCCACTGTTACATATTTCTGGAAAAAGATTTCCTTTTTTTTACATATATGCCGGCTTTAGAAATATATTTCAGTGGTGGACACAGCCTTAAAGACACAGAGGAAAATTCTCTAACCTGCATTTATCAATTGTATTGCAAAGAAAAGAAAGTACAGCTAACACTCACAAATTTATTTGCAGCAAAACACAAGACAATCCATCTACTTTATAAACAAAAGCAATCAGAATATTATATAAATGTATGTAAAGAAAAAGTTCCTATTTGTTTTATTATCCCTTATCTCGTTTGCTCTTTTGTTAAAGGGAAGTCAGTTGTCTCACCACTCAACTTGACTGTGTATATTGTGACTGCGACAGTTGCCCACGGAACAGGAGTGGCTGTTAGAGTCCAAAGACCCCGTCAATCCATCAGAAGTTCACGCTTGAGCAATGTCACAGCACAATATCCCCTCGGTAGCTTCAGTTAGTAATCAATCAACCCACAAGAGTGGCTGCATGGAACTAGAATAGTTCCTGCAAAACCATCAGGTGTAGGAGAGCGTTAACGGCTTAAGATCACAAAGAGAAAAATACCTCCTCTCAATACAGCGTTGCAATACAGCACAATTTTTCCTTAAGCAAGCAGAAGCTTTAAACCAGCACAGCAATACAGCACAATATATTTAAGCAAACATATAAGCAGCAGTATTTGAGTATAGGTACCCCGGTAAATCAAAATTTAATTTTATAATTTTCCTGATTTCTACCAAAGAAATCCCATAATATCCTGATTTCTACCAAAGAAATCCCATATATAACAGCGCTGTTTGTGCTAAAAGCACGTAAGGTCTACCAAAGACCACCTGAAGTCTGCCAAAAACTTCTCAAAGTCTTACCAAAAGACTTTCAGTCTACCAAAGACTGTCCTTAAGTCTTACCAAAAGACTTTCAGTCTACCAAAGACTGTCCTAAAGTCTTACCAAAAGACTTTCAGTCTACCAAAGACTGTCCTAAAGTCTTACCAAAAGACTTTCCATAGGTTCCCCTAAGTAATCTAGTTGGACTTTAGGATAAATGAGGGCAAGAGAATAGGTCTTAATAAAAGACACTTTCTACTCACCTCTCAGATGTCCTGTCCATCCCACGTCTCTGACACCAATTGAAGGGGACCAGTGAAGATTACACCAATTGTATTTTCTGACCACCGGGGTAAACCTTTACTCATAAGCAAGACGTCCTGGAGATTCCGTATGGAAATGAGCGCACACATACACATATAAGTTTTCCACACAGAGTCTCGTTTATTTGGTTACGTTTTGAGCTTATATAACAGATAGGATAATAATTCTCACATGTCAGGTTTCTCATTGGCTAATATCCAGTGCCAGGTACCAACCAATCAGGTGTAGTGCACGTGCCACAGAAAAAGTTCATGAGAGCAGTTCATGAGAGCAGTGCATAAGAATAGTGCATGAGAAAAGTGCACAGATCATCACGTACACATTTCTCTAGAACATTCTCAAGGCCTATGCAATTAAAAATAATTGGTAAAAAATATGTTTATAGATAACAGGTTTCAGGATTACATACTTTAGCTGTGAGAGCAGTTTCTATCACTGTCTGGTACCTAGGCACCTGCTAAGCTGAACAGAAACACAATTAACCCTTTCAATTGCCAAGATCGATATATACAGAAATTAAACAGAAATAAAAGTATTTTATATTGCAGATTTGCGAGCTTGAGAATGTTGTGCTATTAATTGTAATACCTAACATCACTTTCCCTTTAATTGAAAATACAGTAGTATTTTGCGGGTCCTCTCTAGTGCCCGTTGGCTTTCTGGCTCCACTTGCGGGTTATGGGTTTGAACGCCAATGGATTTGTAGCAATTTAATAGCAATTTTCAAACATAACAGTTATGAGCTTGACAGAACAAAGGACTTGCGGCCGCGGAGTTCAAATTTCAACGTCCTGTAGGGTTTTTCCACCTGTAACCTGCCGATCATTAGCGGTTTGCTTTACGGGGCAAATTTAATAGCTGTAAGTCTTGCGGGCTATGTTACAGGCTACGGTTTTACACATTGGGGGAATTTAATAGGGCTGTAAGTCATTAGTATTAACAGAATACAAAAGTATTAGGTTCCCCATATAATATTGAGATTTACTTTGAGATTTGATTTTAGGTTCCATAGGGTACTATCTTTTAGTTTTGATATGTTTTAATAATTTATTAATAAAAGTTAAACTTTACTTATTCTTCATGGAATTTTTGTGACTACAACATTTGTCTTTTTTAAGCAAATTTGTGCACATTTATTCTACTAGATATTGTTTTCACATTTAATGTATATTCTCATAGTACAAGTAGCACAGACACTGGATAACTAGAGTATCTTTTTGGCACTTTTGTACTGCAATTTAATGCAAGTTTTTCCTCTATTGATATTTTTTACATTCCAAATATTTATTTCTAATTATTCTATTTATATTTATTTCTCGTAGTTTATTGAATACTTCAAAATCTTTTTTATTTTTTTATTTGATTTTCTAATGACAGTGTTCTAGAGAAACATAATGTTCTTGGTAACAATTACATTTTTGGTTATTGCAATTCTACCTATACATGAAACGCTACACTGTAAACATTATTATGTGTCTTTCTTTTATTTTACCTACAGGTAAGGATACATTGCAGCATATAAATCCTTATAGTCAGTTGTTTATTGTACCCTAAATATTTTAATTGTGATATCCATTTGTAAGGGAACTCAGATTGTATAATAGTTTTAATACTCTCACAAAATACTTAAAATTCTTACAGCAAGAAACTTAGTTAACATCATCAGGTTCTTTAATCAGATTAGGGATTGAAAATGATCGATATGTGAGAAATATTAGATTATCATGTGCACACAATAATATTTTACTTTTTCTTTTCTTATAACATATTCCTTCAATGTAATTAGTTTACCTAATATAATTCACTTTATTATAAATGCAAATAAACATTATGATGGTTGGCATCCTAATTGATGATAGGCATACCATTGTTTATTAAATGATAATATCCCGTAGGGGTTATAAATATATAATGAATTAACCAATTTTGTAGCTATGATGACCCACTGGCAATGAAGTGGTTAATGTGCAAGGAATGTCTTTTTTGTTGATATCAAAGATTCCTTCCAATACATACAGCTGTCCAGGATGTTTTAATCTATCACAAGAAACATTAAAAAGAGCCTTTCCTGCATGACACTCCATTGGTGATCATACACGAAATGGTCTTTGCAAAACAGGCCTCATAGTTGTTCTGTATTATGGACACAGAACTGGGAATAACATTCATGCAAAGAGACTAGGGGTCGAGCAATGGTGGACTGAATGATTTATTGGACTACAGTAACATATAGTGGCCATTTACTGATTGAATTTACCCCTTAGCTGCAAGGATGACTGGACATAAGGCCCTATTAAATTCCAGCCTCGTAAATCCAACGTGGAGCTCTTAAAGCCTACGTGCTTCAAATTCTCCTGAGTTACGTTGCTGTTCAATTAGAAAGGAGCTGCGAGCTGTGAGTAGAGAGGCCATTTCGTACACCAATTTTCATGCACGTTAGATGTGCGATCGTGCTAACATCAATTAAGTAATTACATGGCAATGGGTCAGAATTAGCCAATGGCAGGAGAGATTGCCATCATTGGCTAATGAAAGCCTGCGTGATCACACGCAGGCTCCTGACATCAGCCCTTGCCGTAGTGGTCCAGATTGGGACCTCTGCAGCAGTTAAAAACACAAGCCGTGCCATGTCGGGTACTTCAAATACCCTTTTCCCTAAAATTAACCCCCCTATGCTGGGTGTCCCCATCAGGACCCCCGCAGTATCCCACAATTTCAAATTTCCTGTTGGGGGTCCGGAAAAGACCTTAAAGGTCCTTAATGGACCCGCAATCACTGAAAATGTAACCCCTGCCGTGGTGATACTATAAGAACCCACCAGGCATCTAAAATTAACCCCATATCTCATAGGGGTCTATACAGACCCTCATGAAAATAAAATTAACCCCATCAGTCCCATAACGGTCTACACAGCTCCTCATGGGACACAAATGAAACCCAATATTAACACTATAAGTGCCATGAGGGTCCTCCAGGACCCTCATGACACTAAATCTAAGCACTATCTCATACAGTTAACCCCTAACTACATACAATTAAACCCCTAATTACATACAATAAAAATCCATAAAAATGAATTAATAAATTAATAATAAAATAAAAAATTAAGATTTGAAATATTGCGAATAACAACATTATTTATATAGAGAAGGATTTAGAAGACATTAACCATGTGTAGTAAGATTTAAAAAATAGATAAATGGTTACAATTCATTAATAGATACATTGGATACTGGTGGATTCAGTAATTATTGCTGAACTACCAGATCCAGAAATACATGGTAGACTTTATGAGATTGTAACTCATCGCATGATTCATGGACCATGTGGAGATATTATTCCACAATCACCATGTATGAAAAATAATAAATGCACTAAAGAATTTCCAAAAGATTATAGAGACAAAACTTATGCTAATTGTGATGGATATCCATTATATAGAAGAAGAGAAGGACAAAATGCCATTGTTTGTGGAAAAAAAGTTGATAACAGATATGTGTTGAGATACAATCCACATTTACTCATGAAGTATAATGCACACATTAATGTGGAAGCTTGCACTTCTATAAAATCCATTAAATATGTGTATAAATATAGTTACAAAGGCTATGATGCAGCTACTGTAGTGGTCAAAAGTGCAGAAAATCCAGAACAAACTGAGTTATTACATGATGAACTTGCATCTCATGTAGATGCTCGCTATGTAAGTGCGCCAGAAGCAATGTGGCATCTTCTCAAATTTGAAATGCATGATCTCTCACATGCAGTATATCGATTAGCTATACATTTGCCCCAAAGACACTTAGTTTAATTCAATGTTGGAAATTAAAGATATGCTTTGGCACAAAGTGAGCATCGACAAACTACACTAACTGTGTGGTTTCAATTAAATTGTATTGACTTGGAGGCAAGGGAATTGTTATACATTGACATTCCCTATCATTATGTTTTCGTTAATGGATTATGGCAAAAACGAAAAACCTGTGGATATAAAATAATACCAAGAATTTACACTCTAAGTCCAAGAGACCTTGAACATTTCTGCTTACATTTACTCCTTTTATATGTTCCTGTTGCACAAAGTTTTGAACAGTTGAGAACTGTTAATGACACAGTTTATGACACATTTAATTTAGCTGCACGACACAGAAACTTCCTGGCTGATGATACAGATTGTGAAAGATGTCTAGATGAAGCAGCACTGTGTCAAATGCCACAGCAGATGAGGGAACAATTTGCATTCATTTGTATCTTCTCAAATGCTCTGGATGCATTAGCTTTGTGGGACAAATTTAAAACAAATATGTCTGAAGACTTTTTGCAATGTTACAATGAGTCTATTACAGAATTAAAAGCATTAATTGAAATTCAAGAGGTCTTTCTTTCTCATGGATTAAATGGTGCAAGTTTTAATCTGCCAGATCCAGGATTTAGAGGAAATAATCTTTGAAGACTATGACACTGAGCTTTAAAAACAAATAACACAAGAAAAAATTGCAACTTTAAATAAATTACAATTGCAAGCATTTAACACCATAAAAAAATGCACTAGATGATGATATGCCCAAAGATCATTATTTCTATCTTGATGGACCTGGTGGAATAGGAAAAAACATATTTATATAATTTATTGATGAGTTTCAATCAAGCACATGGTCAAATAGCACTGCCATTTGCAACAACTGGAATTGCCGCACTTTTGTTATAAGGTGGAAGAACTGTACATGTGGATTTAAACTGCCAGTTCCCTTTCTTGAAACATCAGTGTCGAATATTCGAATAACATCATTACAAGCAAAAAAAAGTTTTAAAAGTAAATGAATTATAATAGATGAGGTTACAATGATGTCATGCCATGCCCTACAATGTATTGAGAGTTTGTTGTGTGAAGTCATGGATAATGATTTGCCATTTGGTGGAAAGGTCATGTTGTTAGGTGGAGATTTTAGTCAAACATTGTACATGGAAATTGAACAGACATTGTCGAAACATGTATAAAGTCAAGTACACTATGGAAACAATTAACCCATCTAAAATTACAACAAAATATGAGATCAGAAGGACAAAATGAATTCAATGATTGGCTCATTAAAATTGGAAAAGGAAAAACAGAGCAAATTAATAATTTACCTGATGATACCGTGGATATTCCATCTGAAATGATTTGCAAACAGGATATCATATCAGCTACATTCCAAAATACAATAACTAATGAGGATTACGCAGCGCTTGCAAACAAAGTAATATTAACATCCAAAAATAAGGATGCATTGCTTCTGAATAATGAAATATTAAAATTCTGTACTTGGTGATGACAAAAAAAGACAAACTTTTCAACTGAATTTATTAATTTATTAACTCCCCCTGGAATTCCACCACATATTTTGCAGCTAAAAAAAGATGCAATTGTTATGTTACTATGAAATATGAACCCAAAAAAGGAGTATGTAATGGGACCAGAATTATTGTTCAAGAATTAAAAGACCATTTCACAAATGCTGAAATTCTGAATGGTACCCATAAAGTTGAAGGCGTTTTCATACCAAGAATAGATTTGGCACCAAGTGAAACTAGTTCGCTTTTTGTACTTCAAAGGAAATTTCCCATCATCATGGCATTTGATATGACCATTAATAAATCACAAGGATAAACTTCTAAATCCGTTGGTATCTTTTTAGAAGAACCAGTATTTGCACATGGCCAACTGTATGTTGCATTTTCAAGATGCAAGAATCCAGAGGAAATTAAAGTTTATATTGAAAAAAAAAACAAAGTCAGAGTGATTTATAAGATGATGGGAGAATCTTTACAAAAATATTGTCTACTATGAGGTGCTGTAACTTAAATTACAAAAAAGGATAACAATACAATAGATATACAAAAAAAAATGGAACTGTGCTTTAATCTCAAGGACATGTTCACAAAAAAAAAAAAAAACCCATAGAGAACAGTGGTTTTATTTTGAGGACAAACTTTTAGGTCACTCAGACTCTTTTTAGAGAACCACTATTTCACATAGGAAACTCTATGAAATGGCAAAAACACATAGAGAACAGTGGTTTTACATCCAGGATGAACATTTATGTCACTGGGACTCTTTTAAGGGGACCACTATTTCACATAGGAATCTCTATGTGCCATTTTCAATGACTACAAGAATAACAAAAACAAGTGAAAAAAAACCAACAAGAATAAACAATGGTTATATCCCATAGACAAAGTTACAAGTCTATGTGGCACGTTATGAATGCAAAAAATGAAGACACAATAAATAAATAAAAAGGAATATCTTGGAAGTGCCCTTTTGGCAGGATTGGCCCCACAAAACAGTTATGTTGCATTTTCTTACAATTCCAGTTAATATGTTATTACATTAAGTTACTGTTTGTAATCTTACAATTGTATTTTACAAGGTGTGGAAAGTTGTTTCCTTGTATGTAATTAAGGGTTCATGTCGGTAGGAGGATGATCATTTGTTGGAAAATTTAAATGTATAATTCAAAAGAGAGTATTGATCCAGGGAGTAATCTGATCGGCAGTTACTGGGGACAGGAAGGATTTTTTTTCCACCTTTGATACAAGTGGCTAGGTTTCACTGGTTTTTTTTCAGTTTGCCTTCCTCTGGATTCAATATTCAAGATCACTGTATTTTCATACAATTCAAGCTTAAATGTTATTACATTACTCTAATGTTTGCATTGTTAAAATTGTATTTTACAAGGTTTGGAAAGTTGTTTTATTGTATTTTATTAAGGGTTCATGTCAGTAGGAGGATGATAATTTGTTTAAAAATGTAAATGTATAATAAAATAGAGAGCAATGATTCAGGGAGTAATACAATCGCCAGTTACTGGGGTCAGGAAGGAATTATTTTTTTCCCCCTTTGACACAATTGGATAAGTTTCACTGGGGATTTTTCTGTGTGCCTTCCTCTAGATTCAATACCTATGTGGTTTAGCAGTATTTGAACTACAAGTTGCATGTTACAAAGCATTATTTAATGGTTTATAACACTTATTCATACAACGTTAATCCATTGTTATATTAGTCCTGCAAAGCTGACAATTAAAAATGATAATATTGTTAAAAAAAGGATGGTTTACCAGTTGTTTAACTACAAGTTACATGTTAAACAGCATTATGACATGGTTTACCATATTGATTCATATACAGTTGAGACATTGTTATATTAGTCCTGCATAGCTGAAAATTAAAAATGTTAATATTGTGAAAAAAGGATGATTTACCAGTTCTTGAACTACAAGTTGAAAGTTAAAAAAATAAACAAATTTGCTTTAATTGTTGTACTTATTTGGACATAACAAATTACACATGAAAAAATAACCACATAGGGTGGCAAACACCATTCACAGTGTACACATTCTTTTGCCATCATGTTTTGACGGGCAAGTCGCTAGTAATAAATATTATTTTAATCTTATTTATAAATGTTTTTGATATTTCCATTCATTCCAATATTTTAAATATAATACATCAGGAAATTCTATGAAATGCTTTCACCACATAACCTAACTTGATCACTGTTAATGTTATTTTGAACTGTAGGTAATAATCTGTTGACTCATTTTTCCAAATAATTTTCTTTCATTATTAATTAAAAGATATGAGTCTATAACTTTGAGTGGACAACATTTACTTTCAATATGATTTAACTTAATGCTTCTAATATGTCAGGATCAAATATATTTCCATTCATGATGTTATTGTACATTTTAACTAAATGTGAAGTCAGGATGTTTTTACATCTTTTTGTAATATAATTATGTTAGACTGTCTGGTTCAGGAGTTTTACCTGAACATTGATTTTTAATAAATTAACTTATTTTTCCAAAATATTCATTTATTTTTGTTCTAATCTTTTTATTGAAGACAATAAACAATAAATAACAACAAAGCAAGTTAAAAATTACAGATTCCACAGTAGAACTAAGTATACAAGAGTGTTTTTGTAGCCTTAAACACTAAGAGATAGCATCAGGCATGTCACATTGAAAGCATAAAATAAGGCCATATTTAAGGAAATCTTGAAATCAGTCTGTGGTTTATCCATTGCCTTCTCACATTTTAAAAAAATGTTGTGATAAAGGCAGAGAAGAATTTGCTCCTCAAGTCTTAACTTGAACCTTTCCCGATCCATAAATCCAGGAACTTATAAATGATAGAGAAACGAGATAAGAATTTGAAAGGAAGAAACAAAAATAAAAGTCAAGAGAAAAATCAACAGCAGAAAAAAGAACAGGGGAAAGGAAGGGGAATATAAATGGCAAGTTTACCTTAACTACTGATTTACTTAGGTCTGGGGTCCCACCGGTCCCACCACCCCACTGGGAGGAGGTCAGAGAGCAAGGATTAGTTAACCTAATTGAAATGCTATGCTGGGAGTCAAACCACAGTGTCCATGTCATCAAGAACTGGAGTTATGTATCTTTCAAGATATGGGTCAGTTTCTCATTAATCATAATAAAATTAACATTCAGGATGATTTCTTTAAAGTTAAGTGTAAAGGACTTCAATTTTTTTGCAATATGGTGTTTTACTGCTAGGGCGATAAACTGCACAAATCTATTTTGAGATAAAGTTAATGTGTCTACATGTATACCCAGAAGGCAATTGAGGGGTGAATTGGGGTACAAAATATTTGGGATACCAGTCTCAGCATTTGCTCCCAGATGTCCTGAAAGCTGGGCAGGACCACCAACTATGCAAGAAATCTCCTCCCAGTTCACAGCCCCTAAAGCATTTATCGCTAATCTGGGTATTCATGGTGTGCATTCTAGGGGGTGTGAGGCATGTCTTATGCAGAACTTTAACCGATACCTCAAGTAGGTTATATGTCACGGAGCCCCTGGACAAATTTGTGAAGGCCTCGTTCCACTTATCAGATTTGAGATTCCTACACAGGTCTTGTTCCCATTTGACCACAAAGGAGGGGTTTGAGTGTTTTACCAGACTCATTGAAAATTTGCCAGACTCATAGAAAATGTGTAATATATCATTTAATAAAAACTGGTCTAGGAAAGGTATACATATACTAAAAGATTTATATCCTGACGGAGAGCTAGCCTCTATTAACCATATAAGAAATAGGTTTAAAGTTTCTCCACATGAATGGTTAACGTATGAACAGATAAGGAGGTGTTTAAAAATAATGTAAAATTAATAACATTAGGAACACTCCTAAACCAATGCAATTGGTAATTAAAAATACAAACTATTCTTATATGATATCCAAATGTTTCAATATCATTCGACGAGATTTGGAAAATAAGACAAAGTGTATGATATTATGGGAGAATGATATAAGTAAAGTTATACGAATAGAGAAATGGGAGCAATCAGGGGCGGCTGGTCCATTGGGGCAGCTGGGCAACCGCCCTCCCTAATTAGAGTCCATAAAAGCATATTTTATTCTATCATTTGTTTTATTCTTTATTCCTATAATTCTAACAGACAGTGGTTATCTTTTTCCCTTCCCTCTTTCATTTTCCTCCCCCCAAAAACATACATTAAAACAAAAAAACGTTTTCTGTGTAATGCATTTACACGGCTGCTGTCATGCAGTCAGGTACCTGAAGGTGGAGCCACTGAGTTACTGGGACGGCGCCCAAAGCCTCTAGATAGGGCTCTGCTACATGGAAGAGAGGCTCAGCAGAGCTCCGTGTGCAGCCTGATTAAAAGCTGTTGGGGCGTCTGACTGCAACGTCCACTCATTCCTGCCACTAGAGGCACTGCAGAGCACATACATTACCTCATAGACACATGCGTAGCTGTGTGTGAGGGAGAAGTTAAAGGAGCAGCATGGAGCAACATGATACCAGGAGGTGGTCACAATAAATGTAAGTATTGAAGACAGGCTCTTATTTATTTATTATATTCCATAGAACTTACAACTACATTCTGTTAGTCTCCTCAGCATCCCAAGTCACTCTCACAGTGAAGCTACTTGTCAGTTCTCTCTAGGTGTGATTGTTTCTGTATAAATGTATGTATATATTGCATGGCATGTGTGTATACAGCATGCTGTGTGTGTGTCAATATATGTATATTGCATGCTCTGTTTTATGTGTGTATATATATATATATTCATATATTGCATGTTGTATGTGTGTCTATGTGTGTGTATGTCTGCAAATATGTGTGTAAATGCATTTTGTGTATGTGTGTATTTATATGTATATACTGATTGCTGTGTTTGTGTGTAAATATATGAATATTTTGTATGTTGTATCTATATATATGGGTATACTGCAGGCTGTGAGTATGTGTGTAGTTATATGTATATATACTGCATACTGTGTTTATGTGTGAACATATTTGCATATATTGCATGTTGTGTTTGTTAATATGTGTATATACAGCTTACTTTGTGTGTATTTGTGTGTAAATATATTGCATGCTCTGTATTGCTGTAAATAGATGTAAATACTCATGACTTGTATTTATTTATGAAAATGCTTTATATGTGTATTTTGTATGTTGTATAACGGTAAATATAACTTCCTGCATGTGTGTATATATATATATATATATATATATATATATATATATATATATATATATATATAATTTCTGTTTTTCTTTATATGCATATAACTATATGTATACTCAGGGGTGGACAAAAATAGTTAACACTTAGGAGCCAAGAACACATACAAGCCAAACAGAGTTTGTATGACACTGTAATGTATGTATGTATGTATGTATGTATGTATATATATATATATATATATATATATATATATATATATATATAGTCTCATAGGTAAAGATAAAGAGAGGGGGAGAGGGAAAGATAGAGAGAGGGAGGGGTAGAAGATAGATAGATAGATAGATAGAGGGATAGAGGGATAGATAGATAGATAGATAGATAGATAGATAGGTATATAAATAGATAGAGGGATAGATAGAGAGAGGGTAGAGGGATAGATAGATAGAGGGATAGATAGAGATATGGGTAGACAGAGAGGGATAGATAGAGGGATAGATGGATATATAGGTAGACAGAGAGGGATAGATAGATAGAGAGAGAGATAAGGGTAGACAGAGAGAGAGAGAGATAGATAGAGGGATAGATAGAGGGTAGAGGGATAGATAGAGATAAGGGTAGACAGAGAGGGATAGATAGATAGATAGAGAGAGATAAGGGTAGACAGAGAGAGAGAGAGATAATAGAAGGATAGATAGAGAGAGGGTAGAGGGATAGATAGATAGATAAGGGTAGACAGAGAGAGATAGATAGAGGGATTGATAGAGAGAGGGTAGAGGGATAGATAGATGAATAGAGAGAGGGAGCAAAGGATCGATAGAGGGTAGAGGGATAGATAGATAGAGATAAGGGTAGACAGAAAGGGATAGATATATAGATAGGAGATAGAAATCCAGTGCATGTCTGGGATATGCTTTTTCTACAAAACTGAACTCTCTACCTTCTTATAGCATGAAAAGCTCCTCTTAGGATTACAAATTCTAATATTATCTTGCTATGTTTTCAGTCTACAGGAGGACACGTTGTGAGTGATCTGAACCCAGTGCTTGCTGCAAGGAATGCAGAGCTCAGCTTGACATCCAAAGGTACCAATGGCCTGACCTGATCAGTATATATGATGCAAAAATAGTGTCTGCTGTATACAATCCTGCAAAGTTATGAAATCAACAATGTGATTAGTGCTTTGAAGGAATATTAAAGACACAGTCTATATACTAGTAAAAGAGGAAAAAGGGAAGAGAGGGATAGAGGAATCGTCAGGGAGAGAGGAATAGATATAGAGAGTGAGGGATAGAGAGAAAGGGACAGATAGAGAGAGAGAAGGAGGAAGGGAGAGAGAAAGAGGAGGGGATAGAGAGGAGGGCTTATGTCCTGATCTAATGTGTACTCATTTGTGTTTTATTTAATTATTGCATATAAATCAACAAAATGGAGGAACTTCCCAGCATAAGAAAAGTAAGCAGAACCAGCAGCACTTCACCCTCATCAAGAAAATGCAGGAATCTCCCAGCATAAGAATAGTGACCAGAACCAGAACCACCTCAACCTCAGCAAGATAATAAGTAAGTGAAGTGACAGGAAAAAACCCAAATGGGTGTAGTCTGTAAGTGGACAGGGCCTATAGGGGTAACATGTTGTGAAGGGGAGGAGTTTATAATGTTGGGTGGCGTCAATGTAAAGGGAGGGGCCAGGTCTCTGTCTTCCGCCCCACCAACTTGGAAAGTCACCAGCCGCCACTGGGAGCAATCATACAGAAACACAAATAAATTAAATGATTAAATTAATAAATTAAATTAATTATTAAAAACTTTTAAAAAATCTAAACAGATGGTATATGGTTCCACTTAGAATTTATCAATTGGCACACGTAGCCAATGATAAATTATGATGGAGAAAATGTGGACTGAGTGGAAGTTATCTTCACATATGGTGGGATTGTTCTGTTATTAAACCTTTATGGAGAAAATGTTTCAAATTTATATCAGAAATTTTAAAGAAAAAAATTGTAGCAAAGGCTTATGGCTGTTTACTACATATCTTTTTTGAAGAATTAAAAAAACAGAAACGGCCTTTATTATACAGATATATACTATTGGCAAACTAGTAATAGCCACCAGATGGAAACAAGAAAGATACCCTTACTAGAATATGTTAGAGAATTAGAGAAACAACACGAAAATAGTGAATTGATTCATCAAGATAAATGTAAATGGGAGATTTGGAACTCCATTAGGTAACTCAGGCTTAATGAAATACACAACCTTCCCATTTGGATTGTCTGAACTTCCCATCCTGGTCTGTTCTCCCCTTAAAAACTTAAGATTTAAATAAACATGGAATTAATGATGTGAATGAGGTATGCTTGTTGGGTAAAGGGCTTGGCAATGTACTGTAAACTTAATACTTGGTTCAAATTAAATAAAGGCTTTATGGAAAGTCTCATCTAGTAGTACAAGGAGTAATTTGTCCGAAAAAAGAAAAGAAAGCACAAAGAGAACTAGCGGGTCTGACACACCAATGGAGAACCTGTATACAATAAACGACTCCAAAGAAATTGTATAAAAAGAAATGTAATAAGATATTTTTAAAACAAATATTTTAAAATATGCAAACAACGCCAATTAAAAACATAAAATGAAATTTCCAATCCTGGATTAAATAATGCAATAGTTGATTATATATTCATCAATATCGTAGGAAGTGAGATCAAAGTGACTAGTGTATATAGTATAAAATATACTATGAATCTGAAGATGTGCAAAAATGTGCAACATTTTTTAAAGTGCATATGATTTATATACATTTTGAAAAATGCACCCTAAATGATGCATTTAGAAAAAATATTTACAGAGCATGTGTTGGATTATTCATTCGAACATTTGATGACAGGTAAATATAACAAATTCCATTTTCTCAGTATGTATTATATCTTGCTTGTCCAAGAATCTAAGTTTATCATTGATATCGAGTTCCCAGAATCAGTGGGCTAATACATACACTTAGATCAGCAAGGTATCAATAGTTCCGTGGTGTCTGGTATCTGAGTATCGGCTTCCAAACTTCCGCTCATCCAGTGACGTCATCCTGTGTCGCTCCTGGATGACGTCAACATGTATATAAATTATATGCACTTTATAAAGTTTGCACATTTTTGCACATCTTCAGATTCATAGTATATTTTATACTATATGCACTAGACACTTTGGTCTCTCTTCCTACGATATTGATGAATATATAATTGATGCTGCTATGTACATGCACATGTACACCCTTTTACCACTCATAGCCACTGGCATGCGGAAATAGTATAGTTAGTTTCAATAGGCAGGGATATGAGGCAAGTGAAGGGTCCCAGTCCAAACTCCATCACACATTGGACTAGAGAATGTCCTGTGAGAGTTGGTAATAAACTGTCAAATTATTTATGCTATATTCACACTCATTTGCTCGCTAATAGCTTATTATCTAAGGTTGAACATACAAGAGACTCAACTATTGCATTATTAGATCCAGGATTGGAAATTGAATTTTATGCTTTTAATCGCTGTTGTTTGCATATTGTAACATATTTGTTTAAAAAAATATCTCATTAAAGTACTTTTTATACAATTTCTTTGGAGTCGTATATTGTATACAGGTATTAATACACTGTTCTTCATTGGTGTGTCAGACCCCCTAGTTCTCTTTGTGCTTTGTTTTCTTTTTTGGATTGGTTAACAGATAGCCTGCCCAAGGGAAGGCTAATGTTGGTGGGTTATTTGTAGGGTTTAAATATGCCTGTGAGAAATTATGTTTTCTCTGTCTGTTACACTAATCAAAGGTGTGCACTCCTACTTGAATGCTGCTCTAGCCTATGCCAGAGGTAAGTGGCATAGGGAAAAGAGTTTTATTATTTTTGATAAGCTATTAACTTTTTGTATTGTGACAACTCTGCTGGGTCTTATTGAAGGGGACTAATATCCAGATAATATGGGCTGGGCTGATCCTGTAATTCCTGGGTAACAGATTCCATGGCTGGTAATGTGAACTCGCATGCAGAGCGCTGAGATAACCAAAACTCTCACAATCCACTGGTGTTGCTGTAGCAGAAGGCAGGAGGCTTGTGGGGTGAATGTGGTCCCCTCCCTCTGGGTTGTGACAATTTTACATTCACATGGAGAGTGCTTTTTAAATCCTTTTTTTTTAAATAAAATATTATAAATAAATGGTAACCTTTTGTACAAAGCTCAAACATATGGCATGATTCTTTAAGAGTTCTCCAGCACTTCATCCTTTATAAAAATCTGGCCAATAGTATTATGAATGGAACAATACTACATTAGAGTGCATAATCGTTTCACAGTACACATGTATGATCTGCTATGTGCTTCTGGACGGGTAATGACAGGTTGGTATTTAGCCATATGGTTTACCTGTTTAATAATATCCTTAGTAATTGTACATTAAAAATAATAATGAAATTCAATTGTAAAAGTATGGTTGTTGTATATTACATAAGACAATTTATTTTTATACTAAGTGCGCTTCCCTAGCCATTAATACATGATAAAAAGTCATCAAGAATAAAAATACAAATGTATCCTTACAAAATAAGCTTTAATAAAAAGCTACTAAGTACAACCAAACAAACCAACAGAATAATGAGTCAGTAAGGCCCTTACAAATTTCTGGGAATGCAGTGATAATTTTGTTAGAAACTGATTTTGATCTTGAACAGGGCAACACATACTTTCTGATTTAAGGGTCCTTTTATCCAAAGAGTTTCACAATTGTTTTAAATGCTATGGATTGTTGGAATATAATCTTCAAGTGGTAGAGAGATTTATGTTTTCTACATATAATTAGTATTCTAAGCATTTTACACCCTCTTGCTGTGGGTAATAATAAGCACCTTGGCAGGGGTTACATTTTTAGTTAACGCAGGTCCTTAAGGTCCTTTCAGCACCTGCAGCAGGAAATTAAAATTTTTAAATGCAGCGTGGGTCCCCACTGCAAGGGGGGACCCCCAGCATTGGGGGGCGGGGGGAATTAAAGGTGCCGGGATACAATAGTGTGCCGCGGGCCCTTTAGGGACCTGCGACGGTTCATTTGAAATTGTAAATGCAGCAGGCGCCCCGATCGAGACCTCCGCAGCATAGGGGTGTTAATTTTAGGTGGCGGGGGTACTTGGAGTACCCTCCTCCCACGGCAGGGCTTAACTGTTTAACTGCTGAGGGGGCCTGAATGGACCCCCGCTGCAGGGGCTGATGTAGGGAGCCTGCGGGGGTTACTGCAGGCTTTATTTAGCCAGGATGGCAATCACTAGTGCCATTGGCTGCATCTAACCCGTTTCTGCTGGTTAGACTAATTGATCCAGTTTACGGCCGCACATGCAACGTGCGACAGACTGCATTGCTGTTTTGAGTCTCTCGTTCGTAGCTTGTAGTACCTTCTAATTTAATAGAGACGTATGTAGGTCAAATATCGAGCAAGCAACCGAGGCTCACGTTGATGAAACAGTGCTGTAATTTAATGAGTCTGATAGTCTGCACTCAAACAACCAAAATAAGCATCACTAAGAGGGCTTTAATCGTTTTATGTCCTTTATTTTCACAAAAGATATGAACAATCTGGAATAGCCATTAACTGTAAGCTGTAGACCACTAGTCATTAGCTCAAACTGTTGTTGCAAAAGATTCTTGCTCTTGACAAGTTAACAGCTACGGTGAATGAGGAGATACAAGGACTATATTTTTCTGATACTGTTATATGGTAAACTTAAAAGTGAAATATTATATATTTATTTGTCCACAAACATTTGCAAATGCTTCTTAGCTTGTACATAATATGTGCTCTCAAGGTTCCTCCTTGTATGTTTAGATTTTTATTTATTCAAGAATAAAGAGCCAAATGGAAATATTTATAATATGAAGGTGGTAATACACCTTTTTATCGTAAAGAAAGCTGTAAATTCTGTGTCAATTCTGCACTCTCTTTACTCTGCTATGAGTCATCTTGTAACCAGCAGTAATTAGAGGTTTGGCCCAGAGATAAACAGTGCATGATACATACTGTACACTTGGATACTAGATGGGAGTAAATGTCTAAATAATGAAAAAACATGTAATAATTAAAAAAAAAAGAATATTGTTGCATCACAATATGCCTTATGATGTAATGAAATGTCATCATCATACACATATACATGCACGTTTTTAATATAATGGAGTTCACGCTATATATTAATTTAGGCAATAGAGACCCATCATGACACAATGACAATCGATGATGGAATAATTAAACATACAAGATGCACAAATCTCTCATGTCTTTTTGATCTGATTAATGTTACAATCACTTGATGGACATGTATCAGTTTAATGTGCAATTGTTGCTGAGGGTTGTTTACCACCTGAAACTAAAAATAAACTATTACTTTTGGTTGACAAGGCATTACATTATTGAATCTACTGCATGAATACTCTGAAGTGATAAAGCAATTTCCATGTCATTTTATCTATCCATAAGATAGATAAATTATATTCTGCAGTATATTAATGTATCCAGAATAGTAAGATTAAAAAAAGCTGGAAAAAGTGTTTACTCATGCCAAGATTTCACTTCATGTTAAACAAAATGATAATCTATGAAAACTGGTATGTTTAGACACATAAAACTATTATGAGTTCTTAAAAAGTTGGGAAAAATAAGCAGACTGTCACGATCCTGGGGTGAGGGGGACCAGGTTCACCCCCTAACCCTCCTGCTTACTGTTACAGGAGCACTCCTGGATGGCCTTGGTTCTGGTAATCTCAACACATCTGGCTTTTCCAGGGCAGGAACTGGCTCAGGACCTCAAGAACACAGGAGGCAAAAAGCAGCTTTGGCAAAATAATACAAGTTTTTATTTATATTTTTCTCTAAAATAAGAGATACACCATTTTTATGTATCAACCAGCAGAGCAAGGGCGGCCCGTCCATTGGGGCGTCAGGGCAAACGCCCCCCCAAATATTTTCGTGACCCTGCAATAAAAAAACACAATAATTTATTATTAATAACCAAAAAACAATTAAATATAATGTGTACATCATCATTCAAGTGTTATTACTGTAAAAAATGAAGCAAACTATTACCTGGGACACTGTCACTTTAAGATAACCCCTTGCCCTTGTGTGTATATATTAACTAATGCTGTGTATCTATTGTAGCTTTCCCTGCATCCCTGTGTGATCATATTACACTAAGTACACTAACCTTTAGACTCTATGAATCAATGAGACCGGGCCCCCTGACCGTTAATGCATTCCACCCACCAGCACAATGACGATATGCATGGTCGGTGATAAATGTATCCATTTCATGACTGACAGTCTTCTATCATTGACCAATCAATGATGGAAGGCTGTACAGTTGTCAAGAGAACAATCTAAACCCACCCAGACCGTTAGCTCCGAGCTAATAGGGCCTCGAGTTAACTTTTTGATTGACATCTACAGTCAATAAAACCACCAGTTGCCTGTCCCTTCCCTCTTTCTGTTTCCTGACCCTGCTCACGCTCAGACTGAGAGAAACCTCCCTTGCTGAAACTACTCACATCTGCTCTGCCCAACCTAACCTGCCTATGCTATGCCACCGCCCGATTACCCCGTTCACGGTGATCGGGGTAATCGGGCGGTGAGCGGGGTGGCACAGGCCACATGGGGGTGGATCACCCCCATGAGGCCTGTGCCACCCCTGATCATGGCCTCCATGTGGCCTACGTGGCCACCGACCGACCCACTGACCGACCCCACCCTGACCCAACTACTAACCCCCCCCCCTTATTTTTATTAAATTTTTAGAAGTAACAGGCAATGCATGTGCCTGTCACTTTTAAAGATAAAATAAAAATAAGGTAAGGGAAAAACAATAATAAAAATAAAGTAAACAGCACATACATACTAAACAAACAATAATAAAAATAAAGTAAACAGCACATACATACTAAACAAACAATAATAAAAATAAAGTAAACAACAGCACATACTTACCTATCAAATTGACCCCTCCAGCATTGGCCTTCTGCCCTGGATAGTCGTCGGGCATAATAATCCAATTTTGATTGAAGCCCATGTCATAAAATCCAATCTTGATTGAAGCCCATGTCAAAATAATCCAATCTTGATTGAAGCCCATGTCAAAATAATCCAATCTTGATTGAAGCCCATGTCAAAAAATAATCCAATCTTGATTGAAGCCATTGTCCATCCATTCTGGCCCATTGCAAAAGGCCTCCACCAAAAAAAAAACCGACGCTCTAAAAAAAAAAATAACAACAAACTAACGGAGCTCCTCCTACAAGGAGCTCCACCCGCGAGTAATTGTTTTTTTCCCACGCTACGCCTTATATACTAATTTTTGAAGGACTCTGATTGGCTGAAATTTTTGATTGACATCGATTTCAACCAATGAGAGTCTTTAAAAAATTAGCAAATCAGCAAAGCAGGTATGGAAGCCTGTAAGGAAAAAAAAGGTTAGTGTGAACTTGTGTGACCCTGTATGTGATATACATGTTACAGGATAATATCCTGTAACATGTATAGCAAATAAATAGCACTGTAATATGTATAAAAAATAATGTCTAATAGAAATACATGAGCAATATAATCAAATAATTAATAAAGTACATCAATTAATCAATTAATAAATATCAATTAATATATATTTTTTTATGTATATGTTTATGTATATTTATGTATATTTTTTATGTGTGTGTGTGTGTGATTGATATATATATATATATATATATATATATTTATATTTATATATATATATATATATATATATATATATATTGATATATATATATATATATATATATATATATTTATTGATATATATATATATATATATATATATTGATCGATAGATATATTGATTGATATATATATATATTTGATATATATATATTGATATATATTGATATATATTGATATATATATTTATATATATATATATATATATATATATATATACATATATATATTGATATATATTGATATATTGCTATATATTGATTGTTTTTTTTATTTCATTTTTTTTCATGTACAGTTTGGGCCTATATGGTTTTGATTGGTTATTTAGGGTTTTTAAGGTGCGGTTGGGGCCCATATGGTCACATGGTTTTTTATGGTTTTTAAGGTGCGGTTGGGCCCTATATGGTCACACTTTGTTATTTCGGTTTTTAAGGTGCGGGTGGGGCCTATATGGTCACACTTGGTCTAAGGTTTTTAAGGTGCGGGTGGGGCCTATATGGTCACACTTGGTCCTTTAAGGGTTTTTAAGGTGCGGTTGGGGCCTATATGGTCACACTTGGTCTTTTAAGGTTTTAAAAGTTACGGTTTGGGTCTTGAACTTTCTAATTTTTTGTTGTTGTTTTCTATCACCCCCCAGGTGCAAACTATCTGTGGAAGCAGATTTGTTTGGACTCATTGGTTGACTTACTGGACGTGAATACCCCGAGAAGGAGAGTCAACTGTTGGTGAGTATATGGTCACACTTGGACTTTTAAGGTTTTTAAGGTGCGGTTGGGGCCTATATGGTCACACTTGGTCTTTTAAGGTTTTAAAAGTAACGGTTTGGGTCTTGAACTTTCTAATGTTTTTTTGGTTGTTTTCTATCACCCCCCAGGTGCAAACTATCTGTGGAAGCAGATTTGTTTGGACTCGTTGGTTGACTTACTGGACCTGAATACCCCGAGAAGGAGAGTAAACTGTAGGTGAGTATCATTGCTTTTAATTTTCTGTCCATGCGTATAGGTGCAAATTTGATGTTGATGTAGTCTTGTCACATGAGGGTTTGCAATCTGTAATGTATACCAATGAATTCAACACACTGTTATTTTAAAGTAATTTTGTGACATAATATAAATTAATATACTGTGATCTCTTTCTTCTATTGGTATCAGAAATGAATATTTTTGACTCTCTACTTGTAAAGCCTTTCGGCACCCTAACCTATGACTAGAAGGTGGAAGTAAAACGGTTAGGACCTGACCAACCAGAGATAAATCTGCAGCAAATTGCAAGAGATAGAGGGAAGCAATATATCCGTACTTTCAATACTGAATGGTACAAGAAGAACGACTGGCTTTGTGGAAGCGTTTCTAGGAAGTCCTTATATTGTTTCTCATGCATCCTATTTGGTGGTGACACTGCTTGGACCAAAACTGGAGTGACTGACGTCAAACATCTAGCTTATAAATTGGCGAAACACAAAAGTTCTAAAGCTCACTTGGATAACAGGATCAAGTTTGAGATGCTTGGACAGGCGAACATTGCAGTTCAACTGGACCAAGGATACCAAGTCAGTATTCAAAAACACAACGAAGAAGTGGCTAAGAACCGTTACATCCTTTCCAAGATAATTGATTGTGTTCGCTTTTGTGGCGCTTTTGAACTGGCATTAAGAGGACACGACGAAAGTGAAACATCGCTAAATCCAGGAGTGTTTCGAGGCCTGGTGGAATTGGTTGGCAGTATCGATAGTGCAATGGAACAGCATTTGAAGACTGCAACTGTGTTTAAGGGCAAGTCCAAAACCGTGCAGAATGAGCTACTGGACTGCATGCATGAAGTTATTAAGGAAGTGATCCACCAAGAGCTTAAGGAAGCCCAGTTTGTGGCAATCCAAGCGGATGAAACAACCGATATTTCCGCTAGGACACAGTGCGTTGTAGTCTATCGCTACATTGACAAGAAGCATCAAGTGGTGGAAAGATTTGATGGCTTCACGGAAATGAAAGCAACGGATGCAGACTCGATTGCTGCTGTTGTGCTGGAAAGTCTGAATACTGTTCTCCCAGAGCCAGAAGACAAGAAGAAACTCATAGCTCAAAGCTACGATGGTGTCAGTGTGATGCGTGGAGATCAAGGAGGAGTTCAAAGAAAAATAAAAGACGTGCACCCGAACGCACACTACGTCCATTGCTATGCTCACCAACTGAACCTAATAATGGAGAAAGCAGTTTCAAGGATTGGAAGAGTTCAAGTTTTTTTTTCCAACATAGGCGGCATACCATCATTTTTTTCACGCTCTCCAAAAAGGACTGGAGTTCTGGATGAGGTAGTTGGTAGAAGACTTCCAAGAGGTGCACCGACACGATGGAACTTCAACGTTAGGACCGTGAACGTCATCTACGAGAACAGAGATGCGCTACTTGAGTGTTTCCAGACAATTGAAGCATGTCTAAACTTTGATCCAACATCTATACGTGAAGCCGCCGGTTTCATTGGAATGCTGGAAGACAGGGAGTTCCTTTATTTCCTTAAATTATTTCATTTAATACTGCCACATGTTGACATCCTCTATAGTCAGCTTCAGAAGCGAGACACGGATACTGTTTATATCCAAAAAGTCACAGAAGACTTTGTCGCCAGCATCCAGAAAATCCGTAATTCTGTTGACGAGATAGAAGCAAGTTTGCCGAGCGATGTAACAGTCCACAGACGGAGTGCGGAGATCTCAACCTTGAGACAACTTTCAAGAGAGGTATGTGACATAGTGGTGGTTCATGCAAAAGAACGTTTTTCATTTTCAAATCACCTAGTCAGTGCCAAACTTGTTCAAAGTGACTTGTATAAAACCCATGACACTTGCTTTCCAACCCAAGCTCTGGAAGACACTGTGCAAGCATATCCAATACTGAAGAAGGAACAATTATGTACTGAGCTGTCACTTCTGTATGGGAAGACAGATTTTCATGCTTGTACAAGTGCTGTTGCTCTGCACAAACTTTTACATCAATTTAATCTGCAGAATGATTTCACAGAGACAGTGAAATTATTAAGAATCCTGATTACAACACTGATGACCACTGCAGAATCAGAAAGATGCTTCTCCACATTGAAGAGGATAAAAACCTTTTTAAGAAGCACCATGTCCCTGGAGCGGTTGAATGCATTGGCGATGCTCTCAATGGAAAAGCAACTGATTTCCGAGATCCCAGACTTCAATGAAAAAACCATTGAGAAGTTTTGTTCTTTGAAAGATCGCTGTGCAAAATTTAAATACAGGTGATTGAAGCAAAGAAGAATGCATACCCCCAGGGTGTGCAAAGATAAACTGCTTTAAGCAGCACCACCTCACTACCAAACATAACTAGTGGTAAGTAAAGTATGAACGGTGTGTGGGTGTGCATATGGAAGGAGCTATGAAAGGTGTGTGCATGGTCAGTAACAATTGTTGAAGCCTTGGCGTGGTTTGAAGGAATTGGAGGCACTTCCAAGGGTAGCTGTCACTTGTGTACGGGAAGCCAGAATTTCATGTCTGTACGAGTGCTGTTGCTCTGCACCAACTTTACCATCAATTTAATCTGCATAATGATTTCACAGAGACAGTGAAGCTATAAGGAATCCTGCTTACAACACCGAAGGCTACTAAAGAATCAGAAAGATGCTTCTCCACATTGAAGAGGATAAAAAGGTATTTAAGAAGCACCATGGCCCTGGAGCGGTTAAATGCATTGGTTTGAAGGAATTGGAGGCACTTCCAAGGGTAGCTGTCACTTCTGTACGGTAAGCCAGAATTTCATGTCTGTACGAGTGCTGTTGCTCTGCACCAACTTTACCATCAATTTAATCTGCATAATGATTTCACAGAAACAGTGAAGCTATAAGGAATCCTCCTTACAACATCGAAGACGACTGCAGAATCAGAAAGATGCTTCTCCACATTGAAGAGGACAAAAAAGGTATTTAAGAAGCACCATGGCCCTGGAGCGGTTGAATGCATTGGTTTGAAGGAATTGGAGGCACTTCCAAGCGTAACTGTCACTTCTGTACGAGAAGCCAGAATTTCATGTCTGTACGAGTGCTGTTGCTCTGCACCAACTTTACCATCAATTTAATCTGCATAATGATTTCACAGAGACAGTGAAGCTATAAGGAATCCTGCTTACAACACCGAAGACTACTGCAGAATCAGAAAGATGCTTCTCCACATTGAAGAGGATAAAAAGGTATTTAAGAAGCACCATGGCCCTGGAGCGGTTGAATGCATTGGTTTGAAGGAATTGGAGGCACCTTCAAGGGTACGTAAAGTTCTCAGAAATTGCACCACCGAACTACCAAAAATAACTAGTGGTAAGTAAAGTATGAATGGTGTGTGGGTGTGCATATGGAAGGAGATATGAAAGGTGTGTGAATGGTCAGTAACAATTGTTGAAGCCTTGGCGTGGCGTTACTGCTCATATGGTTATCCATATGCTAATTCAACGTGTTTGTTTGACATTGATTATTGTGTTGTCTAAACAGAAGTGAAATGTTGTTGTTTTCTTGAGTCCCAAGATCCACTGGTTTGGGCCTATACAGTGCTGATTGGTCTTTTAAGGTATGTTTGGGGCCTATATGGTCACACTTGGTCTTCTAAGGTATGTTTGGGGCCTATGGTCACACTTGGTCTTCTAAGGTATGTTTGGGGCCTATATGGTCACACTTGGTCTTCTAAGGTATGTTTGGGGCCTATGGTCACACTTGGTCTTCTAAGGTATGTTTGGGGCCTATGGTCACACTTGGTCTTCTAAGGTATGTTTGGGGCCTATATGGTCACACTTGGTCTTCTAAGGTATGTTTGGGGCCTATGGTCACACTTGGTCTTCTAAGGTATGTTTGGGGCCTATGGTCACACTTGGTCTTCTAAGGTATGTTTGGGGCCTATATGGTCACACTTGGTCTTCTAAGGTATGTTTGGGGCCTATATGGTTCCACTTGGTCTTCTAAGGTATGTTTGGGGCCTATATGGTTCCACTTGGTCTTCTAAGGTATGTTTGGGGCCTATATGGTCACACTTGGTCTTCTAAGGTATGTTTGGGGCCTATATGGTTCCACTTGGTCTTTTAAGGTTTTTAAGGTATGGTTTTGTTCTTGAATGGTCTGATTGATTTGCTTATTTTCTTTCAACCCCAGGTGCAAACCCTCTGTGGCAGCAGATTTGTTTGTACTCGTTGGTCAACTTACTGAACGTGAATACCCTGAGAAGAAGAGCCGACTAATGGTAGGTGTCACTGCTTTAATTTTTCTGTTAATGCGTATAGGTGCAATTATGATATTGCTGTAGTCTTGTGACATGAGTTTTTTCAATCTATATTGTATACCAATGAATTTAACACATTGTTACTTTACTTCTTGACATTGCTGCATTGCTGATCATGTATTTCAATGGGCTTTACAAGTATAAGGTCATTGGGCGGGGCTTATAAAGGTCATTATGACATCAGGGAGAGGAGTTATAAAAAGGGGTGTGGTTTGAAAAAAGGGGAGGGGCTATGTTTCACCCTGGCACCCCTCCAACTTGAAAGTTCACCAGCCACCACTGCAGCAGAGCAATCTTTAATATCTGACAACTTCGCAAAATGACAGTTACAGATTACATAATTGTATTCTAAATCAGTTAACTCTTCATGACCCTAACATGCAACATCCAGAATCTAACATCATCAGTTAAACATACATAGAGTAAACAACATAACATAAAAACAAAATAAATAACTATAAAACAACTACTGAGCCCAAAGGGTAGTCAGGGTGATCATGACATAGTATTTTCCAGGGTACAGTCTATTATCTCCTCCTCCAAGGGCTGGTGAGCATAGTTGCCCCAATCCAGGCTCTTCCTCAAGTCAGAAGTCTGACAGACGTCCTCTTTCTCTCCCATGACCCTGTCATTAGCTGTGGTACTCCAGCTACCTGGGTATAGATGGTCCCTCAGCTGTTGGTCTGGCAGTATCTCAGGGCTCATCCCAGTTCCTGCCCCTGGTTCGGTGTTCAGCTCCCTGACAGTGGTTATCAGCTAGAGCCCCATTACTGGTCCATGCTTGGTTCTTCAAAGAACCCAGGAGCATGGTGACCCTCCACTTGGTCTGATTTCAGTAAATAATATTCTGTCTTGTTGTTAGCAATGTCGTCCCAGTCATTTGAGCATGGCAGGTCCCCCTGGTTTAGTAAGGTCCCAGGGCTACTTTCTGTGTCCACCCCGTATTCTGTGGTTGGCCTCTGGATAGTAGTTATCCGTTAAAGCCCTTTGTCAGATTCACAGTCCATTCCCAGCATACAGTCCAGGGTTGGTTCATTCAATAACCTGGGTCACAGTGCCACCCCACCAAGCTTTCCACTTGGCTAATTCTTATGGCTGGAGTCTCACTTTATGTTTCTGTGGTTGGGGCTGTTATGGGTGGACCCAGGGCCAGCTCTAGAAACCAAGCTTCATGCTTCATGTAGTCTCTTACCTGCTCAAACTTAATCATCTGACCACAGTAATAGGCTCATTCTACTTTGGGTCAAACCACTGAATTATAGCAATCTTGCTCATTTTTAAAACCCCAGGGGCAGAGTTCTACCACCAGTGCATGATATTCCCTCCCTGGACCCCTTGAAAGTTTTTAGGGCCCTCTGAGGGCAAATCATTGGTAGTTTGAAAGTCCATACAGTCCCATACGACGCAGCCATAGCAAAATGTATCTGGTCCCTCCCGATCTCTGGCACATAATCTTTTTCCCTGCCCAACTGACAGGGACCTTGACAACTGGATGGCTTAAGTCCTTCTCATCCAGCAAGTCTATAAATTCCACTTCCAGCAGTAACATCTGCTCGATCAATGGCAATAGCGCAAAAGCCTCATCAGACCATTGACGGAGTCCCAGGAAATCACATCGCTTCTCAAGTAAGTTCAGTTGTCGCTGGGAAGTGCCCAGGCCACAGTCCGGATTGCCTACTCCAGCTCCAAGGGAAAACAGGGCTCTACACCATGGTCCCCAACTGGTCCCAGCCAGTCCGCATACTGCTGCTCCAGGCCAACCTGCTGCCACACCAAATCTGACAGCCAGTCATTTAGCTCAGGCCACTGCCACAGTCCTAGGAATGCCTCTCATTGAGCTTGAAGGTCCACTTTCCTCTATCTGGTGGCCATTTTGATGGAATTCCTCTGCACTCCCTTGCTTCTGCCCAGCCTGCAGACAATTTCATGTCTCCTCTTGTTTAGAGGCTCCCTTTCCAAGTTACCACTGGTTACTGCTGCTGAGATCCCCATATGGACCCTGGGGTGAGGGGGATCAGGTTCACCCCCAAAATCCCCTGCTTACTGTTACAAGCATCCATGGATGGTCTGGATTCTAGTAATCTCAGCTCTTCTGGCTTTTCAGAGCAGGAACCTGCTCAGGACCGCATGAAAAAAGGAGGCAAAAAGTAGACTTGGCAAAATAATAAACATTTTTATCTCTATTTTTCTCTAAAATTACATATACACATCACTACATTCAAAATCAGTTAACTCTTCATGAACCGAACATGCAACATACAGAATCTAACATCATCAGTTAAACATACATAGGGTAAATAAAATAACATTAAAACATTTTAAATAAATATTAAACAACTACTGAGTCCAAAGGGTAGTCAGGATGATCATGACAGCTACTCTCCCCTTTTAGATGCAGCACCCCAGTAATCATCTCTATCAGATGAACACCGACATGCTGCTGCATTAAGTCCAAGTGTAAGTACAAAAATGCCTATATTCCCTACAGGGATGCAACGTTAGGGGAAGCACTCAGTCTCAGAAATTCTTCCCCCATGACCAGGACAATTGCCACCTTCTCCCGGTGAGTTAAACATACATAAATAGAAAGTCCATAATATGCGTCAATCAGGTCAATAGATGATTTTGACAGTTTGTATTATGTGCGATTACAAATACATCTTCTGTGTAAAATGGAAAGAAAGATATGAGATGAGATATCAATGAAGACAAGCTTTCTTATAACAGTAATGACTATATTTAATATATTTAGCCCCAAAAGCTCCAACATAATATGGCAATCACTATCTGAATTAAATTCCACAACCAAGTAGGCACCGGTATTAAGCAAATAATACAACAAAGATGCCGCCGTCTATAAACAAAGCTCACACTAATCTGATTGATGAATTCAATGTCATGAGCATGTCTTAAAAGATTCAGCTGAAAAAGCCACCGCAAACATGGCACTGATCACTGGAAATAAATGCCGCAACAAAGATAGCATTAATAGGTGACTGATGAATTGTGATTGGCTGAAGTAACGTTTACGCTGAATGACGCATTACGTCACAATACGACGCTAGGTCGAATCACAAAGGTCTATTGGATGTGTGAGAATGACGCGTGTCATGATGCACAAAGGTACCTCTCTCATTTTTTAAATAAAAACCCATCAAACGGAGGATCACACTCTCACAGCCTTTGGCAAAGACAGTTCTATCTGTCGAAACAGGTCAGGCGAGAGGTTTCTCTCTTTTCTATTGACACAACTGAGTTTTGATGGACATGGCACGGTATCGTATAACTCTAATTTTATTGTGATGCTGGTGGTGAGGTTCCCTCGTTAGAGCAACCCCGTAATACTTGTTGACAACCAGCTATTTTTGAGTTTGGGGAATTGTTATAGCCCACTGCTAAACCAACACAAGAGATATTATTCCGTTTTCCCAGCAAATCAGAGGTATTGGTCAGATATTTCAATGATACTAATTAAGAAAATAATTTTTTGCAACCAGGATTTAGATGGTTATTGACGCCTCATATATCTTCAGTCATAACCATAGGGCTTACAGTGCTATTGTATGTCAGTTACCTATGTGTATGGGTAGGGGTGTAGGAGCCAGAATAATTCTAGGGGGATACAGCTCATTGTATACACCAGCCAGAGTAAAAGCTTATTTATACATACATACAAATATAATTATATTTGCAGGGTATTTGTCCACCCCTCCACAAGTTCATACACCAATGTGTGTGGTGTTATATGATAATCACTTTGCATGGTTCTCTGCACACCCGTGTCCACCTGTCCCGGTAGGCCCACCACTGCCGCTGGCTCAATCCACTCCCTCAGAGTCTGCTCCCCTCTACAATAAGTGATGTTGGCTGGCGGTCCACCACAGGTTCTACATGTAGCTCTTGCCTCCTTTGCCATCTTCCTCTTCACTTTCAGCTGGCTGTCGTCATATCTGTGTTTTACAGACCTTAAGTCCCTAATCGCTACCCCTAATGCTGCAACAGCTCAAACAATCTGACTCTCTTCCTCTCATCACTCTCCTCCTCTCCTCACTGTCCCCATTCAGTGTTCCCCTCTCTCTCCTCCTCTCCTCAATTTCCTCCTCGACTCCTCTACCCTTCTATGATTCATGAAATGAAAATAAGGATAAATACATTTTATATATACGTGGATGGGTATGTGGTAAAACAAGAATGTGAGTATTATTATGTGTAGTATAGTAATTGTATGGGGGTGGGGGGGGGGTGTAGATGTGCTGTGGCTTACCACTATGTATAGCTATGTGTACATATTAATCTATGTGTGTGAATCATGTGATATCAGTTAATATGTGTGTTGTAAATTAAGGGTTAATATATATTAGAGGTGAAAAGATCAAAAAACTTACAAAGCTCCTTCTCTCTCTCTCTCCATTGCTAACAAACCCACCAACGCATAGACCTGTGTGTTCACTTGCTCATCTACAGCACCCTTTCTGCTGTGTTATTTGCGGTTCCCTGCTTTCTATTGGCTGTTAGGCCTGCGTCAAACTGCGTGGTTACGGGTTTGGATTGTTACGGCCGATCACGTCTTGGCCCAACTCTTAACAGCTTGCGTGCATGGATAGGGTTTACGGGTTTGCGTCTCCGCATGGTTCAATTTAATAGCTCTGTAACGCAGCAGATTTTCAAGCCTGCAGCCTTTGTGGGTGTGCCGTTACCGCTACGAATTTAATGGGGCTGTATGTTCAAGAATTAATCGATTAGGCAAGTCAGGATCTACGAGCCAGAAAGGAATGCTAATTCAAGGCTAAAAAAAGATATCACTGACGTCTCTTCTTCTCTTCCTATTTTGGTATTGAATCAGTCACTTTTAATATAATTTAATGTTGTTATAATCAGAAAATTGAACTGGAATTGGCAATTCTATTAAGCATCCAATAATAGAAGGTTTATGTCATGAAATTTTGTTTAGCCTATTTTTCATTGGCGCAGAAAATATAATGAACAAATTATTTGTAAATGAAAACAAGTGTGAGGAATATATAAAATATACTCCTACAAACAGAAAGCGCTCTAAGGTAATGCAGTCCTGAAAAATGGGTGGAATAAAAGTTTGTTGGTGATCAATCTGGTATGATCATATTTTTCAATGAGACCTCCGTCAAGCTTCTTGCTGCTATCTCTAAAATGTGTGTATGAGGTATATTGAAGACAGATGGAGGAAGGTTCCAAAGGGTCTCTAGTCCATCGATGATTCAAGGTGATTTCTTAAACTCTTGTTGATTGACTGTATCAAATCAAGTGTGCTAAATGTTTATACAACTGAGTGTATGTGTGTGCACACAACCTGGACTTGTACCGGTGCCAACAAAAAAAGAATACCATGTATTCATATCTATTAGGCAAAATATAAATATTTATTCATTCCTCATGTGATATAAAGATGATAAATGAATGCAAAAAATAAGTAGCAAATTGTTCAAAAAAAGAACGAACAATGATGCTATACAAATACGCGTTTCAACACTAGCTATGTGGCTTCCTCAGTTAGAAAGAAATCCTAAAAGTACATAATACATAATACCAATAAAAATACAAATAGTAGTAAAAATAATGTTCATCATAAAAATCTCCACTTATGGATATTTGAGTACCATGGGCTTATCAGTCTGGTGTTAACTTTTTAAAAATAATAATATTATATAAAAGACTGAAGGGCTTAAACAAATAAATAAATAGAGAAATATATACGAATATAAATCTAAAAACAGTGCATAGATAAACAATTGCCTGTAACGGACACTATGTTGGCTTAGATTAACACTAAATGATATGAATAGGTCTTATTCCTAAGTGCTGGGAAGCAAGTGTTGTAATGCCTCCCAACTATAGGGATACACTTTGAACGGGGACCAACCCTTGATGTTAGATGAGACTATACTTTAGCAATAATCTCTCTGTACATCTGTGCAAGTGTGTCTATGAATACAAACATGTATGTGTGTAATACATGTGTGTATGTGGAACAGAGCCACAAGGTGAGTTAAAATACACTCAGAAGTATAATAAACACTCAGAAGATAAAAACACTACCAGGAGATAATGACATATTCATAATGTATATGGTGGAATTAAACTTGTGATTGTCTACATAGTTTGAAATGATTGCTGATACTACACGAATCACATACACTCATAAACAAAATACCATCACCCCAATGATGACTATAGATAGATTACTAGCCAAGTAAAATAATGTGTATGCATATAAAGATAATCAAGATTGACTTCCGTGTGTATATAGCGTGGGCGTTGTCATAGCAACGCAACTCCGCGTGGAGAAATGGCGCCAATTGGACCGGGGAACAAAGGGGCGGTGCTAACTCAGTGATGTAACGCTATTTGCTAGGGCCGTTGCCATGGGAACAGTTGCCAATAGATGGGCAAAGGGAAATAATGGGTAAAAATATCACATACTAATGGAAAGGAAAAGAAGGGGAGGATGTACAAAAATAAGTGTGTGAATATACAAACTTGAACTATAAAGCTATACTGACTGATACTTGGGCCAAAATACTGTATTAGACCTCATAAGGAGGAGCTATAGAAAGACTCAAATGTATAAAAATTTAAATATTATAATAATAGGGCTATCAAGGGAAATGGTTCAATATATTATATAAAAAATGGATGCAACCATCTAGTATTGATGAACAACATATATATATCTATATCATATGTGCTCATATGTGACAAATGATATTAATGATAAGGCTAGAAAAATAGACAAGTGGATGTATCACTCCCTGTTGGGCAATAGGAGTGAAAAATGTATTTATACACACAAAGGCCAATAACAATATTCTGACTCTGAAAGCTGATCGAAATATGTAATATAATAAATGTGTTTTATGTGATGAAGAAACCATACTAATGGGGTAAAATGCCAGAATAAATGTGATAGGCTATATATAATATCCAACACAGACATATGGAATAACGTCACTCTATTGGTAAATAACTCAAATTGATAGATAAATCATTGTATGTAAAAAACACATAATAATAATAATAATAATAACAATAATAATGGGTAATAAAACAATGCCTGGATGAGTATCATGAGAATATCTTAAACAGAACATTCTTATCAAGTCAACTGGATAATTGATGATAATTAGAAATGAATGGAAAGGAGTCGTATAAAGAAAATAAATGTTAATGTTCTAGAAGAAAGGCTGCTAAATCTATATCCCTATTTAGTCCACCCGGTTCTAAAGTGCAGAGTTTGTCAATCCAGGATGTTTCGGTCCTCCTTAATCTTAAAAGTTTATTACCACCTCTATTATTGGTGGTAATGTGTTCCACTGCCTGTACTACTAGATTGTTGTTTTTATTGTTAGTCAATATTCCTTTATTAGTATTGTACAGGTGTTCTCGAAATATCACTTTTAGGGGCCTTTTTGTTCTTCCAACATATTATTTACCACAGAAACATGTGACTACCTAAACTATAAAGTCCATCTTGTATGTGGAGAATTCTTTGATTTTGAACCCTTGGCCTGTATTGGTTGATGTGACAACATTGTTATTCTTCTTCTGAACATGGGGACACGTAGTGCAATTTTTTGTGCAACATCTATACATCATTTGCTCAATACAGAATTGGGAAAATAATATAACAAATCTTTATTATAAATATATCACAACGGCGAAGTTAAAAACTGGTTAAAAAATCCAGGATTGAACACACAAATTAAAAGAGGACAAGATAATATGGGACAAATGAGAGCCTTTCACTTCTCAGTGAAATTAGTTATATTATAAAGTAATAACCCTTAAATAAGGGGGTACTCTTTGTCCCACTTAGCAGTGTTGTGCCTTTTTTGTATGTGGGTATAATTACTCCATTGCACATGTGCCCCAAACCTTATTTAAGTTCAAGAGTAAGTCTCAAAAGTTTTTACTTGTTAGTAAGGACATGTTGGTCCACGGTTACTTTAAAAAGCAAGGACCTAAACCCACATGGTTGAGACCATTATCTGGCTGCTTCAGGTGTGGCAAATGTAAATTTTGTAAATATATTAAACCATCTAAGTCTTTTCAACATCCAGTAAGTGGCGAGGAATTTAAACTTAAAGAATTTACTAATTGTTGTTCCACAAGCGTTATTTATGTGGCAACCTGCCTTTGTTCTAAGATCTATGTAGGTAAAACGAGGCGCCAAGTACGCAGAAGAATAGGGGAACACGTCTACTCGATCAAAAATAATCTTGACACACCTTTGGCACGCCACGTGAGGTGTTATCATAGAGGCAACAGTGATGTTCTTACATTTACCATACTTGAAAGGGTACATATGGGCCCTAGAAAAGGAGATTTGGATAGAAAATTGCTCCAGTGTGAAGCACGCTGGATCTACAAACTTAAAGCATTATCACCACAAGGACTGAATGAAGGTTTTACTTTCACTTCCTTCATTTAAGAGAGGTTCCTTCATTTAGCTATAAGTCCAGTTTATAATCTAGAGGAAACTACTTACTCTTTAGCCTCCTTATTTCTCAGTAGGCCGCAATCTGGAGTAGATTACTTTTTAGAGAATATTAATCTCACTCATTATATCAATGCACCTTTTTGATTCTTACACTCCTCACACACTTTATTAGGATAGCCATCTTATCCCCTCTGTGGTATTTCCACACCACTTCCACCTTTTTTGATAGAGAAGTATCCCTTAGCCGGGACTTATTGGGTCATAGTTCTTATGATCCTGTTTAGTATCCTTATTTTTCACTATAGCCACTTATTTCTAATTAGCAGGATTATCCTGCCATGTTACACATACACATATATAGTATTTCATTCTAGACTTACTCTTCTTATCACATACTCAGTTTGCCTTTTACATATATTATATTTCATTATTTCATTATTTTACTTCACACATCACTCTAGTAGGATGTTCATTTTTGCATGGGTCTATTTCTCTTCTCTCTTAGTAGCATACCTTCTTTCTCTCACTACTTGTTACTGTTCAGTAGCATGTAGTATATCTTTCATGATTTTTTGCTTTATCCCTCTCTAGTTCACTTTATTCCTTTTATCTATACTATCCTCCTGTTCCTCTTCTCATAAGTATTACCTCCTTTACAATGGTTATTGATTCCCATCTTTGCTTTGACTGCATATTCTGCCTGTATTATACCATATTCCTTTACATTTTACTCTCTCCCCGTTTTTGTATTCATTTTGAGCCATACTGTACAGGACCAGTGGGCTATGTCCCCTTTACATAAGCCTTTCAGTACTAGCAGCTCCGTTTTCCCTTCTCTGACCCCACGTGATATTACACAAGGTCTCCATGGTTACGCTAACCAGTTAAATAGACGGGCGCCTTAGCAACCCGTGTTTGCCTTTGAGGAAGACGTTCAGTGACGTCGAAACGCGTCAGGCGTGCGACGCTGCGTGCCTCCGTTCGTTTGAGCGCGCAGTGATCGCATACTAGCAGTGTATGAGAGTGTCTGTGTGCCCTTACCTGTCCTAACCCAATATTTATGCATGTGACTGGCGATTGTTGTTCTGCAGGATTTGTTACCTTAGACACATTCTGTCACTGTTACTTCAGCTTACAGTCTCCTATACTTTATAGTCCATCAGCTCTATTAGCCTACCAGCTTGTGATAGCTGGCAGTGAATACTAATGATTATCACTTAACCCCTACTTGGAATTCCATTTTGACTCTCTATACACCTGAGAGGGGGGTTCACTATGAAATATAAGTATCTGCTTTTCTTTTTGGATATATAAATCTTCCAATTAGTAATAATACTCAATCTTTATTGCTTACTAACAAGTAAAAACTTTTGAGACTTACTCTTGAACTTAAATAAGGTTTGGGGCACATGTGCAATGGAGTAATTATACCCACATACAAAAAAGGCACAACACTGCTAAGTGGGACAAAGAGTACCCCCTTATTTAAGGGTTATTACTTTATAATATAACTAATTTCACTGAGAAGTGAAAGGCTCTCATTTGTCCCATATTATCTTGTCCTCTTTTAATTTGTGTGTTCAATCCTGGATTTTTTAACCAGTTTTTAACTTCGCCGTTGTGATATATTTATAATAAAGATTTGTTATATTATTTTCCCAATTCTGTATTGAGCAAATGATTTCATTATAGGTGGTAGACACCTTGGGAGCTTAGCAATCCTATGTTTGTACTTTTAGTTCTATACTTTGTGGTTTAATCCACTTTTCTTGGAAGCATTAATTATTATTTATCAATTTACACGTGGATTGTGAGAAGGGGGGGATTGCTTTAAAATGTCGAATACTACCATTCCCAATATGGATATTGAGTCACTTTTGAAAGAGGCTGAAGAAAGCTTCTCACTAAAATCAGAACCTTTGTTAAATGACAATAAAGATATAAGAAACACATTTAGTGAATTATTAACAACTATGAAAAAACAAGTAAAATCAGTATGGGAGATAAGTAGTCTCCAGAATTATTTGAAAAATAAAATTGTTCCCAGGGGTCTTAGGGTCAATGTTACCCCAGCAATAAATCTAAGTAATGAAACTTTTTTGAATAAATGGAAAGAAATACTCCTCAAATGTTCATTTGATCTGATATCTCTCATTATAGAAACTGAACAGCAAAATCTTGAGAGTATTAAACCAAAGATCCAACTTTGTCAACAAGAGTTTAATAAACTTTCTGAATTGACAGAGTATGATGTATACTGCAAGAAACTTAATGACAATATGGATAGATTCAAAAAAGAGATCAGGGAACGAAAACAGAAAAAATTCTGGAGAGACCAAACTGATTTTAAAAATGGGAAGATCTTTAAACGGTTCTCTACTAACAAACCAAGAGGTTCAGACATTAGCTCCTCTGATTTTGAAAATTCAGATCTGGAAGATAGTACAGGACATACTACTAGGCCCAGACTTCCCAATACAACTTATAGAAGAGAACCATATGAGATGAGATCATTCACAAATGCTAGGACACCTACTGCTTACAATAATGAAGGTTTTTTAGAAAGAGGCCAACATGCAAGGAGAGGCTCAGAAAGGATCATGAGGAACAGAAAAAACAAAGAAGATCAGACAGGCAGAGGAACAACATAGCTAATGATCAAAGCCTGCAAATTGTGAATCTCTCTGATTTTAATCTCAACAGTGATCATGAGTCAATTCTCAAAAAAGGCTTAACTTTTGTTCCTACCTCTAGAACTGATAAATTCACTCATATCAAAGATGTGAATCTTTTTGCTAGGAAACTTGCTTTACATAAGTTTTACAAAAATAAACAAGAAAGGGAGTATATGAGTCTAGGTGTGAGCAAGGAGGATATTGAAACCTTTCAGACCTTTTTGTCATTATTGAACGAAAACCACCCTGATCCATTACATTCTACTATGCACCAAAAGAAATGGAAAAATAAAAGTTCTTTTACTCCATTTCTTAAGGACTTTGCAAATATTTGGGTATTCCTACAGCAGGTTACTAGAGAAATTGAAGAACTTGACTACTCTAAACTTTGCAAGGAATATAACCTCACAAAGAATGAATTCAAGGCACTTGATGAGCTCAAAAAATGTCAGGACATACAAATTAAGCCTGCAGACAAAGGCGGGAATATAGTGTTAATGGGAAATGACGACTATATAAAAATGTGTAAAAAAATTTTGGATGATACTGTCACCTATGAAGTGCTATCAAATAATCCCACAAAGGATTATAGAATAGCATTGAAAAACATCTTAGACAATGCCAAATTGGATAAAATCATTGATGAGCAGACTTACACATTCCTTCTTCCCAAATGTCCCACCATTTCCACCTTTTATGCCCTTCCTAAGGTGCATAAGAAGACTTCCCCTATTCCTGGTAGACCAATAATATCTGGTTCGAACAATCTCTCATCCAATGCAAGCATCTTTGTGGACTTTTATCTTAGAGATTTAGTGCAAAGCTTACCATCTTATGTTATGGACACAAATGACATCCTAAAACAGCTAGAGGACCTGTATATCCCAGAGCATTCCTGGTTGGCGTCAATTGACGTTGAGGCCCTATATAGCAGTATTCCCCATGATTTTGGCATGGAAGCAGTCAAATACTTTTTAAGCACAAAAAGCTCTAATGAAGTTAAATTCAACTTCTTTTTACTTCAACTTTTGGAATATGTTCTCAAACATAATTACTTTATCTTTGATGATAAATGGTACCACCAACGTAAAGGTACAGCCATGGGCACCTCTTGTGCCCCAGGGTATGCGAACTTACTGTTAGGTTGGTGGGAGGAGAAAATTGTATTTGACGACATTCATATGTCACTCATGAAACACGCCATCTTGTGGCGACGCTATATAGACGATATTCTGGTTGTCTGGACAGGCACCAGAATACAATTTGAGGAGCTGATGAAAGTTCTTAATACTAATGTAATTGGTCTAAAATTTACATACGATATTAACCCCACTCAAGTCACCTTCTTGGACTTACTCATCAATAAAGATGAATATGGCAAAGTATCTACCACCACATTTAGGAAAGATACGGCAACAAATACTCTGCTAAGATGGGAAAGTCAGCATTTCTTACCATTAAAAAGAGGGATCCCCAGAGGTCAGTACCTTAGGCTCAGAAGGAACTGCAGTACGGATAATGAATTCAAATTAGAAGCGGACAAACTCAGAAAAAGATTCCAAGAAAGGGGTTACCCCAATAAATGCCTGAAAAAGGCATTTAAATACGCCTTGGATTGTAATAGAACTGAACTCCTCAATGGGCTACATACCCAAAAGATGAAAGCAAGTAAGAATTTGCAAGAGAACCAACCTAGATGTATCCTGACCTTTGGATATGACTCAGATAGAATTCATAGCATCCTATCCAAAAATTGGCACTTGTTAAAAAATGATGAGGATCTAGAGGACTGCCTACCACCTAAACCATCGGTCACCTATCGGAGGGGTAAAAACCTTAAGGACATGTTGGTCCACGGTTACTTTAAAAAGCAAGGACCTAAACCCACATGGTTGAGACCATTATCTGGCTGCTTCAGGTGTGGCAAATGTAAATTTTGTAAATATATTAAACCATCTAAGTCTTTTCAACATCCAGTAAGTGGCGAGGAATTTAAACTTAAAGAATTTACTAATTGTTGTTCCACAAGCGTTATTTATGTGGCAACCTGCCTTTGTTCTAAGATCTATGTAGGTAAAACGAGGCGCCAAGTACGCAGAAGAATAGGGGAACACGTCTACTCGATCAAAAATAATCTTGACACACCTTTGGCACGCCACGTGAGGTGTTATCATAGAGGCAACAGTGATGTTCTTACATTTACCATACTTGAAAGGGTACATATGGGCCCTAGAAAAGGAGATTTGGATAGAAAATTGCTCCAGTGTGAAGCACGCTGGATCTACAAACTTAAAGCATTATCACCACAAGGACTGAATGAAGGTTTTACTTTCACTTCCTTCATTTAAGAGAGGTTCCTTCATTTAGCTATAAGTCCAGTTTATAATCTAGAGGAAACTACTTACTCTTTAGCCTCCTTATTTCTCAGTAGGCCGCAATCTGGAGTAGATTACTTTTTAGAGAATATTAATCTCACTCATTATATCAATGCACCTTTTTGATTCTTACACTCCTCACACACTTTATTAGGATAGCCATCTTATCCCCTCTGTGGTATTTCCACACCACTTCCACCTTTTTTGATAGAGAAGTATCCCTTAGCCGGGACTTATTGGGTCATAGTTCTTATGATCCTGTTTAGTATCCTTATTTTTCACTATAGCCACTTATTTCTAATTAGCAGGATTATCCTGCCATGTTACACATACACATATATAGTATTTCATTCTAGACTTACTCTTCTTATCACATACTCAGTTTGCCTTTTACATATATTATATTTCATTATTTCATTATTTTACTTCACACATCACTCTAGTAGGATGTTCATTTTTGCATGGGTCTATTTCTCTTCTCTCTTAGTAGCATACCTTCTTTCTCTCACTACTTGTTACTGTTCAGTAGCATGTAGTATATCTTTCATGATTTTTTGCTTTATCCCTCTCTAGTTCACTTTATTCCTTTTATCTATACTATCCTCCTGTTCCTCTTCTCATAAGTATTACCTCCTTTACAATGGTTATTGATTCCCATCTTTGCTTTGACTGCATATTCTGCCTGTATTATACCATATTCCTTTACATTTTACTCTCTCCCCGTTTTTGTATTCATTTTGAGCCATACTGTACAGGACCAGTGGGCTATGTCCCCTTTACATAAGCCTTTCAGTACTAGCAGCTCCGTTTTCCCTTCTCTGACCCCACGTGATATTACACAAGGTCTCCATGGTTACGCTAACCAGTTAAATAGACGGGCGCCTTAGCAACCCGTGTTTGCCTTTGAGGAAGACGTTCAGTGACGTCGAAACGCGTCAGGCGTGCGACGCTGCGTGCCTCCGTTCGTTTGAGCGCGCAGTGATCGCATACTAGCAGTGTATGAGAGTGTCTGTGTGCCCTTACCTGTCCTAACCCAATATTTATGCATGTGACTGGCGATTGTTGTTCTGCAGGATTTGTTACCTTAGACACATTCTGTCACTGTTACTTCAGCTTACAGTCTCCTATACTTTATAGTCCATCAGCTCTATTAGCCTACCAGCTTGTGATAGCTGGCAGTGAATACTAATGATTATCACTTAACCCCTACTTGGAATTCCATTTTGACTCTCTATACACCTGAGAGGGGGGTTCACTATGAAATATAAGTATCTGCTTTTCTTTTTGGATATATAAATCTTCCAATTAGTAATAATACTCAATCTTTATTGCTTACTAACAAGTAAAAACTTTTGAGACTTACTCTTGAACTTAAATAAGGTTTGGGGCACATGTGCAATGGAGTAATTATACCCACATACAAAAAAGGCACAACACTGCTAAGTGGGACAAAGAGTACCCCCTTATTTAAGGGTTATTACTTTATAATATAACTAATTTCACTGAGAAGTGAAAGGCTCTCATTTGTCCCATATTATCTTGTCCTCTTTTAATTTGTGTGTTCAATCCTGGATTTTTTAACCAGTTTTTAACTTCGCCGTTGTGATATATTTATAATAAAGATTTGTTATATTATTTTCCCAATTCTGTATTGAGCAAATGATTTCATTATAGGTGGTAGACACCTTGGGAGCTTAGCAATCCTATGTTTGTACTTTTAGTTCTATACTTTGTGGTTTAATCCACTTTTCTTGGAAGCATTAATTATTATTTATCAATTTACACGTGGATTGTGAGAAGGGGGGGATTGCTTTAAAATGTCGAATACTACCATTCCCAATATGGATATTGAGTCACTTTTGAAAGAGGCTGAAGAAAGCTTCTCACTAAAATCAGAACCTTTGTTAAATGACAATAAAGATATAAGAAACACATTTAGTGAATTATTAACAACTATGAAAAAACAAGTAAAATCAGTATGGGAGATAAGTAGTCTCCAGAATTATTTGAAAAATAAAATTGTTCCCAGGGGTCTTAGGGTCAATGTTACCCCAGCAATAAATCTAAGTAATGAAACTTTTTTGAATAAATGGAAAGAAATACTCCTCAAATGTTCATTTGATCTGATATCTCTCATTATAGAAACTGAACAGCAAAATCTTGAGAGTATTAAACCAAAGATCCAACTTTGTCAACAAGAGTTTAATAAACTTTCTGAATTGACAGAGTATGATGTATACTGCAAGAAACTTAATGACAATATGGATAGATTCAAAAAAGAGATCAGGGAACGAAAACAGAAAAAATTCTGGAGAGACCAAACTGATTTTAAAAATGGGAAGATCTTTAAACGGTTCTCTACTAACAAACCAAGAGGTTCAGACATTAGCTCCTCTGATTTTGAAAATTCAGATCTGGAAGATAGTACAGGACATACTACTAGGCCCAGACTTCCCAATACAACTTATAGAAGAGAACCATATGAGATGAGATCATTCACAAATGCTAGGACACCTACTGCTTACAATAATGAAGGTTTTTTAGAAAGAGGCCAACATGCAAGGAGAGGCTCAGAAAGGATCATGAGGAACAGAAAAAACAAAGAAGATCAGACAGGCAGAGGAACAACATAGCTAATGATCAAAGCCTGCAAATTGTGAATCTCTCTGATTTTAATCTCAACAGTGATCATGAGTCAATTCTCAAAAAAGGCTTAACTTTTGTTCCTACCTCTAGAACTGATAAATTCACTCATATCAAAGATGTGAATCTTTTTGCTAGGAAACTTGCTTTACATAAGTTTTACAAAAATAAACAAGAAAGGGAGTATATGAGTCTAGGTGTGAGCAAGGAGGATATTGAAACCTTTCAGACCTTTTTGTCATTATTGAACGAAAACCACCCTGATCCATTACATTCTACTATGCACCAAAAGAAATGGAAAAATAAAAGTTCTTTTACTCCATTTCTTAAGGACTTTGCAAATATTTGGGTATTCCTACAGCAGGTTACTAGAGAAATTGAAGAACTTGACTACTCTAAACTTTGCAAGGAATATAACCTCACAAAGAATGAATTCAAGGCACTTGATGAGCTCAAAAAATGTCAGGACATACAAATTAAGCCTGCAGACAAAGGCGGGAATATAGTGTTAATGGGAAATGACGACTATATAAAAATGTGTAAAAAAATTTTGGATGATACTGTCACCTATGAAGTGCTATCAAATAATCCCACAAAGGATTATAGAATAGCATTGAAAAACATCTTAGACAATGCCAAATTGGATAAAATCATTGATGAGCAGACTTACACATTCCTTCTTCCCAAATGTCCCACCATTTCCACCTTTTATGCCCTTCCTAAGGTGCATAAGAAGACTTCCCCTATTCCTGGTAGACCAATAATATCTGGTTCGAACAATCTCTCATCCAATGCAAGCATCTTTGTGGACTTTTATCTTAGAGATTTAGTGCAAAGCTTACCATCTTATGTTATGGACACAAATGACATCCTAAAACAGCTAGAGGACCTGTATATCCCAGAGCATTCCTGGTTGGCGTCAATTGACGTTGAGGCCCTATATAGCAGTATTCCCCATGATTTTGGCATGGAAGCAGTCAAATACTTTTTAAGCACAAAAAGCTCTAATGAAGTTAAATTCAACTTCTTTTTACTTCAACTTTTGGAATATGTTCTCAAACATAATTACTTTATCTTTGATGATAAATGGTACCACCAACGTAAAGGTACAGCCATGGGCACCTCTTGTGCCCCAGGGTATGCGAACTTACTGTTAGGTTGGTGGGAGGAGAAAATTGTATTTGACGACATTCATATGTCACTCATGAAACACGCCATCTTGTGGCGACGCTATATAGACGATATTCTGGTTGTCTGGACAGGCACCAGAATACAATTTGAGGAGCTGATGAAAGTTCTTAATACTAATGTAATTGGTCTAAAATTTACATACGATATTAACCCCACTCAAGTCACCTTCTTGGACTTACTCATCAATAAAGATGAATATGGCAAAGTATCTACCACCACATTTAGGAAAGATACGGCAACAAATACTCTGCTAAGATGGGAAAGTCAGCATTTCTTACCATTAAAAAGAGGGATCCCCAGAGGTCAGTACCTTAGGCTCAGAAGGAACTGCAGTACGGATAATGAATTCAAATTAGAAGCGGACAAACTCAGAAAAAGATTCCAAGAAAGGGGTTACCCCAATAAATGCCTGAAAAAGGCATTTAAATACGCCTTGGATTGTAATAGAACTGAACTCCTCAATGGGCTACATACCCAAAAGATGAAAGCAAGTAAGAATTTGCAAGAGAACCAACCTAGATGTATCCTGACCTTTGGATATGACTCAGATAGAATTCATAGCATCCTATCCAAAAATTGGCACTTGTTAAAAAATGATGAGGATCTAGAGGACTGCCTACCACCTAAACCATCGGTCACCTATCGGAGGGGTAAAAACCTTAAGGACATGTTGGTCCACGGTTACTTTAAAAAGCAAGGACCTAAACCCACATGGTTGAGACCATTATCTGGCTGCTTCAGGTGTGGCAAATGTAAATTTTGTAAATATATTAAACCATCTAAGTCTTTTCAACATCCAGTAAGTGGCGAGGAATTTAAACTTAAAGAATTTACTAATTGTTGTTCCACAAGCGTTATTTATGTGGCAACCTGCCTTTGTTCTAAGATCTATGTAGGTAAAACGAGGCGCCAAGTACGCAGAAGAATAGGGGAACACGTCTACTCGATCAAAAATAATCTTGACACACCTTTGGCACGCCACGTGAGGTGTTATCATAGAGGCAACAGTGATGTTCTTACATTTACCATACTTGAAAGGGTACATATGGGCCCTAGAAAAGGAGATTTGGATAGAAAATTGCTCCAGTGTGAAGCACGCTGGATCTACAAACTTAAAGCATTATCACCACAAGGACTGAATGAAGGTTTTACTTTCACTTCCTTCATTTAAGAGAGGTTCCTTCATTTAGCTATAAGTCCAGTTTATAATCTAGAGGAAACTACTTACTCTTTAGCCTCCTTATTTCTCAGTAGGCCGCAATCTGGAGTAGATTACTTTTTAGAGAATATTAATCTCACTCATTATATCAATGCACCTTTTTGATTCTTACACTCCTCACACACTTTATTAGGATAGCCATCTTATCCCCTCTGTGGTATTTCCACACCACTTCCACCTTTTTTGATAGAGAAGTATCCCTTAGCCGGGACTTATTGGGTCATAGTTCTTATGATCCTGTTTAGTATCCTTATTTTTCACTATAGCCACTTATTTCTAATTAGCAGGATTATCCTGCCATGTTACACATACACATATATAGTATTTCATTCTAGACTTACTCTTCTTATCACATACTCAGTTTGCCTTTTACATATATTATATTTCATTATTTCATTATTTTACTTCACACATCACTCTAGTAGGATGTTCATTTTTGCATGGGTCTATTTCTCTTCTCTCTTAGTAGCATACCTTCTTTCTCTCACTACTTGTTACTGTTCAGTAGCATGTAGTATATCTTTCATGATTTTTTGCTTTATCCCTCTCTAGTTCACTTTATTCCTTTTATCTATACTATCCTCCTGTTCCTCTTCTCATAAGTATTACCTCCTTTACAATGGTTATTGATTCCCATCTTTGCTTTGACTGCATATTCTGCCTGTATTATACCATATTCCTTTACATTTTACTCTCTCCCCGTTTTTGTATTCATTTTGAGCCATACTGTACAGGACCAGTGGGCTATGTCCCCTTTACATAAGCCTTTCAGTACTAGCAGCTCCGTTTTCCCTTCTCTGACCCCACGTGATATTACACAAGGTCTCCATGGTTACGCTAACCAGTTAAATAGACGGGCGCCTTAGCAACCCGTGTTTGCCTTTGAGGAAGACGTTCAGTGACGTCGAAACGCGTCAGGCGTGCGACGCTGCGTGCCTCCGTTCGTTTGCGCGCGCAGTGATCGCATACTAGCAGTGTATGAGAGTGTCTGTGTGCCCTTACCTGTCCTAACCCAATATTTATGCATGTGACTGGCGATTGTTGTTCTGCAGGATTTGTTACCTTAGACACATTCTGTCACTGTTACTTCAGCTTACAGTCTCCTATACTTTATAGTCCATCAGCTCTATTAGCCTACCAGCTTGTGATAGCTGGCAGTGAATACTAATGATTATCACTTAACCCCTACTTGGAATTCCATTTTGACTCTCTATACACCTGAGAGGGGGGTTCACTATGAAATATAAGTATCTGCTTTTCTTTTTGGATATATAAATCTTCCAATTAGTAATAATACTCAATCTTTATTGCTTACTAACAAGTAAAAACTTTTGAGACTTACTCTTGAACTTAAATAAGGTTTGGGGCACATGTGCAATGGAGTAATTATACCCACATACAAAAAAGGCACAACACTGCTAAGTGGGACAAAGAGTACCCCCTTATTTAAGGGTTATTACTTTATAATATAACTAATTTCACTGAGAAGTGAAAGGCTCTCATTTGTCCCATATTATCTTGTCCTCTTTTAATTTGTGTGTTCAATCCTGGATTTTTTAACCAGTTTTTAACTTCGCCGTTGTGATATATTTATAATAAAGATTTGTTATATTATTTTCCCAATTCTGTATTGAGCAAATGATTTCATTATAGGTGGTAGACACCTTGGGAGCTTAGCAATCCTATGTTTGTACTTTCAACATCTATACATGCCTGTGAGATGAGTGCAAACTCTTGACACATCCTTGTTTTCTTTTGTTTGTCTTAACTCACTTGGTGCAATGATATTTCTTAAATTTCCTAGACGTGATGGCTGTTTTTTCTGGTAGTTCTTTAATATATCATCTCAAGATAGGCCAAAATGTCTTTAGACTTTTCTGTATTTGGTATGATGCTGAGTTGAAGGTGGTCAAAAATCTTCCCATATTTCCTTCTTTAGGTTTTTTTTTTCTTGGCTGCGTTTGAACAAGCTTTCTCTCTTCAGATTTCTGGATTGGTTTTTGGCTTCTTGAATCGTGCTTTCTTTGTATCCCTTTTCTCGGAATTTGTTGACCATTCTCTCACTTTCAACATCATAGTCGGTAAGTGAAGAACATTTCCTTCGGACTCATCTGAACTGTCCGAAGGGAATATTTGTAATCCACCTAGAGTTGTGTCAACTACTGGCATGGAGAAAGCTGTTGGTATCTGTGGGTTTACAGTACAATTTGGTAGTTATGCCTTCTGTGCTATCAGTCAATATGATGTCCAAAAATGCGATAGATACTGCATCATGAGTCATGGTGAATCTCACATTCATTTGGTTGGAATTAACATATGTCAGAAATATTTCTTTGTCATTGGCACCATCATCCTTCCAGATTAATATGACATCATCAATGAATCTTCACCAGCAAACAATGTTTTCTTTAAAGGAGTTGTTATGCCAGATCCATAAATCTTCCCATGAGCCCATATATACATTTGCAAAGTTTGGGGCAAATTTAGTCCCCACTGCTGTGCCTTTCAGTTGCAGGTAATGTTTGCCCTCAAACATAAAGTAATTGTGCTTTAAGATACACAAGATCGATGAATTCTGTCTGGTTCTTGTTCATGAGCCCTTTTCTAACAAGGAATTGTTTTGCATAATGTTTTGCAAAAACTATTTTGGAAGATGAATTACTAGAATAAGACAAATCATACTTACCACTTATAATGCTAAATTGTAATTAAAGTTTGATTTAATTCAGGACGGGAAATTGTTAAAAAAAACCTTTTTGTGAGAATGCTATATATATTTTCTTTTTAGTAAGTACCTTTTGTAATAAATCTTCTTTATACTTCATTCTATAATTTTGTTTAATGATAAATTACATTTCAAATGTTTGAACAAGAGAGAAGGGGAGCTTGGTGTTTGCTTGGTCTGTTAGTACTGGCAACATCTAAATGAAATGCCTGTGTGTTGTCCTTTGTTTCCTAATTGTTTAATTTGCTCTATGAAAAGAAGAGCTAGAAAACGACTGATAAGCTTCTCTCAGTCTATAGAAAGAGTCATGTTTCCTAGATTAAAATAAATGTGCCCTTTACCCCTTGAAGTATTACAGTGCAGTGTGTTCCAGTGCTGCATAGGAGAATACAGTTAAACAATTATTGTACCAATGAAATATATTGTGTTAGCTAAAAAGTAAAAAAGAGGAAGCCAATAATTACAAAAACATATAAACAGCAAAGAACATATATTTAATTATTGGGCAGTGATAAACCTACAGTAGTCTAGAAGACAGTCTAGGGGCACTCAAATCCACACAAAAACACAAAAAGTGAGATAGGCTTGCATATCCCTAAAATTGTATTAATAGTACATTACAATCTATAAAGGATGATGAAGAAGCGCCACACGTTAGTAGTAGAAAAGCTGGTTTATTGTGGGGCATACTGACTGTTCTGTATGTCACTTAGAACCACCATCCAGCCAGAGTACCTCCCATTAAATCTATGACCAGATATGGAGTGAAGAGAAGTGATTTTCATGCAGTCTAGTGATTGCTAATAAGTTTAATCTTTTATATTGTATTTGTTTCAATAACTGAGTAGTATCTTCTTGGGTCATCAATGTACCTGATGTTAGGGTGTTCTCGTGGTATTTCATTACAAGAGGTCCCTGGGTTTCAGATGACCTGACTTACAGATGACCCCGATTTAAGAACGGGTTGCCAAGACTTTTTGTATGAGTTTGCTTTTATGTTCTGTTTGTTTGAGCTAAAAAAATAGAGTACAATATTTTCTGTACCTTATTATTACAGTATACGGGTATTATTATTATTACAGAATTACACTGTATTATTATTACCACATATGAACCATTATAGTATTGTTATTATAATTATTCATCAGGGATCCAAGTTATATACAAATGCAACATAAAGACGTTCTCAGGAATGTATCTTGTCTATAACCTGTTGACCTCCTGTATTTTTCATTTTACCATGTTACAGTAGTATCTCTTTGTTTTTCTCAGTTTTTTTTATCTACAACAACTGAACCTAGTTTGATATAATTGGTTTAAAATGTAGTAGTTCATTTATTTGTTAAACTAAACAACCTTTTATTGTATTACATATAATATTAACGTATGTTTTTCTCTGCCCCTTATGTGGATATTGTAAATTATGTGGATGTTCTGATATTAATTATGCTTCAAAAGCATGTTTTATCAAATATTAATAATCTATGGCCCCTATTAAATTGAAAGCCCGCAGCTTGAAATTTGCAACAGTTACAGAGCGATTCAATTGCTCAAACCGCTGCCTGGCCGAAAGCCAAAACAGTAAACCATGCACCTGTAAGTAGCATTTCAGAGCATGATCATGATCAATTAAGCAAGGCCATAACTACCAGTTTAGAAACACCCAATAGTAAATGAGACCATCATCATGACGTTAGTAAAACATGGAGGTTAAGCGTCAATCAATTAGCATGTAGACGTCTGATATGCGATCAGACCAGCAATCAGGCCTTGTACAAAATAATAAAAATGAAAGACGATGCTGTACCAGTCCACTTGGGCGCTCTGATATGTATTAACTCCTTGATTACTGAGATCCATATAACAAGGAAATTAAATGTTAAAAAATATATATTTTGATTGGAGATTTGCCAACTTGAGACTATTGTGCAATTAATTCTAATGTGTTTCATCACTTTACCCGTATTTTAAAGTGCAGTACTGATTTTCTATTTGCATTTACAGTGCTACAATCAGGTGTTTAACCCCTTTCAAGTCCTTTCTGTTACTCGTAGGATTTTCTTCTATATTTGCCATTTATGGGTGTGAAAACATTTGTGGGTTTGAGGAATTGTATTTATTATTGTATATCTATATCACATATATAGTTGTTAGCAATACGAGTGGTTGCTAACACTTGTGGGCTTAAGACCCATAACACTTTACAAAGCAAAGCAGGAGGAAAGTGGGACTTAGAAAAAAAAAACACAAAAAATGTAGAAATTAAAAACCATCACACACAGCACGGGGGGACAGCTGGGATGCCTGTTAGTGCGGTTGCTTTCAAATTTAAGTTGCATTTCACCAGTTTCGCAATTGAAAAATTGGCTACAAGAGAAAAAAAATTACAGACGAAAAAAACGAAAACGAGGAAAACTCAATAACACTTCATGCGGCACGTAACACACATCCTGCAGCACATAGCACATACACAATCAAGGCCATATTATATGCAACAAGTAACTATGTTGCGTCAAATGGCGGCTGGAACGCAAATAGACGCCTGGAATGCAAATAGCGCATGCGCATTGCGTTCTAACGGTTTCTACTTCAGCTTAAAGGCTATAAATACTGCAAACTTTCCAGAAATGTCTATATTTCTCCTCAGGTGATGAACAGTGTGACTGGACATTTCACTGGTGGCGTTACTTCTGAAGCAACTTCATTATCACTTTAAAAGTAAAAAAAAATCTGCAAAATCTAGCAAATAGGTAAGCTATAATTAATTAATTAATTCATTCATTAAAACATTAATAATTAAAAAAAAAAAAATATATATATATATATATATATATATATGTTTTCAAATATTGCCAAGAAAAATATTATTCATCTAGAGTAACATTTAAAAGATATATAAAGTTTGATAATTAATTAATAAATTAATAATTTATTAAAAAAAAAAAATTGGCTTTCAAATTTTGTCAAAAATATATTAATGTACAGAAGCAATTAGAAGACATTATTCATGTATACTGTATACGATTTCAAAGATAAATGTTTACATGGGGTAAAATGCTGTAAGTTTCAAAAGAAGAAAAAAGGAGATATTTAAACAAGAACATAGCTTTTATTAAGACATATTTTAAAACATAATTTATGCTTTTAGAAAAAAAAAAGATATATATTTACAGTTCATTTCAACATTTAAATTTTTTATTTATTTATTAAACAGACTCTGCCTGAAGAGTGTCACTGAATAATTTGCTATACTATGGTCTTAGTAAAAAAAAAAGACAAAAACAAAAACGTAATTTCAACATTTGCATTTCTATCTTTTTCAACAGACACTGCCTGAAGAGTGCCACAGGAAGATTGGCAGCAGGGGACCCTTTGTCATTTTTAGACAACTAATAATTTAACACAACAGGTACAGTATAACAAGTAAAAAAAATCTATCCTCTTTGATGTGTGCCAATGTCAAAATGCACTGCAACCTAACTAACCCTCTAAGCTACAACCCTAATGCCAACGGTGCCGTTCACACATAAGATGATATCACAAAACAAAAAAAATCATAAGCCCCTAATGCCAACAGTGGAGCACACAAAACAGGATATTACAACAAATGTTGTTAACACATATCAAATGGAAGAATATATCCTATTTCTGTGACACAACCTACAAGCCTAACCCCATAACCTAAACCTATAATACCAACTGTGGCGCACACAAAACAGGATAGTACAACAAATGTTTTTAACACATATAAAATGGAAGAATATATCCTGTTTTCTGTGCACCAACCTCTAAACCTAACCCCATAACCTAAACCTCTAATGCCAACAGTGGTGCACACAAAACAGGATACTACAACAAATGTTGTTAACAGATTTAAAATGGAAACATATATTCTGTTTTCTGTGCACCAACCTATAAGCTTAACTCCATAACCTAAACATAGAATGGCAACAGTGGCGTAAACAAAGCAGGATACTACAACAAATGTTAACACATAGCAAATGTAAGAATATATCCTGTTTTGTGTGCACCAACCTCCAAGCCTAACCCCATAACATAAACATCTAATACTAACAGTTGTGCCTACAAAACAGGATACTTCAACAAAATAAAAGAAAATATCCTTTTTTGTGTGACAACAGTGGCGCACACAAACCAGGATACTAAAACTAATGTTCTTAAAACATAATTAATGCAAGGATCTGCCCTGTTTTCTATGCACCATGTCTAAGCCTAACCCCATAAGCTAAACCTCTCTGAATACATACAGATGGAAGTATATATCTTATTTATATGCTCTTAGTACAAAAACAAATTGATTTAAATGTTATTTTAACATTTGCATCTCTCTCTGTAATTCTCAACAAACACTGCCTGAAGACTCTCATGATCACTACAGCAATTTAGACACAACACATTGAAGAAAAGAGGTACAGTATTACAAGTTACAAAAAAGAAGAAATGCTGTTTACACATATAAAATGGAAGGACCTATCCTGTTTTGTGTCTGCCTTTGTAGAAACAAACTGCAACCTAACATAGTCCCTCATTCAATTGCGATTTGGCCGCCACAACGTCAGGATACGTGGAGTGTCAAGGGCTACACAGGATTTAGCGGCATATCTGAAGGAGAACTTTGCGGCAATACTCCCTGACCAGGCAGAGATGGTCCTTGAGATAGAGCGAGCACACAGAGCTCTTGGAGGGGCGAGAAACCCGAAGGCCCCCAAACATGTGATTGTGCGATTTCTCAGGCAACAGGGCAGGGATCTCTTACTGGCAGAGACTATGAAGATGCAAGCGGTCAAAGGCCCTGACAACTCTAACCTGCAAGTCTACGTAGACCTGTCCCCCAACACGCTAGACAGGAGGAGGCCGATGAAACCTGCACTGACGATCCTTCAGCAGCAAAAACTGCAGTATCGGTGGAACTTTCCTTTTGCTCTAACCTCTAACTATCAGTGCACTGCGCACACCACCCGCACTCTGGAGGACTGCCTTGCAGTACTGCACCAGCTTCGCCTTTGCCTGGCAGACTTGCCGGTAGAAGAACATGGCCACCCTCCACCTCCTCCTATCCCGAAAAGACAATGGACTCTAGTGGGCCCGCAGCTTCAAAAAGAGGATCCGCTCCCTCCTAAAAATTCCAGAGACAAGAACTTGACCCGCAAAAGCCAAGCTATCTACAGCTCTCAACGCAGAGGAGACCCTGGTCTTACCACTGAAAACTTGACAATAGCACGATCGGAGTGAAAGCCGGCCCAGTAGTTGGAAGTAACACCGAGATTCTACTCAGTTTCTGGACTATTTGGTACACTCTTGCTGAAGGAGAATTAGCGTAGAATAATTTAGTTTAAATATACGTTAGTCAAAACCTTAGATGTAGGGACAGTTAGAATTAGACACTCGAGATAGACATCAAAATTCTCAGTTTCACTTTGAAAAGTTGATATGTTGTTTACTTTTTGTACTAATGGTTATGGAGAAAGGGAAGAGCTAAGTATGCTAGAGCAACAAACCAGTTATTAGGCAGCAGTAACTAAAATGACTCCAGTAGCGGAAGTGCCCCAGTTTATAGAGAAATGTGCAGCCCACTGTTTACTTGCAAATGAAGGTAGCCGAGGCTTAGGCATTCAGGAGTTAGGTCTGCAGAGATTATAGCAATTCTGATGAAAGATAGAATTCCACAAAATGTATCACTAACGCTATGTTTTTCTGCTTTTCTTTGGTTTGGCAGCGACCAGATTTTCCAGCATCAGCAGACTCCCTCCGGGCCTCCATTCATCCTTGGACTCTCTGGAAATGGCAACGGGCGAGAAACAGCAGGTAGACAGGGATTGCATGCACATTTAGACTCTAAAATAGGATGAGTGGGTCAGAATATTTATAACCCATAATGTGAAGGGGTTTAACTCGCCCTTCAAGAGGAGGAAAGTCTTCAGGTACTACAGACGGCTCAAGCCCTCGGTTATTTTCATGCAAGAAACTCACTTCTCGCTGAAAATAAACCAAAGTTTGTCCATAAAGACTACCCGACAATATATATGGCCACTCAGCCCACGAAGAAGGCAGGGGCAGCTATTCTGATGCACAAGGACTTTCCGTTCAATTTGGAACACAGCAGGATAGATAAAGAGGGACACTATGTCTTGGTTACCGGAGTAGTCTCAGGCCATAGAATCTCATTGATCTCCCTGTACTCCCCCACAAACTCACCCCACAAAACCCTAATTAAACTATTGAAAGAACTGGAATCGCTAGATTTAGGTAGGCTGGTGATTGGGGGGGACTTTAATTTGACTTTGGACCCGACAGGAGACACCCGGGAAACTAAATTTTCCAAAAAACAGGGTCAAATTAAGTAGTTATTGTCGAAAATTAGTTTAGTAGATGATTGGAGGGGCCTACATATAGATCGTAGGGAATATACATTTTATTCACCCACGCATGGCACCTACTCAAGGATTGATACGTTTCTAATGAACTCTCTACTTTTTTATAGCGTCCGAGAATCTGACATTGCCCCCTGCCCCTGGTCTAATCATGCTATAGTGATCATCAGAATAACCTTATCCCCATTTAGGAGTTGGAAGATTGACGAGCACCTGCTGTCAGACCCCAATAACTTAGCAACACTGGCGGAGGATATTAAGCTGTATTTTGAATGGAATGACTATCCTGAGACAGGGGTGGGTTGGCTCTGGGTAGCCCATAAGGCTTTTATAAGGGGCTGTTGTATTAAGCTTACTGCTCAGCACGGTAAGTCGCTCAGGCAAAAGGAGGAGGAGCTAACTGCTACCCTCAACAATCTAGAAAAGCTTGATCAGCAGCGCCCTACCCTGAAGCTTCATAGTCAAATCAACAAAGTCAGGTTAGAACTAGATGGGGTACTGCCTTACTATACAGAGAAAGCTATGAGAAAAACAAAGCACTTATACTACTGGAAAGCGAACAAACCAGATAGGATACTTGCCAGGAGATTGAAATCTAACCTAGTCCAATTTCGGGTAACCCAGATTAGGATGTTGGACGGCAAAATTTCCTGTATTCCGAAGGACATACAGAAAGAGTTCCAGTCCTTCTACGAGCAGACTATACAATACTCATCTAGAATGCAGACTGAAGGGCTGAAACTTGACTCCTTTTTAAGAGCTATAGATCTTCCCTCAATAAATGAGCAGCAACTAGCTAATCTGAACCTAGACATCTCACCGGAAGAAGTGAGGGCAGCAATCCAGAGTCTCAAAATAGGCAAATCCCTGGGACCGGATGGGTTCACCAATTTATATTTTAAGAAATTTGAAACCTTACTAAACCCTCATCTTACGTCCCTCTTCAACGCTATTTTGAAGGGGGGAAATATGCCCCCAGAGTTAAATCAGGCGGACCTAGTGGTGTTCCCAAAAGAAGGTAGGGATAATCTTTAGGTGAAGAATTATCGACCCACGTCTCTATTGAATGGGGAAGTCAAACTGTTAGCTTAAATCATGGCAGTACGGATCTCCAGATTCCTACCAGAGATTATCCACAAAGATCAGTCAGGTGTTGTACCTCATAGGCAGGCCTGGGACAATGTCAGATGTATCCTCAATATTCAATACCTGGCTCACAGAGCGAGCTCCCCGATGTGCCTGCTGGCCCTGGACATTGAGAAAGCCTTTGACACGGTTGAGTGGCCATATCTGTTTAAAGTGCTGGACAGGTTTGGTCTCAAGGGCCCTGCTGGGGGACCCTGCTCCGAACATATTATGATTCGATAGCTAACCAGATTCGCATACAAAGAGGTACGAGACAAGGATGCCCACTCTCGCCCCTATTATTTGCCCTTGCCGTTGAGCCGTTGGCACAACTCATTAGAGCGGACAAAGAAACTCAGGGGTTGCAAGTGGGGTTACAGCACTACAAGTGCTAATTTTTTGCTAACGACATCTTATGTACCCTAACAAACCCTGGGGCCTCCATACCAGCACTGATGTCGACTCTTGATAGGTTTAGCAAAGTGTCAGGACTTAAACTGAACCTTGGGAAATCAGAGGCTCTAAGCCTTGGCATGAACCAGAGCAATATAGAGCTCCTGAAATCTCTATATACCTTTTCATGGCCTGCCAGACATATAAAATACTTAGGGGTTAATATTACACCCAAACTATCCGATCTGTACAGGGAAAATTACCCCCCTATGTATAAAAAATTGAATGATGACTTGTTGAGATGGAGGAATTATCCACTTTCGTGTATGGCCGAATAGCGGCAATCAAAATGAACATACTGCCAAAGATTTTATATCTCTGTAGAACGATCCCCATGCCGATCTCCCTGAAGGAACTGGACCGGTTCCAATCTAGTATTTTTAGATACATCTGGAAAAATAAGAACTCTGGCATATCCAGAAAAATAATGTTCAGGCATAAGAAGGAGGGGGGGGGGGGGGGCTATCATGCCCCAACCTGCGGGACTATTTTAAGGTGGCTAAACTCGCTCAATTGCCACAAGCACAATCAGTCAAGCATCAGCCAGGTTGGGTATTTTTAGAACAACAACACATTCAACTTCATAGCTGGGAAACACTAATATGGGTACCTGAAGGACTGAGCCTGATTAAATCAGAACCCCATAATAAATCTAACTATAACATCTTGGAGGTGGGCAAGGTCCAAGAACAGGCTGGAATTAGGTGCATCCCCCCTAAAGTCGGTTGGTTCCTCCCCGGAAATTTGGGTGACCCTGAGTACAACATCAAAACACTGGTGGGCCTCTAGGTGCTTAGACAAGTCAGGTCCCTGGTACAGGGGGGGGGGGGGGCGGTCAATTGATGACTTTTAAGCAGTTTGATGAGAAATATGCCCTTCCTTCCGAAGAGTATTACAATTATTTGAAGATAAGGAGCTGGGTCAGTGAAATGTTTAAAAGATTCGGGCCTCTGAAAACTTCCTGGTTCTCTGTAACATGCAAAACTCTCCCACTTGCAAGAGGAATAATAGGCTCGTTATATAATATATTTTCCAAATAAAAAAATACAGATTAACCAGCAATGGGAGAAAGAGCTTGGGGGGGAATGGGAATGGAAAAAGTGGCAGAAATCGTTCTCGAACCTAAGTAGGGCAACCTGTAATTATACACACCTAGAAACATCTATCAAAGTCCTCCAGAGGATTTATTGTACCCCCGATAAACTCCACAAATACGACCCTAGAGTAAACAGTAATTGTTTTAGGGGCTGCCAACAGATAGGGGATCATATTCACACTTGGTGGCTGTGTCCGGTGGTCCATATGCTGTGGGAAGACTTAGCATTACTGGCTGCGTCATTGTTTGAAACTACTGTTTTGGCAACCATGGAGTCCTGCTTGCTGGGGATTAAACTTCCAAATGTATCATCGAGCCAGAACAAGTTGTTCCAGATAATGGCAGCTGATGCCAAAGTACACATTGCCAGTCAGTGGAAGTCGGGACATTAGATCTGCAGGAGGTTATTAGGAAAGTTAATTATATAACAATAAATGAAAAGTTAACGTGTGCTATATTAGACACTATGCCACAATTTTATAAAATCTGGAACCCCTGGTTGGAGTTGTCTCTTAGCACGCCTTTGAATTGATTTGATCTGATTTGATTGAGATTGCAAAAGTTATCAAAATTGAGATAGAGGAAGACCTGGGGCGGAGGAGGCTCGAGAGGGGGTCCTGGAAACTCTGGTTCGTATGAGCTGCTACACAAGAGGTGATTATACTTTACTTGGCTGTACAAGTTAAGAATTGCAATATTCGGGATGTTGGTGTACTGAAATAGTAGATTAACTAAGTAACTTGACCTGAATACTTAATTGGAAATAACTGAAAAGTAATTAACCTGTATGTGAAATATTGCTAAGTTTGGATTTCTGGCGCTGTTAAGGAACCATCTAGGTATGAATATACAGACATACCCTGGTCCATTGGCTTTTCCCCTATTTCCCTAGTTATTTATCTATTTATTTAATTCTTTAATTTCCATATATTTATTTTTTTAAGTTTACAAGTTTCCCTTGTTTTGTTTAAAGGTTACTGTTGTAGTTACATAATAATAGAAAAGATAAAACTGAAGGGGTATACTAAAGTTCTGAATATAAGGCATTTATGTTTATTGAAAATCTATAATGTAAATGTTATCTATTGCTTTATTACGCTGGAACACTGAATATTCCTTTCAATAAAAACTATTAAAAAAAATTAAAAAAAAGAACTGGAGAGACTCGCAAGCAAAAGATTAGCGGCTTACAAACTAGCATCCAAGCCCAGGAAGGCTACTAAAAAGCAAAAGCATTTAAAAAATAATTCTAATGAGGTTTAGACAGTCACATTGATATATGTTCTCACAATTGTCCTTTACTTAAATCTTTAGCAGTAGAGGTTCCTAATTGTGGTAATATGAATATTGTCGGCCAGTTTTGTGAGGCTTATAATTTCCAACAGGAAAGACCCAGATATGGCCAGTTCGTTAGTTGCTGTCAAAAAGGTAAGGTAAGACTTCCACAAAGACAACACTTCCCAACATATTTAAAAAGCATTATGACTGAGCCTACTTTCCCTAATTACCAAAATTTCAAAATAAACATAGAGATTGCATAATAGTGCCATATCCTTTGCATCTATGGGTGCAACATTAGCTGCTAATGTGCCAGGACATGGCCCTTACTGTTTTAAAGTACACAAACAAATTTACCATTGTACTTCCCATTTACATCCAGAAGAAGGGGAGGAAAGAAAAGTTGCTCAACTATATGTCCTAGATACTATGGAAGCTGTTGAACAACATATGCAGCTTCCAGAAAAAAAAGCCTACCCATTGTGTTTATAGAGCTTGATAACATTATGGCCCAAAACCCATACACTCAAGCCTATAAACAACTGTCAGAAATAGAACAAGAACAAATAATACATGCAGAATTACATCAGTTACCAATCCCAAAAGTCAATATGGTTCTTAAAAGAGATTGCCATACTGATAAACGCTGTTACAACTTACCAATATCAAATGAGGTTGCAATGGTCTTTCAAAATGATGAGGGAGAACCACCATTTCAAAGGGATATTAGAATAAATCCCAAAAATGAGGAGCAACCTTACATCAACATAAGTATCTTAAAAACTAAATTTAGATCCAATGACATATTCAAAAAAATTTCCCAATAGGAAAGCCGGATGGCAACCCAAATTAGCACTTGACAGTTACCCACATTCAAAAGTATGTGTCAGAAATACTATTTCCATGTTGAATTTAAAGTGGCTCAAACTGCCATTCAAGATGGATTTAATCCCATTTCATGTGGTGGAAAACTGCCACAACAATGTATCATCGATTCATGTTTGCAAGTTGAGGCAAATAATTTAAATTTCATAAAATATCAACAAGATATGGGTTATGTCACTGAGGCAGCTACAAACAGAGAGCTTGCAGCTGGCAAAGCCATAATTTTACCTTCTTCTTTCCAAGGATCTCCTCGCAATATGAGAGAAAGATACAATTATGCTATGGCTATTGTAACTAAATTTGGAAAACCAGATTTATTTGTTACATTTACAAGTAATCCTCAATGGCCAGAGATTGTACAGAACCTGCTAATTGGACAAACTGCTTCCAATAGACCAGATTTGGTGGCAAGAGTCTTCAAAATCAAATTAACTGAATAAATACATGACATAACCATAACTCAGTTATTTGGAAAATGTCTGGCTTATGTTTATATCATAGAATTTCAAAAAAGAGGCCTTCCACATACACAAATGCTTATAATCCTTCAAGAAAAATATAAATTGGATACTGGTGATAAAGTGGATTCAGTGATCCAGAAATACATGGTAGACTATATGAGATTGTAATTCATTGCATGATTCATGGACCATGTGCAGATATTAATCCACAATCACCATGTATGAAAAATAAAAAATGCACTAAAGAATTTATTATTATAGCGACAAAACTTATGCTAATTGTGATGGCTATCCATTATATAGAAGAGAAGGCCAAAATGTCATTATTCATGGAAAAAAAAGTTGATAAAAAAAATGTGGTGCCATACAATCCACATTTGCTTTTGAAGTATAATGCACACATTAATGTGGAAGCTTGCACTTCTATAAAATCTATTAAATATGTCTACAAATATATTTACAAAGGCTATGATGCAGATACTGTAGTTGTCAAAAGTGCAGAAAATCCAAAACAAACGGAGTTAAATACATTAGCTTTGTGGGACAAATTTAAAACAAATATGTCTGAAGACTTTTTGCAACGATACAATGAGCCTTTTGCAGAATTAAAATCATTATTTGAAATTCAAGAAACTTTCTCTCTCATGGATTAAATTGTGCAAATTTGAATCTGCCAGATCCAGGACTCATAGATAAAATAAACTTTAAGGACTATGATATTCAGCTTCAAAACCAAATTACACAAGAAAAACTTGCAACTAAATTACAATTGCAAGCATTTAACGCCATAAAAAGTGCACTAGAGGGTTACTTGCTCGAAGAGCGTTATTTCTATCTAGATGGACCTGGTGGATCAGGAAAAACGTATCTATGCAATTTATTGATGAGTTTTGTTCGCTCACAAGGTCAAATAGCACTGCCATTTGCAACAACTGGAATTGCCGCACTTTTGTTAGAAGGTGGAAGAACTGTGCATAGTGGATTTAAACTGCCAGTTCCCATTCTGGAAATATTAGTCGGATATAAGAATGACATCTTTACAAGCAAAGAAAATTAAGAAAAGTAAATTAATTATAATCAATGAAGCTACAATGATGTCATGCCATGCTCTACAATGCAGTGACCGTTTATTGCGTGAAGTCATGCCTTTTGGTGGAAAGGTGATGTTGTTAGGTGGAGATTTTAGACAAACATTACCTGTTGTTGTCCATGGAAATCACACAGACATTGTAGAAACATGTATCAAGTCAAGTACACTATGGAAACTCTTTACTCACTTCAAATTATAACAAAATATGAGATCACAAGGACAAAATGAATTCAATGAGTGGCTGATCAAAATCGGAGAAGGAAAAATAGGACATTATATTGACTATATTCCAAAATACAATAAGTAATGACAATTATGCAGAGCTTGCAAAAAAAGTAATATTGAAGTCTAAAAATAAAGATGCATTGCTTCTGAATAATGTAACATTTAAATTAATAGATGCACCACAAAAAAAAATCACAGTGAAGATTGTGTACTTGGTGATGAGAAGCAAACTTTTCAACTTGCATTTATTAATTCATTAACTCCATCTTGAATGCCACCACATATTTTGCAGCTAAAAAAAGTGCAATTGTCATGATACTGCAAAATATGAACCCAAAAAAGGACTATGTAATGGGACCAGATTAATTGTTCAAGAACTAAAAGATCATTTCATAAATGCAGAAATTCTCAATGGCACCAATAAAGGTGAAAGAGTTTTCATACCAAGATGAGATTTGGCACCAAGTGAAAGAAGCTTGCCTTTTGTACTTCAGAGAAGACAATTTCCCATCGTCATAGCATTTGCCATGACCATTAATAAAGGACAAGGATACACTATTCAATCCATTGGAATATATATGTTCTGTATGTTCTATTTTCAAGATGCAAGAATCCAGAGGAAATATAATTTTATTGAAAACAACCAAAGTCGGGTGATTTATTAGATGATGGATGAATTTTTACAAAAAACATTATCTACTATGAAGTACTGTAAATTAAATTACAAACAAAAACAATTATAACTAAGCCACAAATGACCAAATTCAATAACCAACAGTGCTCTTATATCTACGTCAAATTCACAAAATATACCACAACAAATATAGAGAACAGTGGTTTTATTTTGAGGACGCAATTTTATGTCACTCGGGCTCTTTTTAGAGGACCACTATTTCGCTAAGAAAACTCTATCAAATGGCAAAAAACATAGAGAACAGTGGTTATACCCTGCGGACGAACTTTGTCTGGCGGTCTTTTTAGAGGACCGCTATTTCACTTAGGAATATGCCATTTTCAACAACTACATGAATGAAAAAAAAGAAAGAAAAAACAACAACAATGAACAGTGGTTAAATCCCATAGACAAAATTACAAGTCTGCTGGGCTCTTTTAAAGAGAACCACTTTGACATCCAAAACAAAAAACAATGTAATGTCTTGGAAGGGACTTTTGCCAGGATTGGCCGCACAAAACAGTTACCGTATATACTCGAACATAAGCCGAGTTTTTCAGCCCTTTTTTTAAGGCTAAAAAGGGCCCCCTCGGCTTATACTCGAGTCACTCTCCCCCCGTGTCTCTCTAACCCCCTGTGTCTCTCTACCCCCCATGTCTCTCTAACCCCCCGTGTCTCTTTCCCTCCCCCCTCCTCATCCTCAAACCCCCTCCTCATTATAAACCCCCCTCCTCATTCTCCCTCCTAAACCTCCCTCCTCAACCTAAACCCCCCTCCTCATTCTAACCCCCCTAAATACCTCCCCCTCTCCCCTCACTTACCTGCTTCTGCTCCGGCCTCCGCTCCTTCTTGACCCGGCGAGCATGTGACGTCACATGCGCGCCGCGTCATTAGCATATACCGGTTGCTTGTAAATCCCCCCTTGTTTCAAAAATGTATTCTAAAATTAATTTTTACAAAGAACATACGGTAGTAATTTTTTGCAAACTATAAAATGTGAAACTGTAATTAAAATGTAAATACATAATAAAGTGGCAGAGCTAGTGGATCGAGGGCCCCAGGCAAAACAATTTTGGTCCCCCTTTCAACTTCTCCTTGTGATAGTTCCTATGTTGGAGGTCAATATAAAAGACAATAAATAAAAAAATTCTACCCCTCCTCTAATAAATTAACAGTACCGCAGCTGCAGTAGATCCATCCCTAAACTGTATAATAAAAGCAAGCAATGTTAATTAAGTTTAATTGCCTTACTTTCCCCTAAACAACTGATATAATATAATATTAGCATGTTGATAACACATGTATCAGCATATAACATACTTCCTGCTTGATGTTTTTGCGGTTATTCCAAAATACACAAGACATAGTTACGAGGCACTCCATGGAATAAAGATGATAAGATAAAAATGTACATTTTTAGGAAGAAAGCCTGTTAAGAATGTTAATACTAACTGGCATGTCTTGTTATACAACATATTGTAGCCACCAGGGCCTCCTATTATTTTTCGTTAATTTTAATAATGGAATATAAGTAAGCATGTTTCTTATTAGTTTATAGTGAAATCACTTAATTTTACATTGTACATACTATCATCACATACATAGTTGTGAGCATACGAGTTGTTGCTAATGCTTGCGGGCCGCATTTGCGGAGGTGGAGGAAAAAAAAACAACTGAGTCCCACACGCACGACTTAGAAAAAAAAGCAACTGCATCCCTCGCAAAAAAATACAGGATGCGCTACGACCCATTCCGAACACGCAAAAAACGGCCAAAAACGGCGTGCATGAAAACATCAGAAACACAATAAATAAACAAAACGAAAACAAGGCTACAGACGCAACAATACCACAGTGACTCGCAAAACTGAAACAACGCTACAGTCAACTTAACGAGGTACGTAACATATACTATGCGGCACGTGCCACACTGATATTAACCACCATTTTGAAAACTACTACGCATAAAATGGCGGATGGAGCGCGAATTGTAAGCTGGAATACAAATAGCGCATGCGGTCTGAGGCACCTGAAAGTTTATAAATACTGCCTACTTTCCAGAAAATTCTACATTTCTACTCAGGTGATGAACGGAGTGACTGGATAGTTAACTGCTGCGGTTACTTGAGAAGAGAATTATATCCTAATTTCCTACTTTACACTGTGCAAATTACAACTGAGAGGTAAGCTATAATATATTACATTTTATTACCAAGACAGGAAAAAAAAAAAAAAATCAACTTTAACTATGAAAATGTGATTCATGTATAGTGACATGTCACATGCACATTTATGTGTATAGGCCCTACAACAAACTAATGTTAACCGAAACTAATTAAACAAGTATATTTAAATGACATTAATTTACTGCAACTCATAGCAATAAATAATATGACATTAATACATATGGAACCTAAAGCTGAATGTTTGCCCTTTTTTTCACTATTTAAACAGACTCTGCATCAACAGCGTCACTCAAGAATTTGCACCGTGGACTGTGAAAGAGAATTACTTTTAAAGAACACAAAGAAAGAAGAAGAGGTAAGATAGAAAGAAGACTGGCAGATTAAGATTGGCAGGAGGGGACCCTCTGTAATTCGGACAAGAACAACACTTCTGTCAAGGTATAGTAGAAAAAGTAGAAAAAAAAAAAGGAACTATATATGTTTAATGGCCGCCGATATAAAAATTTAAAGTAAAATAAAAAAAAATACATACAAAATGAATAAAGAACAAAACACAGTTCAACAAACTTCACAAAGACCTATACAATTTATAAAGATAGAGGCCCTCATTCAATTGCGATTTGGCTAATTGAATAGGGCTCTAAATAAGCACATAACATATTTTTTTTAAATACGTTTTTAGTCAGTAATCATCTATCCAAAAGCAAGATTTTCACTAACTAAAAACTTCTGTAAAAAAAATATGCTATGTGCTCATATAGAGCCCTATTCAATTGGCCAAATCGCAATTGAATGAGGCCCAGACAGTTTACAAAAACCAAAAAAAAAAAAAGGTGGCCACAAAACAGGATAGCATTCGAAACATTAGCAACATACATAAAACAAAACTATTCCTCCTCTTTACTGTAAAATAACCTCCAACCATCATCCACAAGCCAAATGTAGCAACCAAAAAGTGGTGAACACAAAACAGGATAAAAAAAAAAAGCACAACATGATATAGAAAATGCGATTAACATTCATTTTTACTGTCCAACATGATTGAATACTCATAAAGAAGACTAATTAAACAAATAAAGTATGCAAAATATGGTGGACACAAAACAGGATTGTACCAAAAATCACACAAACACACAGAAAAGTAAATTAATATTCTTCTTTACTGTTTAACAACCTATAAGCCTTATAAAGAAGCCTAAATAAGCATACCAAAAGTGGCAGACACAAAACAGGATAATGCTAAAAACATTGCGATCATATCCAAAATAGGAAAAACATTCATTTTCACTCTACAACAACATTTAATCCTCATAAAAAATACTAATTAAGCAAATAAAGTATGCAACATATGGTGGACACAAAACAGGATTGTACCAAAAATCACACAAACACATAGAAAAGTAAATTATTATTCTTCTTTACTGTTTAAGAACCTATAAGCCTTACAAAGAAGCCTAAATAAGCATACCAAAAGTGGTGGACACAAAACACGTTAATGCTAAAAACATTGTGATCATATCCAAAATAGTAAAAACATTAATAATTACAGTAAAAAAAAAAAGGATAACTGTAATATACAAGTATAATTAAAGTATTTTTAAAAGGTTGCACAATAAAACAGCATAGCAGAAAAATTCACCATAACAGATACAATAGACCAAAACAATGAAATATGCTATTCATTACAAATACAGTAAAATCAAATAACATTTTACTTTTTCTTTTACAACAGACACTGCGTGAAGAGCATCAGATGAAGACTTACAACAGTGGACCAAGAAAGATTTTGCTGGAAATCCCACTTCAAACAGTAGGTACAGTATAACAAGTAAAAAAACAGAAAACTAAATAAACATGTTTGCTCTGCATCCATGTCAACAGAAAAAAAAAACAACAACACCCAATAATTATAAGCTTTACCAAAATATTACTGACACATTTGTCATTTACCTATTATTTGTCTTTTACGGACAACAATGTTTAACATTAAACCCAAACTTCAATATACACAAAAAAAAAGAAAGAAAGAAAATAGCATAGTCCACAAAAGTGTCAGAACACACACTAAATAACATTTATCATTCTCAATTACCAGTCCTAATGTACAATATTAAGCATAAAAACCTAAAACACACATAAAATAGAATACTACAACAAATAGGAGTAACACCCAAAAAAATAAAAATAAACTTTTCTTAGCCCGAACATATAAGCCTTTAAATAAGATATCGAAATACTATTACGACAATCCCCTGTAGCAAAAATTTCAAAGACTCATTTTTGCCCTCTACTATGCCTGTAAGTCAAAAGTACAACAAAAAAATTAATTACCAAACCAAAAAATATATACATTTCAATTAACATTATACACCTACTACATATAGAAGAAGGTATAGTGTAATTTCCTTGAGTGTGCTATTCATGTAAGGCAAAAATTACAACCTACGACAGAAAGAATGAGCAAAAAAATAAAAAACACTTATTTAACAATACAAAGAAAGTACCGCTACAATGAACTACAATCACATATAAACAAAAAAAATGTAAAAAACAAACTTAACATCTCAAACTAAACTAATTATACATTATTTTGTTTTACAGATTAACATGGCTGATAACGAGAGCAAACAAGAAAAGACAAGACGTCAAACTAGAGAACGACAAGAGAGATGGGCCAACCAGCAGACACCAGAGGAGAAGGAAATTCGACGAGCAAAAGAACGCAAAAGAATTGCAAGCAAAAGACTATCAGCTGCAAAAATTAAAGATACACCAAAAAAAGCTACTAAGCAAACAAAGCATTTAGAACCTCTTCCTGAAACATTACATGACATTTTAACTAAACCAATAAAAGATATACCAAAGAAAGCTACCAAAAAAACAAAGCATTTAGAACCTGTTTCTGAAACATCACATGACATTTCACCTGATGAATTTGAAAATGAAACTGATATATGCTTTGCAAATTGTCCTTTACTCAAGTCTTTAGCAGTAGAGGTTCATAATTGTGGGGACATGAATACTCAATGTCAGTTTTGTGAGGCTTATCATTTTAAACAGGAGAGACCCAGAGATGTCAATTTATTAGTTGCTGTCAAAAAGGCAAGGTCAAACTTCCAGAAAGAAAAGAATTTCCAATCTATTTACAAAACATTATGACTGAACCTACTTTTCCAAACTACAAACATTTTAAGATAAACATAAGATCCTACAATAGTGCCATATACTTTGCATCTATGGGGGCAACATTAGCTACTAATGTGCCAGGACATGGTCCTTACTGTTTTATAGTCCAAGGCCAAATTTACCATCGGACGTCACATTTACATCAGGAGGAAGGAGAGCAAAGAAAATTTGCTCAACTATATGTCCTAGATACAAAGGGCCTCATTCTATTATCGGCCGCAGCCGTTGCGGGGCCGCAAGGACCGGCCGCAAGCTATTCGGCTATTCTATTCCCTTACGGCCGGGGATTCCGGAAGGCTTGCGGCCGGTGCCTTGCTATCTCTTGCGGCCGCTCGCGCCGGAGGAAAGCCTTTGATCTTTAACGGCCGCAAGAGATTTGCAATTCAATTGCTCCGGGAAACCTCTCTGCAAGGCTAAAAGCGAGCCGCAGTTACTTGCAGGAAAAAGGTCTCGCTAGCACCAATTAAGCACATAAAATAGCTCAAATAAAGCCATCCTGCACTTTGAGAAGACTATAAAGGGATTTTAGGTGTTAGAAAAAATAGCACATAATTATCCTGTCCTCAAATCCGTAAAATATTTTATTTTTAATATCCGTAAAATATCCATGTAAAAAGTCCAGAGTGCTTGGAGCACTTCAGACACACCCACGCCGCAGCCGGCAAATAAACAGTTAATTTGAACTCGGGTTTGGGCAGATGTGCAAGCTTGAGAGTGGGTTCCTTTTAATCCTCATTTCCCCCAATATGATCCCTAGCATTTACAGAGCTGTACAGTGCAGGCTTGAATTTATTTTTCAGTTTTTATATTTCACAGATTACGGCCGGTTCCAAGATATGCGGCCGGCCATAAAAGGAGATCCTTGCGGGGCCGTATAATAGAATCGCGAGTTAACTGAACCCTCGCAAGGAATCGCAGCCTTACGGCCGATTTACGGCCGATAATAGAATGAGGCCCAATGGAAGCTGTTGACCAACGTATGCAGCTGCAAGAAAATAAAAAATGCTTACACAGTGTTTTTATAGAGCTAGATAACATTATGGCAAATAACCCCTACACTAAAGCTTATAAAAAATTGTCAGAAGTAGAAAATGAACAACAACTTCATGCACAAAGACATCAATTACCAATCCCATTGGTCAATATGGTGCTTAAAAGAGATAGACATACTGATAAACGTTGTTATAACTTGCCAACATCAAATGAGGTTGCAATGGTGTTTCAAAATGATGGAGGAGAACCACCATTTCCAAGAGACATTAGAATATATCCCATAAATGAGGAGCAACCATTCATTAATATCAGTATCTTAAGTCTAAATTTAGATCCAATGACGTATCCCATTTTTTTCCCACACCGAGAAGCAGGTTGGCAACCAAAATTAACACTTCACAGTTACCAAAATCCTAAATAATGTTTCTATGCTGTAATTTAAAGTAGCTCAAATTGCCAATCGAAATACATTTAATCCAATTTTATGTGGTGGAAAACTAACACAACAATGGATTATTGATTCCTATTTGCAAGTTGAGGCCAATAATTTAAACTTTAGAAAATATCAACAAGATAAACTACGTGTAGAACAATATTGTGGACTAATGGACTAATGTTGCTCAGGTGGCTACAAGCAGAGACATGACAGCTGGCAAAGCCATAATTTTACCATCTTCCTTTCAAGGATCTCCTCGAAACATGAGAGAAAGATACAATGATGCTATGGCTATTGTCACGAAATTTGGCAAACCCGATTTATTTCCTACATTTACATGTAATCCCCAATGGCCAGAAATTACACAAAATTTAGTTCTTGGCCAAAGTTCTTCCGATAGACCAGATTTAGTAGCCAGAGTTCTTAAGATTAAATTAAATTAATATGTGACATCACTATAAGTCAGTTATTTGGCAAATGTCTTGCTTATGTATATACCATTGAATTTAAAAAAAGAGGCCTTCCACATGCACATCTTCTCATAATACTTCAAGAAAAAGATAAATTAAATACTGCCAAAGTGGATGCAGTCATTGTTGCTGAACTATCAGATCCAGAACTATATGCTAGACTATATGAGATTGTTACTCATCGCATGATTCATGGACCCTGTGGTGAGCTTAATCCACAATCCCCATGTATGGAAAATAATAAATGTTCCAAAGATTTTCCAAAAGATTATAGAGACAAAACCTATGCCAATTGTGATGGCTATCCACTTTATAAAAGAAGAGAAGGAGATAGTGCCATTTTTCGTGGAAAAAAAGTTGACAATAGATATGTAGTACCCTACAATCCACATTTACTTATGAAGTATAACGCACACATTAATGTAGAAGCCTGCACTTCCATCAAATCCATTAAATATGTGTACAAATATATTTACAAAGACTATGATGCAGCTACTGTAGTCGTCAAAAGTGCAGATAACCCTGAAAGTACATGATGAACTTGCATCTCATGTAGATGCTCGCTATGTAAGTGCACCAGAAGCTATGTGGCACCTTTTAAAATTTGAAATGCATGATAGATCACATGCAATATATAAATTAGCAGTACATTTGCCACAAAGACATTTAGTGTATTTCCATGCTGGAAATGAAAGTAATGCATTGGAGCAAAGTGAACATTGTCACACTACACTAACTGCATGGTTTGAATTAAATTCAACAGATTCAGAAGCAACACAATTCTTATATATTGAAATTCCATATCACTATGTTTTTGTGAATGGATTATGGAGACCTAGAAAAAGCAGAGGAAATAAAATAATCCAAAGAATTTACACAGTCAGTCCAAGAGATCTTGAACGTTTCTGCTTACGAATATTACTTTTAAATGTTCCTGGAGCACAAAGTTTTGAACACTTAAGAACTGTTAATGACATAGTATATGAATCCTTCCATTTAACTGCAAGACATAGAAACTTACTAGCTGATGATACAGAATGGGAAAGATGTTTAGAAGAAGCAGTACTATGTCAAATGCCACGGCAGATGAGAGAACAATTTGCATTTATTTGTATCTTCTCAAATGCTCCAAATGCATTAGCTTTGTGGGACACATTTAAAAGTAATATGGCTGAAGACTTTATCCAACGATACAATGAACCTATTGCACACTTAAAAGTGTTAATGGAAATCCAAGAAGTATTTTTAACTCATGGATTAGGTTGTTAAAGTTTTAATTTGCCTGATCCAGGTCTTATAGATGACATAAACTTTGAAGACTATGACATTGAACTACAAGTACAAAGAACAGAAGAAATACTTGCAACTTTAAATACGTTACAATTGCAAGCATTTAATGCCATTAAAAATGCAATAGATGATGACATGGTCAAAGAGCGTTATTTCTATCTTGATGGACCTGGCGGATCAGGAAAAACTTATCTATATTATTTATTAATGAGTTTTGTACGAGCACAAGGTCAAATAGCACTGCCGTTTGCCACTACTGGAATTGCTGCACTTTTGTTAGAAGGTGGAAGAACTGTACATAGTGGCTTTAAACTGCCAGTGCCTATTTTAGAAACCTCTGTGTCAGATATTCGCATGACATCGTTACAAGCAAAAAAATTGAAAAAAAGTAAATTAATTATAATAGATGAGGCCACAATGATGTCATGCTATGCCCTCCAATGTATTGACCGTTTGCTTCGTGAAGTCATGGATAATACTTTTCCATTTGGTGGAAAGGTAATGTTGTTAGGTGGCGATTTTAGACAAACATTACCTGTCATTGTACATGGAAATCGAACTGACATTATTGAAACCTGTATAAAGTCAAGCACACTATGGAAACATTTTACCCATCTTCAACTGCAACAAAACATGAGATCAGAAGGCCAAACGGATTTCAATGATTGGCTTATTAAAATTGTAGAAGGCAGAACAGAACAAATACCAAATTTACCTGATGACACTGTGCAGATCCCACCTCATATGATTTGTCACTAAGATATTATATTGGCTATATTTGAAGGTAGCATAAATAACCAGGAATATTCAGAGCTTGCCAACCAAGCCATACTAACGTGTAAAAATAAGGATGCATGAATCCTCAATAATTAAATCTTAAAAAAAAATTATGCACCACAAAGAAATTATCACAGTGCTGATTCTGTACTTGCTGATGACAATGAAAGTCAGGCAAACTTTTCCACTGAATTAATAAACTCACTAACTCCTTCTGGAATGCCACCACATATTTTGCAGCTGAAGAAAGGTGCAATTGTCATATTACTACGAAATATGAACCCCAAAAAAGGCCTATGCAATGGGACAAGATTAATTGTTCAACAATTAAAAGACCATTTCATAGATGCTGAAATTTGAACTTGTACCCATAAAGGAGAGAGAGTTTTCATACCAAGAATAGATTTAGCACCAAGTGAAAGTAATCTCCCTTTTATACTTCAAGGAAGACAATTTCCCATCATTATGGCATTTGCCATGACCATTAATAAATCACAAGGACAAACGTTCAAATCTGTGGGTATTTTCTTAGAACAACCAGTATTTGCACATGGCCAATTGTACGTTGCGTTATCACGGTGCAAAAATCCACAGGCTATTAAAGTTTACATTGAAAAGAATGAAAGTCAAGGTGATTTATTAGAAGATGGACGTATTTTTACTTAAATCATTGTCTACTATGAAGTACTTGTCAAACACACAGAGAACAGTGCTTACAAAGTGTGCAACAAGTTTAAGTTCTTGCGCTCTCTTTTTAGAGAACCACTTTTCCAGAGACGAAACTATATGTGGGATTTAAAACAATTACTATAGCAACAAACTAAGGTCAACCATTGAAAAATACAAATCAATAAACAATTCAGTCATAATTAATGGAAGTACTGTTTATGGATGATTAGCCTCACAAAACACTTGCCTTGCATTATTTTCACAAATTATGTTAAAATGTTAATTAACTATAAGTTAACAATTCTTGAGATAGAACTTGCATGTTAAAAAACCATTACCTCAAGTTTACAATACTGATTGTTCAACTGTTCTTACATTCAAATGTTAATACTTTTAATAAAAAAATTATGTTAAAATGTTAATTAACTGTTACTGTTTATAATGTTACAAGTTTGACATTTTTTTTCAAGTTTCTTACTTAGACAGATAAGAAAGTTCAAATTTAAAAAAATAAACTTTCAAGTTCCTTACTTAGATATATTACAAAGTTCATGTTAAGAGCTCAACCACGTTTTAAGTCACAGCAATAAACAAAGGTCAACCATTGAAAAATACAAATCAATAAACAATTCAGTCATAATTAATGGAAGTATACTGTTTGGATGATTAGCCTCACAAAACACTTGCCTTGCATTATTTTTACAAATTATGTTAAAATGTTAATTAACTATGTTACTGTTTCTAATGTTACAAGTTTGAAAAAAATATTTTCAAGTTCCTTACTTAGACCGATAAGAAAGTTCAAGTTTCAAAAAATATACTTTTAAGTTCCTTACTTAGACATATTACAAAGTTCATGTTAAGAGCTCAAGCACATTTAAGTCACAATGTAAATGTTGTCTTTTATGTTAAACATTAATCCAGGGAGTAATCTGATCGCCAGTTAATGGGGTCAGGAAGGAATTAATTTTTTTCCCTCTCTGATACAATTGGGTACGTTTCAAGGAGGGTTTTTACTGTTTGCCTTCCTCTGGATTCAATGTATATTTAAGTTAACAATTGTTGAGATAGAAGTTGCATGTTAAAAAAACATTACCTCAAGTTTACAATACTGATTAATTTAAAGTTCAACTGTTCTTACATTCAAATGTTAATACTTTTAATACAAAATGCTTTAACAGTTACTGCTGACCAAAAGAACATTTTACAAAAATAAACATGTTTAGTATCACAATAGTACTTATTTCATCATAACTAAAATCTTACAAGTGTCAAATACGTATATTAATAACTAAACAACTTTCCAAACATACACATCTCATTGCCGTCATTTTTTGACGGGCAAGTCGCTAGTCACATATTATAATTGTCAAACTGCGATTCGTCGTCACGCTTGCGACGAATCGCAGTTTGACAATGATGAACTGCGCATTGCGCAGCAGTAGCCGCGCTTGCACAGAGCGTGGCGTGAGCCGCGCATGCGCACAGCGCGGTGTGAGCCGCGAGCAGATGGGAGAGTGGGGAAGAGGGAGGGGGGAGAGGCACAGAGGGAGAGTGGGGAAGAGGCACAGAGGGAGAGTGGGGAAGAGATACAGAGGGAGGGGGGAGACACACAGAGGGATAGGTGGGAAAGAGACACAGGGGAGGTAGAGGAGGGGGAAAAGACACACGGGAGTGAGAGAAGGGGGAAGAAACACAGGGGAGGGAGAACAGGGGGAAGATACACATGGGAGGGAAATGGGAGGGGGAGAGGGGAACAGACACAGGGGGAAGGGGGAAAGAGACACAGGCCAGGGGGGAACAGGCACAGAGGGAGAGGGGGGAAGTGGCACAGAGGGAGAGGGGGAAGAGACACAGGGGGAGAGATACAGAGGGTGAGGGGGGAAGAAACACAGAGGGAAAGGGGGAAGAGGTACAGAGAGAGGGGGGAAAGAAGCACAGTGGGGAGAGACACAGAGGAAGGGGTGAAGAGACACAGTGGCGAGAGACACAGAGAGAGGCGCGGGAAGAGGCACAGAGGGAGAGGGGGAAGAGACACAGGGGGGAGAGATACAGAGGGTGAGGGGGGAAGAGACACAGAGGGAAAGGGGGGAAGAGGTACAGAGAGAGGGGGGAAAGAGGCACAGAGGGGGGAGACACAGAGGAAGGGGTGAAGAGACACAGGGGCGAGAGAAACAGAGATAGGCGGGGGAAGAGGCACAGAGGGAGAGGGGTGGAAGACACAGAGTGGGGAGAGACACAGAGGGTGAGGGGGAAGAGACAGGGAGGAAGAGGCACAGAAAGAGGAGGGGGAAGAGACACAGGGGAGTGAGAGGAGGGGGAAGAGACACAGGGGAGAGAGTGCAGGGGGGAAGATACACAAGGGAGGGAAATGGAGACACGAGGAAGGCGGGAACAGACACAGGGGGAGGGGGAAAGAGACACAGGCCAGGGGGGAACAGACACAGGGGAGGGTTGGGGGAGACACAGGGGGGGGGAAGAGATGCATGGGAGGGAGAAGGGGGAAAGATACACAGGGGAGGGGTTTAGAGACACGGGAGGGAGAGGGAGGTAAAAACACAGGGGGGCAGGAGATACAAGGGAGGTAGACGAGGCGGAAGAAGACACAAGGGAGGGAGAGGAGGGGGGAAATAAGGCACGAGGAAGGAAGTAGACAGAGGGAGAGACTCGCAATGAGCTCCAAAGGGGCTCATTGCAAGGCCTCAGCGCTCATCACAAGGCGCTCATCACAAGGCCAGTAAAGTAGAGGGGGAGAGGCTTACATTGTGTGGCAAACAGCATTGCCAGGCTTCAGTTTTTATTGCCGTCATTTTTGACGGGCAAGTCGCTAGTATATTATAATTGTCAAACTACAATTTGTCGTCCCATTTGTGAGCCTCGCGTAGCGAGGTGAGCCTTTGAAGCACAGAAGTCTTCCAAGCTCAGAGCACTTAGCATTGAAACACGGGGGACTTAGGCAGAAATGAGCGCCTATTTCGAATTAACATATCTATCAATCAATATCCTGAAGAGCTAACAATCTCTTTTGATTTTCCTACAGCATACAAAGTACAGTTTTATTGTTGTTGACCTGAGGAGAAAGTGTCAGCAATGTGCTGCGTGCGCGAGGCCAAACCATTTGTTTAGTCGGGTAAAGCACTATTTTAGAATCGTAATGTTATTAATGGCAAGTTTGATGGCGCTCAGCGGGAGGCTCAGAGGAGCAAAAGCTTTACATTGTGTGGTAAACAGCATTGCCATGGCTTCAAATTTTATTACCACGTTAAAAAAAAACAAAGCCCTAATTCAAACCCTAATCCTAATCCTAACCCTAAGGAATTTGAACACTTTCGACCATGCCATCTCCTATGACAGATAACAGGTAATGTCTAACTATTTATCTGTTTAAATTTGATTTAGAAGTTTTTATGACAATAATATAACTTGCCAATTTGATTTGTGTGAGGAAACTATATGTTATTGAGGCTGAAGCTGAAACAGCTGTTTATGTAACACTATATGGAGACCAGACTGACAGCTGGGACTGACATTTCACAGGACGGCTAAAACTCTGTAATTCATTAAAATGACAAAATCTTTATACATAAACATACAAATAGATATATGTCCCACTAGCGTATCTGGACTGTACATCTGCCTTTGACTTGCTTTGGTTGATTCCCAGCAAATGTGGATTATTGCCAAGGAACAAAAGAACAGGTAATTATACAGGCCTGATTCTCTGCCCTAACTCCCAAAAAGGCTGGACGCTTGCAGCACACATTATCAATACAACCCAACCCAATTATAGCTGTTTTTCCCATTCACCTCTCTTTGTAGCCTCACAATGTTCAATCAAAATGTATTTTGATCAGAGAAATGTGAGGCCACAAAGTGATCTGGGTAGAGACCTATAAGCTATCATTTTTCAAAATACAATATGCCATCTACAGTTTCCAAAATTTTAAAAAAGACAACAAAAGTAATTAACAAACAACATTTTTTTCTCTAAAAAAATCTATTTTTTCAAGGAAATATTTTCAGAATTTCAACCACGGTCAATTGTAGAACAGAATAACATCTAATTTAAAGAAATACATGAGAAAAAAATCAGAACATGGTATATTATATCACAGTTTTATTTAAAAAATAAATGCAAAGTTAAGATCAGATGTTTAGAAAGATATAGCATTTCTTGGCAATCATGCATATGCATTGGAACATAAAAAATTATATAATTTCTTCATTACAATCCATTCGGATCACACAAGATAATCATAATAACGCTTGTTATAAAAATACTAGAAGATTTAGATTCTAGTCACATATATAGTTGTCATAACTGCGGGTTGTCAAAAGTTGTTGCTAACGCTGCGGCCCTTGTGAAGCAAGGGCCTCAGTTGCTGGCATGGAGCGCCAGCAACTGCAGACCTTGCAACATTTACGGACTTACGACACAGAAATACGAGACGCAGGACTTAGAAAAAGAAAAACATTACGACCTCGCAAAATTACGACTTTAAAGGCCGACCCGCACGTACCTCAAAACATTCAAAACACAATAAATACACACAATAAACACATAAAATGCATACCCACAGCAAGAGGGGGCACCCAGGACCTCTGCAAGTGAAGTTACACCTCCATTTAAGTCCAAATTGAAGAGTTTAGACAGCCGAAAATCACCTAAGCGAGAGAAAAAATGGGCACCGAAAAAAAACACCGAACACATACGGATTTTCCGAAAAAACGGACGAGGTCCAAGAACAAGGACGCTAAATCACCAGCAGCCGCGTACCACACATAATTTATCTAACTTACATAATGCGGAAGTACACAGCTATCCTAACGGATTTGGCTCGCGCATGCACACTATTTACACTATAAACTGCACACATTGCTCATACTTACACAGCAGCTCCACAGCACTCAAAACACACATTGTATACTGCAGCAACATGAAAACAGATTGTCAGCTATTCAGCATAATGCTTCCTACATTTATTACGTCAAAATAGGTAAAGTATATTCCTTTATTAATGTATTATTTAGTTCATTACCATACACCAAACAGCATTAGCTCACTTACAATTTGATTCCCGTCATTTTTTGACAGGCAATATTCTAGTTATTAATAATAATGTAGACAAAACTAATACTTGCAAAAAATCATTTTCAAATTAAAAAGTAAATTTCATTTTCAAAAACCTTTAGATAGACTATTAATAATTGAAATTTTGAGAGAACTGCATCCTACTTTACGTCAATGTACTTTTTTCAGCCCTACATAAAACATATTTTAAGAATTGATTATATGTTCTTATCTAATAATAGGTTATAAAATTTGATGTAATACAGAACACTGTTCATGGTCAGACAATACTATAACCATGCTATAATAAATACTATTTTAAACTTATTTTCTTCAATACCAAACTTTGGCATTTAAATGAAAAATCCTTAACTGTAAATCACTTTATATAAAAGTTAGAAATGTATTCACATTTTAATTCTTTATTTAATATTAATACTGTGTGGTTTTGGCTAGCACTTAAAGCTTTTATAAGAGGCAGTTTTATTAAATGGCGTGCAATATAATAAAATCTAACATAATGATTTATTTAAACAAAATGAACAAGGTTTTAAAATTAAAACAACTAAGGGCCCCATTTCAATCTTTTACACAGGCTCTTCCGGTGCAAGTTGCACTGTGACTTAGTAACCTTCAGTCTCAATCACTCTAAATTTCAGTGCTGCGTTAATGCAAAATATCCTAAAATGTCCTGTGTTATCAAGTTACAGTCTGGGATTTCATTGAATATGACTCAAAGTCCATTCCAATCAAATTTAATGGTCCTCACGCAAGTTACTGAAGCTTCGTAAGGCTTTATGGTAGCAAATTTATTTTTAAAAAGTTACAGATGTACAGAATTCCATCCATAAGGGCACTAAAAAGCATTGCTGAGACCATTCTAAAGCAATTAAAAAGACAGTACTGTAATAAAAAAAAACAGACAAATTACACAAGTATACAATAAATATTTTATTAAACATCCTCAAGGCACATATGTTGCATTCCCTACAAAAATATGCGAAGTGAGAGGTTTGAATCTACATACATCAATTATTGGCAAGAATATACCTCAATATAACATATCAGCTGCAATGGTAACACAGACTCAAAAACTTAAGAGGCTAATAGAAATCAGGAAACCCACATGGCCTTCAATAGGTGCTTTAGTGCATTGCCTATTAAAGGGCTATCCACACCCAAAACAACAGCTTGTATCTAGAGCACATAACAGTGGGTGATCATGTATATCACATCTATTGGAAGGTATGTCTTGTACACAATACTCCAGGATGACAGAACTTTCATAATGGGTAGCCTGAGGCCATAAATAGAGTAGTGGTTGACATTGATTGTGGCTAATCTTGGGCCAGGATGCCATGCAGGCAAATTACTATATTGCACTACCATGCACAGACTTATGTTAGAGGAGCCGTTAAGTGGCAGAGTGTTATAAGCACAGGGACATGGAGGTGAAATGCTGGCAAGGAAGGTAGCATTGATGTGGATATAGCTGTTGAGGAAGGCCAGCAACAGCCCAATGAGGCTGTGGAGAGGTAGAAGGAGCCCCAGGAAACTTAGGTACATCAACAGGAATCCTGTGTACACCTGTCCTATTAAGTCCCCCCCACTATTGCTGTTATGCATGTGACAATAAGTATACATATAATATATGTTATACATTTCAGCTTGTTTTAGTGTATTAATTAATTATGACAATAGCAATAACAATAATAAATGTGATTTGTTAAAATGTAATGATTTGGTAGTATTACCTCCACAAATATGTATAACTGTTGTTCATGCATAATGTAGAAATATGTACAAAATATTGCATGAATACACTTCGGTCACATTAATTCTGGCGACATCTTAACAATCACATCTATGTCATTACTATGGCCTGTACTGTTCACAAGAACATGTTTTTAAGAGTAAATAAAACTAAATATTTGATCATGATGTCACACAGTGTTTATTTCAGGTGCTATGTGTATATGTGAGTTGATGTTAAATTATGATTATGTTAAAATCATATTTAACATGGAAAGTTTAATCACTTGGCCAAAACAACATTATTATCTAATTAACATAATAATATTGGCATGGAAACATAAGATTACAGTAATCAAATACATGATGACATAGAGGCATTCAACTCACATTTTATCATCATCCATATTTGGTATATAAAAATGATTATGCTGTTATCCATATTTTATTTTAGTAATCACTTCAGGCAGATGATTTCTGAATACAGTATATGATTTATACACATTTTTACTATGCCTTAACACTGGTTGGGTACACTGAAATATGATATGGATACACCTATTACATCATTAACTAAATGTATAATAATAATATCGCATAGCATCTACTAGAATTACATGTGGTCATCACACCATAATAATGATAATTAGATGAATATAATCATTTAATCTAATAGTAACCATCAAGGTGTATAGCACGTACATAATTTCTTCATATGCTCCATGAAACAGATGCAATAACTCTTGGATTATGCAATCCTAATCAATTACACACAAATAGTGTGATTTCACAAACTTTGAAATAGTATGTCACAGCTCTGAAATGATCAGTGTATGGTGATATTACAAAAACAAAGAGGAGATAAATCTTGCAAGATCTGCATATACTGTACAATGCTTTGTACTGTTACTATAACAACAAACCAACTTACCAGATGTTCATCTAAAGCAGTGCAAATCATTCTTTATTTATCATGGTACTTCAGTTGCCAGGACCAATTATAGATATTTAGGAATTATGTGGGATCTCCCAAGGAATGCTTAGCTTTGACCACAATCAGAAGGCCAGAAGTACTATCTCTATCTCTTTATAATAGTGTTTAGCCATATTGATATCACATGTTAAAGGTATACAGGTGTTATACTATGATAACTGGATTTGTTATGATATCATCAAGGCTAAACACATAGTCATGATTACTGCTGACAAACAAAGGTCATCAGCTTTTAAAAAGGTCAGATATAGTTTTTATAGTATATAGTAATATGTCCTCAGCCTCAGTGGAGATGTTGGATGTCCTTCAAGCTGAAATAAGTTATCAATAGTACAGTATGAAAGGCAACAGCATTGGATGATCATATGCTTTGTGTGTGTTACTATATACCTGACTTCATGATGTCTTAATCCTGGTTGTTTCAATTATTTGCTACTGATGTATAGTATGAGCTCTGTTTGTACTGCCTCATATCAAACTAACATCCCCTGCTTGGGTCTGCCCTCTGCAGCTCATGAAGACACAGACTATTTTGTACTTGCTGTACTATGTCTCATACTAACAAATGCTGTTCAGACATGGTCCCTCATAGGCAGGACACTACATTGCACATTCAGCTCTTCAGAATCTGTATCTACATACTTTGCAGTGGGCACATCCATCAAGGGACTTCGTCTAGGTGGTTACCCCTTAGTAGCCAGTCCATGAACTGCAACATTTTGTTTTTTAAAGCCAGGAACCATTTTTTTTTAAATTATGCCCTTCACAGGGAAGCACCCCTAGGAGGCTGCCTTGTTGGCCTAATGGTTAATCCGGCCATGTCTCTAAGTATATACCTAGTCATATCCAGGAACCTTATATATCCCTTTAATTTATGGGCAGCATTTACATTTTAACAGCCTCATTAAATTGGGGCTTTGTGTTAAAACATACTGTAGCTCATGACTCCGATTTTATGTGTTACGGTTATTAAATTAGCTCTGTAACGTTGCTTGCAGCGGCCTTTGCGTGTCAACACACAGGGAGGTTGAGAAAAGGCTACATGCTGAGCAATGTTGAACTTCATGCACGTAAATCCATTGATCCGAGGAGCCCGTAACCACTACTTGTTCAATTCCGCTATTAAATTGCAACGTGGTCACTTGCGAGCAAGCACGTAACACGCAAATGGAGCCCAAAGGCCAACGTGTGCTCGAGAGCACCTACAAGGGGGTAAATTACAATACGTAGCACTTGTAATGCAAATAACATCACTCTACTGTACATTTATTATAATGGAAAGTGATGTCAGGTCTAAGAATTAATAGCACAACATTCTCAAGACTGCAAATCGGCCCTGAAAAATACTTTATTTCATGATTATATTTTGTGTTATATTGGTCCCTGCAATAAATGTGTTAAGACATATAATGTAACTCGCATGTAATAGAATATCATGTTTACTGCTTTATTAATATTGCATTATATCTGGACTGCGGGTCAGATCACAAACTGTAATCGAAGTTCGTAGGACTTTGAAATCTCCCCTCCCCTTTTTCAGTGATGCTAACAATCTCTTTTTCCATTGGCTCGATCTGAACCCGTGGCTTAATTGTTTGCGTTTGAGCACGCAACCCCGATGGCCGAGAACTGATTTACGAAATAGCCTCTCACGCTTGTAGCTCGCAGCCCATTCTAATTTAATAGCCACGTAAAACGGCCAAATTTGAAGCACGTTAGACTTACGAGGCTGGAATTTAATATGGCCCCATGTATTTTATTTAGGTACATGTTTGGTTATATGAGGGATTACAGTGTTTATGATATTCACCTGGCATGGTCTCTGGCTGCATGGTGTTCACAAGGCCTTGGAGTCCAACCAATGTTGCTGAAGCGATGCACCACCTAAGCATTCTCCCTTACTTGTTAAAATGGATGGTAGCTGGAGGGCCCCCACCTGTTGCTCGGGCACTTGCAGCCTCCTCAGACATATTCCTCCTCACCTTGTACCAGCAGTTATCGTACCTGTGGTTGATGGATATCACATCCCTCACATACACTCCCAGGGCATTGACCTCCCTGGTTACCTCCTTGCACATTTTGGCCCTCTGGCCAGGCCTCACATCCCTGCACCATGTAGGATATTAGCATAGGCATGGATGGCACGTAGGAGGACCATGAACTCGTCATGGGTGAAATTTCGGGCCCTGTGTTTAGAGAACAGCCTCCTGTCCTTCTGACTGTGCCTGGGGTGGCACAACTCTCTGGCCTGTGCCTAAAGCCGGACCCTTACCAGCCCTTGCACCACCAATGGGATCGGCATCTCCCCCTCTGTTACTGATCTATGTGATCCTGACACTGGGGTATCCCTCCCTTCCTCCGTCTCTCCTCCACTGCTGCTGCTGTCAGCCCTCTGTAACCCCCCCTGCTGGTACTCCTCTTCATCTTCCTTTCATAACTCCTCTCCCTCTGTCCTCACTACTGTTACTGTCCTCTCATCTCCCTCTCTCCATACCTCTCTCCACATCTTTCCACACCTCTTCCTCTCCCTGTCTCCCGTCCCATGGCCCCCTCTTTCCTCTCCTCCTCCATTCCTCTTCCATCCTCACTCTATACTTCATCACAGAAAGAAATATAATAATAAAATAATATAATATATGATGTGTGTATATATAAATATATGTGATAAAGAAAAAATGCATGTATTATATGAATATTTATTGTGTGGATATAGTGAGGGGGTTATGGGGTATATATGTGGAATGTGGCCTGCCTTTAAATATGTGTTGTTGTATTACTTTATGTGTGATTCATGTGATTTCAGTAAACTATGTGTGATGTATAATTTATGAGTACAGTAATATAAGTATAGCAGTAATGGACAGAAGCTCCTATCTACTCTCTTTCTCAGCAACTCACCATCTCTCTTAAACACTGTAAAAAACCCATGAACTCCTAGATGTGTGTGTTCACACAGCTGCAAAATTATATAATATATCAAGGATTGCTAATGTCCCAAGGTGTCTACCACCTATAATAAAGTCATTTGTTACTAACAGGGAATCAATTTAAAAAAATAGTTCAAAATAAAAGCTGATAAAAAAATCCAGGATTAAACACAATATTTTAAAAGAGGTCAAAGTGTGTGGAATAGGATTACCTCCTTAATATTTAGAGTAAACATTTTACTTATAATCAAAATCCCATTATACAGTACTGTGTCTTTTTTAGAAGATTCTTCAATTGTAAATGTTCACTAAAACATTATTTGTCCTATATATATATACCCTTAAATTGTCTATGCTGAGCAGAACAGAGGATCTCATTTAAAGATAAGGGACCTATAGTAATAAAATAATGGCCAGAAATCCTGCCAGGATTGCTTATAATGAAGTCTTTCCCCTTTTGTTTCTCCCTCTTTCAATCTGTATGGTAGAGTGGAAATGGTCAAAAACTTGGAGAAGGCTCCAATTTAATTCCAGTATAATAATCTATATACTGAAAGAATCTTATGAGGTAAGTGGCCTGCATATAATAAACGCTATTAAGTATCCACACTCATAGTTAGCAAGCATAAAATTGGGTATGGACAGGTTAGGGCACACAGACACTCTCACACTGCATAGTAAACAAACGCCTATTTAAATGGTTCCCGTATACATGGAAACCTAATATAGCACACGTGGGTCTGGGAGAGTATGGGAAGCAGCCCCATGCTCTATATATGATAGCTAAGCAGAATCTTGAATTTAAAGGGGTAGCATCTTTAAAGAGGTACAGTGGCAGTATGTAATACTAGGGAAAAAGAAAGGAAATATATATATGAGCCTACACTTAGGGGACAATATCATGTAAGGATTGTAATGGTAGTTAATATGAATAAACAAATACATTAATTCCTATAATATAGAAATGACATCTTTCAAAACCAATGGCATTTAACAACATTGTTCGTATGGAGATGACAGCAAGCAAGTCCCATAAATAAAAACTGTTTGTAACCCTTCAAATCCCTCTACTACAAGGAAGCAAAGGGAAATAAGAATACTACTAACTAAATAGGCACAAGTATGAAAAGATGTGACCCATAAAAAATGGACTATACCAGAATACATGCTGGACAATGCTATATAAAAGACTATATATGTGTATATACTATATAGAAAGTACATTTGTGTAGTAAATAAGTGATAACGATTATGAAGTGTATGTGATGGTTTTAATGTCTTTATTAAATTGAAAACTTAAAAACTAACCTTATTACTAGTGTTGTAGTTCCTACAATAAGGAAATTCTATAACAATATATCCTTGTTGAAGGATAAATTCAAAAAAGTGCAACTAACATAATGAGAATTCCTACTTAAAAGTGAAAGGATAATAAAAATGAGAGAAAAGAAAAAATCCTCTTTATAGGTAGTGAGTAAATAATAGGTCACCTTTATGAAGTGAAAGTCTCAGTAGTCTTGCCATAAAGCATATTAAAATATTGTTGTACTATTGCATATAGTATATTGTGGTACTTGGTACTCCTGCATATAGTCAAAATTAGTTAGATCAGGCCCATGATAGTAACTTGATAATAATTCTCCAAACCCACAAATCCACAGGCGGCCTTATGTCTAAATAAAAGGTGTGAAGGTAAGTCCCTCATTTAGTCCTTTTGGAGTCAAGGCTTTAAGCCTATAGATCCAACGTGCTTCATGTTGAAGCAGTTTTCTCTCCAGGTCTCATTTTCTAGGGCCTATATGCACTCTCTCAAGTATGGTGAATGAAAGAACTTCACTATTACCTCTGTGGTAATATCTAACGTGGCGTGCAATAGGTGTATCAAGGTCATTTTTAATAGAGTATACATGTTCACCTATTCTCCTACGTATTTGGCGCCTCGTTTTACCTACTTAGATCTTTCCACAAATACATTTTGCCACATAGATCACATTTGTAGAACAACAGTTTGCAAATTCTTTAAGTCTATATTCCTCACCACTTTCTGGATGTTGAAAGATTTTTGTGGGTTTAATATATTTACAAAATTTGCATTTACCACATTTAAAGGTCCCTACCAATGGTCTAAGCCAGGGGTCACCAAACTTGGTCCTGGAGGGCCGCACCAGGCCTGGATTTGTGGATATCCTTGCTGCAAACAGGTGAGACTATTGCTTCTTCAGTCATCCTGATTAACTCATCTGTGCACAGAAAGGAAATCTTCAAATCCAGGCCTGGGTGCGGCCCTCCAGGACCGAGTTTGGTGACCCCTGGTCTAAGCCATGTGGTTTGAGGTCTTTGTTCTTTGAATTAGCCTGGACCAACATGTCTTTTAGATTTCTTCCCCTACGATAAGTAACGGATGCTTTTGATTGTAAAATAACTTCTAAAACCTCATCACTTTTCAGTAGGTGCCAATGTTTTGATAAGATACTCTGAACTGTATCTGAATCATAGCCAAAGGACATAATGTATTGAGGTTGGGTGCCTTGCAGGTTGTTTACTGTTTTTGTTCTTTGGATGTGTTGACCATTCAAGAGCTCAGTTCTGTTACAGCTTAATGCATACTAAAATGCTGTATTTAAACATTTATTTGAGTATCCCCTTTCACTGAATCTCTTTTTGAGTTTGTTTGCCTCAATCCTAAATTCCTCATCCGTGCTGCAGTTCCTTCTGATTCTAAGGTACTGGCCTCTGGGGATACCCCTTTTCAGAGGTGCAAAATGCTGGCTATCCCAACTAAGCAAGGTATTAGTTGCTGTGTCATTCCTGTATGTAGTAGTGGAGACTTTGCCTTGCTCTCCCTTCTTAATAATTAGGTGACCTGAGTGAAATTTATTTCATGTGTGAATTTTAAACCTACTGCATTGATGTTTAGAATTCTCATCAATTCCTCAAATTCTATTCTGGTGCCTGTCCAGACTACCAGAATATCATCTATGTAGCGTCGTCATAATATGGCATGTTCCATGAGCGAAATATGGGTATCTTCAAAGACCAGCTTCTCCTCCCAATAGTAAATTTGCGTATCCTGGGACACAGGATGTGCCCATGGCCGTTCCTTTACTCTGATAATACCATTTATCATTGTAGATAAAATAGTTAAGTTTCAACACATGTTCTAAGAACTGTAGGAGAAAGTAGTCACATTTAGCTTTGTTGGAACTTTTGGTACTCCAAAAATATCTGACTGCTTCCATAGCGAATTCATGGGGGATACTGCTATATAGGGTTTCAACATCTATTGATGCCAGCCAAGAATGTTCTGGAATATATAAGTCTTCGAGCTGTTTGAGAATATCATTCATATCCGTTACATAAGAGGGTAAACTCTGTACCAAATCTCTAAGATGGTAATCAACAAATATACTGGCATTGGATGAGAGGTTATTTGAGCCTGATATTATAGGCCTACCTGGGATTGGTGTTATCTTCCTTTACACCTTAGGGAGGGCATAAAAGGTAGACACAGTGGGGTATTTGGGATATAGAAAGGTGTAAGTTTGTTCATCAATAAGTTTCTCTGCCCTTGCATTATCCAGAATGGATTTCTATGCAATCCTATACTCATTTGTAGGATTCTTTTATATGACTTCATAAGTAGTAGTATCATCCAAAATTTTGTTACACATTCTCTTATAATTTTCATTCCCCATTACCACTATTCCCCCTCCCCCCCCCTTATCTGCAGGTTTAATTTATATGTCCTGACATTTTTTGAGTTCGTCCAATGCCATATACTCTTTTCTTGTAAGGTTATACTCTTTATAAAGTTTGGAATAATCAATCTTTTCAATTTCCCTCATGACCTGTTGGAGGAATGTATACTCTATTAAAAATGACCTTGATACACCGATTGCACGTCACATTAGATGTTACCACAGAGGTAATAGTGAAGTTCTTTCATTCACCATACTTGAGAGAGTGCGTATAGACCCTAGAAAAGGGGACCTGGAGAGAAAACTGCTTCAACATTAAGCACGTTGGATCTATAGGCTTAAAGCCTTGACTCCAAAAGGACTAAATGAGGGATTTACCTTCACACCTTTTATTTAGACATAAGGCCGCATGTGGATTTGTGGGTTTGGAGAATTAATATCAAGTTACTATCATGGACCTGATCTAACTTATTTTGACTATATGCAGGAGTACCAAGTACAACAATATACTACTATATGCAATAGTACAACACTATTTTAATATGCTATATGGCAAGACTACTGAGACTTTCACTTCATAAAGGTGACCTATTATGTACTCACTACCTATAAAGAGTTTTTTTTTCTCATTTTTATTATTCCTTCACTTTAAAGTAGGAATTCTCATTATGTTAGTTGCACTTTTTTGAATTTATCCTTCAACAAGGGGATATATTGTTATAGAATTTCCTTATTGTAGGAACTACAACACTAATAATAAGGTTAGTTTTTAATTTTTCACTTTAATATAAACATTAAAACCATCACATACACTTCAAAATCTTTATCACTTATTTACTACACAAATGTACTTTCTATATAGTATATACACATATATAGTCTTTTATATAGCATTGTCCAGCATGTTTTCTGGTATAGCCCATTTTTTATGGGTCACATCTTTTCATACTTGTGCCTATTTAGTTAGTAGTATTCTTATTTCCCTTTGCTTCCTTGTGGTAGAGGGATTTGAAGGGTTACAAACTGTTTTCATTTATGGGACTTGCTTGCTGTCATCTCCATACGGACAATCTTGTTAAATGCCATTGGTTTTCAAGGATGTCATTTCTATATTATAGGAATTAATGTATTTGTTTATTCATATTAACTACCATTACAATCCTTACATGATATTGTCCCCTAAGTGTAGGCTCATATATATATTTCCTTTCTTTTTCCCTAGTATTACATACTGCCACTGTACCTCTTTAAAGATGCTACCCCTTTAAATTCAAGATTCTGCTTAGCTATCATATATAGAGCATGGGGCTGCTTCCCATACTCTCCCAGACCCACGTGTGCTATATTAGGTTTCCATGGATACAGGAACCATTTAAATAGGCAGATCCTTCGGCAACCCGTGTTTGCCTTTGAGGAAGATGTCCAGTGACGTTGAAATGCGTCAGGCGTACGACGCTGCGTGCGTCCCCACGTTGGAGCCGGTAGGCGTTCGTTTACTATGCAGTGTGAGAGTGTCTGTGTGCCCTAACCTGTCCTTACCCAATTTTATGCTTGCTGACTATGAGTGTGGATACTTACTAGCGTTTATTATATGCAGGCCACTTACCTAATAAGATTCTTTCAGTATATAGATTATTTTACTGGAATTAAGTTGGAGCCTGCTTCAAGTTTTTGACCATTTCCACTCTACCATACAGATTGAAAGAGGGAGAAACAAAAGGGGAAATACTTTATTGAAAGCAATCCAGGTAGGATTTCTGGCCATTATATTATTACTATAGGTCCCTTATCTTTAAATGAGATCCTCTGTTCTGCTCAGCATAGATAATTTAAGGGTATATATATATAGGACAAATAATGTGTTAGTGCACATTTACAATTGAAGAATTCTTCTAAAAAAGACACTGTACTGTAAAATATTTACTCTAAATATTAAGGAGGTAATCCTATTCCACACACTTTGACCTCTTTTAAAATATTGTGTTCAATCCTGGATTTTTTTATCAGCTTTTATTTTCGCTGTTGTGATATAGAAAATTATTAAAGTTGAACTTTCTTTTAAATTGATTCCCTGTTTGTAACAAATCACACAGCTGCAAAGGCTGGGGAGCAAATATAATTCTGCCACTATACAAATCCCTAGTACACCCTAATTTGGAATATAGAGTACAATTTTGGCCACCACTTCATAAAAAGGACATTTTAGAGCTGGAAAAGGTACGGAGGAGGGCAACAAAACTAATAAGGGGAATGGAGGGGCTAAGTTATGAAGAAAGACTAACCAAATTAAACTTATTTTCTCTAGAAAAAAGCCGTCTAAGAGGAGATATGATTACCTTATAAAAATACATCCAGGGTCAGTATTAAGATTTGTCAAGGGAGCTTTTTGTGCCAAGAGGTTTTCAACTGACAAGAGGACATCCCTTCAGGTTAGAAGTAAAAAGATTCCACCTTAAAGAAAGAAAAGGGTTCTTTACAGTAAGGGTGGTTAATCTGTTGAATTCTCTAACAGAGGAGGTGGTGACAGCGGATTCGATAGATAATTTTTAAAGGGGACTGGATTTATTTCTAATTAAAAAGGGAATTCAGGGCTATCCTGCATAATTAGAGAGAGAGTATTGATCCAGGAAGAAATCCAATCACCAGTACCTGGGGTCAGGAAGGATTTTTTTTTTCTTTGAGACGATTGGTTAAGTTTCACTAAGTTTTTTTTTTTCTCTGGATTAATTAATAATAAAAAATAAATAAATAATGAAATAACTGATTAATAATTAATTAACAACTAATTAATTAACAGCTAATCCGCATATTGCAGATCAGAGGAGATCTTAAAAGATTGAACTTGATGGATGGAAAATCTTTTTTCAACCTTAATTACTATGTAACTATGTAACTATGTAACTTGTAGAAGCTACAAAGCTTTAAAAGAGCATTTGGGCAGGTAAAAAACACTTTAATGTTTTATCTATTCCTGTCAATGAACATGGCATTCACATTTCCTATTAATTCCTAGGGTGCAGCTTGAAATTCAGCAACCAACGCAGATTGGCTAATTTGCAGATACTGTATATACTCGAGTATAAGCCGACCTGAGTATAAGCCGAGGCACCTATTTTACCACAAAATACTGGGAAAAATGAGTGACTAGAGTATAAGCCGAGGGTGGGAAATGTGCTGCCCCCTGTGTCCCTCTTGTGCCCTCTGTGTCCCCCTCTTGTGTGCCATTTTCTTGTGTCCCCCCTCTCTCTCCCCTGTGTCTCTTCACCCCTCTCCCTTCCCTTCGTCTCTTCACCCCTCTCCCTTCCCTGTGTCTCTTCCCCCCTCCGTGTGTCTCTTCCCCCTCTCCCTTCTTTGTGTATCTTCCCCCCTCCCTTATCACCCTCCTCAACTCCGCCCCTCATTATCAACCTCCCTCCTTAACCCCCTCCTCATCCTCCCTCCTCATCCTCAACCTCCCTCCCCATCCTCAACCTCCCTCCTCATCCTCAACCCCCTCCTCAACCTCCCCCCTCAACCCCCCTCATCCTCAACCCCCTCCTCAACCTCAACCCCCCCATCCTCAACCCCCCTCCTAATCTTCAACCCCCTCCTCAACCTCCCTTCTCAACCCCCCATCCTTATCCTCAACCCCCCATCCTCAACCCCCTCCTCAACCTCAACCACCCTCCTCATCCTCCCTCCTCATCCTCAACCCCCCCATCCTAACCTCCCTCCTCAACCTCCCTCCTCAACCTCAACCCCCCCATCATCAACCCCTTCCTCAACCTCAACCCCACTCCTCAACCTCCCTCCTCATCCTCCACCCCCTCTTCATTCTAAACCCCCCTCCTCACTTTACCCCTCTAAATACCTCCCCCTCTCCTTTTTCCCTCACCTGCATCTGAAGCTTCTGCCACAACCTCCGCTCCTTCCGGCCAATGCTAATGACGTGGCGAGCATGTGACATCACATCATTAGCATATACCGGGTTCCCTTCACCAGTTGGGAGGAGAGAATCCTTTGGGTTCCCTCCAGCATGGGAGGGGGGTCATGGGGATCTCTAGGAACATAGGCGGTAGGGTTTTAGGGGAGGATACATGGGGGTTAGATACACTTTTTTACACCTCAGTTGTGTCAGATATATTTGGAATCAAGCCTTATATCTGACTCAGTTGAGGGGTTATGGTGTTTAAATTTTTCTGCTCCTACAAGTGGTGATCAGTACGCGTAAGTCTAAATTCTAAAAACGGCTTTCTCATGGCAATTGCGTATAGCCATGTAAGAAGTGATTTTGGTTGCTTGGAGCGAAGTATTAATTACACACCAGTATCAAGCTCGCAATCTGCAGTAGTAAATATTTTGTTTTATGTTTCATTTCAGGGTTATATTGATCTCAGTAATCAATGAGTTAATACATATCAGGCCACCCACATGGACTAGAACAATATTGGCATTTTTTGTTTCATTCTGCAGGTTTGTGAGTTGGACCTCTAAATGGCTAATTGATTGACATGTAACCTCCATCTTATACTGCCTGTGAGAATTGACTCTGCTGGGTTTTGAACCCTGGTCCCTAGGCTGCTGAACCTCCTACCTACCACTGTACCAGCCTGCCTTTGTGAATTTCCTTGAGATCTGATAAACCTTGACTCTGCTAGCAATAGTATCAGTGACTAGTCTCGTCAGCTGTGTCTGGTCCTTGGCCTATATAAGGCACTTCCTGTCTATGTACCTTGCCAGATTATTGTGGTTCCTGTTCCCTTCAATAAAGCTTGTTCCTGTTTCACCTACAACTTGCTGAATTGGATTATTGCTGACCTAGGCTGCTGGTCTCCAAAACCTTGTGATTCCTATATCATTACACTGCCGTAATAATGACAGTCTCATTTTCTATTAGCTGTTTCTGATGTAGGAGTTACGGCCTTGCTTAACTGAACTGGCTCACGCTCTGAAATGTTACCTACAAGCGTGGTGTACGTTTTCGGATTTCAGGCCACAACTTGCGGGTTTGTTCTATTAAATTGCTCCGTTATTGTAGCAAAGTTTAAGCCCGCAGACATATGGCCTGTATACCATAAGTTGCGCGTTTGCAATTGAATGAGGCCTTTTGTCTAGTATGCTTTACATCTTTTATTTTTGTCCCAAATCTCAAATCCATCCCTGAATGGTAAATGTTTTCGAGACAGCAGCGAAACAGGTATACTGAGACATGCATTATGGGAACGCCCTAAAATTACTCATATATGGGAAGAAACGTATTCTACCTTAGAAAAACTGTGGGGATTTTATATTCCCAAAAATCCAGAGAAAACACCACTAGGACCTCCCATTCCAAAACTCCTGAAAGAATCCCAATTCCTAACAAATCAGAAGTGTCCTAGCAAAAAAAAAAGGAAAACAAACATTCCCACATTTAGAGAAGTTAAGAGAAAAATTCAATACATATATAATCAATATATGATTATGAACCAGATGAAAATGATATAAAATGGGCATCTTCCTGGGACATATGGGCTCTAAAATTAGGTTGGAACTAAAAAAAGAGAAAGATAATATTAAGCCTTTATGTTTAATCAATAAGAAAAAGAAAAAGAAAGAAAAAAAGGATGAGAAAGAAAAGTTTAAGATACATGGAGAAGATTACTAAACCATTATACTGTAACAAACTTGCAATGTATAATTAGATTTTGTGCACTTTCCTTGCATTACAATAAAAATGATTTAAACAACAAAATGGGCATACTGAAGGGACATTTGGGCTCTAAAATTAGGCTGGAACTGAAAAAAAAGAAAGATAAAACTCAATGCCCGACCTGCATGATGGATACCCCCTTGTTTTTCATATATAATTACGTTTTTGTTTTTCTGTAATATTAAGCCCTTATGGTTAATCAAAATCAATAAGGAATGGAGAAAAAAGGAAAAGAAAGAAAAGGTTTAAGATACATGGAGAAGCTTACTATACCATTATACTGCACAAACTTGCAATGTATAATTAGATTTTGTGTACTTTCCTTGCATTTCAATAAAAATTATTTAAACAAAAGAAGGACCATTATAGCTTGGATTGTGGTTTTATAAATTTGTGGATCTTCAAGTAATTGTACATCAGATTGAAGTGGTTCAGCATTGGTTCAGCAGATTTAAGAATCAGGATGACACATTGCAGATTCAGATCAAAGAGTAAAACTAGCACAAATAACTAAATCCATCCCTATTAAATGGGTGATTATTGCTATGAAATCCTTCAGTATAATTACCCGAATCCTTCCTAATCTACTCAAGATTCTTTCTCCTCCTCTTCATAATTAATAATTATTTCGCTTGAGCAATAGGTAACATAGAATTCCTGGTACATATAATAAAACATGCACTAATGAGCATCTTTGTGAGCAGGTCTAAGGTTTCCTTTAATTATCCAGAGGTTATGTAGTAAATTGATGATGAATGCCAATTGCTTCTTTCATGACTTACATTCTCCTAAATCTCTGTCCTTTGTATTTTAGCAAATGCTAATGAAGGACAGTGCTACAGAAAAGCGTTTTTCAGTATAATGATTTTTCTTTCCAAACGAAGCACATTATCAAATCGCTTTGTTATTCAATTTTAAGAAACCATTATTTCTAATTATTCAAAAGTGGCTTTGCTAACAAAGAAACACTGTGTGGTGGCAGTAAATATGAATATAAAGCAAGCATTTTTATTTAATTAAGGATCCTTTTAGCATATTACATAGAACACAAACCAGGGTTGCCCTTTAAAAATAAATTAAAAAGCACTGTTCAATTTTTGTTAAATCTTTTTAAAATAATTACATTTGTATTTCGTTAAAAATCAATGTACTAATTTGATTGAACAATTTATGCAAAGTACTGTAGATAAATCTGAACTGACTTAATATTTCTATGAAACAGATCTATGGTATTCACCATAACACATTTTGTTAAGGGTACTGTATATGTTTACAGGAATATAGGGAATATTAAAATATTTATTTTCCAAAGTTTATTATGTATTTGAATAGTACAAGGGACTAATTTGCAGTCACTCTCCAACTCTTTTTAGCAATATAGTAGTCGGATCTTCATCTAGAAAAAAGTCATAGTGTGGAGAATAGACCTACTGTATGATCTCGGTGGGTCCTTGTACCTGGAAGGCTCACTAATTGAAGCCCAAAAACTTGCTAGTCAATCTATTACTAGATAGGAGGAAAATGGGATGGCCTATATATAAAAGGACCACTAATACCACAATTGACTGGCCATTCTGTGGAGATAGAAGTTTTCTGCCTTACCACAGATTAAAATATACAGAGTGTTGTAGCCTTAGTATAACTGAAAAGCTATGGACGGCAATATAAAAACAAATATAAAAATAAGAACTCAATAGTCCCTGAAAGTTAGTAAGTGTGGACTGGATGGATCTAAAACATCATAGGCTGTAACATCTAACAAACACTATAGTATAGATGCTCTAATCAGGAGACTGCCTTTACCTGAATAGTTTGTCTGTAAAATATGCTGTACAGACGATTTTCCTTCTTGTATGAGTTAAATAATTAAAGAACCAATGAGTTACAGTCACCTGAAATGCTGAAACCTACAGTTCCTATTTTTGTAACCTCCATGCTGGGTACCACCATCAAATAATCCAAGAAAGCTGCCCTTCTGATGTCAATAACTATTTTCAGAAACGTAGGGCCTTATTCAATTTCAAGCCTGCAGATTATGTTATACAGATCGTAAGTCTGCAAGCTTGAAATTTGCTACAGTTACAGAACAATTCAATTGAACAAGCCCGCATTTCAAGGGCTCACAGACAAAACTGTAAACCATGCAATTGTAATAAGCATTTCAGAGCGTGATTAGGATCAAGTAAGCAAGGCCGCAACTACCGATTTAGAAACAGCCAATAGTAAATGAGACCGTCCTCATTCTTCAAGTAAAACATGGATGTTAAATGTCAATCAATTAGAGTTTAGAGGTCCGATATGCGATCAGACTCGCAATCCTGAATGGCGATACTGTTTTGGTCCATGTGGGTGACCCGATATGTATTCACTCATTGATTCCTGAGATTGATATGACACAGAATAGAAACATGAAAACAATATTTTTATTGCAGATTTGCGAGCTTGAGACTGTTGTGCAATTAATTCTAATGTCTTTCATCGCTTTCTCTGTCTTTTAAAGTGCAGTATTGATTTTTTATTTACATTTACAGTGCAACGATCAGGTGTTTAACTCCTTTGCAAGTCCTATCTGGTACCCAGAGGATTTTCTTCTACATTTGCCATTTACTGGTGTGAAAACATTTGCGGGCTTGAGGAATTGTAGCAATTAAATAGTGATTTGCGATTGAATCACTTACGGGCTTGAAAAATCAAAGGCTTAAATGGGTTGGAAATTACAGTTTTGGCAACCGCAGGGATTTTCAGCCTGTAACCTGCAGAACGTTTGCGGGCAGCTAAAGGACTCCGATTGAATAGCAAATTATTTTACGGGCTACATTACAGGCTCCAGTAACCAACAATTGCTCAATTGAATAGGCGCCTTTGACTGATGAAGCTTAATCTGATGAAGCTCTGTTATGTGCAATGTTTTATTGATGTTTGAAAAGGCAGTCCACCCATTCATATATGTCTGTGCAAATTGTTATTTCAGAATGATAGAAGCTAATAAAACTTGTGGCAATAGCTTTTGTGAGAAGATATTTCATTTATCATATGAACAGATTTGAGCCTCACATTTTTGTTTTACTAAAGTTCAGGACTCTTGGGCATTTTTTAAAAATGGACCACTGTATTGCATTTACAAGCAAAGCTCATATGTATGTTTGTTGGGCAGAGATTATAGAAAACAGTATGTAGTTTAAAATGTTGACATTTTTCTTGCCTTATAAATTGTGTGTTTCCCCCAAGCAGAGCTGCTTTTCTGCTCCCCTTTGCCATATTAGGGGGAGTGGCCAGGTATTTCTGGGAGCTGGCCATCATGGGACTTGGAAGCAGTCATTGACCCCACCATTGATGTCATTGTTTCTCCCCTCACTGCTCACACGGAGGGCAAACCCCCCTACAGTTGCCTCATTGATCCTGCCCATTGTCATCATGGGGGTTGGGCCAATAAATGCACATTTTATGTCCAGTCCTAGCCTACTGATCATGTGCAGTCTGAACCAGAACCTAGGCTACCCCAGGCAGAGCTGTCCATACTGACAATGTCAAAACTGTTGTTCTTGTGAACTGTTGTAAAACAATACATTGTAAACCAAGGGTTACTTTTATATAAAAGTTTTAGTACTCTCCAAGTTCCCTTATGTCTCTTTGAGATAATATACAGGATGGCCTCTTATGGAAGAGCAGCATTTAGTAAATGCAGATAGAGTATTCTAGCATCAGGTAACAGTTTTTGACCAGCTCTGGTCCTGCTAAATCTTTAAAAAATATTGCAGTTTTTGTATCAGACATTAGGCAAATAACAAAGTATTTGAGTTCTTCCAGCAATTAAAATATATACAGGCATGCTTTCAAAATATTTTTTATTTATTTCAAAATGGATTTATACTTAAAAGTAATTGAAATGACATTTGAGTTTCAGCTTGGGAATCATATGTGCCTTTTTAGTTTAAAAGCTCCAAAAAATATAATTGATCCTATTGTTCATTTTGTGGCTAACATGCTTTTTGTTAATGGACCAGATATAGTCACATTCATATTATGGTATGAATTTAATTACATGAAAGGTCTTAAACAAAGAAGATAAAATATAAAGAATGCAATTTCAGACCAGTCTTTTCATTTATACAATGAGGACATTAGTTCAGTTGTGGACACATGTATATAAAAATCTTAAGAGCAGGTAAACCACGCATTCATCATTAAATAGACCAATTTGAGGATCACTGAAAAAACATCCTAGTAGCTTATTGCTGCATTTATATTTTCCACACATTCTACTGATCATCAACCTAGCCAACACTACTTCCTACACATAGTATTGCAACAAAAATGTTTTTATGGTGGAAGAAACAAAAATAAAAGGGGACAGAATAAGCACATAACATATTTTTTTAAAATAAGTTTTTTAGTTAATAAACATCTATCCAAAAGCAAGGTTTTCACTAACTAAAAACGTATTTGAAAAAAATATGTTATGTGCCTATTTAGAGCCCTATTCAATTGGCCAAATCGCAATTGAATGAGGGCCATAGTATTTAAGTATTTAAGGTTGAAAAAAGACTTTCAGTCCATTAAGTTCAACCGTAAAAGATCTCCTCTGATCTGCAATATGCGGATTAACTATTAATTCATTAGTTGTTAATTAATTATTAATCAATTATTTAAAAAAAATAGTTTTTTTTTTTTAATTATTAATTAATCCAGAGGAAAGCAAACAGACAAAAACCCAAGCGAGACTTAGCCAAACGTCTCAAAGGAAATAAAAAAAAATCAATTCCTTCCTGATCCCAGACACCGGAGACAGGATTTCTCCATGGATCAATACTGTCTCTCTAATTATCCATGATAACCCTGAATTCACTTTTTAATTAGAAATAAATCTAGTCCTCTTTTAAAGTTATCTATCAAATCAGCTGTCACCACCTCCTCTGGTAGAGAATTCAACAGATTAACCACCCTTACTGTGAAGAACCCTTTTCTTTCTTTAAGGTGGAATCTTTTTACTTCTAATCTCAAGGGATGTCCTCTTGTCAGTTGAAAACCTCTTGGCACAAAAAGCTCCCTTGACAAATCTTAATACTGACCCTGGATGTATTTATATAAGGTAATCATATCTCCTCTTAGACACCTTTTTTCTAGAGAAAATAAGTTTAATTTGGTTAGTCTTTCTTCATAACTTAGCCCCTCCATTTCCCTTATTAGTTTTGTTGCCCTCCTCCGTACCTTTTCCAGCTCTAAAATTTCCTTTTTATGAAGTGGTGCCCAAAATTGTACTCCATATTCCAAATGAGAGCGTACTAGAGATTTGTATAGTGGCAGAATTATATTTGCTTCCTTGGCTTCTATACCCTTCTTAATACATGCTAATATTTTATTTGCCTTTGCAGCTGCTGCTTGGCTTTGGGCACTGTTACCTAGGTGGTTGTCCACCAGGACTCCCAAATCCCTTTCAATATCTGATACACCTAGATTTGCTCCGTTAAGATTATAAATTGCATGGCTATTTTTCCTTCCCAGATGCATAACTTTACATTTATTCATATTAAATCTCATCTGCCATCTAGATGCCCATTCCTCAATTTTATGTAAATCCCTTTGGAGGGAAAGAAACATCATTATCTGATTTAATTACTTTGCACAACTTCGTGTCATCAGCGAAAATGGAGACACCACACTCCAATCCTACCTCTAAGTCTTTAATAAATATGTTAAAAAGGAGAGGACCTAATACTGAACCCTGAGGAACCCCACTTACCCCATTAGTCCAATCGGAGTATGTTACATTTACAACAACCCTTTGCTTCCTGTATTTTAGCCAGCTCTCAATCCATGAGCAGATATTTACTGTAATTCCTGTATCTCTTAGTTTGCACAATAGTCTCCCATGTGGCACTGTATCAAAAGCCTTTGCAAAATCCAAAAAGACTACATCCACTGAGTTGCCTTGATCCAGGTTCCTACTAACCTCCTCATAGAAACTAAATAAGATTTTTTTGACATGACCTATCCCTCATAAATCCATGTTGACTCCTACTTATAATCCTGTTCAAATAGACATATTCTTGTATATTATCCCTTATTAACCCTTCTAAAGCTTCCCCACTACAGAAGTGAAGCTCACTGGTCTATAATTCCCTGGATTTGCTCTTGCTCCCTTTTTAAATATAGGTATCACATCAGCCTTTCTCCAGTCATCTGGTAGAGACCCTGTGTTGAATGAATCTTGAAAAATTAAATATAATGGTTTGGCTATTACAGAACCCAGTTCCCTCAGTACCAGTGGATGTATTCCATCAGGACCCAGGGCTTTATTAACATTTTTTTTTTCCAACCTCTTTTGGATTTCTTCCTGTGTTAACCAATTATTTGGCAAAGGTAGTGTAGCCCCATTATGTTGCAGTGTCCCAAACACTGGTACCTCCCTTGTGTATACCGAAGAAAAGAACCTTCATATGTATCAAATAATAACTCCACTCAATGGAAATTAATTAAAGCAACCATGTTTAAAGATCATTATGTCAGACATATAGGAGCACACACCGTTCAAATGATCATACAATGTTTTTAACGCATATACTATTGTTCTCTCATTTCAGTACACAGGAGGTCCAGTTCCTCCATGGAGTCTGAGGCGGGGGCGCTGGCTCAGGCTGAGCCATAGGAGGAAAATGAACCCCAAGTGGTGGTGTAGTACATTTTTTATTATTTCCCTTACTGAATAACCTTTATATTTATTTTTTATTTTAGGCTAATTTCACATTCTTTACATTTTCTTCATCTGCAAGCTGTACTAGCAAATAATGTAAGTAAAATATATATACAGTAGCTATCAGCTAGCCATTCTAACAAAGACACCCCCAGCAGAATGATCTCACACTCCATAAATAAACACATATATCATGTTTTAATACACATGGTTGTTGTTTACTCTGTAAACTATTTAATTAGTACAATCCACAAATGGCTGTGTACTTGCATAGTCCTAAACTACCATGTTAATCAAACTAAGCAATAATACATGCGTTAGTTAAACATCTCATCCTATTAACAATATGAGAGCAGATACTTATGTCCTATGTAATTAACAGGCATTAAGACTGATGAAATTTGTCTTCTATCCACCTTAATAGGTACGTCATGATATTAAACAATCAGTTATATTCTGATAACACCTGTATACAAATTGAATGTGATATTAATGTGGCTAACCAATATCATATAGAGATGGTGATAGTAAACTAGGGCCCCTATTTAATTGCAAGCCTGCAGATTGCGTTATACAGGGTGTATGTCTGCGGCCTTGAGATTTGCTACAATTACAGAGCGATTCAATTGAACAAGGTCGCAAGTTAAGAGCCAAAGCCTCAAGACCGCAAACCCTGGTTTCATATGTAAGCAGTTCAGGGCGTGAGCATGCAAGCCCGTAGTTACTGCTTAGACAGAGCCAATAGTAAATTAAACCGTCATCATGACATCAATCAAACCTGCAGGAACCAGTGCAGGCTCCCTAAATGAAACCTTACTGCGGGGGTGCCAATTTGCATTCCCGCAGCATTAAAAAAGTTAAATTTGCTGCCGTGGATACTTAAAGGGCCCGAGGCACACAAATAGTTAACCCCTGCCATTTGGGTACTACAAGTACCCCACGGCACCTAACATTAACCCCCTTAGGCTGCAGGGGTCCCCATCGGGATCCCAGTAGAGTCCCTACAATAACTCTTGCTGCGGGTTCCCTATCCTATACTATTACCCCCTATCCTATACTATTAACCCCTATAACCCCTAACCTACCCTGTTAACCACTATCCTACCCTATTAACCCCTATATTATACTATTAACCCATATAACCCCCTATTCTACCCTATTAACCCATATACTACCCTGTTAACCCCTATCCTATACTATTAACCCCTATCCTATACTATTAATCTCTAGCCTATCCAATAACATCTATTCTATACTATTAACCCCTTATCCTATCCTATTAACCTCCCTCTAGCCTATCCTATTAACCCCCTCTACCCTACCATATCCTATTAACCCCTACATTACCTTCCTTACCTCCTAATAAACCCCTAACCCCCTAATAAATTCCCTATCACCCACTAATTACAAAAAATGAAAACACCCACATTACAGAAAATCAAAACGTCCACTAAGTACAAAAAATAACAAACTACTAATTCCATAAAAATAAAAAAAGCATTACATAAAATAAAAAAAAGTCCTACACATAAAATAAAATAAAAATACATAAATTAAAAACAAGGGTTAATTAGTCCACTGACCTGGCCAAAATGCCCCTCCAGTGGTGATCACAGATACCCTGGTCATCAATCTTCTGCCCTGCACTAGTCGGGCTATCTATGTTGATTGAAGAAGGTCTGTCTTGATTGAAGCCCATGTCCTCATGTTCTTGGCCAGTAAAGAGCCATCCCCCAAAAATCCTAACTTAAAAAAAAAAAAAAAAAAAAACTACTACGAACGTATCGCAGCGGCAGGGGTTAACTATTTGAGGACCCGCGGCAGGAGTTTTAAATGTTTAAATGTCACAGGGGACCCCTGCAGTATTGGGGTTAATGTAGGACCCCTGCAGCATGTGGGTTTATTTTAGGAGCGGGGGTGGTGGTTAAGGAGCAGAGGGGAAGTTTAGGGGAAGCATACATAAGGGCTTTTGAAGCCTTTGCGACTCCTACTTTGAACTGTAATATTTTGGGCTACATTTGTCGTTTGCGGCTTTGAAGACAATTGCATCCTTGGGAAATTGTAGCAATTGAATAGTGATTTGTGATTTTAGCAATTGTAACTTTTGCAAGCTTGGAAGATCAATGGCTTAGATGGGCTGTACGTATTTGACAACCAAAGGGATTTTCAGCCTGTAACCTATAGATCGTTTGCGGCTCACTAAAAGATGCAAATTGAATAGCTAATTAGTTTCATTACGGGCTATAGTAACTTACAATTGCTCAATTGAATAGGGGCCTTGCCCCACAGAATGTGGTAACAGCTAAGCATTCCTTGTGAGATACCACATCATTACTAATTGCCGTGGCTAGTGATTTCTCATGACAGATACAGCATGGTTTTCACTGTTTGTAGATGAAGATGTGGTGAGTTGGTTTATTGTTACAGTTACAGTATAAAGCACTGTAATATACATAGATGTATTGATAAATATTTCTCCTACTCTGTCTTTTTTTAGGTTATGATAATCTTTTTGTGTTATTATCTGTTTTTTAATCACACTGTATGTGTTTAATTGAATTGGATAACATCATTCATGATTTTAATTGAGCAGATGAAGACACAATGTAAGTGCTATGACCATTAAAGTCATATTTAAGTTTCATAGATTATGAATCAGATGGAGGAGAATCAGTAGTGTAAATTATTTTGTTTGCCTGAAAAAATCCCACAAAAAGCTTTGATAAACGTACCCTGAAGTTAGCAAACTGTCTTTTATTTTCTGCCAGTTGAATTTGAGAATAGACACTCCCTAAATAACAAAGCTAAATTAGCATAACATGTATAATTGATTTTGGCCAATCAGAGGCAGCTGAAACATTGTAGCAAAGTCTGAGAGTCCTGTTTCTGCAGCAAAGCATCATGGTATTTGTAGTCTGGCACATATCCATGTAAGAAGGTAAAATGCATTTTCATCTAAGAATATCTCTTTCTGTAGCACATTCCACCTCAAGTCTCTGCAACTAATTTTAACTCTCGCATTCACTGTACAGATTATTCCACCTCAGTATCTGAATTACATTTTCACAGTCTCTGCAGCACATTCCACCCCAGTGCAGCAAAGAATAACATAGAGTTTGCATATAAAATACAATCATACTGCTATATCAAACACCGGCTGCAGTGCGTATTCAGCTTTGGTTACAACTTCTACAACTTCTGCTGAATGTCAATTCTATCAACTACTTTTCTCTCTCTCTCTCTCTCTCTCTCTCTCTGTTTGGCAAAGCTAACAAACTCACAGATGAGCATAATTAACTGTTAGCTCTCAGTTGTGCAGTCTCTCTCTCTCTCTTCTTGCTGAGCAGTGTTTGTACTGTGACGCTGCCCAAGCTTGTAATTGGATACAACAGGCTGATTGAACTGCTCAGCCGTTTGGTGAGTAACTAACAGGTAAAAATCCATACTTGTGTGTTGTGCTGCTATAGTCTAGTAGGGGTTGCTGACGTAGATAACTCTGGGAGTGTGAAAATCAAGATTTCAGTTTGCTGCAAATAAATTTGTGAGTATATTGAACTTTTCAATCTAATACATATTTTTCTGTTATTCAGTGGCTGTTAGATCAGAAACAATTAAAACCAGGGAAACTTCCATATACCTTTAATGTTTACTTTTATTATGTGAAGTGATGAATGAAAAGATTTTTATTCATCTGATTATCGTTACTGTGGTTTAATGACAACATGTGACTCTAGTAGACGCTATGCATTATTATTATACAGTACTAGTAACTTGCTCATGATAAATGATGGTGTCATATATGTTATGTTTAATTGTCTGTGCTGTCTCTCTCTGTGCTGTCTCTGTGTGCTCTCTCCCTCTCTCTGTGAGCTCACTCATCTTTCAGTGTGCCCTCTCCCTCTCTCCGTCAGCCCTCTGCCTCTCCATGCTCTCTCTCTCTCTCTGCCCTTTGTCTCTCTGTGTCCTCTCTCTGAGCTCTGTGTGCTCTCTATCTCTCTCCCTTCCCCTCTCTCTCTCTTCCTTTCTCTCCCCGTCCCTCTCTCCACCACCCCCTTCCTCCCCCTCTCTCTCCCTCCTTCCTCTCTCTGTCCCCTCCCTCTCTCCAACCTTCCTCCTTCTGTCTCCCTCTCTCTTTCTCTCTCTCCCCTCCCTCCCTATCGCTCTCTCCCCTTCTCTCTCCCTCCTCTCTCCCTTCCTCTCTCGCCCCCTCCCTTTCACTCTCCCTCCCCCTCGCTTTCTTTCTCCATCCCTCGGCCTCCTTCTCTCTCTATCTCTCTCTCCTTCCTTCTCTTCCTGCCTTTCTCTCTCGCTCCTTCTCTCTCTCACTCCCAATACTACATCCTGTTTATTTCATTGGTACACATACAAAAATTCTAAAAGACCCCTTGTAATCATTTAAAACTTCCTGCTCACTGTAACCTCCAGCAATGTGAAGGGTTGTACCTCAGAGGCCACCGGATCTACGTACCTCCATATCTTCATCTTAAGGTTATGAACAGGGGCATAGGAACAAGGGGGATTTGCCCATCAGCTTCCCTTCCTCCCTTATTTCTCATTCCCTCCTGAAATGGTGGCTAACTATAAGAAACGTCTGACCTCAACAAGGGTTTTGCCACTAAGTGCTAAGTCGAAGGGATCAAATACTTATTTCCCTCATTGACCTGCAAATTAATTTATAACTTTTTTGACATGCATTTTCCTTGGTGTGTGTGTGTGTGTGTGTGTGTGGGGGGGGGGGGGGTTATTCTGCCTCTCACTGTTAAAATACATCTACCATTAAAATATATAGACTGATCATTTCTTTGTGAGTGGACAAACGTTCAAAATCAGCATGGGGTTCAAATACTTTTCCTCCACACTGTATATAGATGTACAGATATAGATATGTACATTTATGTATTTATATATATATATATATATATATATATATACATATATATATATATATATATATATAGTGTATGTGTGTGTGAATAGATATATCTATCTACATATATATATATATATATATATATATATATATATATACAGTATCTCACAAAAGTGATTACACCCCTCACATATTTGTAAATATTTTTTTATATCTTTTCATGTGACAACACTGAAGAAATGACTCTCTGCTACAGTGTAAAGTAGTAAGTGTACAAAGAAATGACACTCTGCTACAGTGTAAAGTAGTAAGTGTACAGCCTGTATAACAGTGTACATTTGCTGTCCCCTCAAAATAACTCATCACACAGCCGTCAATGTCTAAACCGTAGGCAACAAAAGTGTGTACATCCCTAAGTGGAAATGTCCAAATTGGGCCCAAAGTGTCAATATTTTGTGTGGCCACCATTATTTTCCAACACTGCCTTAACCCTCATGGGCATGGAGTTTACCAGAGCTTCACAGGTTGCCACTGGAGTCCTCTTCCACTCCTCCATGATGACATCACAGAGCTGGTAAATGTTAGAGACCTTGCGCTCCCCCACCTTCTGTTTGAGGATGCCCCACAGTTGCTCAACAGTTGCCCACAGTTGCTCATCATGTTTACCTTCAGCTTCCTTAGCAAGGCAGCTGTCATCTCGGAGGTGTGTTTCTGGTCATTATCATGTTGGAATACTGTTCTGCGGCCCAGTCTCCGAAGGGAGGGGATCATGCTCTGCTTCAGTATGTCACAGTACATGTTGGTATTCATGGTTCCCTCAATGAACTGTAGCTCCCCAGTGCCGGCAGCACTCATGCAGAGCATGATCCTCTCCCTTCAGAGACTAGGCCATAGGGCAGTATTTCAACATGATAATGACCCCAAACACACCTCCAAGATTACCTCTGCCTTGCTAAAGAAGCTGAAGGTAAAGGTCATGGACTGGCCAAGCATGTCACCAGACCTAAACCCTATTAAACATATGTGGGGCATTCTCAATCTGAAGGTGGGGGAGGGCAAGGTCTCTAACATCCACCAGCTCTGTGATGTCATAATGGAGGAGTGGAAGAGGACTTCAGTGGCAACCTGTGAAGCTCTGGTGAACTCCATGCCCATGAGGGTTAAGGCAGTGATGGAAAAAAATGGTGGCCACACAAAATATTGACACTTTGGGCCCGATTTGGACATTTCTACTTAGGGGTGTACTCACTTTTGTTGCCAATGGTTTAGACATTAATGGCTGTGTGTTGAGTTATTTTGAGGGGACAGCAAATTTACACTGTTATACAGGCTATACACTTACTACTTTACATTGTAGCAGAGTGTAATTTCTTCAGTGTTGTCACATGAAAATATATAATAAAATATTTACAAAGATTTGAGGGGTGTACTCACTTTTATAAGATACTATCACATATAATAGTTGGCAAACTGCGAGACATTGTCACGTTTTGCGTGGTGCGTACGAGTTAGGCGATGAGTGCCGCAGGCGCTCATCGCTTGGGAGCCTTACAAAGCGAGGCAAGCCATTAACGCGTAGCACTTAGGCGATGAACGCCAAAGGCGCTCATCACCTGCAAGCCTCGCATAGCGAGGCGAGCTGTTAAGGCAATTAAACTCGCAGCACAAAGGCATTGAGCGCCGAAGGTGCCCATTGCCTTCTCGCCTTGTGAAGCAAAGCGAGCAGTGAAGGCAATTAAACATGCGCAATCGCATTTGCCTTCAAGCACTTGACAAACGCAGGACTTAGAAAAAAAAAAATACAAGACGCAAGACTTTGAAAAAAACAATACGAGAGGCAGGACTTTAAAAAAAAAAACATCCAAAAAACACAAACAATACAAAGAAAATAAAAATAAATACAAAAAAAATATCACCCACAGCACGGGGGAAGAGCCAGGACGTTTGGGAGTGTGGAGGAACGCGAATTTACGCATATTTTGACGACTTTCACCACACAAAAATAGCCTAAGCGAGAAAAATAATGCCCGGCGAAAAAAAAAACGAAAAGGAGACTGCACGACCCTGGACGGAACAAAACACTGCCAAACGCGTAACACTTTCACACGGGAACGAACTACAAAATACACTAATACAAATGACGGAAAATGCTGGCGAGTCGCGTAACACATTAATAACATTAGCAATCTCTACAATGGCGCTTTACGAGACGTGGGACTCTAAAAAAAAAAATACGACATAGCAAAATATGAAGTTAACGGCCAAACCGCGAAAAACAAAAAAAACACTAAAAACACAAACAAGATACAAATAAATACAACCAAAAAAATCACCCACAGCACGGGGGAACAGCCAGAAGGGAGGTGGAACGCAATTTAAATGCGATTTCAACCACTTTCACCACACGTTAATCACCTAAGCGAGAAAAAAAATTCCCGCCCAAAAAAATGACAATGAGGCTACAAGACCCCGGACCAGGCAAAAGCATAGCAGGTTCACACATAAATGAATGGAATAGAAAATACACTATTAAAAATTACGGAAAATGCTTGCAAGCCATATAACACATTAATAACATTACAAATCTACAATGTCCTGGCCAAAATGCTATTCAATTTTTTTAGGTTATGATAATCTTTTTGTGTTATTATCTGTTTTTTAATCACACTGTATGTGTTTAATTGAATTGGATAACATCATTCATGATTTTAATTGAGCAGATGAAGACACAATGTAAGTGCTATGACCATTAAAGTCATATTTAAGTTTCATAGATTATGAATCAGATGGAGGAGAATCAGTAGTGTAAATTATTTTGTTTGCCTGAAAAAATCCCACAAAAAGCTTTGATAAACGTACCCTGAAGTTAGCAAACTGTCTTTTATTTTCTGCCAGTTGAATTTGAGAATAGACACTCCCTAAATAACAAAGCTAAATTAGCATAACATGTATAATTGATTTTGGCCAATCAGAGGCAGCTGAAACATTGTAGCAAAGTCTGAGAGTCCTGTTTCTGCAGCAAAGCATCATGGTATTTGTAGTCTGGCACATATCCATGTAAGAAGGTAAAATGCATTTTCATCTAAGAATATCTCTTTCTGTAGCACATTCCACCTCAAGTCTCTGCAACTAATTTTAACTCTCGCATTCACTGTACAGATTATTCCACCTCAGTATCTGAATTACATTTTCACAGTCTCTGCAGCACATTCCACCCCAGTGCAGCAAAGAATAACATAGAGTTTGCATATAAAATACAATCATACTGCTATATCAAACACCGGCTGCAGTGCGTATTCAGCTTTGGTTACAACTTCTACAACTTCTGCTGAATGTCAATTCTATCAACTACTTTTCTCTCTCTCTCTCTCTCTCTCTCTCTCTGTTTGGCAAAGCTAACAAACTCACAGATGAGCATAATTAACTGTTAGCTCTCAGTTGTGCAGTCTCTCTCTCTCTCTTCTTGCTGAGCAGTGTTTGTACTGTGACGCTGCCCAAGCTTGTAATTGGATACAACAGGCTGATTGAACTGCTCAGCCGTTTGGTGAGTAACTAACAGGTAAAAATCCATACTTGTGTGTTGTGCTGCTATAGTCTAGTAGGGGTTGCTGACGTAGATAACTCTGGGAGTGTGAAAATCAAGATTTCAGTTTGCTGCAAATAAATTTGTGAGTATATTGAACTTTTCAATCTAATACATATTTTTCTGTTATTCAGTGGCTGTTAGATCAGAAACAATTAAAACCAGGGAAACTTCCATATACCTTTAATGTTTACTTTTATTATGTGAAGTGATGAATGAAAAGATTTTTATTCATCTGATTATCGTTACTGTGGTTTAATGACAACATGTGACTCTAGTAGACGCTATGCATTATTATTATACAGTACTAGTAACTTGCTCATGATAAATGATGGTGTCATATATGTTATGTTTAATTGTCTGTGCTGTCTCTCTCTGTGCTGTCTCTGTGTGCTCTCTCCCTCTCTCTGTGAGCTCACTCATCTTTCAGTGTGCCCTCTCCCTCTCTCCGTCAGCCCTCTGCCTCTCCATGCTCTCTCTCTCTCTCTGCCCTTTGTCTCTCTGTGTCCTCTCTCTGAGCTCTGTGTGCTCTCTATCTCTCTCCCTTCCCCTCTCTCTCTCTTCCTTTCTCTCCCCGTCCCTCTCTCCACCACCCCCTTCCTCCCCCTCTCTCTCCCTCCTTCCTCTCTCTGTCCCCTCCCTCTCTCCAACCTTCCTCCTTCTGTCTCCCTCTCTCTTTCTCTCTCTCCCCTCCCTCCCTATCGCTCTCTCCCCTTCTCTCTCCCTCCTCTCTCCCTTCCTCTCTCGCCCTCCCTTTCACTCTCCCTCCCCCTCGCTTTCTTTCTCCATCCCTCGGCCTCCTTCTCTCTCTATCTCTCTCTCCTTCCTTCTCTTCCTGCCTTTCTCTCTCGCTCCTTCTCTCTCTCACTCCCAATACTACATCCTGTTTATTTCATTGGTACACATACAAAAATTCTAAAAGACCCCTTGTAATCATTTAAAACTTCCTGCTCACTGTAACCTCCAGCAATGTGAAGGGTTGTACCTCAGAGGCCACCGGATCTACGTACCTCCATATCTTCATCTTAAGGTTATGAACAGGGGCATAGGAACAAGGGGGATTTGCCCATCAGCTTCCCTTCCTCCCTTATTTCTCATTCCCTCCTGAAATGGTGGCTAACTATAAGAAACGTCTGACCTCAACAAGGGTTTTGCCACTAAGTGCTAAGTCGAAGGGATCAAATACTTATTTCCCTCATTGACCTGCAAATTAATTTATAACTTTTTTGACATGCATTTTCCTTGGTGTGTGTGTGTGTGTGTGTGGGGGGGGGGGGGGGGGGGGGGGGTTATTCTGCCTCTCACTGTTAAAATACATCTACCATTAAAATATATAGACTGATCATTTCTTTGTGAGTGGACAAACGTTCAAAATCAGCATGGGGTTCAAATACTTTTCCTCCACACTGTATATAGATGTACAGATATAGATATGTACATTTATGTATTTATATATATATATATATATATATATATATACATATATATATATATATATATATATAGTGTATGTGTGTGTGAATAGATATATCTATCTACATATATATATATATATATATATATATATATATATATACAGTATCTCACGAAAGTGATTACACCCCTCACATATTTGTAAATATTTTTTTATATCTTTTCATGTGACAACACTGAAGAAATGACTCTCTGCTACAGTGTAAAGTAGTAAGTGTACAAAGAAATGACACTCTGCTACAGTGTAAAGTAGTAAGTGTACAGCCTGTATAACAGTGTACATTTGCTGTCCCCTCAAAATAACTCATCACACAGCCGTCAATGTCTAAACCGTAGGCAACAAAAGTGTGTACATCCCTAAGTGGAAATGTCCAAATTGGGCCCAAAGTGTCAATATTTTGTGTGGCCACCATTATTTTCCAACACTGCCTTAACCCTCATGGGCATGGAGTTTACCAGAGCTTCACAGGTTGCCACTGGAGTCCTCTTCCACTCCTCCATGATGACATCACAGAGCTGGTAAATGTTAGAGACCTTGCGCTCCCCCACCTTCTGTTTGAGGATGCCCCACAGTTGCTCAACAGTTGCCCACAGTTGCTCATCATGTTTACCTTCAGCTTCCTTAGCAAGGCAGCTGTCATCTCGGAGGTGTGTTTCTGGTCGTTATCATGTTGGAATACTGTTCTGCGGCCCAGTCTCCGAAAGGGAGGGGATCATGCTCTGCTTCAGTATGTCACAGTACATGTTGGTATTCATGGTTCCCTCAATGAACTGTAGCTCCCCAGTGCCGGCAGCACTCATGCAGAGCATGATCCTCTCCCTTCAGAGACTAGGCCATAGGGCAGTATTTCAACATGATAATGACCCCAAACACACCTCCAAGATTACCTCTGCCTTGCTAAAGAAGCTGAAGGTAAAGGTCATGGACTGGCCAAGCATGTCACCAGACCTAAACCCTATTAAACATATGTGGGGCATTCTCAATCTGAAGGTGGGGGAGGGCAAGGTCTCTAACATCCACCAGCTCTGTGATGTCATAATGGAGGAGTGGAAGAGGACTTCAGTGGCAACCTGTGAAGCTCTGGTGAACTCCATGCCCATGAGGGTTAAGGCAGTGATTGAAAAAAATGGTGGCCACACAAAATATTGACACTTTGGGCCCGATTTGGACATTTCTACTTAGGGGTGTACTCACTTTTGTTGCCAATGGTTTAGACATTAATGGCTGTGTGTTGAGTTATTTTGAGGGGACAGCAAATTTACACTGTTATACAGGCTATACACTTACTACTTTACATTGTAGCAGAGTGTAATTTCTTCAGTGTTGTCACATGAAAATATATAATAAAATATTTACAAAGATTTGAGGGGTGTACTCACTTTTATAAGATACTATCACATATAATAGTTGGCAAACTGCGAGACATTGTCACGTTTTGCGTGGTGCGTACGAGTTAGGCGATGAGTGCCGCAGGCGCTCATCGCTTGGGAGCCTTACAAAGCGAGGCAAGCCATTAACGCGTAGCACTTAGGCGATGAACGCCAAAGGCGCTCATCACCTGCAAGCCTCGCATAGCGAGGCGAGCTGTTAAGGCAATTAAACTCGCAGCACAAAGGCATTGAGCGCCGAAGGTGCCCATTGCCTTCTCGCCTTGTGAAGCAAAGCGAGCAGTGAAGGCAATTAAACATGCGCAATCGCATTTGCCTTCAAGCACTTGACAAACGCAGGACTTAGAAAAAAAAAAATACAAGACGCAAGACTTTGAAAAAAACAATACGAGAGGCAGGACTTTAAAAAAAAAAACATCCAAAAAACACAAACAATACAAAGAAAATAAAAATAAATACAAAAAAAATATCACCCACAGCACGGGGGAAGAGCCAGGACGTTTGGGAGTGTGGAGGAACGTGAATTTACGCATATTTTGACGACTTTCACCACACAAAAATAGCCTAAGCGAGAAAAATAATGCCCGGCGAAAAAAAACGAAAAGGAGACTGCACGACCCTGGACGGAACAAAACACTGCCAAACGCGTAACACTTTCACACGGGAACGAACTACAAAATACACTAATACAAATGACGGAAAATGCTGGCGAGTCGCGTAACACATTAATAACATTAGCAATCTCTACAATGGCGCTTTACGAGACGTGGGACTCTAAAAAAAAAAATACGACATAGCAAAATATGAAGTTAACGGCCAAACCGCGAAAAACAAAAAAACACTAAAAACACAAACAAGATACAAATAAATACAACCAAAAAAATCACCCACAGCACGGGGGAACAGCCAGAAGGGAGGTGGAACGCAATTTAAATGCGATTTCAACCACTTTCACCACACGTTAATCACCTAAGCGAGAAAAAAAATTCCCGCCCAAAAAAATGACAATGAGGCTACAAGACCCCGGACCAGGCAAAAGCATAGCAGGTTCACACATAAATGAATGGAATAGAAAATACACTATTAAAAATTACGGAAAATGCTTGCAAGCCATATAACACATTAATAACATTACAAATCTACAATGTCGCTTTACACAACTAAACCAACGGATTTCACTCGCGCACATGGTACAACTCACTGCTTCATTGAGGTACAAAAGCCCCTACACCTTGACAAGATAGCGATACAGAAGGGGATATATATATATATATATATATATATATGTATATATATATATATATATATATATATATATATATACTAGCGAATTGCCCGTCAAAAAATGACGGCAATGAAATTGTAAGTGAGCTAATGCTATTTATTGAATAATAATAAAATAACTAATAGATTAATAAAGTAATATACTTTACCTATTTTGAAGTAATATATGCAGGAAGGATTGTGTTGAAGAGCTGGCAATCTGCTTTGATGTTGCTGCAGCATTAGTGGTGTGGAGCTGCTGTGTAAGCGTGATGAATGTGTGTAGTGTAATAGTGTGTGCACGCGAGACAAAACAGTTAGCGTAGCTGTGTACTTCCGCATTGTATAAGTTATTGTTCTAAAATGGCGGCTAATGTGTGGTATGCGTCTGTAGCGGAATATCCGTAGCTGTTTTGTGGTGTTTTGCGTGTTTCTCATGGTGTTTTGAGTGTTTAGAGTGCTGTAGCCTCGTTTTCATTTTGTTCGGCGGCCATATTTTCTCTCGCTTAGAGAATTTTTTAGTGTCTAAACTCTTTTATGTTTAGTTAAATTAAGGTGTAACTTCATTTTTTGAGGTCCTTGATGCTCCCTCTTGCTGTAAGTAAGCTTTTTATGTATGTGTTGTGTGTAATTATTGTGTTTTTCATTTTTTCATGTCCGCGGGTTGCGGACGATTTTTGCGAGGTCGTAATGGGTGGAAACGTGTCTCGTATGTTGTTTGCGTTACAACGTAAAGTTTGCGAGTACAGAAACTAACAACTAAGCACTATTATCCAATCATTGCAGTCTTATATAGGCCATGTGCTGCATTTCCTGTTTGTAGCAACAAGGAATAACTGGACCAGATCCATGAAGCAACTGGAATGGAACCAGTGTAAGTTAAATCTCAACTGGATCTCAATATACACAATTGGTATCTCCAAACCTCAAAATACTTGAACACCTGATGCAAAGCTCTGCTAGACAGTAATCACAAGCACTTAGAACATTGCTGGCGAACCCTCAGTTGCTGCTCTGAGAGTCACAGAGTGAACTGCAGGAGCTAGGAGATTATGACAATGAAATGATAGAGAAAAACCAAAAACAAAATAACAGAAAATTAAATACTTTTACTGATGTGAAGAAATTAAAGTTGTATGAGAAAGACTTAATGATGGACTGTAAAAAATGATTTCATGAGAGATAAAATGTTATGAAATAGTAACAATTCTAGACCTGAAATAAATTTTATATATATATATATATATATATATATATATATACATATATATATATATATATATATCACATATAATAGTTGCAAACTACGAATTGTTGTCACGCTTTGCGAGCTCGCGACACAGTTAGGTCTGCAAATGCAAACCCTTGCAAAGGCCGCATTTGCGGAAGGTGGAGGCTCCCATGTCGGCTGCATTGAGCCGAAGGCTCATTGCATGCCGCAAATGCGGACCCTCGCAAAGCTAGGGGCCGCATTTGCGGAGGTGGAGATTCCTATGTCGGCTAAATTGAGCCGAAGGCTCATTGCAGGCCGCAAATGCGGACCCTCGCCAAGCGAGGGGACGCATTTGCGGAGGGGGAGGCTCTACGGTGCCTCACAAGCGTTTACACACACAAGTGCCAAAATACGAACCGCGGCTCTTACAACGCAAAATTTACAGACTTAGCCAAAATAAATACCAGGCGCGGGACTTACATAAAAAAAACATTACGAACTTGCAAAATTACGACCTTAACAGCCGAACCGTGCGCACCTGAAAACATTAAAAACACAATAAATACATACAAAAAAGACATAAAAAGCTTACCCACAGCGAGGGGGGCACCCAGGACCTCTGCAAGTGAAGTTACACCTCAATTTAAGTCCAAATTCCCGAGTTTAGACACACAAAAATTCCCCAGGAAGAGAAAAAATGGCTGCAAAAAAAAAATGAAAACGAGACTACATGACCCTAAAGCAGCAAAACAACACCAAGCACATACAGCTTTTCCAAAAAGCCGTACGAGGTAAAGATACACTTTTAGCAAGGACGCTAAATCATCCACACCCGCGTACCACATACACATTCGCCGCCATTTTACAACATTAACTTACACAATGCGGAAGTACACAGCTACACTAACGGCTTTCCCTCGCGCACGCAGCCTATTTACACTACACACTGCACACATTGCTCACACTTACACCTCAGCTCCACAATACTGCAAACCTACCTTGTATGCTGCAGGAACATTGAAACAGATTATCAGCTCTTAAGCACAATGCTTCCTGCATATATTACTTAGAAATAGGTAAAGTATATTAATTTATTAATGGATTCTTTATTTCATTGGCATACAAAAATACATATACACAAAAACATTTTTTTTAAAAGTATCGCAATAAACACAAAACATATTCACCGCGCGCCTCACAACGAACGCCAACGCTGCTCATACCACACAAAAAACACCAGCGGACAGCCATGCAATAAGCTCAAAAAGCAGATCAGCGCCAACCTTACAATGACATCAAAAGCCCCACTAATAACAAAAAAAATAACATCCAACATCCTCGCAATGAGCTCCGATGAGAACCTGCACTGTTAGGGCCATATGAAAATCTCTGAAAAATCAATTTGCTAGTGCCGTAGTGGCACAAAAATTCTACTTAGCTATGCTAATCACTAATCTCTAAAACATTTCAAGCAAACTCCTGTAAGTCACTGTTTGGAGTGGACTTAAATCAACATTGAGTTTTGACTGACAATAATTTACGAGTTACTCCCTGACACTTTGACACCAAAACCCTATTCTAATAAGATTTTACGGATTACTCGCAAATCATGTCAATGCCGTAATTGAAAAGGCAGATTTAGAAAGAAATTTACAAGCACCAATCACCTCTTGAAAGTGGCTTTAACGCCTTTGCTGAGTCTCCTAGAAACATGTAATGTCACAGTATAGCATAAAAAGCACTACAATATGATGAAATGTAAACATTTTTTGACACTTAAGAATCCAATCTCAACATATGTGTAATTAAAAAATATATGGTAGTATTAAGCCCATTTTATGATACAAAATCCAGGGTAAGAAACAACTCAGTACTTAAGGGGTTAATACACGTCGCAAAACGAGGAACAAACACTCTAATGCATTGCCTATAAATATATAATATTTTAACACAAAATAAACACATATTTATTTATTTATTAAGCCAATAAATACAAATATCCCATCTTTTTAATATCAAAATCTAATAATAAATGAAAAACAATGAAATATATATATATATATATATATATATATATTTATTTACCAGGTTAATACCTGGATTTGTGGGAGGGACCCTCTCTCACTCTGCCTCTTCCTGTGGGAGGGGCCTTCTTCAGCCTTTATAAGCACTTCCTGTCCACATCTCTCTTGCACAGCTCAGGTCATTTCTGAGCCTTTGCTTGCAGGTTGTTTTTCTGCACTCTGTTTTTCAGCTTTCCAAGTCTTATGTCTGCAAGCTCATAGTTGCTTTTTGGCCTTTTTTCATGTCTGCTAATGCATTCCCATTAGTTTACATAAGTTCCCACACGTTCCCTACACATTCACGCTTTACATCTCCCTAAACCAGCTTTCGCAGGCTTAATTCATAGACGATTTACATATGACCAAACCAGCCTTCTCTGGCATTACCTCATTCACGCTTTCCAGTCTCAAAACCAGCCTTTGCAGGCTTACTTCGTTCACACTTTCATAAGTCCTAATCCTACATCAGCCTTAGCCAGACCTCAATTCAATCACACTCTCGTAGGCTCCCTTCACTCTCACCTCACCATCACTCAGCCCCTCTTAGCAGGCCAGTTAGGGCGTAGCACTAGGCCACACCTCAGCTACACAAGGAGAAGGGCCTGACCGCAAAGTTTATGTCTGGGTTGTTTTCCTGGGATTGTGGGGGGACGCTCTCCCAAAATTTCTGCGAGGACATTCCCATTTTTGGACAAATATAAACAGTATACAGTATATATTTTTCTCCTTGTTGTAGCTAGTTATGAGCAGTTGTAACTGCACTTCACCCTCAATATAAGATTTATGACATTCACATTTCCTATTGGCTCCTTGGGCCATCTAATCTGTAAAGCTTGGTTTGGCTGCTTTCTGCACAGATATATGTTGCGGCTACAAATCAGGATTTACGGCTTTGAGCTGAGTGCCATAATCTGGGAGACAGAAAGATTTACATTAGTGTAGAAGTTAAGGAAAACAAGCTCTCACTGTCAAGTTATGGCAGTCCCCTTACTTAGAGCACCTGATTTATATAGAGCTCTAAGTGCAAGCGTAAAGACTGGAATGGGGCCCTATGTCAGCAAAGTAGTTCCAAAAAATAGAATGGCCAGTAGAATGAATTCTTGACATTCTCACTGGCCTCACATTCATAAGAGAATTTTTTTTATGTTGATATTTGGAATCAGTACATTTTTTGTTTGCGTGATGAATGATGTCACCTCTGGGTTATAAAGGATAAAAGCTGTACACTGTCACGATCTGCTTCTTCAAGGGGGCTTGATATGAACCTAGTTCAAACAGAATTGTGTGATTCTTGTTCTCTGTGGCACAAAAGATGGCTTCTGAAAAGGACAATGCCCAAATGTGCAGGCAGAGACTACTGTATACGGGTTACTAGTGGCCTCCGGCAAGACCACTCCCCAATTTAGGATACAAACACAAAAACAGCATCACACTGTGGATATGTGAAAATAGGACTGAAAATGTATTGAATCATAGAACCAACATATTTATACTCTATCTCCCATACCAAACCCTTGTGTACTTTTGTATACGTGTATGATGTCAGCACTAAGTCCCATCTGTCTTGCAACCTTGGTTGCTATAGAATGTCTTGAGATAAAACTCACCAGATGTCTAAGCTACATGACAGGTGTATATAGCTGGCTTAGTGCAAAAAAAAAACTTGATGTTAAACTCCAGTGTTTGCTTACGACTGCTGAAGTGCCTGCATCTGTCTTGGCTGCTGTTTACCAAAGCCTGTATATGTGAGGATGCAATGCTCTGCAGTTAAGCTTATGTGCAGAGCATGTTTACCTTTTCCTCATGTATTCTCCTGTTCTATATCACATTTTCCCTCTATAACATATTATAATTAGTAAACATGATAACAATGTACAGGCAACATATAAACCAAACAACAATAATACATAATCACAATGCAACAATGTCATGCGCCTTTGGCCATATCCATAATTAATGGTCACTAAACAATGTAATCATGAAATATATATATATATATATATATATATATATATATATATATATAAATTGTTTGTTTATATAATACTAAATCAGTGTTCCTTGTTGTCTCAGGGACCCCTGGAAACCCTGATCAGTGATTCTTATTCACTACCTGGTGGTATTCTTAAAATCTAGATTGATTTTTCTTTTCATCAATGGGTTTTTGGATCCAAGGAGTGCTGTCAAATAATGATTCATGTAGGTCGGGGCACAAAGCAACCTAAAAGAGTAAAGCCAAATAGAATATGTGATTATACATAGGACTTGTATCAGATTTCTAGGAAAATATGCATTTTGCACAAGAACTTTGCCTATAAACTGATCCAGAAGCTCCAGTAATTGGCATTCAAAACTCTACCAACTGTGAATGTAAACCTAAGACAGAAAGTACATTTATTTATTTGTTATGTGCTTTATTTTTTTGACAGTTAAAATAACAGGAAAGAATGAATAAAAATGTATCAAACAGCATTGTAAAATGATTTTAAGTAGGAATATGTTAGCCTTGGTATTTGGGTCAATACGAATGAACACTTCAGGGAGACTAGAAAGAGGTTAGTTTCTTGACTGGAAAATGTCTAGCTAATCAATAACATGTAATGCATTAAATTGATAAAAGTAATTTATATCTCCAGAGCCATTCATCCCTCTAGTGCTCTAGGTGAAGTGATTTTCATCTCTATTGATTAAGCGACACAGTTCTCAAGAGGCACCGGCAGTAAGTCACTCAGTCATCATGCTAAAACTGTGACTATGCACTCAAAGATAGAAGCTTGAAGTTAAAATACAAAACATTGCAATGTCTGGATATTGTTTTAATGCTAAAAAATGCTAGTTAGAGTCTGAATCCAAGGCCTATTAGGTTTACTAGTCCAATACATACTGTATGTCTATTGCATTCTCAGCAAGGTTTCTTCTATCTGTGGAAGAGTTGTACTCAAGCACGGAATTTTGAGTAGCTGTATTTGATATACATAGAGCCTCATTCAATTGAGGCATCAGGAGATCCGGGCTTTGGAAATGGAGCCCGTAACTTGCTTTTATTTACTTGTTGGCACATAACCTTCTACATATAAAATGATTTAAAATATTCAGGGCCCTATTAAATTCCAGCCTCGTAAATAAGAGGCTTCTACTTAAGCCCTACGTACTGCAAAGTTTCTCTAAGTTCCAATGCTATTACAATCGCCCTGTTGCGAGCAAAGTATGAGCTACGCAGCAGGGCCGTACGTATCAACACTGCGTAAATGTACATGAGGAGTGACAGCCTGTGATATGATATCGCAGGCTTCCGCACCTCAACAAGTAGTGCAGGGGTCCTAAACGGGACCTCTGCGGCAGTCCCCCACATAAGCCCTGCCGTGGGGGGTACTCCAACTACCCCCCCGGCACCTTAAATTAACCCCCCTCTCTGCGGGGGTCCCCATCGGGACCCCCCAAGTTTCCTCACCTTAACACATTGCTGCAGGGGTCCATAGGGACCCCCGCAGCCCCCACACATTAACCCCTTGCAGCGGGGGTCCCCGAAAGGCACCGATCAGGCCCCCTCTGCATTTAATACTTTTAAATTCCCTGCAGCGGCTCCTTAAAGGGCCCGCCACACACTATTACCCAATCCTGGCCACAACACCTAAAATGAATCCCCCTTTATGCTGGGGGTCGCCATCGGGACCCCCCAAGTGTCCCCACATTAACCCCTTGCAGCGGGGGTCCCCGATCTGCATAGATCAGGCCCCCGCTGCATTTATAAAATATAAATTCCCCTCCGTGGCTCCATAAAGGGCCCGCGGCACACTATTACCCAATCCCGGCCGTGGCACCTACAATTAACCCCCCTTTATGCTGGGGGTCCACATCGGGACCCCCTAAGTGTCCCCACATTAAGCCCTTGCTGCAGGGTTCCATAGGGACCCCCGCAGCCCCCCGACGTTAACTCCCCGGCACCGATCGTGACCCTGCTGCATTTCAATTTTTAAATTTCCTGCCTCGCGGGTCCTTAAAGGACCGTAAAGGTACTGAAAGGACTTGCACTAAAAAACATTAACCACAGGCAACTATAATTAACCCTATTACTCATGGTGGTCAATACAGACCCCCATAAGGCCTTAATTAACCGTATAAGTCATGAAGGTCAATACAGACCCCTATAAGCACTTAATTAACCCTATAACTCATGAAGGTCAATACAGACCCCCATAAGGCCTTAATTAACCCTATAAATCATGGTGGTCAATACAGACCCCCATAAGGCCTTAATTAACCCTATAACTCATGGTGGTCAATACAGACCCCCATAAGGCCTTAATTAACTCCATCACTCATGCCGGTCAATACAGACCCCCATAAGGCCTTAATTAACCCTATAAATCATGAAGGTCAATACAGACCCCCATAAGGCCTTAATTAACCCTACAACTCATGGTGGTCAATACAGACCCCCATAAGGCCATAATTAACCCTATAACTCATGGTGGTCAATACAGACCCCCATAAGGCCTTAATTCACCCTATAACTCATGATGGTCAATACAGACACCCATAAGCCCTTAATTAACCCTATAACTCATGAAGGTCAATACAGACCCCCATAAGCACTTAATTAACCCTATAACTCATGAAGGTCAATACAGACCCCCATATGACCTTAATCAACCCTATAACTCATGAAGGTCAATACAGACCCCCATAAGCACTTAATTAACCCTATAACTCATGAAGGTCAATACAGACCCCCATAAGCACTTAATTAACCCCGTCACTCATGAAGGTCAATACAGACCCCCATAAGGCCTTAATTAACCCTGTCACTCATGAAGGTCAATACAGACCCCCATAAGACCTTAATTAACCATATAACTCATGAAGGTCAATACAGAACCCCATAAGGCCTTAATTAACCCTATAACTCATGAAGGTCAGACCCCCATAAGCCTCTATTTAACCCCATCAGTCCCATAAGGGTATATTATGACCATTATGGGCCTGTTACAACCCAACATTAACCACATAAGTGCCATGATGGTCCTCAAGGACCATCATGACACTAACTACAAACACTACCCTATAACCCCCAATAAACCATTTAATCTAAACTAACTACACTACCTACCCCCTAATAAACCTCCCCATCACTCTAATTACAAAAAATAAAAAAACCTACCTTACAGAAAATAAAAAAACCTAAGTCACCAAAAATAAAGAAACCTACAGTACAGAAAAAAAAAACTACAGTACAAAAAAAAACAACCTACGGTACAGAAAAAAAACAAATACATTACAACCCCCCGCCCCCACTAGAGAAAATAAAAAAATTACACACCTGAAAAGGAAAGACAGACATACACAATACAATACATACATACATACAATACATTACATTACATACATTACATATAATATATTACATATAATATATTACATATAATACCTTACATTACATACATTACATTACATACATTACATATAATATATTACATATAATATATTACATATAATACATTACATACAATACATTACATTACATATGTTACATATAATATATTACATATAATACATTACATACAATACAATACATTACATACAATACAAATCAAATACCCCCTATCTATCTAACATACAATCTATTTAATATAAAATAAATCCTAACTATATCAAATACATCCCCCTATCTATCTAATATACAATAAATGCTAACTACATACACAGACCCTAATTCTAAGCTAAAATAAAATAATTACAGTCCTAACTACATACACAGACCATAATTCTAAGCTAAAATAAAATGATTACAGTCCTAACTACACAGACCCTAATTCTAAGCTAAAATAAAATACTTAAGACCACTTACCGTACCTTTAAGATGTCCCTTCAGATCACTAACCTAGGGGTAAAACAAAACAAAATAATTAGTACAAAACATTAACATGGAATAAATAAACATTATATACATTCTAAATATTCTACTCACCTTTCCAGCATGTCCCGTCATTGTTCAGCTCTTCCGGCGCAGCCCTGTTAAAAAAACACAATATATTAATACAATATACAAACAACAAATAATATAAACTTATAAACATCTAAATATACATTTAACTTACTTCCCCGCGATGTCCCCTGCCTCTTCCCCTTCAGCCCCGGCTGGGCCCCGGAACCATCCGCGCTCTAAAAAACCAAAAAAACAAAAAACGAATGGAGATCTGCACTCGCAGACCTCCCTGACGCTAATGAGCCTCCCGGAGTCTTTTCCGGGAGAAAATTGGCAATGGCGGCTTGTGATTGGCTGAAAAAGCTGTCTATCAATTTCAGCCAATCAGAAGTCGTCAATGTGTGAGCCAATCAGGATGCGCAGATGTCTTCTACCAATCACTCCGTGGGGGTGTATCCCATAGTGATTGGCAGAAGGCATCTGAGCCTTGTTATTGGTTCCAGTCAAGATTGACAGGTGCTTTAGCCAATCAGGGTGGGATAATAGGGTGTATCCCATCCTGATTGGCTCACACATTGATGACTTCTGATTGGCTGAAATTGATAGACAGCTTTTTCAGCCAATCACAAGCCGCCATTGCCAATTTCCTCCCGGAAAAGACTCCGGGAGGCTCATTAGCGTCCAAGAGGTCTGCCAGTGCAGATCTCCGTTAGTTTTTTTTTTGTTTTTTTTTAGAGCGCGGATGGTTCCGGGGCCCAGCCGGGGCTGAAGGGGAGGAGGATGGGGACATCGCGGGGAGGTAAGTTAAATTTATATTTAGATGTTTATATGTTTATTTTATTTGTTGTTTGTATATTGCATTAATGTATTGTGTTTTTTTAACAGGGCCGCGCCAGAAGAGCTGAACAATGACAGGACATGCTGGAAAGGTGAGTAGAATATTTAGAATGTATATAATGTTTATTTATTTCATGTTAATGTTTTGTACTAATTGTTTTGTTTTGTTTTACCCCTAGGTTAGTGATCTGAAGGGACATCTTAAAGGTAAGTGGTCTTAATTATTTTATTTTAGCTTACGATTAGGGTCTGTGTAGTTAGGACTGTTATTATTTTTTTTTAGCTTAGAATTAGGGTCTGTGTATGTAGTTAGGATTTAATGTATATTAGATAGATTGTATGTTAGATAGATAGGGGTATTTGATTTGTATTGTATGTAATGTATTGCATGTAATGTATTGTATTGTATGTAATGTACTATATGTAATATATTATATGTAATATATTATATGTAATGTAATGTATGTAATGTATTATATGTAATGTATTATATGTAATATATTATATGTAATGTATGTAATGTATGTAATGTAATGTATTGTATGTATGTATGTCTTTCCTTTTCAGGTGTGTAATTTTTTTATTTTCTGTAGTGGGGGGGTTGTAATGTATTTTTTTTCTGTACTGTAGTTTTTTTTTATTTCTGTACTGTAGGTTTTTTTTCTGTACTGTAGTTTTTTTTCTGTACTGTAGGTTTTTTTCTGTACTGTAGTTTTTTTTTTTCTGTACTGTAGGTTTTTTTATTTTCTGTAAGGTAGTTTTTTTTTATTTTTTGTATGGTAGTTTTTTTTCATTTTTTGTAATTAGAGTGGTGGGGAGGTTTATTAGGGGGTAGGTAGTGTAGGTAGGTAGTGTAAGTTTTAATAGATTAGTGTAGATGGGGGCTAGTTTAGATTAAATGGTTTATTGGGGGTTATAGTGTAGTATTTGTAGTTAGTGTCATGATGGTCCTTGAGGACCGTCATGGCACTTATGTGGTTAATGTTGGGTTGTTACAGGCCCATAATGGTCATAATATACCCTTATGGGACTGATGGGGTTAAATAGAAGCTTATGGGAGTCTGTATTGACCTTCATGAGTTAGAGGGTTAATTAAAGCCTTATGGGGGTCTGTATTGACCTTCATGAGTTATAGGGTTAATTAAGGCCTAATGGGGGTCTGTATTGACCTTCTTGAGTTATAGGGTTAATTAAGGCCTTATGGGGGTCTGTATTGACCTTCATGAGTGACGGGGTTAATTAAGTGCTTATGGGGGTCTGTATTGACCTTCATGAGTTATAGGGTTAATTAAGGCCTTATGGGGGTCTGTATTGACCTTCATGAGTTATAGGGTTAATTAAGGCCTTATGGGGGTCTGTATTGACCTTCATGAGTTATTGAGTTAATTAAGACCTTATGGGGGTCTGTATTGACATTCATGAGTGACGGGGTTAATTAAGTGCTTATGGGGGGCTGTATTGACCTTCATGAGTTATAGGGTTAATTAAGGCCTTATGGGGGTCTGGATTGACCTTCATGAGTGACAGGGTTAATAAAGTGCTTATGGGGGTCTGTATTGACATTCATGAGGGACTGTGTTAATTAAGTGATTATGGGGGTTTGTATTGACCTTCATGAGTGACTGTGTTAATTAAGTGATTATGGGGGTTTGTATTGACCTTCATGAGTGACGGGTTAATTAAGTGCTTATGGGGGTCTGTATTGACCTTCATGAGTTATAGGGTTAATTAAATCCTTATGGGGGTCTGTATTGACCTTCATGAGTGACGGGGTTAGTTAAGTGCTTATGGGGTCTGTATTGACCTTCATGAGTGACAGGGTTAATTAAGTGCTTATGGGGGTCTGTATTGACCTTCATGAGTGACGGGGTCAATTAAGTGCTTATGGGGGTCTGTATTGACCTTCATGAGGTATAGGGTTAATTATGGCCTTATGGGGGTCTGTATTGACCTTCATGAGTGACGGGGGTTAATTAAGTGCTTATGGGGGTCTGTATTGACCTTCATGAGTGACGGGGTTAATTAAGTGCTTATGGGGGTCTGTATTGTCCTTCATGAGTGACGTGGTTAATTAAGTGCTTATGGGGGTCTGTATTGACCTTCATGAGTGACGGGGTTAATTAAGTGCTTATGGGGGTCTGTATTGACCTTCATGAGTGACTGGGTTAATTAAGTGCTTATGGCGGTTTGTATTGACCTTCATGAGTGACGGGGTCAATTAAGTGCTTATGGGGGTCTGTATTGACCTTCATGAGGTATAGGGTTAATTATGGCCTTATGGGGGTCTGTATTGACCTTCATGAGTGACGGGGTAATTAAGTGCTTATGGGGGTCTGTATTGACCTTCATGAGTGACGGGGTAATTAAGTGCTTATGGGGTCTGTATTGACCTTCATGAGTTATAGGGTTAATTAAGGCCTTATGGGGTTCTGTATTGATCTTCATGAGTGACGGGGTTAATTAAGTGCTTTTGGGGGTCTGTATTGACCTTCATGAGTGACGGGGTTGATTAAGTGCTTATGGGGGTCTGTATTGACCTTCATGAGTGACGGGGTTAATTAAGTGCTTATGGGGGTCTGTATTGACCTTCATGAGTGACTGGGTTAATTAAGTGCTTATGGGGGTCTGTATTGACCTTCATGAGTGACTGGGTTAATTAAGTGCTTATGGAAGTCTGTATTGAACTTCATGAATTACAGGGTTAATTATGGCCTTATGGGGCTCTGTATTGACCTTCATGAGTGACAGGGTTAATTAAGTGCTTATGGGGGTTTATGTTGGGACACTTCGGGGGTCCCGATGGGGAACCTAAGTATAGAGGGGGGTTAATTGTAGGTGCCGTGGCCAGGATTGGCAATTAGTGTGCCGCCGCCCCTTTATGGAGCCGCAGCGGGGAATTTAAAACTTTTAAATGCAGCAGGGGCCTGATCTATGCAGATCGGGGACCCCCGCTGCAAGGGGTTAATGTGGGGGTACTGCAGGGGTCCTGATAGAGACCTCTGCAGCATGGGGATGTGTATAGGGAGCAGGGGGGAGCCTCACACGGCTGTCTCGGGCTGCTCCGAGGCAGCGCGTAGAGGCTTTAGGATCCCATGCGGGCACTTTTTGTGCCCGTAGGGATTCTTACGAAATACGATAATCATTGCCTAGATTTAAGGCTGCGTGTGACTACGTAGCTCTCTCGGAGCCTATTCTCTGCCATTTTTCGGGGGGTGATATTGCAAAGCAGGCTGCGAGAGATTCGGTACTCGGAAACAGCAAAAAAACTGCCTTTTGAGAGCACCGAGAGAACTACGAGGGAGAATTTAATAGGGTCCTCAGTTTGGTAACAATGTGATAAATTTGCTATAGCCTTGAAACTAGCAAATATTTGCTTTATAATTAGAACCAATGGCATTTTCAATTATTCAGTGAAGGAGAAAAATTCTGTATCCCAGCAGCAAAATAATTGTATTAGTGTGTGGGTGTAAGATGAAGAAAGCGATCAATCTATTAGCTGCTAAAATTAAGTTATTAAGACACATAGATACTGTCACTGGAATGTATTTTACTGTTACTGTAAACATATTTGTACTATAAATATTTTTTTTAAGTATATATCAACCAATAAAAATATGTATGTAATGCACTATGTGATATATCTCCTCTCATGGATGTGCTTTTCATCAAAGTATCATGGATGTCTCAGGAAATAACAGAGGTTTCAAAAGTTATACTTTCTAGTTAAAATGGCAATTGACTGCTTGCTTAAGCTTTTTAGACTTAATTGTTAATCAGACTTATATTTTTGTAACATACAGGGGTTCTTTAACCTTGCTTATTCCTGTTTACACCCACAACTTATCACTGTGTATGATTATCACTGGTTAAATATATTAAATATGTTCTCTAAGCATTGAAAAAAAAACGGTCAGCAATCCTTTGTGTAATATAGTTTCTGTCCAATACATATTGTAGGTCTATTGCATTCTCAGCAGGGTTTCTTCTATCTGTGGAGGAACTGTACTCAAGCACGGCATTTTGAGTAGCTGTATTTGATATACATAGAGCCTCATTCAATTGCGGCATTGGGAGATCCGGGCTTCGTAAATGGAGCCCATAACTTATTTTGCTATTCAATTGGCGTGATTTTGCGGGATCCGATCTGGTTACGGGCTCCGGCCTCCCATTTTTTGCGATGATTAACATCGCAAGTTAATGCCCCTCCAAGCCTTTGATCTTTCACGGCCGCAAGAGTTCTGAACGCTAAAATTGCAAATCGCTATTTAGTTGCTCCAATTCCCCCTCACTAACCCCCACGTCAAGGCGGCAAATGGCAAACGTCGATCCACAAGTTATGGGTTCCAAGGAGGACTCACAAAGGGCTTAAAGACATGTCCTGAGTACTTTAAATGCTTATATACACACACTACTGTACTTTTATTAAAAGGGAAAGTGATGTGAGGTCTTAGAATTAAGAGCCCAACATTCTCAATCTCGCAAATCAGCAAAAAAAACAACAATCTTTATTTCATGTTTACTTTCCTTGTTTTATCGATCCCGGCAATCAATGTGTTAATACATATAATGGAACTCGCGTGTACTAGAATATCATATTTACGGCTTTATCAATATTGCAATATTTCAGGAATGTGGGTCCGATCGTAACTCATAATTGAATCATGGAGGACTTTGAAATCCAACCTCCATTTTTCATTGATGCAATGATGACGATCTCTGTTTCCATTGGCTGTTTCCAAGTCGGGAGTTACGGCCTTGCTTCATTGATCATGTTCAAGCTTGCAAATGCCACATACGATGGTATGCTTTCCGAACATGCGGTCTTGCCGAATTGAATAGCACCTTAAGTTGCGGACACTGCATGCCCGCAGGAGGCTGGCAGACATACGGCCTATATCCACTAACTTGCGGCCTTGCAATTGAATGAGACTCATAGTTTTCTTTTATTCGTTTTTGAAAATATGAACTATAAGCTTTTTAGGTATCAATGTAATTGTCAGTTTAAGTGTGTTAGGACAGTATTGTTGGATTTGTTGCAAGTAAGGTACAATTTGAGGGCAAAATCTTAGGCAATGGATGAGATCTACATTATGTTTAGAATATCTCTGACATAATTGAGGAACATCAAGATCTAATGTATGACAACGTTTTAAGAGTTAATTATGCATAATCAAGACTCTTGTATATAATCTGTAGGTAGGAGCTCACTATTAACATTTGTTATAGGACAGTTTAAATGCCTTTTTGCTGATAAAGCCTTTCCCTTTACTGGGAGTGTCATTGTGAAATTTAATGTGCATATGATATGACATCACATGGCTCTGCACCATTCTATGCACACATTTCTTACCCCCTCATTGGCTGACACATACTCACTGCCCACACTGGAATTAGTGCTGTTGAGAAATACATTAGGAGACTAGGGGGAGGCCAGGAACACTCCCATGGGTATGAGCATAAGCTATGTCCTATTCTAGGGTAGAAGAGCAAAATAAAAAAGAAAATTGAGTATCCAGGAAATCATTTTTTATACTAATTAAAATCAATGCATGTGCTTACATAAAAGATTCTGACAATCAGGATAGGACATGTTCAGAATATATCTGTGCCGGTCTCCGAGACATGGTTTAATTTTGAATATGATGAAAGTCTGTTCAACTTCAGGGATATGGAACACCAAGGTAAGAAGATGCTGACAATACCAGATAGCTGTCAGAGCAATTATTAAATATTTTTGATGCAGTTCATCTTTTTACAAGAGGACTTTTTAATTGCTGATATTGTGGAGGAAGAGATCCTAAAAAAAATATTACTAGAAATATGCTATAAACCGCAAAATATAACTGAATATGAGGAATCAATTACTAATAATAAGATATTTGAACTACCCTAGGACTATCTTGGATTTAGTCATCATGAATCACATATAATAGTTGTCAAACTACGAGATGTCGTCACGCTTTGCGTGGTGCGTACACTGAAGGGGCTCATCGCTTGCAAGCCTCCCAAAGTGAGGGAAACCTTTAAGTAGGAGCACTTAGGCGATGAGCACCAAAGGCGCTCATTGCCTCCGAACCTCGCTTAGCGAAGCAAGCCATAAACTCACATCACAAAGTGAAGGCAATGAAACAAGCGAGATTTAGACGCCAAACACTTAGTAAACGTGGGATCGCCTTAGCCTACAAGCAGTTGACCAAGCGGGACTTTGAAAAAAAAATTATGAGACACGGGAGTTATATAAAAAAAAAAATTACGAGACGAGGGACTTAGAAAAAAAAACATACGAGATAGGAAAAATACGAAATTACCGGCCGAACCGCGCAAAGAAAAAACAATAAAAACATCCAAATGAAAATGAGGCTACAGTACATGAACCTCGGAACGCGCAAAACACCGCCAACCACGTAGCACTTTCACACAGGAACGTACGAGGTACAAAATACACTATTACACAGAAAAGAAAAATATGAGATATGAAAAATACAAAATTAACGGCCAAACCAAAAAAAACGCAAAAAATATATATTTTTTAAATACAACAAAAACATCACACACACCAGGGGGGAACAGCCAGGACATATGGGAGTGAGGTGGAATGTGAATTTAAGTCGATTTGTCCGAGATTCGACACTCGAAAATCGCCTAAGCAAGAAAAAAAATGGTCGAAAAAAAAAATGAAAACGAGGCTACACGACCCCGGACTGTGCAAAATACCGCCAACTGCGTAGCACTTTCATACACAAGCGTACGAAGTACAAAATACACTATTACAAATGACAAAAAATGCTTGCGACCTGCATAGACAAACTACGCCAGTTTACAACACAAACTTGCAACTAATAACATTACGAAACTAAAATGGTGCTTTACACAACTAAACCAATGGTTTGCCCTCGCGCATGCAGCCTATTTCTAATGCACAGTTGGGACATTCATTACACTTTCTGATCAGGGCAGCAACACTCAAACTGTACATTTTATGCTGCAGGAAAATAAAAACAGAATGTTACCTCTTCAGGCTATTGGTTGCTGGATATATTAATTGCAAATAGGTAAAGTATATTAATTTATTAAGTAACTAATTAATTAATTATTAGTTAACAAAATATAGATAAACATATATCTGTCTTTGTGATGAGCGCCGAAGGTGCTCAGAGGAGCAAAAGTATGCAAGAAGATGCTCATTGCGAGCCACGCAATGAGCACCGAAGGCACTCAACGCGAGGCTCGCAATGAGCGCCGGAGGACCTCAGAGTAGAACAAGCTTTACATTGTGTGGCAAACAGCATTGCCATGGCTTCAAATTTTAGGGGACGTGATCATATAACCTGACAACATTTTAACAAGCCTGTGATTGTCTTCTTACACACAGCCATTAGTAAATGATGTCAATAAAACATGAAAGTTAGACATAATCTGCTATCGGAGGCTACAAAATAATGCCAATAAGTAAATTATGCTGATTGAGCTCACAATCAAGCAATCTATAAAATGCATGTAATCATCTGTTTTAGTCCATGTAGGTTTCATGATATGTATTAACCCCTTAAGTCCCAGGATCAGTATTACTCAGAAATACCAATTTTTGTTGGTTTGAGACTTTTGTGCAATTAATTCTAATTCTAATTCTAATGTGTAATTCTAATGTGCTTCCATGCCTTACCGTGCTTTTAAAGTACAGTATTGTGTTCGTGGCGAACATATGCGATGTTGGACCCTGCAACTCACAGTCAGCAGACACATTCCAGCCAATCAGCATCATACCCTGCCTTCCAGACCCTTCTACCTCATGGACAGCGGCCATTTTGGAATCATAACTAACTTTACTGAGAGGAGGGAGAGTGTAGGTGATACTGCATCAATAGGGAAAACCATAGCTAGGCTACTGTACACAGTGTGCAATACAGTCCTGAAGGACTCTTTTGATCTCTGCTGCAAGGACACCCCTGTGGCTCTTCCCCCCTTATCATCATCCTCCCCTCACCTTAGGACCCAACCCTAATACCCCTCACACTTATCCATAACACCCATCAACCTAACACCTAACCCTAACACCCCTCACACTTATCCCTAAGACCTAACACCTCTCACACTTATTCGTAACATGCCTCACCCTAACACCCCTTACACTAATCCTTAAAAACCCCTTTACCCTAACACCTAACCCTAATACCCCCTCACACTTATCCCTAACAGCCCTTACCCTAACACCTAACCCTAACATCCCTTACCCTAACACCCATCACACTTATCCCTAACACCCCTCACCCTAACACCTAACCCTAACACCCCTCACACTTATCCCTAACACCCCTTACCCTAACCCTAACACCCCTCACACTTATCCATAACACCCATCAACCAACACCCAACCCTAACACCCCTCACACTTATCCCTAACACCCCTTACCCTAACCTTAACACCCCTCACACTTATCCATAACACCCATCAACCTAACACCTAACCCTAACACCCTTCACACTTAACCCTAAGACCTAACACCCCTCACACTTATTCCTAACATGCCTCACCCTAACACCCCTCACACTTATCCCTAACACCCCTCACCCTAACACCTAACCCTAACCCCCCTCCCCCTTATCCCTAACACCCCTTACCCTAACACCTAACCCTAACACCCCTCACACTTATCCCTGTGTCTCTTCCCCCCTTATCATCATCCTCCCCCCTCCCTCAATCATCCTCCCATGTCTCTTTCCCCCTCCCTCATCATCCTCCCCCTCCCTCATCATCCTCCCCTGTGTCTCTTTCCCTCCTCCCTTATCATCATGCCCTGTGTCTCTTTCCCCCTCCCTCATCATCCTCCCCTCACCTTAGCACCCAACCCTAACACCCCTCACACTTATCCCTAACACCTAACCCTAACATCCCTCACCCTAAAACCCCCACACTTATCCCTAACACCCCTCACCCTAACACCTAACCCTAATACCTCCTCACAGGTATCCCTAACAGCCCTTACCCTAACACCTAACCCTAACATCCCTTACCCTAACACCCATCACACTTATCCCTAACACCTAACCCTAACATCCCTCACCCTAACACCCCCCACACTTATCCCTAACACACCTCACCCTAACACCTAACCCTAATACCACCTCACACTTATCACTAACAGCCCTTACCCTAACACCTAACCCTAACACCCCTCAAACTTATCCCTAACACCCCTTACCCTAACCCTAACACCCCTCACACTTATCCATAACACCCATCAACCTAACACCTAACCCTAACACCCCTCACACTTATTCCTAAGACCTAACACCCCTCACACTTATTCCTAACATGCCTCACCCTAACACCCCTTACACTTATCCCTAACACACCTCAACCTAACACCCCTCACACTTAGCCCTAACACCCCTCACCCTAACACCTAACCCCCTCACCATTATCCCTAACACCCCTTACCCTAACCCCCTCACACTTATCCCTGTGTCTCCCCCCCCCCTTATCATCAAGGGAGGGGGGAGGATGATGAGGGAGGGGGGAAGAGACACAGGGGAGGATGATGAGGGAGGGGGGAAACAGACACAGGGGAGGATGATGAGGGAGGGGGTAAAGAGATACAGGGGAGGGTGATGAGGAAGGGGGGAAAGAGACAACAGGGGAGGATGATGAGGGAGGGGGAGAAGAGACACAGGGGAAGATGATGAGGGAGGGGGAAAAGAGACACAGGGGAGGATGATGAGGGAGGGGGGAAAGAGACACAGGGGAGGATGATGATGGAGGGGGGAAGAGACACAGGGGAGGATGATGAGGGAGGGGGTAAAGAGATACAAGGAGGATGATGAGGGTGGTGGGAGGATGATGAAGGAGGGGGTATGAGACACAGGGGAGGGTGATGAGCAAGGGGGGAAAGAGACACAGGGGAGGATGATGAGGGAGGGGGTAAAGAGATACAGAGGAGGATGATGATGGAGGGGGATGTTAGGTTATTTATGCCCTTTATGGATTAAAACCAGACTCTGCATCAACTATGTAATTTTCCGTGGGAGTTTTGCCATGGATCCCCCTCCGGCATGCCACAGTCCAGGTGTTAGTCCCGTTGAAACAACTTTCCCATCACTATTGTGGCCAGAAAGAGTCCCTGTGGGTTTTAAAATCAAATAAAAAAAAAAAAATCAAATTATATCAGACAGATCTGTATGGAAGATTCAACAAAGGCTGTATCATTATAGAAATAAAATCAGTAAAGTTCTAGCTAATAAAATTTAAAATAAATTAACTAGGAAAAGAATAGAAACTTTGCATAGTAAAGGTAAATGCATTAGTAACCCAACAGATATTGCTATGACATTTGCAAATTACTATCAGGAATTATATAATTTAGAAGCAAACTCACAATTTATAAAACTGACAACAGAACAAATTCAGGAATTTTTGGATAAAATGTCTCTTCCGAGTGTATCAGAGTCCCAATTAGAATATCTTAATAGTCCTATTACAGTGGTTGAGGTTGAAGAGGCCATTAAAGACCTTAAATTATATACATCGCAGGGGCCCAATGGCCTCACCAATCTCTTTTAAAAGATTTGTAAACCGGTTATAGCAGAGCATTTACGGGATCTTTACAATGAAATAAAAGATACTGGTAATACTACAGGTGAATTTCTACTTTCAATCATTGTTCCAATTCCTAAAGAAACAGGATAATCTAGATTGCAGTGAATATAGACCTATTTCCCTTTTAAACACAGACTTTAAACTTTATTAAAAATCTTAGCTACCTGGTTAAAAACTACAATCCAAGACTTAATTGCGAAAGATCAGAATGGTTTTGTTCCGGGTAGGCAGGGAAGTGATAATTCATGTAAAATAGTGAATCTTATCGAATATGTTGGAAGAAACAATACTCCCACCCTGTTCGTTTCTTTAGATGCAGACAAAGCATTTGATAGAATAGGGTGGAAGTATATGAAACTTACATTAGACAAATTTGGTTTTGGGGCATTTGGACGTTTAGCTATAGGAGCCATATATACAAACCCAGAAGCAACAGTGGCTAGCTTGGGATTTAGATCGAGCAGATTCTCCATAAGAAATGGGACGAGACAGGGGTGCCATTTATCTCCTGTCCTATTTACTCTACTAATAGAGCCAATGGCTGAATTAAAAAGGTCTTCAAAGAATATAAAGGGAGTTGAAATGAATGAAATAGAACATAAAATAGTTTTATTTGCAGATGATATAGTATTAATGTTGACTTGACCTAAAAATTAGTTGAAATATCTACAAGAAATATTAAAGGAATTTAGTTTTATCTCATGCTATAAGCTTAACCTTCAAAAAAATGAAATATTAGATATTTACTTAAAATTGGAGAATAAAGAAGTATTACAATTAAAATACCCCTTTAATTGGTGTAATGGTAAATGTACACACTTGGGAATAGTGTATGATAAAGATATAAATTATAAAAAAATATATGAAAAATGCTTTATTATTATACAGGATTGGAAGAATAAGAATCTCTCCTTTTTGGGTGAATAGCAGCTATAAAAATGGCTAATTTGCCAAGATTTTACTATTATATAAGAAATATTCCAATTTGTCTTCCTTTATATTGGCTTAAGAAGTTTCAAACCCTATTAGATAACTATGTTATGAATGGAAAAAAATCAAGAATCAAAAAGGATATTTTAACGAGAACATTTAATTATAGAGTTATATCATACCCAGACCTTAAGCTTTATCATGATGCAATAATTCTTTTCCAAATAGTTAAGTGGATAGATCCAATGGTAACATATTCTTGGACACAAGTTGAAGAGGCTAGTCTAAAACAATGTAAATTAGGAGGCTTGATTTTTTTTGAAGAATCTGTAAAAAAGAAAATTATCACAGATTCTTGGATCGTTAAAAAAGCTATAACATTTTTGTATAAAATGAATAAAAAATGTGAGCTAGTCCCGTATCCAAGTTTAATTATGCCAATGAAAGAATTAGAGAGAATACTACAGATTTCAATTTTCACATAAATGGATTAATAAAGGTGTTGATATATTACAAAAACTTTATTTAGGGACAGAATTTGCACCATTTGATCATTTTGTTACATTGTATAATATTGATAAAAAAGATTGGTTGGAATATTTGAGATTACAATTGGCAATGAAGAAATATAACTTGCATTACATAAAGAGAGAAGAATTGACTGATTTTGAAAAATTGCCAGTTCAAAACAATAAAAAGCATTTAATATCTAAATGCTTTGAAATTATTAGAGAACCGTCTCAAAATGGTAAAACAATAAATATGAGTATCTGGGAAAAAGAGTTAAAACTTGTCTTTTCTATAGAAACTTGGAAGAAAGTGTTTTCAATAACTGACAGATATGTTAAAAATGCAACTTTAAGAGAAGTCCAGTTTAAAATTTTAAATAGATGGTATCTCGACCCAGAGAAAATTAGCCAATTCTCAGGAAATTTATATCAAAATTTATGCTGGAGAGATTGTGGTTTTCCAGGCTCTTTCTTGCATATATGGTGGGAATGCCCAGGAACTTATTCCTTTTGGACTAATTGTTTTCTTAATATATCACAAATATTGGGTACAACTATTGTTTCATCACCACAAATGGTCATTCTGCATATAATGCCGCCTGGACTGAATTATCCAACACAAGCCTTCATTTTGCAAGTTCTTTCAATTGCAAAATGGAAGCTGGCTTGTTATTGGAAACAACAAATCACTCCATCTTGGAATGAGATATTAAATGTACTTAAAAGGAAGAGAGTACTAGAGAAGGATTTTAATATGGCAGAGTTAATAAAACCTGATATAACAAAATGGAAAGTCTGGGACAATTATTGTAGTTCTGAAAATAATTAGATTAAAAATGACGGTTTGGGAAAATAATGAAAAAGGAGTTAAGCCTTACTACAGGGAGTGCAGAATTATTAGGCAAGTTGTATTTTTGAGGATTAATTTTATTATTGAACAACAACCATGTTCTCAATGAACCCAAAAAACGAATTAATATCAAAGCTGAATATTTTTGGAAGTAGTTTTTAGTTTGTTTTTAGTTTTAGCTATTTTAGGGGGATATCTGTGTGTGCAGGTGACTATTACTGTGCATAATTATTAGGCAACTTAACAAAAAACAAATATATACCCATTTCAATTATTTATTTTTACCAGTGAAACCAATATAGCATCTCAACATTCACAAATATACCTTTCTGCCATTCAAAAACAAAACAAAAACAAATCAGTGACCAATATAGCCACCTTTCTTTGCAAGGACACTCAAAAGCCTGCCATCCATGGATTCTGTCAGTGTTTTGATCTGTTCACCATCAACATTGCGTGCAGCAGCAACCACAGCCTCCCAGACACTGTTCAGAGAGGTGTACTGTTTTCCCTCCTTGTAAATCTCACATTTGATGATGGACCACAGGTTCTCAATGGGGTTCAGATCAGGTGAACAAGGAGGCCATGTCATTAGATTTTCTTCTTTTATACCCTTTCTTGCCAGCCACGCTGTGGAGTACTTGGACGTGTGTGATGGAGCATTGTCCTGCATGAAAATCATGTTTTTCTTGAAGGATGCAGACTTCTTCCTGTACCACTGCTTGAAGAAGGTGTCTTCCAGGAACTAGCAGTAGAACTGGGAGTTGAGCTTGACTCCATCCTCAACCCGAAAAGGCCCCACAAGCTCATCTTTGATGATACCAACCCAAACCAGTACTCCACCTCCACCTTGCTGGCGTCTGAGTCGGACTGGAGCTCTCTGCCCTTTACCAATCCAGCCACGGGCCCATCCATCTGGCCCATCAAGACTCACTCTCATTTCATCAGTCCATAAAACCTTAGAAAAATCAGTCTTGAGATATTTCTTGGCCCAGTCTTGACGTTTCAGCTTGTGTGTCTTGTTCAGTGGTGGTCGTCTTTCAGCCTTTCTTACCTTGGCCATGTCTCTGAGTATTGCACACCTTGTGCTTTTGGGCACTCCAGTGATGTTGCAGCTCTGAAATATGGCCAAACTGGTGGCAAGTGGCATCGTGGCAGCTGCACGCTTGACTTTTCTCAGTTCATGGGCAGTTATTTTGCGCCTTGGTTTTTCCACACGCTTCTTGCGACCCTGTTGACTATTTTGAATGAAATGCTTGATTGTTCGATGATCACGCTTCAGAAGCTTTGCAATTTTAAGAGTGCTGCATCCCTCTGCAAGATATCCACTATTTTTGACTTTTCTGAGCCTGTCAAGTCCTTCTTTTGACCCATTTTGCCAAAGGAAAGGAAGTTGCCTAATAATTATACACACCTGATATAGGGTGTTGATGTCATTAGACCACACCCCTTCTCATTACAGAGATGCACATCACCTAATATGCTTAATTGGTTGTAGTCTTTCGAGCCTATACAGCTTGGAGTAAGACAACATGCATAAAGAGGATGATGTGGTCAAAATACTCATTTGCCTAATAATTCTGCACTCCCTGTATAGGGGAAATTAATCTTGACGCTATATCCCGCTTCAGAAGTGCCATCGTATTTTTTTTTTTTTCTCTCTTCCCATTTCGTATTAAGAAGGGGGAAGAAAAAGAGAAGGAAAAGAGTCTGAAAACTCTTGCAATAAACAAATTTTGTAGGATATATAGTTTTGTCCATTTGTAAGAATTAATCTATTGTATATAAGTCTGTATATGTTTTTGTATTTTATGTATTTTGTCTTTTTATGTATGTTTAAAATTAAATAAAAAAAAAAAGAAAAGGAGTAAATCACATCCAGTGTGGCTTAACATTTATTTAAAGATTAATATACTGAATAAAAAGCAGGCATTTAAATTATACAAGAAAGAAGGAACCGAGGCAGCTTTAAGTGCGTACAATGAATTTAACAAGGCTTGCGAAAGCAAAATTAAATTGGCTAAAATAGAAAATGAAAAGTTAATTGGAAAGGAGTATTAGACCAACCCTAAACTTTTAATTATGTTAATGTGAAGAAGGCCAGGAAGAAAGCTACATTACAATGTGATACAGGCTGACAGATAAATAGTGACCTTGGAAAGGCAGAGGAGTTATTTTCTTTGGTATACACAAGGAAGGTACCAGTGGTTGGAACATTACAACAAATTGGGGCTACACAACCTTCATCAAATAATTGGTTAATGCAGGAAGAAATCCAAAAGAGGTTAAAAAATGTTAATAAAACCCCAGGTCCTGATGGAATACATCCAAGGGTACTGAGGGAATTAGGTTCTGTAATAGCAAACCATTATATCTAATTTTTCAAAATTCACCACAGGGTCACTACAAGATGACTGGAAAAAAGCAGAAGGGAGCAAATTATGGGAACTATAGACCTTTAAGCCTCATTTATTTAGTGGGATAACTTCTTTAGAAGTGATAATAATGAATAGTATACAAGAATATGTATTTTTAAACAAGATAATAAATAGGAGTCAACACATATTTAAAAGGGATAGGTCATGTCAAACAAATCAAATTAGTTTCTATGAGGAGGTTAGTAGGAACTTGGATCAAGGCAACTAAGTAGATGTAGTATTTTTTTAGGATTTTGCAAAGGCTTTTGACACAGTGGCACACTGGATACTATTGTGCCAACCAAGGGATGCAGACATTGCAGTAAATATCTGCTCATGGATTGAGAGTTGGCTAAAAGACAGGAAGCAAAAGGTGGTAAATGGAACATACTCCAATTGAACTAATGTAGTAAGTGGGGTTCCTCAGGGTTCAGTATTAGGTCCTCTCCTTCTAACATATTTATTAATGACTTAGAAGTAGGACTGGAAAGTATTGTCTCCATTTTTGCTTATGACACTAATTTGTGCCAGGTAGTTAAATCAGAAAATCCAAAGTGATTTACATAAATTAGAGAAATGGGCAACTAATTGGCAGATTAAGTTAAATACAAATAAATGTAAGATCCATAACTTTAAAAAAGGTTTGGATATATATTTTTTATAAAAATGGCATTCAGGGTTATGTGGGAGTGCTGATCCAGGGAGGAATCCGTTTGCCAGTAACAAGGGTCAGGAAGACATTTATAAAATATATATAAATTTATACTTGATTTGCGTAAAATTTACATAAAAATATATGTATTTATTAAGTAGACAGAAGCAATATTTAAAACCCATATTTCACCCAGGTACAGAGGTTTTCACTGGTAGTAAGAAAATTGTGAGTACATGGAGTAGCCAGTCTTTCTTTGTCCTGTCTCTCTCTCTTTCTCTCTCACTGTGTCCTATCTCTCTCTGGCCTGTCTCTCTTTCTCTGTCTTCTCTCTCTGTCATGTCTCTCTCTGCCCTCTCTCTCCGTCCTCTCTGTCTCTCTCTCTCTCTCTCTCTCTCTCTCTCTCTCTCGAAGTCCTGTCTCACTCTGTCCTGTCTCTCTATTTCCATCTTTCTTGTCTCTCTCTCTGTCCTGTCTCTCTATGTGTCCTGTCTCTCTCTGTGTCCTGTCTCTCTCTCTCTTTCCTGTCTCTCTCTATGTCCTGTCTCTCTCTCTCTGTCCTGTCTCTCTATCTTTCTCTCTCTGTTGCGATGCTTCAACCAGCTTGCGGTGCTTCCTGGCGGTTATGGCCGTGGTTACAGCTCTGCGCATGCACGACGATGCCCGACACAAAAATCATGCACCTGAGCACAAAACACCTTGCAGGCGTGACAGACATGCCGGCAATTTTTATATATTCATATATATATATATATATATATATATATATATATATATATATATATATATATATACTAGCGACTTGCCCGTCAAAAATGACGGGCCAATAAAATGTGAAGCCATGGCAATGCTGTTTGACACACAATGTAAAGCTTTTTGTACTCTGAGGACCTTTGTCGCTCATTGCGAGCCTCTCCTTCCGTGTACTTTTGCTCCTCTGAGCACCTTCGGCAGTCATCACAAAGACAGATATATATTTATCTATATTTTGTTAAATAATAATGAATTAATTAGTTACTTAATAAATTAATATACTTTACCTATTTGTAAGTAATTTATCCAGCAATCAATAGCCTGAAGAGCTAACAATCTGTTTTTATTTTCCGGCAGCATACAATGTACAGTTTGAGTGTTGCTGCCCTGAAAGTGTAATGAATATCCTAAGTGTGCATTAGAAATAGGCTGCATGCGCAAGGGCAAACATTGGTTTCGTTGTGTAAAGCGCCATTGTAGATTCATAATGTTATTAGTTGCAAGTTAGAAATGTAAAGTTGCGATGTTTGTCTATGTGTTACGCGGCTCACAAGCATTTTCCGTAATTTGTAATAGAGTATTTTGTACCTCCTACATTCCTGTGGGAAAGTGCTACGTGGTTGGCAGTATTTTGCGTGGTCCGGGGTCGTCTAGCCTTGTTTTCATTTTTTGGGGCGGCCATATTTTTTCTCTTTTAGGCGATTTTAGAGTGACGAAAGTCATCCAAATCAACTTTTTTTTATTGTTTTTTTGTGTGTTTTTTGTGTTTTGTGGTTTTTGCGGTTCGGCCATTAATTTTTCATATTTTTCATATCTCGTATTTTTCCCCCCTGTGTAATAGTGTATTTTGTACCTCGTACATTCCTGTGTGAAAGTGCTACGCGGTTGGCAGTGTTTTGCGCGGTACGGGGTCATGTGGCCTCATTTTTATTTTGTTTTAGCAGGCATTTTTTTTCTCACTTAGGCGATTTTCAAGTGCCGAAACTCGGCCATATTGACTTAAATTTGCGTTCCATCTCACTCCCGGAATTCCTGACTGTTCCCCCATGCTGTGTGTGATGTTTTTGTAGTATGTTTTTTGGTATGTTGTGTCTTTTTATTGGTTTGTGCTATGCGCGGTTCAGCCATTAACCTCACATTTTTCCTACTGCGTTGGTCATCTCGCGTTTACTAAGTGTTTGGTGCCTATGTCCTGTGTTTCATTGCCTTTACTGCTTTGCGAGGCGAGTAGGCAATGAGCGCCTTCGTACGCACCACACAAAGTGTGACGACATCTCGTAGTTTGACAACTATTATATGTGATATATGTTTTTATATATATATATATATATATATATATATATATATATATATATACATACATCTAACCATTAGAATGTAAAATGATGGAGACAGAATAAAATAAAGTACATACTCATATTGATTGTACACTGTCATATCTGTAGTATACTGGGCAGTTCATGCAATAAGACACAAATGGGGTAAGCTCCTAGTTCTAATGTATATATATGAATGTGTGCATTAACTATCAAAACAAATTATCATATATACTTCTTTTTCTGTATCCACGTTTCACAATTGTCTCCAGCTCCAGGGCACATGCATGCAGCTTCACACTCACTTCATGAAAACAGGGGATTAACATTCTTAATTTACAAGACCCTTGCAAAATTTGCAGTATTTTACATTTAAAATAAAGTGTGTTATATATTTTTTCAAGACCAGGGAATTTCAATAATACGTGTGAATTATTTTCCAGTGTTTATTTAATCTCTGATTTTGAAAGTTGGGTTATCCTATGCAATTGAGGATATTAAAAAAGTTGCTTATTTCAGTTATTCATCTGGCAAATCTGAGTGTTTTTGTAAGCTAATCAGTTCTATCAGTTAAATATTTTATTGTATTGATGGTTTTTATATTTGTAGCATTTATATTGTGTCTTTAGATTCTTGGAGCTTATCTTCAGTTTCTTTTTCCTTAGTGATTAGGCTCAGGTATGTCCACAAATGGAAGATAACTTCCTTTAGTCCTCTGTGTCGGTATCTCCACAGGTCAGCACTCCACCTGCTGTGGCTCTGTTTTCTGTTTTAGTTGTCACAGGTGGAACTGTTTAATCACTCAACCGGTTTCACATTTGTGCTTCATCTGGAGTGGTTGTTGTGTTGGTCTGTTCTTCTATTTAAGTCATTATCTTAATTGATTTGATAATGCTCAGTATTTACAATTAACTTCTCAATTAGTGCATAAATAATAACAATTAAAATTTTTACACCATAGTACACTTAAAACAAATGTACAACTTTTCACACTTAACGTACACTTAAAACATTATATGTGTAAAAATGTTTTCCTAACACTCATGATATAGTTTATTTAATAACTTAATTATTTGTGTGATTATATCTGCTTGCTGATGGAAACTGATAAATGGTATCTTTTTCCCATTTTTTTACTGCCAACTACTGTAACTTCATGGTATTGCAGTTTGATAGTGACTTAGTGGCTGATTTTATTAGATGAAACCATTTAAGTCAAAATCTACATTTAAACCTTTGTGGGCCATGGTGTTTAAATAATATATTATCTCTCCTTTTTGAAATAATGTTTTTACACAATAAACACATTTATAGCATTGTCTGTATTGTATTATAAGAACAGTCAAATGACAAAATGTATTATTTTTTGGAACCTGATTGAGATTATTCATACTGGAAAAATCAGAAGAGAAGACTTGGCTAATGAAAAGGACAAAATCAATGAATCATGCAAGCAATAACCAGTGCATTAACTGGATACTTAAGTAGGCTTTACATTTAAGAAAAAGTAAATATTGGCAACAATTAACTCAAGCTACACATGACTCAATAAAACTTTAATTGTTCGTTCTCCAAAAAGTGTAATAACAGTAGCAGAAGAATGTACAAATTGCAACTCACAAAACTCCTAATCTAATTATCTCACATGGAGCTTAGTCATAATATATAATAGGCATTTTGACACTTGCTATCAAAGTGCTGATGGTAATTAATAATATGTTACTGTAACCATAACTGTAACAAATCATTGTTACAAAAAGTCGGCTTATTATGTCAATGAAACACATTAAATTAAATTAAATTGTATAACGTGCATTATACGCAGAATCTAACCTAAATTGATATAAACAAAATAAGGTAATAAAGAAATAATACCTTGAATACTATGACCTGGTCCTTGGCATCAATTTTGAGAACTATTGCTATAGACAATAACAGTGGAAGAACTGTGTAACATTGGTGATTCCTCAATAAAAGGAGGGCACATGGGATTGAGAATGGTAAAACCATACACCAAACTGTGATTTAGGTACATTTGGTAGTAGAGTGCTCTTTAACATATCCAAGGTCATTAGCCAAGGCAGGCATAAATCATTAGAGAGATCAGGGTCATAGACCAAGGTCAAAACTGGGAGATCAAACTACATAATGATGCATCTTTGTATATCAGTGAGATAACTTTTTGTAGTCAGCTAAGTTTTCCACCAATATTGATGCTGATCACCAGTTTTCAATTTGTTTAGGTGTTTTAGGGAAGGCACTATGTACGTTTGAATTTAAGCTCAAAGACATGACCCTCCATTCTTTTACAATGTGTTAAAATATGTTTCTGCCCAGTACTTAAGCCATAGAGCACTATGTGAAATATGCTGGAGAATTACAAATAAAGGATAATAATAATAATAATAATAATAATAATAATAAATAATATTGGGCATGCGCAATTCTGTTTCTCTGGGATGGTACATTACTAAAGTGGTGCATAATGTGGCTGCAATGCAATGTTCTTCTGACATTGAAGTAAAATAATAGTATATTTGTGTCCATTGTTAGCAGTGACTGTTGTTAAAAAAAAAATATATATATAGAATAGGTTACATTTGTAAAGTGTTAAATTAATGATTTTGTCCATTACATATATAGCATACATGTAGAAGGGATTTCAGAGGATACATTTTAAACTGTATCAGATTTGTTTTGAATTTAATAACAAAAAGAAAGATAACTCTGCACTTTCTGTATGTGACATTCTTATATAAATAACAAAGTTCCATATCTGAGGTTAAATTACTGTTTTAATGAAAGAAGACCGGGAGGAATTAGTGAATGCTCAGGCCCTTCTATTGCACAGACCATGTGGAATTTGACATTAACCCGCCTTCAGTAATATCCTATTATGATCAAGGGAATTGTGCTCTTTCAAAACCCCCAACGTGTCTGTTATGTTTATTTTAAGCAAACAGCCATGGAGAAAAGGCAATATAACAGATTTTGCAATCTAAAACAAGGCATGCTTCATCTCTGCATCAGTCACACAAATAATTTTGCAATCATAGCAGCTACCAGCTGTACTGTGGGCACAGAATACAATAAAGCAAGACATTGATTTGTCTTACTGTGTAATATTTTTCATCAATATGAATAAAAAATCGGTAGCATTTAAAAATCAAACAAGTTCACTATGTGCAGAGAGTAAAGAAGAGAGAGCAAAGTATAACATCAAATGTTGGAAATGAGAGCCCCATCTGTGCTTGGCAAATGTAATTGAACTAGTGCAATGCAGCGTTCCTGCTGATTAAAAATAGAATCATCTCAAGAAGATGTACGCTTTCTGAAACTAAATTTTATGATTTCAATTCTTTATTCTGAGTTTGACATCACAGAGTATGGCATTGCCATAATATCTCCATGGCAACATATTAATCTTTATAGTAACTTAAGTGACTAAGGGGAATGGTACTATACCTGTGCATACCAAGTTTTCATTTAAAAGCCTGTCCATCAGTGCTCTGTGCTTCTCCTTCTGAAACACGACATTAGATGAAATTGAAAAACTGTGACCTTTAAGCCTGAGTGGAAATTTAAAGCGGTAACTGAAATTTAACTTTTTCTTGTTGTAAAGCGTGTATTTCAGTAATTTGTTTCATGTTACTAGCAATAAAGCCTTGTCTCATAAAAATCAGGCCATTAGTTTCTAAGTACAAAGCATATAGGGCATGTATGGGTAATCAGGCCAACACATCCAGTTATTATTTAACAAGGACAGCCATTGTTTTGTCTGAACTGTTTGATTGAGCTGCTTTTCATCAGGGAGGGTCTTTGCAAATAGATGATATTCCAAATATCAAGAAAAATATGTGAATTATACACTGCATTCAATATCCCCCTTCCCCTACTTACAGAAACATATAAAAAGTGGTGATTTCCAGTACAGCCTTTTTTTGCTTTATAAAAAAAATTCCATTATGTAGTTCTTCATATGAGATATGCGTGTATAATAAAATGAATATGATCATGTGACCGGTGCAATTTCCTAGTGCTTAACACTAAATTATAAGGGAAAAAATTCTTTAATAGGGAAATTTAGGAAATATTTAGTGTAATCCAGGATTAAACGTCATTAATAAAAAAAAAGGGTTAAAAGGGCATCTATCCTAAAGTAGTAGCTATAAGTCAAAAAGGTATCACTGTCCCACAATACTCTGGGATTTTCAAAATGTGACCACCTTAATTTTGACAAATAAATATAATAGATTGTAAATTGTTGTATCTCTTTGGAGCCTCAATTGCATCAATATTATATAGTGACTAGTGACTTGCCCTTCAAAAAATGACGGTCAATAAAAGAAAGTGTTGAAATGCTGTGAGTGTACTGTGTGCCTCAAGTAACTAAATTCCTCAAAAAGCAGAAATCTACATGACATAAAATAAGAAAAACTAAAATCACCAAAAATAAAAAATGTACATTACAGAACCAATAAAAGAAACCTAAGTGACCAAAAATAAAAAAAGGAACATTACAGAAAGTAAAAAAATACATTACCTCCCGTCACTACAACATTTTAAAAAAAATTACACACCTGAAAATGAAATACATATAATACATACATATAATACAATACAACACAATTAAATAAAATAAAATACAATAAAATTAAATAAAATACAATACAACCGTATGTTATATACATGCCACTATCTAATATACATGCCACTATCTACTATACATGCCACTATCTACTATACATGCCACTATGTAATATAAATGCCACTATGTAATATACATGCCACTATATAATGTAATATACATCCCACTATGTAATATACAATACTATCTAATAATACATCCCCCTATCTATCTAATATACAATACATGCTATCTATATATATATAGCTACCCTAATTGTAAGCTACAATAAAATAATTAAGACCACTTACCTTTGAGATGTTTCTTCAGATCAGCAACCTACTGTAAAAAAGATTCCAAAAATTAATACAACACGTTTACATGAAATACCTAAACATTCTAAACATTCTAAATATTCTAAATATTATACTCACCTTTCCAGCATGTCCCGTTCCAGCATGTCACGTCCTCCATGTTCCGTCCGCCATGTTCCGTTGGCCATCTTTGCGTCTTGTCCGGCGGTACTCCTGTAAAAAAAAAACATTACATAAGTAAACATAAAGCAAAGTTAAATAAACACAATCTACATTATACTTACCTTTCCGCGATGTCTCCGGCCTCCTCGTCTTCTCCGGAAGCATCCGCGCCGTTAAAAAACAAATAAAAAAATTTCTCTGACGCTAATGACCTTCCTATGGAGTGTTCCAGACTAAAATTGCCAATGGCGGCTTCTGATTGGCTGAAAAGGCTGTCTATCAAATTCAGCCAATGAGAAGACCCCATTTGTGAACCAATGAAAAAAGTATACACCCAAAATACAACGCTGATTGCATAACACACCTTTCAATCTTTATTTGAACCAATCCTAAGGCTTTATTGCCATCAGCCAATCACAATGGAATATACCCCCATGTACTGATTGGTGAAGACATCTGCGCCTTCCCATTGGCTGTAATATTGATTGATTTTAACAGTAGCCAATCCTTCACCAATCAGTACGTGAGGGTGTATTCCATTGTGATTGGCTATTGTCAGTGCAACCAATCAGAAGGCGCAGAGGCTCCAACCAATCACCCTGTGGGGGTGTATTCCATTGTGATTGGCTATTGTCAGTGCAACCAATCAGAATGCGCAGAGGCTCCAACCAATCACCCTGTGGGGCTGTATTCCATTGTAATGGGCTGAAGGCATCTGCGCCTTGTGATTGGTTTAAATAAAGATTGACAGGTGCATTATCCAATCAGAGTGGGATTTTAGGGTGTATCCCTTTCTGATTGACTCACACATTGGCGCCTCCTGATTGGGTGAATTTGATAGACAGCGTTTTCAACCAATCAGAAGGCGCCATTGCTTATTTTCTTCCGGGAAAATTCTCCTGGAGCCTCATTAGCGTCGGGGATGTCCGGGAGTGCGGATGTAAGTATATAGGAGACATCGCGGAGAAGTAAGTATATAGGAGACAGGCCAGAGACATCGCGGGGAAGTAAGTATAATGTAGATTATGTTTATTTTATTTTGATGTATGTGTATTATTGTTGTGTTTTTTTTAACAGGTGCCGCGCCGGAGAAGGATTTAAAGAATGCCGGACGGGACGTAGCGGAAAGGTGAGTAGAATATTTAGAATCTTTAGAATGTATATAATGTATATAATGTATAGAATGTCTTGAATGTTTATTTTATAACTGTAAACGTGTTGCACTAATTTTTTAAAATTTTGTTTTCGTAGGTGGCTGATCGCAATGGACATCTGCAAAGGTAAGTGGTCTTAATTTTTTTATTTTAGCTTAGACTTAGATTACTTAATATATAGATAGCATTTATTGTATGTTAGCTCGGGGTTTTATATAGATAGCATAGGATGTATTGTATATTAAATTGTGTTATTTATTTAGATAGATTGGGAATGTATTATTATATAGATAGGATGTATATTAGATTATGCTATTTATTTAGATAGATTTAGTATGTATTATTATATAGATAGGATGTATATTAGATTATGGTATTTATTTAGATAGATTGGGAATGTATTATTATATAGATAGGATGTATATTAGATTATGCTATTTATTTAGATAGATTGTGTAATGTATATTAGATAGTGGTGTATTGTATTGTAATTGTATGTAATTGTATTGTAATTGTATGTATTTGTATTGTATGTATTTGTATTATATGTATTTCCTTTTCAGGTGTGTATTTTTTTTTCTGTAGTGTTCCTTTTTTTATTTTTTGTGACTTAGGTTTTTTTATTTTGTGTAATGTAGTTTTTTTTTGTGAGTTAGTATTTTATTTCATGTAATGTAGATTTATGTTTTGTGACTTTAGGCTTTTTTATTTTCTGTAATTAGAGTGGTGGGGTTTAATAGGGGGTAGGTAGTGTAGACGTTAATAGGTTAGTGTAGAGGGTGTTTAGTTGATCTTTAATGTTTTATTGGGGGTGGTATAGTGCAGTATAGTGTTAATACTTAATGTCATGATGGTACTTGAGGACCATCATGGCACTTATGTGGTTAATGTAGTGTTGTAACAGGCCCATAATGGTGTTAATATACCCTTATGGGACTGATGGGGTTAAATAGAGGGTTATGGGAGTCTGTATTGACCCCCATTAGAGTGGTGGGGGTTAATAGGGGGTAGGTAGTGTAGATATTAATAGGTTAGTGTAGAGGGTGTTTAGTTGATCTGTAATGTTTTATTGGGGGTGGTATAGTGCAGTATAGTTTTTATACTTAGTGTCATGATGGTCCTTGAGGACCATCATGGCACTTATGTGGTTAATATAGTGTTGTAACAGGCCCATAATGGTGTTAATATACCCTTATGGGACTGATGGGGTTAAAAAAGAGGCTTATGGGGGTCTGTATTGCCCCCCATGAGTGACAGGGTTAATGAAGGGCTTATGGGGGTCTGTATTGACCCCCATGATTGACAGGGTGACAGTGTATTTTTTTTTCTTTTACAACGGGTCCTTTAAGGACTTTTACGGTTTTTTAAGGACCTGTAATGCAGGAATTTTGAATTTTGATTGCAGCGGGGGTCCCCGATCGCGTGCAATCGGGACCCCCACTGCGATGGTTAATGTGGGGTTAATGCAGGGCTCATAACTTATCTCGGATCCCCTGCAGTTAATCCAGGTTTCCGATCTTATCTCGGAACCCTTCTTGGGTAAGTTGTAGGTGGCTGAGCGGTCCTGGGTCTTTAAACCTCGTTTTCATTTTTTTCGGTGGCCATTTTTTCTCTTGCTTAGGGGATTTTCGTGTGTGTGAACTCGGGAATTTGTACTTAAATGGAGGTGTAACTTCACTTTCAGAGGTCCTGGGTGCCCCCCCTTGCTATGGGTAAGCTTTTTATGTTGTTTTTGGGAGTATTTGGTGTGTTTTGACTGTTTTTAGGTGCCCGCAGTTCCGCCATTTGTCGTGCGTGTGGGTGTTTGTTACGTTAAGGTTGGTTCTAAGGTTAATGCAGGTTTCCGAGGTGAGCCTTGTTTTCTTTTTTTTCGGCGGCCATTTTTTCTCTCGCTTAGGGGATTTTTGTGTGTCTGAACTCAGTAATTTGGACTTAAATGGAGGTGTAACTTCACTTTTAGAGGTCCTGGGTGCCCCCCCTTGCTATGGGTATGTCGTTTTTGTGAGTATTTGATGTGTTTTCACTGTTTGTAGTGATGCGCGGGTCTGCCGTTATAGTGGGATTCTTAGTGCGTGTCGGTGTCTGTTACGTTAAGGTTGCCTCATTCCCTAAGTGCTTTGCAAGGACCCGCATTGCAAATGCGGCCCCTCGCTTCGCAAGGACCCGCATTTGCGGAAGCGAGGGCATCAGTTGCCGTCATGGAGTGCCTTCGGCGCTCCATGCCTGCAACTGAGGCCCTCGGCCGCGGTGTGTGTGTGTGTAACCAGTGTGAGGCGCCTTTGAGCGGTGTGTGTAACCGGTGTGAAGCGCCTTTGAGAATTTTTTTTTTTTAAAGTCGTGTGTGTGTGTGTGTTAACACAGCCGACGATGGAGCCTCCACCTCCGCAAATGCAGACCCTCGCTTCGCGAGGATCCCCATTTGCGGGGACGTTACGTTGCTTTTTTTTTGGCTGGGAGGTTGGGTTTTTTTTTGTTAAAAAGTCGTGTGTGTTTGTGTTAACACAGCCGACGTTGGACAGCCCGCATGCCAACAACTATATATGTGATATTTAATGATGCTTTTATGCAGGCCTCATATGCAAAGTATTTGCTAATCATAGGAATGCAACAACATAGTGTATAATAAAATGTATATATATATGTACTTTGAATGAACTTTATAGAAACAATATATTATATTGGTCTCATTAAGGGTAAACAACCCTCTGTTAATATGCAGTGGCACAGTGATAATTAATGGTATACAATACACCACTAATGATTTCTATTTTTGGAAACAGTTATTCGTAATGTTTCATCTAGAAAATTAAGTTTTTATAACACTGATATATGCTATCTTTAAACCATCTTAAAGTAATATATACATTTAAATATAAACAGTAAAATCTGAGGCATCTAGTAATATAATTTTAATTGAATGGTATGTTATCTGACATTTAATGCGATAAATACAGATATAGAAATAAGTTATGTTTAATAATGTCATAGAACTGTCTGAAAATGCGAACCATTACAAAAAATATATTGTCTAATATCCCCAGATTTTACTTAAAAATAAAGGATACAAAATCGTGATAATGTCTTAGCTTTTCCTGGTATGTTCTGCTATCCTTCCTCTCTTATCCATCAGATTACAATGCAATATACTGACTAATCTTTCTCTAATATGCTTTTTCTATCCAGCCTCACTTGTCTATCTGATTCCAACTCAATATAACTCACTAATCTTTCCTTGGTATGTTCATCTATGACGGCCACATATCCATCAGATTGTAATGCAATATAGAGGCTAATCTTCTAATCATATTTGGTCTAAAGGATTGAGCTCTTGTAAGTCATATTTCATTTAATATATGTCATGCCTGCAACTGACTAGCATTTCATAAATATAACAACAGTATTAGTTGAACATTTCAAGATGAGCCCCCAATTTAAATAAAATAATTTTATGGAACTTAAGCGAAAATAAGATCTAATTTTACAGTATAAATGATGAAGAATTAAAATAAGTAATAGTCAAAATCTTTGTAGAAAGCCTGTTAGTTCAGACCTCCCTCGGCTACCACCTTCCCCAGGTACTTCACAGCCAATCATTAGGTTAAAGGGGAAGCACATCTTAGGATATGATCCGTCATTGGTTGAGAAACCAATATAGTATTACCACTTTAAGACAACATTGTTAGATGGTAATATTTCAACAACATGAGTAAATGAAACTTCATGTGCATTATAAATCCTAGCAGCCTTGCTCACTTCTTGCTGTCCGGTTTAAATGTTGTTAAAGGGGAAGTGTGACTTAACTACAAGTTGCTTTTCTAATATGAAAGAGAAACTCAAATATATATAACTTGTACAGTAGAACAGGGATTTACTTCTTAACCAAACAGCAAAAATCTAGAAGTAAATGTGGTGAGCAGAAGCTGCCATTTTAAACTCAATTTATGCCACTGATACTCAAAATGTTTAGCTGACTGCCAGTAACAGCCAGTAAGTGATATAGCTTGAATAATACTTTTAAGAGTTTAGCTAACCTAGACATCCTGCTGGTTTCCATCTACAGTAAGATGGGATCTAGTCTATTATGAATTTTTTTCCCATCACAACAGTGGGGTTGAGCTTTGAGCTTTGGAAAAATGTACTGCAGGCAAACAACTATTCCTTCCTCCGACATGGCGCAACTCAAACTGCGTTGAGTCGACAGCAATGCCATCGCTATGTTCGGCGCGGGCACTCGCCTCTCATAGCTTAAGGCCTCTTCTGTTGGCGCACCTTATGAGCCAAATCGGAGGATGGAATAGTTCTATGGCTGCAGTAATTTTTTTACATCACCAGGTGGTGCTGTGGCGCAGAGCTCAACTCCAGTCTTCTGACGGGAAATGGATTCATAATAGTAAAGGACCATAAGTTGAAGTGAATGTAGTCATTTTTCGCATTATGCCTGAACTGCTGAAATGTATAAAATGTATAAAAAACTGGACTTATCTGCATTCATTGATCCAACCTGTTAAAATGCTGTGAAATAACTTACATTTTTAATATTGCTTTTAAGTATTCATACATATTCTAAAACACACATCTGATGGAAAAACAAAAGCTTGAATTTAGATTAACTTTATACTGAATGTCAATGACACGGTATCAACTTGCAAATACATCCTTGTCCCATATGTATTTTTGATGATTGAGGAATCCTTTTAAATTCTTTTATATAACATGCGCTAATTCAGCTTAATATAATCATATTTGACATTTACATGATTATATGCAAAGAATTATATGTTTTTGCAAATTAGGAACAATTATAGCTCCTGACTGAAATGTAATTTTTATGTGGAAAAATGACTTACTTCCATAAGGAAAAAAAATCATATTAGATGACAACTTTTAAGCACCAACGTCTTTAGGGTGGCAATTAAAAAGCTATTGTTGCTTGTTCATCCTTAATTATATATGCACATATACAAATTGCGTTGACAAAGGTATCAGAAGCACTGTGCGGTGTATTTGATAGTAAGCATCATGTAGCAGAAGTATCTTATATTTTACCTTAATATTCCCCATTGAACAAGCTCATAATCCCTCTAAAAACTCACAGTCCCATTCCCATCTTGTTAACGTCTGTTGTTTTTCCCTTCACTAGAATAACGTCCCATTTTATGAGACTGTTTCCAAACACGTACACATTCAGTCCTCCATGAAGATCAAATTCCTCTCTCTATGTCTAACCCTAATACGAAGATTTCTCCCCTCTGCTCCTAGTGTTTTTACCTGTTGAACCCAGCTAATCCAATCATGCCTCTGCCCTTTGCAATTTCATTAGCAAACCCAGATTTCTTCATATATATCTTTCATGATTGCTTGGTAAACCTTACTCTATGATACACAGCAGTCATGTAGAACTACTTAAAGTGCCTTGGATAAAGCAACTATATGTAAATAAATAAATAAAATTTAAAGCAGGAAACTTAGGCTAAACGTGTCAATCAGTCACGAGAAAGAGAGAAAAAAAAAAACATTATGGGATTTGATCCCTTGAGGATCCTATGTGACTGTCTGGCAGGAGAAGAGCATGTATCTGGAGCATCCTTGTTGGATGGCTTTCAATATGTTTACAATACCACTGCTTGATAGATAAAATTGCAGTTTTTCTTAAAGTTTAGCTAAAAGAACCACTGGTATTCAGCAAACAGTGTAGATGCTTCAATTTGGGTTTAGAGGGTAAAATAGGATAAACAATCTTATCACATATATAGTTGTGAGCATGCGGGTTGTTACTAACGCTGCAGGCTCGTGTAGCGAGCCCGCAGCAACTGTGGCCCTCGCAAAGCCAGGGCCGCAGTTGCTGGCAAGGAGCGCCAAAGGCGCTCCTTGCGTTGGTGATAAGCACCGTAGGCGCTCATCCCTATGATTCCCTATGACTTTCGGCCCGCTAATGCAGACCCTCGCACAGCGAGGGGCCGCATTTGCGGAGGTGGAGGCTCACACGTTGGCTGCAATGAGCCGCAGGCGGTCTTACACCGGAAAATTTACGGACTTACCATCCAAAAATACGAGCCGCAGGACTTAGAAAAAAAAACATTAGGAGCTCGCAAAAATACGACCTTAACGCCCGAACCGTGCGCACATATAAACATTAAAAACACAATAAATACACACAACAATTATAAAAAGCTTACCCACAGCAAGGGGGGGGGGGAGAGGGGGGCACCTAGGACCTCTGCAAGTGAAGTTTTAAGTACAAATTCCAGAGTTTACACACACGAAAATCCCCTAAGCGAGAGAAAAAATGGCAGCCGAAAAAAACAAAAACGAGGCTACACGACCCTAAACACGCAAAACACCACCAAGCACATGCAGATTTTCAAAAAAGTGGTACAAGGTAGAAGATACACCATTAGCAAGCACCCTACATCATACACAGCCGCCTAGCACATACACATTAGTCGCCATTTTACACCACTAACTTACACAATGCGGAAGTACACAGCTACCTTAACGGCTCCCTTTCGCGCACGCAGCCTATTTACACTACTAACTGCACATATTGCTGACACTTACACCTCAGTTCCACAAAAGTGCAAACCTACGTTATATGCTTCAGGAACAGCAAAACAGATTGTCAGCTCTTCAGAACAAAGCTTCCTGCATATATTACTTCCAAATAGGTAAAGTATATTAATTTATTAATATATTAATTATTTCATTACCATATAAAAACAAAGAGACACAAAAACAAAAAAAAAACACAATAAACACCCATTCACCACGTGTCTCCACCAAACAGCATTACCTGCCTTACAATTTTATTGCCGTAATTTTTTGACGGGCAAGTCGCTTGTTAAATATAATGATGGTGATTGCTGGTAATTATTAGAAATAAACATAACTTAGTGAATACTGATAAGGCCACAAAAGGGCTATGATGTGATTTTTTGGCTACTTTGCATCTTTTCATTTCCCGAACTGCAACAGTAATTCAAAAATGTTAATCATGCATTTAAATGATGGTGTTTTAGAGATTCCCATGTAAAAACATTTTAGTAATTTATAAAACATGCTTTTTTAGATGTAAGAAAACTTTGGACTAAATTGGCCCACAGGTGGAGTGTTTTATCTAATTACATGAATGCCATCAGTATATTAGTATATATGTGGAATGGTGTGTGGCATCTCCATATATCCTTCTGTGAATCTCTACATGTGTTTGTGCCTCTCTTGCATCTATTTGCATCATATGTACAGTAACTCTATCTATTACCCAACTCTATTCGTCACTGAACATATTTAATTAACCTGTAATTATTTACAAACAGCCTTGGGAAGATTGTGTTTGTGAGCAGGACATTCTCTTATTATCAGTCAAGTCAGTTGCAACAAAACCCTATTTAATCTGAACCAAGCTCTATTTGTACTGTATTTTAATAACAGTAAGTTCTCATTAGTGTTCATGCACTAATTCAGGAAAGCAAACACAACACTGAACCAAGAGAATATCATTAGTTAATACATCAAATGTGACTGCTGTGAATTTGGAAAAAATGCTGTTATCAAATGTTTGGTTAAAACATATGTTTAATTTACTAATGGAGGTGGGTGGAAACATAAATGTCTTTTGTCTCCAATATTGTACAAATACTGAATTTAGAGTACATAGAGTTTGCTGAATCTCTGTGTGAGGTAAGATTAGCTGGGATTTCAGTAGGTATATTTTAATATGTAATTCATTTTAGCACAAATTATAACAATGCTCCTCTAATTAAAGATCACTTCTTATCAGTTTACATTTCACAGAATCATGTCGGGCATCTGGGGTTATTTATTAAACAGATTTAAAAATGCTGACCACTTTGTATGTTTTTCCATCCATTGCTTTAAATTTGTAGTATCATTTCTAAATAACATTCAGCAGTATAGAAAGTGTTCAATAAAGGTTCTAAACAAGATATAGTTTATAAATATGCATGATAGTGGTGGCTTGGAAGAAGCTGAAGGCGCTCATCACAAAGCCTGTAAATTAGATGGTGGGAGAGGCTTGTGATGAGCGCTGAAGGTGTTCATTGCGAGGCATGAAAGTGGCGGGTAGGCAGATGCAAGCATTGCATTGGGGCTTGTGATGAGTGCCTTCTGCATTCATCGCGAGGGCCATAAGGGAGACGGTGGGAGAGGCTCGCAATGAGCACCGAAGGCGCTCTTCACAAGGCACGGAATGTGAGAAGGTCGAGATTGTGTGGCAATCAGAATTGCCAGCCTTCAAATTTTATTGCCGTCATTTTTGACGGCCAAGTTGCTAGTATAAATATATTTGCCAGACACTTAAAAAGACAGAGAACAAATTTATGTATTCAATGAGTTAAAGATAAAAAGTTTAATATGCTCCGCATGCTGCAAAAGAACCTCACAGAGTTTCCAAAATGTTAGCACAACTTGTATAAATATAATAAAGCACCAAAACAAGTGTCAGTTATTAAAATCACTTTTACCAAAACTCATAACAGACCAGGTTGACGACTTAGCAAAGCAAATTTGTCAAAGAACTGTCAGGCCATAAAAACCTTAAAAATGGCAAAGCTACAGGCCAGGATGGGTACAGCAATAGCTCCTATAACATTTACCAAGATCAATTGATTCCAAAACTCCATAACTAATAATAATTTCAAGTGTTTCAAAATGGCGCACCAGGAAACCAGGAATAGATCCATCCGTCTTTGTTATTTAGCATCTATCTCATTGCAACTATTGCACTCATATGCAAATGAGCCTTTGATCCACTCAGATAGAAATTCAAGGAGACACAAGAAAGGGATGTACCCTAAACCAACTTTTATATGCATTATATAGTGAAACCTTAGCTATAGCAGTTAGAAGATACAATGATATAACTGGAATTTATGTTTTGGAAATCAAAATAAATTAGCACATTATGAAGTTGATATTATTCTTATGCTTCCAAATTTGCAATCCTTCAACTATTGAAATTTTTAAACCAATTTAGCTCTAGGTTAAAACATAAACAGAACACAATTGTACTTAACGCCAATGAAACTTAACAACCTACTCAAATTCTATTACGTAAAATGAAAGATCTAATAAAGAAATTTCCTACATAGGTTTAGAAATACCAGCCAGCCCACACAGCCTTTTTGAGGCCAATTTTCCTCCTTTAATAACAAAAAATACTAACAAGAAAGGACTAAATTCTCTAAAGCTGAATCCCATGTCATAATTACTATATTTATTTTGAACTTTACCAATTAGAGTTCTTCCAAAAACTTTCCACACAATCACATATATAGTTGTGAGCGTACGGGTCGTTGCTCACGCTTGCGCGTAGCGAGGGATGCAGTTCCCCGCAAATGCGGGTCCTCGCGAAGCGAGGGCCCGCATTTGCGGTGATGGAGCATCCCAACGTCCCCGCAAATGCGGTGCATTTGCGGAGGTGGAGGCTCAACGTCGGCTGTGTTAACACACACATACACACACACGACTTTTTAACAGAATAAACCCAACCGCCCAGCCAACAAAAACCCAACAACGTCCCCCGCAAATGCGGATCCTCGCGAAGCGAGGGTCCGCATTTGCGGTGGTGGGAGCATCCCAACATCGGCTGTGTTAACACACACATACACACACACACAACTTCATAACAAAAAAAAACTCAAAGTCGCCTCACACCCGCTTACACCCAGACACACAGACGCAAGACTTAACAAAAAAACAGTAAAAAAGGCCCTTCACACGCTCTTAACACACATACGCACGACTTAGAAACAAATACACTGCGTCGTACACGTAAAAGCTAACTGCGTATATCGGAAAAAAATACGGCAACATCGCAACAAAATACGGCCGCATCGGAAAAAAATACGGCCGCGAAAGACCCATTCCAACTGCCGCGCATCAAAACATCACAAACACAAGAAATAAACACAACAAACACATAAAAAGCTTACTTACAGCACGGGGGGGGCATCCGGCACCTCCAAAAGTTCATTTACACGTCCATTTAAGTCCAAAACAAAGAGTTTAAACGGCTGAAAATCGCCTAAGCGAGAGAAAAAATGGCCGCCGAACAAAACGAAAACGAGGCTCCAGACGTTACTACACTACACTTACTCGCAATAATGAAACTCATACTATGCGGAACGGATCACACTCATATTAAACACCATTTTAACCACTACTACGCACAAAATGGCGGATGGAACGCAAATTGTAAGCTGGAACGCAAATAGCGCATGCGTATTGCGTTCTAACGGTCTAACTTTCCAGAATGTTCTACAAGTTTATAAATACTGCCTATTTGACAGAGAAAAATACATTTCTCCTCAGGTGATGAACAGAGTGACTTCAGACATAACTGCTGCTAAAACTTGAGAAGATAATTCTTTCCTAATTTACTACTTTACATTGTGCAAATTACAACTGAGAGGTAAGCTATAATATATTACATTTTTTTATCAAGACAGGACATCAAAAAAAAAAATTAAATAAGAAAAAGAGGTTTATGTATACTGACATGTGACACGCACATATATGCGTATAATGTATACTGACATGTGACACGCACATTTATGTGTATAATGTATACTGACATGTGACACGCACATTTATGCGTATAATGTATAGTGACATGTGACACGCACATTTATGTGTATAATGTATAGTGACATGTGACACGCACATTTATGTGTATTGCCCCTGCAACAAAATTATCTTAAAACAAACTAATTAAACAACTACATTTAAATTACATTAGAAAAAAATAAGTTGGGACTATTAAAATATGAGTCATGTATACTGATATGTGACACGCACATATATGTGTATCATCTATAGTCACATGTCACACACACATTTATGTATGTTGGCCAAAAATAAAAATAAGGTTAATTTAACAATTAAAATATGATTCATGTATAGTGATATGTCACACGCACACAAAAAAATTACTTTCAACTATGGAAATGTGCTTCATGTATGTGACATATGTGTGTAGCCCCCACCAAAAAATAATGTTAATTGAAAATAATTACATAAGTATATTTCAATGAAATTAATTTACTGCAATTCAATAGATCACCTAAAGCTCAATCTTTCTACTTTATTTAATATTCAAACAGACTCTGCATCAACAGCGTCTCTCAACAATTTGCACCGTGCATTGTGAAGCACAATCCCTTTTAAAGAACACCAACAAAGAAGAAGTGGTAAGATACAAAAATACTTTAAATGCTGAAAAGGCCATGCTTTGTTAAATACAAATAAAAAATTCTATAATTCACTATTTCACTTTATTTTTCAAACAGACACTACAAGAAGACCGGCGGATTAAGATTGGCAGGAGGGGACCCTCTGTCATTCCACACTTCAATCAAGGTAAAGTATTAAGTATAAAAAAGAACCGAACCATGAGCCTTATTCAATTGTGAGTTGGTCAATTGAATAGGGCTCTATATAAGCACATAACAGATTTTTTAGACAGACATTTTTAGTTACTGAACTTCGATACTAAATCAAGGTCTTCACTAACTCAAAACTTCTGTCAAAAAATATTTTATGTGCTTATATAGAGCCCTATTCAATTGGTCAAAACGCAATTGATTCAGGACCTAAATATGTTTAATGGCCGAGGGCCTCATTCAAATGTGATTTGCCCATTTCAATAGGGCTCTATATAAGCACAGAGCATATTTTTGAACAGAAGTTTTTAGTTAAAAACTTCTGTAAAAAAAGATGCTCTGTGCTCATATTGAGCCAAATTCCATTGCGAAAAACCAAATTCAATGAGGCCCTCACAATATAACAAATCCAGCAACCAAAGGCCCTCATTCAATTGATATTTTGGACAATTCAATAGGGCTCGAAAGAAGCACATTTAGAACCCTATTGAATTGGCCAAACTGCAATTGAATGAGGGCCAAAGTATGCAACATATGGTACACACAAACTGGTACACACAAAACAGGATTGTAACAAACACATAGCAAACTAAATTCATATTCTTTTTGTTTAACAACCTATAACCATTAGAAAAAACACTACATAAGTATAACAAAAGTGGTGCCCATCAAAAAGGATTGTACGAAAACTCACACAAACACATAGCAAACTACATTTAAATTCTTATTTAATGTTTAACAACCTATAAGCCTTAGAAAGAAGCCTAAAAATAAGCATACCAACATTGGTGCGCACCAAACAGGATTGTATGAAAACTCACACAAACACATAGCAAACTACATTTAGATTCTTATTTTATGTTTAACAACCTATTAGCATTACAAAACAACATTAATAAGCATACCAACAGTGGTGCGCACCAAAAAGGATTGTATGAAAACTCACACAAACACATAGCAAACTACATTTACATTCTTATTTTATGTTTAACAACCTATAAGCATTACAAAACAACATTAATAAGCATACCAACAGTGGTGCGCACCAAAAAGGATTGTATGAAAACTCACACAAACACATAGCAAACTACATTTACATTCTTATTTTATGTTTAACAACCTATAAGCATTACAAAACAACATTAATAAGCATACCAACAGTGGTGCGCACCAAACAGGATTGTATGAAAACTCACACAAACACATAGCAAACTACATTTAGATTCTTATTTTATGTTTAACAACCTATAAGCCTTAGAAAGAAGCATAAATAAGCATAACAACAGTGGTGGGCACCAAACAGGATTGTACGAAAACTCACACAAACACATAGCAAACTACATTTATATTCTTAATTTTATGTTTAAGAACCTATAAGCCTTAGAAAGAAGCCTAAATAAGCATACCAACAGTGGTGCGCACCAAACAGGATTGTACGAAAACTCACACAAACACATACCAAACTACATTTATATTCTTATTTTATGTTTAACAATCTATAAGCCTTAGAAAAAGGCCTAAATAAGCATACCAAAAGTGGTGGGCACCAAACGGGATTGTAGAAAAACACAGAAATAATGTCATTTTTTAGTTCATACAAATACATTCAAATACAATTACATTTTCATTTTTATTTTATAACAGATACTGCGTCAAGAACATCGGACCAGGAGTTTCAACTGAGGACCAGGCCAGCAGACGAGGACTTTCAACAGAGGACCAGACCATTGGACGAGGACTTTCAACAGAGGACTACACCATCGGACGAGGACTTTCAACAGAGGACTACACCATCGGACGAGGACTTTCAACAGAGGACCAGACGATTGGACGAGGACTTTCAACACAGGACCAGACCATCAGACGAAGGCTTTCAACACAGGACCAACAAAGATTCTGCTTCAAATCAAACTTCAACCAAGGTACAGTATAACAAGTAAAAAAAGAGAAAAATTAATTAATATTGTTCTTTAATGTTTAACCACCTATAAGCCTTAGAAAAAAGCCTACAGAAGCATACCAAAATTGCGGCGCACCAAAAAGGATTGTAGAAAAACACAGAAATAATGGCATTTTTTCATTAATACAAAGACATTCAAATAACATAACATTTTCATTTTTATTTTATAACAGATACTGCGTCAAGAACATCGGAACAGGAGTTGGAACTGAGGACCACACCAGAGGACGAGGACTTTCAACAGAGGACTACACCATCGGACGAGGACTTTCAACACAGGACCAGACCATCGGACGAAGGCTTTCAACACAGGACCAACAAAGAATTTTGCTTGAAATCAAACTTCAACCAAGGTACAGTATCAAAAGTAATATCTATCATCTATCTCTTATTTGTCTTTTAGGGCCAATAATCTTTAACAGTAAATACAAACTTCAATGTAAACTTAAAAAATAAATTGGCATAGTCCAAAAAAGTCTAAAAACACAGAATCTATACAATTTGTCATTGTAACATTCCAGTCCTAAACCCTAATTTAATTGCCATTTGACAAATTGAATAGTGCTGTAAATAAGAACATAACATCTTTTTGAAAATACCTTTTTAGTTACTGAAACACTTGCTTTTGGATACATGTTTAATAAATAAAAACTTCTTTAAATAATTATCTGATGGCCTTATTTAGACTTTTATTCAATTGACCGCACTGAAATTGATTAAGTATAAAATGTTAACACACTATTGATAACTATTTGTCATGAAAAACAACTTAACATCTCAAAATAAACTAATGGTACATTATTTTATTTTTACAGATTAACATGGCTGATAACGAGAGTAAACAAGAAAAGAAAAGACGCCAAGCTAGAGAACGACGACAGAGAGCAGACAGACAGCAGACACCGGAGAAGAAGGAAATTCGACGAGAAAAAGAACGCAAAAGAATTGCAAGCAAAAGACTGTCACTTGCAGAAATTAAAGATATGTCAAAAAAAGCAACAAAGAAAATAAAGCATTTACAACCTGTTGCTCAAACATCAGATGACATTTTACCAGAAAAAATACAAGAGATACCCAAAAAAGCAACAAAGAAAACAAAGCATTTAGAACCGTTTCATGAAACATTACATGACATTTTACCTCAAACAATACAACATATACCAAGAAAAGCAACGAAAAAAACAAAACATTTAGAACCTGTTGTTGAAACATTATATGACATTTCACCTGATGAATATGAAAGTCAAAATCCTATATGCTTTGCAAATTGTCCTCTACTCAAGTCTTTAGCAGTAGAGGTTCATAGTTGTGGGGACATGACTACTCAATGTCAGTTTTGTGAGGCTTATTATTTTAAACAGGAGAGACCCAGAGATGGACAATTTATTAGTTGTTGTCAAAAAGGCAAGTTCAAACTTCCAGAAAGGAAAGAATTTCCAATTTATTTACAAAATATTATGACTGAACCTACTTTTCCAAACTACAAAAATTTAAAGACAAACATAAGATCCTACAATAGTGCCATATCCTTTGCATCCATGGGGGCAACATTAGCTGCTAATGTACCAGGACATGGTCCTTACTGTTTTAAAGTCCAAGGACAAATTTATCATCGCACTTCCCATTTACATCCAGAGGAAGGAAATAAAAGAAAATTCGCTCAACTATATGTCCTAGATACAATGGAAGCTGTTGACCAACGTATGCAGATGGAAGAAAATAAAAAATGCTTACCCACTGTTTTCATAGAGCTAAATAACATTATGGACAACAATCCCTACAGTAAAGCTTATAAAAAATTGGCAGAAGTAGAAAATGAACAACTACTTCATGCACAAACACATCAATTACCAATGCCGAAGGTTAATATGGTGCTTAAAAGAGACAGACATACTGATAAACGTCGTTATAACTTGCCAACATCAAATGAGGTTGCAATGGTGTTTCAGAATGATGAAGGAGAACCACCATTTCAAAGAGACATTCGAATATATCCTAGAAATGAGGACCAACCGTTTATTAACATGAGTATCTTAAGTCCAAATTTAGATCCAATGACATATCCCATCTTTTTCCCACATGGAGAAGCAGGTTGGCAACCAAAATTAACTCTTCCCAGTTACCCAAATGCTAAAGCCAGAATCCGAAATAATGTTTCTATGCTTGAATTTAAAGTAGCTCAAATTGCCATTCGCAATGTATTTAATCCAATTTTATGTGGTGGGAAACTAACACAACAATGGATTATTGATTCATATTTGCAAGTTGAGGCAAATAATTTAAACTTTATCAAATATCAACAAGATAAACTCCGTGTAGAACAATATTCTGGATTAATGGACTATGTTGCTGACGTGGCTACAAGCAGAGACATGACAGCTGGCAAAGCCATCATTTTACCATCTTCCTTTTAAGGATCTCCTCGGAATATGAGAAAAAGATACAATGATGCTATGGCTATTGTCACTAAATTTGGCAAACCCGATTTATTTGTGACATTTACATGTAATCCACAATGGCCAGAAATCACACAAAATCTACTTCTTGGACAAAGTGCTTCTGATCGACCAGATTTAGTAGCCAGAGTTTTTAAGATTAAATTAAATGAATTAATACGTGACTTCACTATAAATCAGTTATTTGGCAAATGTCTTGCTTATGTATATACCATTGAATTTAAAAAAAGAGGCCTTCCACATGCACATCTTCTAATAATACTTCAAGAAAAAGATAAATTAGATACTTCAGACAAAGTGGATGCAGTCATTGTTGCTGAACTACCAGATCCAGAACTATATGGTAGACTATATGAGATTGTTACTCATCGCATGATTCATGGACCCTGTGGTGACCTTAATCCACAATCACCATGTATGGAAAATAATAAATGTTCCAAAGAATTTCCAAAAGATTATAGAGACAAAACCTATGCCAATTGTGATGGATATCCACTTTATAAAAGAAGAGAAGGAGATAGTGCCATTATTCGTGGAAAAAAAGTGGACAATAGATATGTAGTACCCTACAATCCACATTTACTCATGAAGTACAACACCCACATCAACGTAGAAGCCTGCACTTCCATCAAATCCATTAAATATGTCTACAAATATATTTACAAAGGTTACGATGCAGCTACTGTAGTCGTCAAAAGTGCAGACAACCCTGAAAGTAGTGAGTTAGTACATGATGAACTTGCATCTCATGTAGATGCTCGCTATGTCAGTGCGCCAGAAGCTATGTGGCAGCTTTTAAAATTTGAAATGCATGATAGATCACATGCAGTATATAGGTTAGCAGTACATTTGCCACAACGACATTTAGTCTATTTCCATGCTGGAAATGAAATGAATGCATTGGCCCAAAGTGAAGATCGTCACACTACACTAACTGCATGGTTTGCATTAAATTCCACTGATGCTGAAGCAACACAATACTTATATATTGAAATTCCATATCACTATGTTTTTGTGAATGGATTATGGAGACCAAGAAAAACCAGAGGCAATAAAATTATTCCAAGAATTTACACAGTCAGTCCAAGAGATGTTGAACGTTTTTGCTTACGGATATTACTTTTAAATGTTCCTGGAGCACAAAGTTTTGAACACTTAAGAACTGTTAATGACATTGTATATGAATCCTTCCATTTAGCTGCAAGACATAGAAACTTACTCGCTGATGATACAGAGTGGGAAAGATGTTTAGAAGAAGCAGCACAATGTCAAATGCCACGACAGATGAGAGAACAATTTGCTTTTATTTGTATCTTCTCAAATGCTCCAAATGCATTAGCTTTGTGGGAGACTTTTAAAAGTAATATGGCTGAAGACTTTATGCGACGATACAATGAACCCATTGCACACTTAAAAGCGTTAATGGAAATCCAAGAAGTCTTTTTAACTCATGGATTAAGTTGTGCAAGTTTTAATTTGCCTGATCCAGGTCTTATAGATGACATTAACTTTGAAGACTATGACATTCAACTACAAGCAGAAAGAACAGAAGAAAGACTTGCAACTTTAAATACACTACAATTGCAAGCATTTCATGCCATTAAAAATGCTATAGATGATGACATGGTGACAGAGCGTTATTTCTATCTTGATGGACCTGGCGGATCAGGAAAAACATATTTGTACAATTTATTAATGAGTTCAGTACGAGCACAAGGAAAAATAGCAATGGCGTTTGCCACTACTGGAATTGCTGCACTTTTATTAGAAGGTGGAAGAACTGTTCATAGTGGATTTAAACTGCCAGTGCCTATTTTAGAAAATTCTGTGTCAGATATTCGCATGACATCCTTACAAGCAAAGAAATTGAAGAAATGTAAATTAATTATAATAGATGAGGCCACAATGATGTCATGCTATGCCCTCCAATGTATTGACCGTTTGCTTCGTGAAGTCATGGATAATATTTTTCCATTTGGTGGAAAGGTAATGTTGTTGGGTGGCGATTTTAGACAAACATTACCTGTCGTTGTACATGGAAATCGAACTGACATTATCGAAACATGTATAAAGTCAAGTACAGTATGGAAACATTTTACCCATCTTCAACTGCAACAAAATATGAGATCAGAAGGCCAAACTGATTTCAATGATTGGCTTATTAAAATTGGAGAAGGCAGAACAGAAAAAATACTACATTTACCTGACGACACTGTAGAGATCCCACCTCATATGATTTGTCAACAAGATATTATATCGGCTATATTTGAAGGGAGCATAAATAACGAAGAATATTCCGAGCTTGCCAACCAAGTCATACTGACGTGTAAAAATAAAGATGCATTAATCCTCAATAATGAAATCTTAAAAAAAATTAATGCATCACAAAGAAATTATCACAGTGCTGATTCTGTACTTGCTGATGACAATGAAAGTCAGGCTAACTTTTCGACTGAATTCATAAACTCTTTAAATCCTTCTGGAATGCCACCACATATTTTGCAGCTAAAGAAAGGTGCAATTATCATGTTACTGCGAAATATGAACCCCAAAAAAGGCCTATGCAATGGCACAAGATTAATTGTTCAACAATTAAAGGACCATTTTATAGATGCTGAAATTTTATCTGGGACCCATAAAGGAGAGAGAGTTTTCATACCAAGAATAGATTTAGCACCAAGTGAAAGTAGTCTCCCTTTTATACTTCAAAGAAGACAATTTCCCATTATTATGGCATTTGCCATGACCATTATTAAATCACAAGGTCAAACTTTCAAATCTGTGGGTATTTTCTTGGAAGAACCAGTTTTTGCACATGGTCAATTGTACGTTGCGTTGTCACGGTGCAAAAATCCACAGGCTATTAAAGTTTACATTGAAAACAATGAAAGTCAAGGTGATTTATTAGAAGATGGACGTATTTTTACTAAAAACATTGTCTACTATGAAGTACTATAGCTTTGAAGGATACAAATTAAAGATGCCAAGATTTTTTAAAAGCATTGCAAAATACATAACAATTGGTTGTTTAATTCAGTCATAATTAATGGAAGTCATGTTTATGAATGATTCGCCTCACAAAATACTTGCCTTGCATTGTTAGTAAAAATTATGTTAAAATGTTAAGTCACTATGTTAATGTTTCTAATGTTACAAGTTTAAAAAATATATTTTCAAAATATTTCATTCAACAGATTACAAAGTGGATGTTAAGAGGTCAAGCACCTTTTAAGTCACAATGTAAATATTGTCTGTTATCTTAAGATTACTACCTACATTAATGTTTATCGCCAGTTTATGTGCTCAGTAATAAATTACTTTAATTACGTACGTTTTAAGAAGAGTTTTACTGTATGCCTTCCTCTACATTCAATGTATATTCAAGTTAACAATTATTGTGATAGAAATTGAATTTTAATACTGATTAATTTAAATGTCAATTGTTTTTACATTCAAATGTTAATACTTTTAATAAAAAATTAGGTTACAAAATGTATTCACGATTTTCCTGATTATAATGTTCAAAATTATACCAATGTTTTGTCAACTTCTAAACTTACATAAAAAATAAAGTTCATGTTTAAAAATATATACTTTGAAGGTTATTGCTTACATATATTTTAAACTTCATGTTAAAATTTGCGACGTTTAAAGAAGGCTTTTTACTTTTTGCTTTCCTATCCATTCAATGTATATTAAAGTTAACAATTCTTCAGATACTAATTACATTTTAAAAAACCATTACATCAACATTTTACAAAAATACACGTTCATATTAAAATACTTACAAGTGTCAAAAATATATGTTAATAACTAAACAACTTGACAAACATATACATCACATTGCCGTCATTTTTTGACGGGCAAGTCGCTAGTTTATATTATAATAGTCAGAATTAATCAAAACGCACTTCAAATATATAAAAATCTGCTTGGACTATCAGCTCGAAATATAAAACACTAGTATTTAGCAGCAAGATGTACACAACTGATACAATGGCACCAAGCCACCTTTATCATGGATAAAAATATTGCAATAATTATATTTTCCTATAGAATATAAAAAAATGATATGGTTAAGTGTGTCTAAAAGGCTGAACAACATAAAAAATACATCCCAATCAATCATTACCTATACATATGGGAACAAATATAAAAGTATATAAATACATAGAAAGAAAATTATATTTCATGCTTATTTCATATCATAAGAAAAGGTGGTTTAATGACTTTTCAAGAAGTTAAAACACATGATTTATATGACTGGCAGATGGCACTACATTCAAGTAAAACATTATATACAAACAAAAAATACAAAAAAAATAAAGCTTCTTACAAACTTAATATTTTGAAGAGCCAATGTGTCCAACTAGATAACATGCTTAACAATTGAAATGTAAATAGTGCATTAACATATACACACAAATTAAACTATATTATAAATAGAAAAATAGATAATGAAACATAGCAAAAAATCGGTTAGGAATGCCAGAGCATCAAGAAATATTCATACTAAATAACTAACTATAAAATAGTATAGTTTTGGTAGAGAATCCCAATCATAATAAATAAGTACAAGCTACACATCCCACCATGTTTCAGAGGATGTAATGAATTGGGCACTGTTGTGACCTGATGTGGATAAGCATGTAATATATTACTGAGGTACCTGCTTCTCTTTCTTTCTCAAAATAGTATAATCCAGTCTGCCCTAAAGGAATGCCTTTCCTCAGCCAGTACAAGATGGGCATGACACCCTTGGGCTTTGTTGTTTCCATCCCTGTGATTATCATGGTTCCTCTCATTTGATCTTTCTAGGGACTGCAGACCCTCATCACTAGTGAATACCCCTAGTGTCTGTGTGTTTTGGGCAATGTGTGTCAAACTCCTTGTTATATCGATTATATTCCTGTTAAACATGCCTGTGGTTAATATATATTTGTGTATATGTATTTTTGTGTAGTTTTGTAACTCATATACTGTGATTCAAATGTTTCAAGGTCCATTGTGAAACTAACATAATGGGGCAATAGCACTGAAGACCTTTTTGTTCTACCATGAGCCTTATTCAACTGAGCAATCGTAAGTTACTGGAGCCCGTAAGTGAGGTCGTAAATTAATTTGCTATTCAATTGGTGTCTTTTTGCAGGCTCTGGACAGTTTACGGGTTACGCCTTGAAAACTTTGCGATGGTTAAACCCAGAACTGACAGCCTCCCGAAGCCTTTGATCTTTCACTCTTATCCCTAACACCCCTTACCCTAACCCTAACACCCCTCACACTTATCCCTAACACCCCTTACCCTAACCCTAACACCCCTCACAAGAGTTATGATTGATAAAATCGGAAATCGCTATTCAATTGCTCCAATTCCCCAAGCCCGCAAATGGTTTCACACCTGTAAACTCCAAATGTAGAAGAATATCCTACGAGTGCTAGAGAGGACCCTCAAGGGGGGTTAACCCCTGTTCGTACCACTGTAAATGCAAATAAAAAATCAACACTGCACTGTAAACGGAGAAAACAATGAAAGACATTAGAATTAATTGCACAACAGTCTCAAGCTCGCAAATTGGCATTAAAATAAATGTATTTTTATGTGTCATGTCGGGGTTATATAGATCTCTGGAATCAATGAGTTAATACATACCAGGCCACCCATATGGACAAGAACAGTATTGGAATTCATGTTTCGAATTTCGTATTTTGAGGATTTGCAAGTCCCATCGCATATCGGACTAAACCTAATTGATTAACATGTAACCTCTATGTTTTACTGACGTAATGATGATTACGGTCTCATTGTCTATTGGCTGTCTCGAAATTGGAGGATGCGGTCTTGCTTATTTGATCATATTCCCGCCCTGAACTGCTACGGACGACTGCATGGTTTACGGAGTCAGCTTTTGGCCTGTAACTTGTGGGCTCCTTCAATTGAATAACACCAGAATCAGAGATGAATGCGAGCCCGCAGCATGCATGCAGACATACAGCATGTGTACGTGAGATGCAAGGTTGCAATTGAAACGGGCTCCATGTGTGCAAGTCCTTGTGTGTTTTAATAAAGTGCATCACCCCTTTTGAAAGTATACAAGAATGTCAGCTGTTTTTCTGAGGGGTGGGGTAGAGCTTTCTAATCACTTTGATCCAGTCTAGCTACCAAGACATTCTGCATCCAGAACTACATCCCTGCTTTCCACAGATCCAGAATCCCTAGCACCGATACACAGAACCCCGCAGAGGAGAAGACCTAACTGGTGTCACACCTTGTCCAGGCATTCATTCATATATATGGGTATGCCCTAAAATTCAAACATTTTGAAGATCAGTACAAGATATAATAAAATATATGTCAGCTTATGAATTATAGTTGGACCCAGTAATAATGTTACTAAATGGGCCTTTGGAATTTATATGGAGAGATGGACAAAAACTAATTATCCAAATATTAACTGTGGACAGAACTGTTATAGCGGGTCACTTGCTATAAAAACAAACATCAAGTATTAACTAATTAGAAAATATAGTCATTCCAAATTGTCGAAAATTACTTATGCTATGTTGGAACAGGAAAATCAATTTCACAGTATTTGAAAACAATGGCCAGGGAATAATTTATATTTCACAACATTTTGATAATAATCTTTTCATTTTATGTAAGGCTAAAATAAAGAAACAGAGATTGAGCTAAAGAACCTGAAAAGGTGTGACTTTATAAGTTATGTCATGTAATGCACAACAACATTTAATTGGTTTGTGCTGTTTTATGTTATTGTTATGTATTATTATTTACTAGCAACTTGCCTGTCAAAAAATTACGGCAATAAAATGTGAAGCCATGGTAATGCTGTTTACCACGGAATGTGAGGTTGTGGCCCCTCAGAGCACCTTGCTAGCCCGCAATTATGACAACTATATATGTGATTTTTATGATTTGTAGGTAATACAAAATATACAAAAAAGAACAGAGAAAAAAGATCTGACAATATTTATGTTTAATAAAAGTCACAAGCTTAATGATAATGATTTTCACATCCTTATATTTATGTATAAGCACATAGTACTGCTCTTTCTATAATGCTTGTATAATCAAATGTGTACACTGAAGAGCTGCTTGCATGCTTCCAGCTAAAAAAAGAATATAACTAATTAGTATAATACATCACAATATCCATTGTCTGCTCTAATTTCCAACTAACATCACTGGTTAACACTATTAAAGTCAGTCAATTCACGTCATCCAAGTGAATTCCCATTTGTTATGTTTAGTACTTACATAGTACCTAACCAACATTAAACTAAACAGTTGGCGGTCCCTGGAGAAGAATAATGATGAGATATAACTGTTTTTTTTAACCTTATTATTTGTAGTCTGAATACATTTTGTACAATATATAAATTACTTAAAAATCCATCTTCTGGTGTAAAAGAAAAACATCTCATAGATGTGTAGCTGTCATTGTGCTTCTGTGTAGGTGTTAGCAGACATTGAAAGAGAAGTTGGATAATTGTTTTGAAACATCTCGTGACTCCTTATTTCTATAAGAATGGAGCAGAGAGACTTTCTAATCATTACTAGTCTATATGCTTTCTTGCAGGGATGTTCTACAATATCAAGCGGTTAAGATGCCCTTACTGTACTGGACTAAAATAGAACTGTTAGATTGCAAGGAAGGTCATTTACCAGCAAGAATTCACTGTAAATAACAGCAAGTAAAAACAAATTGCAGTGGTATAGCTGGGAGTGAGAAAGAGATTGTAACAACAATATATTTGAGTTAGATATGCATAGTTTCTATTAAATATATTCTGTTGAGCTTATTATTCATTTAACAATATATTTTTTTCTATACTTAATAATTCTTGAGCTACTCTTCAGTTTCTTTGAGTGGCATAATATGCTTGTTAGTGGCATAACATGCTAATTAGTGACATGACTTGCTAATTATATGAAGGGGGGGCTCACCACCTCCTAGTGAAAACCACTATAGTTTGCAAATGTGACAAATGGCTGATATATAGATTTAATCCTCATCTGTATTACCCTCTTATATTGTATTTATTAGGTATATCTAGCATGTTTCAACAAGTCCAAAGTCTGGTGCACTTTGTGGTCCTGATTCCTTCTGCAATTCTGCACTCCTCAAGCCAAATGATGGTGTGGATTACTCTGTTATTTCTGCGTTGGTTTATTGTTGTACAGTATATACAGTATCTCACAAAAGTAAGTACACCCCTTACATTTTTGTAAATATTTTATTATATCTTTTCATGTGACAAGACAAGAAATGACACTCTGCTACAATGTAAAGTAGTAAGTGTACAGCCTGTATAACAGTGTAAATTTGCTGTCCCCTCAAAATAACTCAACACACAGCCATCAATATCTAAACCGTTGGCAACAAAAGTGAGTACACCCCTAAGTAGAAATGTCCATATCGGGCCCAAAGTGTCAATATTTTGTGTGGCCACCATTGTTTCCAGCACTGCATTTACCCTCATGGGCATGGAGTTCATCAGAGCTTCACAGGCTGCCACTGGAGTCCTCTTCCACTCCTCCATGATGACATCATGAAGCTGGTGGATGTTAAGAGAGCTTGCACTCCCCCACCTTCCATTTGAGGATGCCTCATAGATGCTCTATAGGGTTTAGGTCTGGTGACATGCTTGGCCAGTCTTTAACTTCAGCTTCTTTAGCAAGGCAGTGGTCGTCTTGGAGGTGGGGTCGTTATCATGTTGGAATATTGCACTGCGGCCCAGTCTCCAAAGGGAGGGAATCATGCTCTGCTTCAGTATGTCACATTACATGTTGGCATTCATGGTTCCCTCAATGAACTGTTATGGCTCCCTCAATGAACTGCTGGCACTCATGCAGGCCCATGCCAAACATATATACACATATGTCTATATGTGTATATATGTTTTCTATAATATGTTATGTTGATTCCCCCTATATGCATTTATCTGCTGATGTCAGATGCTGCCTCCACTCTCTCTCTGCATCGCTGTTTACGTTCAAACTGAAGGTTTCATCTCATATCAGTGTTTTTGTGTTCTTTTTTTGTGCACTATCCATTTATCTGTCATTTAGGGTTTATTTCAACTACCTTTCCTCAGTATAGATGTATACTTTTGGTGGTGGGAGTGTCATGGCCTGGGCCTGCATGAGTGCTGCCGGCACTGAGGAGCTATCACACAGCTGTATTTCTCAGAATTCTGGACATGAAACAAGTTTGTTTTAGACATTCAAATGTGAACACAAATGTACTATTTATATACTGTACTACTTTACGGTGGAGGACTTCTATCGCTCTTTTGCCCACCATATATTAAATGTTTGTTGTGGTGAACTATCTACTGATAAGGTCCACAACACCTTATGAGTAGTGATATCGAAAACATAAAATTTTCGGCTCGTGAACCGCGAACGCGAACCGCCGCAAATGTTCGCGAACCGGCGAACCCGGCGAACCGCCATAGACTTCAATGGGCAGACGGATTTTAAAACCCACAGGGACTCTTTCTGGCCACAATAGTTGACTCGCGTAAAGGTGTAAATTACATCATAAATTTCAGTCCATTCACTTAGAAATCCAAACGACAATAAAGAAAAAGAAAAAAGAAATAGAAAGAAACAAAGGAAAAAGGAAGAATACAGCCTTTTCGGCTTATAACATATCTTTGATTAATGTTAGAGCAGAAACCGGTGTAAACAGATTTAGCATGTGTACTTATTTCCCCCCTCTCTTCCCTTCCTTCCCCTTCTCCTTTTCCTTTCTTCCCCTTCCCTCTCGCCTTAAATCAAGATTGGGAGTGTCGTTATTGTGGAAATTTCCGCGTGTTATATTATCCACTCCAATCTTCTTTCAAACACTACATTCACTCTAACACATAACATTCATTCTAGCCGAGGTGGTAGGGGGAGAACGAGAAAGTCAGGAAGAGGTTGAGCCCAGGGGGGAGAATCTAATGAGTTAGCAAGACTACAACGTTAGAGATTTAGTTAAAGAAGAGTCCCAAATAGACCATTTATAGGGATCTATATTTATACGTAATTCAGAGTTGAAGTCTCTCTCCAATTCCCGATTCCTATCTACCGTGGTCAAAATTTCGGATAATTTAGGGAGAGATGTATTCTTCCAATTTCTGGCAATAGCGGTTTTGACAACTATAAAGATTTGGGTCATAAACCCTATACTTTTAGTTGACATTTTAACGGGAAACAAATTGAACAATGCTATTTGCGGAGAGGCTGTAATATTTGTATTCAATTTGTTAGATACATATTCGAAACAGTCCTCCCAGAGTGAGAGAGAAATAGGACAGTTCCACCATATATGATACATATCTGCTAGGTTTCCACAGTTCCTCCAGCATAGTTTGGTTTCTGGGTTAAAAGTTATCGAGTATATTTTAGAAGGAACCCAGTACCATTTATTTAAAATTTTAAATTGAATTTCTCTTTGATTAACATTTTTCACAAACCTGTTTAGAGATGTCAAGGCCTGTCGCCAAGTTTCTTTTGACAACTGAATATGCATGTCTTTTGCCCAGCTTTCCATCGGGTTAGTTATATCTCCCTGGATTTGGGTATGAAGAATTTCATTACATTTTGATATCAAATGTTTAAAGTTTTGAGACTCTATCAGAGTAATCAAGTTATCAGAGCTAGTTGAGTTATTAGACTTGATTCTATGACTCAAAATCTGTGATAGTTTGTACAAAGTAAACCATATTTTGTTTGAGATGTTGTATTTCTTTTTTAACATGTCGAAGTCTAGTATTTTTCCTTTATATTTATCTACTATGTGGCCCAATAAGTATATCCCCTTCTCTTTCCACTCTGGTTCCAGAAGGATTTGGTTTAGAGATGTTATCGTTGTCAAGGGAGTAAGATAGCTATAAGTCTCTAAGAGTTTGAATTTCTTATTCATTCTTATCCAGTCCTTTACCATATCGATTAAAATAGTTGCGTTAGGGTTAATATGGGGGATAGCTAGATTTGGAAGGTAGAAAAGGGCATTTAGGTCAATAGAGGGTAACATATCTCTCAATTCTTGGTTTACAGGGTAGTTTGTTGAAGATTGGGTCCATTTTAAATATTGTGCTAATTTAATTGCTTCCTGGTAATGAGAAATCATGGGATACGCAATTCCTCCTTTGTTAAATTTTCTGCACATTATTTCTCGTTTTACTCTTATCTGGCCCTTCTTGTTAATGTATCTGTCTATCAGCTTCTGGAATTTACTCAGCCAATGACTATTAATTGAGAAAGGGAATGATCTTAACACATAATTAATTTTGGGTAAGAGAGACATTTTTACAGAAGCGATTCTACCAGAGAAGGAGACAGAATTTCTCGGCCAATTCTCAATGAGGTCTTTAGAAGTTTTATACAAACTATTCAAATTTGAGTCTTGCATAATTTTAAAATCCAAGTTAAACTTAATACCTAAGGCCCTCATTCAATTGCGATTTGGCCAATTGAATAGGGCTCTAAATAAGCACATAGCATATTTTTTTTAAAGAAGTTTTTAGTTAGTGAAAATCTTGTTTTTGGATAGATATTTACTAACTAAAAACTTCTTTAAATAAAATATGTTATGTGCTTATTTAGACCCCTATTCAATTGGCCAAGTTGCAATTGAATGAGGGCCCATGTGTGTAAATCCTTTTGTATGGACTAGATGATATTTATCCAAAAGATGTTCATCGTCTTTTCTATCCAAATTAATACTCAAGGCTTCTGATTTTCCCATATTTAGTTTATAATTCGATACTTTGCTATAGTTCTCTATTATTTCCATTAAGACTTTCATAGATTTAAGTGGATGCTCCATATAAACCACCACATCGTCAGCAAAAAGGGAGATTTTATATTCATTTTTGCCTATTATGATCCCTTTAAAGTTTGAGGAATTTCTTATTGCTATTGCCAAGGGTTCTAGAGTCAAGGCAAATAAGATTGGCGACAACGGACACCCTTGACGGGTGCCATTTGATATCTCAAAGTAGTCCGACTGCACCCCCTTGCCCAATACTGATGCCGAAGGGGCATTGTATAAGGCTGCTATGGCCTTCGAGGCAAAGGCTTCAAACCTGTATCTAAGAAGGGTCTGCATCATGAAGTCCCACCCTACCCTATCAAATGCTTTTTCGGCATCCCTTGATAGGAATAGGGTGGGAGTGCCTTTGTTCTTCGCTAGGTTGATTAGGTGAATCATTTTGTGTAAGTTGTCGGAACCTTGCCTCTCTGCGACAAAACCTGTTTGATCCGAGTTTATTAGTTTTTTGGAAATTTCTGTGAGTCTTAAGGCCAGAATTTTCGCATATATTTTGGTGTCAATGTTCATAAGCGAGATTGGTCGAAAATCTTTACAGGTATGTGCTTCCAAGTTTTGTTTCGGAATAGTTATAATATTTGCTCTAAGCATCTCTGGGGGAAATTTTCCTATACTTTTGATTTCATTGAATGATAACAGTATAATTGGCAATAAGCAGTCCATAAATTTTTTATAGAATGATGTGAAAAAGCTTTCTGGGCCTGGGGTTGTATAATTCTTTAAGTTCTTGATGACTCGCCTAATTTCTACCTCTGTTAATGGACTATTCAATGCCTCCTTATCTGCTTCTGATATAGCTGGAAAATGGATTAAGTCTAAATATGACGTTATCTCTTTTGAATTGGGCATTACGAAATTATCTCCCGGACTTAAGTTATACAGAGATTGATCAAATTTGGCAAATGAGTCAGTGATTTCTTTGGGCTTAAAGATTTTCTTACCCTGGCATTCTAAGTAGAGGATTTTTTGATTTTGGTAGTGTCGTTTTTTGATCTTATTGGCAAGGTCTCTCCCTATTCGATTGTCAAAATGGAAGGATCTCTGTTGTAAGCGCCACAAACAGTTATCCAATCGTTTTTGGTTTATTTTGTTGATTTCCTTTCTTATTGAATTTATCTCGTGAATTAAAATATCGTTTATTTGTGTTTTATTAGCTTGCTCAAGCCCATACAACTTTACATATAGTGATCTTAAAGATAGTCCTCTCTGTTTAACCCGGATACTTTTAGTCTTGATAAGAATGCCTCTTATATATGCTTTCAGAGCATTCCAGATTACTATGTCCGAGGATACTGAACCCATATTGATATCTAAAAAAGATTTGATTTCCTTACTGAGAGTATCTAGACTAACCTCGTCTTCCAGGATTTTATCATCTATTTTCCAAGTCCTTCCAGAGTGAATAGTTCTTATTTCCTGTAATTGAAGGGAGATTGGAAAATTACATAGTTGATGCAGACTCTGGTTTTAATCCATAAAGGGCATAAATAACCTAACATCCCCCTCCATCATCATCCTCCCCTGTATCTCTTTACCCCCTCCCTCATCACCCTCCCCTGTGTCTCATCCCCCCTCCCTCATCATCCTCCCACCTCCCTCATCATCCTCCCCTGTATCTCTTTACCCCCTCCCTCATCATCCTCCCCTGTGTCTGTTCCCCCCTCCATCATCATCCTCCCCTGTGTCTCTTTCCCCCTCCCTCATCATCCTCCCCTGTGTCTCTTTTCCCCCTCCCTCATCATCTTCCCCTTTGTCTCTTCCTCCCTCTCCCTCATCATCCTCCCCTGTGTCTCTTTCCCCCCTTCCTCATCACCCTCCCCTGTATCTCTTTACCCCCTCCCTCATCCTCCTCCCCTGTGTCTGTTTCCCCCCTCCCTCATCATCCTCCCCCTCCCTTGATGATAAGGGGGGGGGGAGAGACACAGGGATAAGTGTGAGGGGTGTTAGGGTAAGGGGCATTAGGGATAAGGGTGAGGGGGTTAGGGTTAGGGTAAGGGGTGTTAGGGATAAGTGTGATGGGTGTTAGGGTAAGGGATGCTAGGGTTAGGTGTTAGGGTAAGGGCAGTTAGGGATAAGTGTAAGGGGGTATTAGGGTTAGGTGTTAGGTTGAGGGGTGTTAGGGATAAGTGTGAGGGGTGTTAGGGTTAGAGTGAGGGGTGTTAGGGATACGAGTGAGGGGTGTTAGGTCTTAGGGATAAGTGTGAGAATGTTAGGGTTAGGTGTTAGGTTGATGGGTGTTATGGATAAGTGTGAGGGGTGTTAGGGTTAGGGTAAGGGGTGTTAGGGATAAGTGTGAGGTGTGTTAGGGTTAGTGTGAGGGGTGTTAGGGATAAGTGTGAGGGGTGTTAGGGTTAGGTGTTAGGGTGAGGGATGTTAGGGTTAGGTGTTAGGGATAACTGTGAGGGGTGTTAGGGTTAGGGTAAGGGGTGTTAGGGATAAGTGTGAGGGGTGTTAGGGTTAGGGTGAGGGGTGTTAGGCATAAGTGTGAGGGGTGTTAGGATTAGGGTGAGGGGTGTTAGTGATAAGTTTGAGGGGTGTTAGGGTTAGGTGTTAGGGTGAGGGGTGTTAGGGATAAGTGTAAGGGGTGTTAGGGTTAGGTGTTAGGGTGAGGGATGTTAGGGTTAGATGTTAGGGATAACTGTGATGGGTGTTAGGGTTAGGGTAAGGGGTGTTAGGGATAAGTGTGAGTGGTGTTAGGTTTAGGGTGAGGGGTGTTAGGGATAAGTGTGAGGGGTGCTATGTCTTAGGGATAAGTGTGAGGATGTTAGGGTTAGGTGTTAGGTTGATGGGTGTTAGGGATAAGTGTGAGGGGTGTTAGGTTTAGGGTGAGGGGTGTTAGGGATAAGTGTGAGGGGTGCTATGTCTTAGGGATAAGTGTGAGAATGTTATGGATAAGTGTGAGGGGTGTTAGGGTTAGGGTGAGGTGTGTTAGGGATAAGTGTGAGGGGTGTTAGGGTTAGGGTGAGGGGTGTTTGGGATAAGTGTGAGGGGTGTTAGGGTTAGGTGTTAGGGTGAGGGGTGTTAGGGGTAAGTGTGAGGGGTGTTAGGGTTAGGGTGAGGGGTGTTAGGGATACGAGTGAGGGGTGTTAGGTCTTAGGGATAAGTGTGAGAATGTTAGGGTTAGGTGTTAGGGTGAGGGGTGTTAGGGATAAGTGTGAGGGGTGTTATGGTTAGGGTGAGGGGTGTTAGGGATAAGTGTGAGGGGTGTTAGGTTTTAGGGATCAGTGTGAGAATGTTAGGGTTAGGTGTTAGGTTGATGGGTGTTATGGATAAGTTTGAGGGGTGTTAGGGTTAGGGTAAGGGGTGTTAGGGATAAGTGTGAGGGGTGTTAGGGTTGGGGTGAGGGGTGTTAGGGATAAGTGTGAGGGGTGTTAGGGTTAGGTGTTAGGATGAGGGCTGTTAGGGATAAGTGTGAGGGGTGTTAGGGTTAGGGTAAGGGGTGTTAGGGATAAGTGTGAGGGGTGTTAGGGTTAGGGTGAGGGGTGTTAAGGATAAGTGTAAGGGGTGTTAGGGTGAGGCATGTTAGGAATAGGTTTGAGGGGTGTTAGGTCTTAGGGATAAGTGTGAGGGGTGTTAGGGTTAGGTGTTAGGTTGATGGGTGTTATGGATAAGTGTGAGGGGTGTTAGGGTTGGGTGCTAAGGTGAGGGGAGGATGATGATAAGGGGGGGAAGAGACACAGGGGTGTCCTTGCAGCAGAGATCAAAATAGTCCTTCAGGACTGTATTGCACACTGTGTACAGTAGCCTAGCTATGGTTTCCCCTATTGATGCAGTATCACCTACACTTAGCCTCCTCTCAGTAAGACTGCAAGTTAGTTATGATTTCAAAATGGCTGCTGTCCATGAGGTAGAAGGCTCTGGAAGGGAGTGTATGCTGCTGATTGGCTGGAATGTGTCTGCTGACTGTGACATGCAGGGTCAAAGTTTGCTCAATGATAAAGTATAGGGGAAGGGGCGAATATCGCATATGTTCGCAGTTCGCCGCGAACGCGAACATGCTATGTTCGCCGGGAATAGTCCGCCGGCGAACTATTCGCGACATCTCTACTTATGAGTAGATAGTTCACAAAAACAATCATTTAATATATAGTATGTACATGGATAGGATCCCCAGGTTGTGTATAATCCAACCTTGGCTTTACATAAAAGCTGTGTAATGCAGCAGGCATAAGCTTAAAGGAAGCCATGTTTAAAATGGTGATGGATTGAAGAGCGAGGCATTTGTGGGCACATTTGCATGTCCCTGCTCAGCTTCCCAGAGTGCAGTGTAATAACTGTATTTCTTGAAATTCTGAGCAGGAAACAAGTTTTTTTTACTTGTTTTAGACATTCAAATGTGAAGACAAATGTACTATATATATATATATATATATATATATATATACTGTATATATACACACGCGTGTGCTTATCACTAAGGTTATATGTACTGTATGTACAGTATGTATACTTCCAAGAAGTCTATTTATACGATATATACATAAATGTGATAAACATATGCATATTCTATAATGTCTTGTATTCCCTACTGTATATATTCTGAGGGATATGAGTAAAACATACTTTGGTATATCACTTACTGGATGTAAATTAATAGACCACTGGCTGGATATTATTCAATATGGTAATTTATTTTCCAAATGCAACAATGATATAAAACAATTTAAATAGAAAGGGATCTTTAGCCAGACTTGCGGCTACTTAGCCTTCCAGATAGGAGGTTCCCTTCATGGGACACAGAGACACACATTTCCATTTACAAGAAATGATTCACCTTTTTATTGCATTACAGCCTGCTCAGTGTCGTTGCAATCCGGAAACATAGTAATATATGCCAAATAGTCATTGGTTACTTTTTTTAAACTACTGATTGTATTAAAGCCGAAATATGTTTTCATTTGTTATAAATTAGGTTTTATTGGTAACCGCTGTTGTTGGTGCATCAAGAATTTATCAAGTTGCTAAAACAAAAATAATATTCAGCTACAGCATTATATTGAACTGAGAAGCAGTTTAATTGTACACTATAGAACTCTCTGTATTTTGGCCTACACAGCCAGGATATGGGTGACTAAGCGTTTTACAAAGCAAGTGGTATTGTGAAGCACACAGAAATATAGCAACATAAAGCAGTAGCAGCATTTTGCTAAAAAGTTGCTTTTTTTTATTTTTTATAAAACTGTAACTGTAAACAAATGAGTTGGCTCCAAAACCATTATATAGTCACACAGTGATTCTTTTAATTGTTCCACTTTTCAAATTATTAATAAAAGTGTTATAAAACATTTTTTTATATTTGTCAAAGTTGTGTAACTATTATAAAATCTATGAATTTCAGAACGATCATTGATATTCATAGTACTGGACTCATGAGATGCATGCATTAGCCGGGTAAAATTATAGTTAATAAACAAATAGCAGTGTGATCTTGATACAACAATTTTGCAGAATGGCCAAAATGCTAATATATCTAGAAAATTATTGTGATCAAAGACCTAATGCATTTGGTAGATATCAGACGCATATATTTGCATTTATTAAAGTAATTGCATAGAATAAAAATGACTAGCGATGGAATAGTAGCATTGATTTTGCTTCCCATGTTTAGGGAAATGTTTCATGTCTTAATTCAATAGCTGATATTACTGTTTAATATAAGACAATATGATGTACACTACTAAAACAAATATTTATAGAAACTATAGCACAAATTGTCAAAAATACGTGTGTCTATCTACTCTGGAATGTTAAAGAACCGCTATAGTTAAGATACCCCCGCCCTCACATTGTATAGCAGCTATGTAAGTCATAAATATAATGCCATTTTTGAGAATTTTATTTTGCAGACTTTTTGTATAGAACAGTCAATCATATCTGGATTTAGCACTTCCTGATAGCATGGAGCCTGATGAGTTACTTATTCCTACCTAAACATGACCAGCTACAGATAGTGTCATGTATTGTCAAATTTTTTAAATATAATACCATACATATCACAAAATTTAGATAAAATCCATCGGTTTAGACCTGATTTTGGGCTCCTCTTTCCCACTTTCCTCATGGCAGTTTCTATGACTTATTGACATCTTCATAAGGTCAGCTCTTAAATGCAATGTGTGCTGGTGAGTGTAATGCTCTGGGTATTTTTACATTTGGGTGAGATCTTTTAATGTATGCATATAACTTTGTATTAAGGAATACTACTGTTATATATATGTAATGCTTTGTCTATACAGACTAAGGTTAATAATGGCAAACTTTGTAAAAAGGATATAAAAAGGATAAATATATTTTTTTATAATTTGCCATAATATATAGTAGACTTTGCAATTTCATATATCTATAAAATAGCTACATAAAATGGCAATATATAATTTTATTGTAAATGAAAGTATGTAAAGTATATTATATCAAATAGCAAAATAACCATATAGCATAGTAATATAAACGAACATAGAATACAGTCTATTTAATAGTATAATACACACAAACAAACATACATTATATGTATACTAGCGACTTACCCATCAAAAATTACGGCATGATATAGTGTCATTGTGTTTTCTGTCTGTTTATGTACTATTTTTCTGTGTACCCTGCGTGTCTCTTTCTTTCCCCCCTCTCCCTTCCCTGTGCCTCTCCTCCCCCTCCCCTGTCTCTCCTCCCCCTCTTCCTCACCTGTGTCACCTTCCCCTTTTTAACTTCACTGTGCCTCCTTTCCCCACAAAGCAAATGTTCAGCTCAGCTCCACGCAATGCACATGCTCAGTTCACGCCGAGCATAGTGCATACGCAACCCCTACTCTCAATGCGCATTGGCGGCAAATGCATGGGCATGCGCAACCCTGTGTCTCTTCCCCCTCTCCCTCCCCTGTGTCTCTCCCCCTCTCCCTCCTCTGTGTCTCTTTCTCCCTCTCCATCCCCTGTGTATCTTTCCCCCTCTCCTCCCCTGTGTCTCTTCTCTCTCCCTATCCTGTGTCTCCTCCCCCTCTACCTTCCCTGTGCCTCCTTTCCCCCTCTCCTGTGCTTCCTTTCCCCTCTCCTGTGCCTCCTTTCCCCTTCTCCCTCTCCTTTCCTCCTCTTCCTCCCCTTTGTCTCCCCCCCTCTACCTCCCCTGTGCCTCCTTTCCCCCTCTCCTGTGCTTCCTTTCCCCCTCTCCTGTGCCTCCTTTCCCCCTCTCCCTCTCCTTTCCCCCTCTCCCTCCCCTGTGTCTCTTTTCCCCCTCTCCCTCTGTGCAATGCGCATGCGTGGTTCACGCATTGCGCATGCACAACCCCCTACACGCAATTCGCATGCTCAATCCCCTTTGCAAAATGTGTATCATATAATACCATACATGTTGGTTAAAAAATGGTTAAATTAATTAATTACAATATTATTATTCATAATCATATAAATTAAGATTATAATAATTATTCTAATCTCATCCTGAGATCTTGCCTTCTACAGATAACAAATTAATAAATACAGTATATATATTCAAGAGGCGTTACAGATTTATGGTTACAAAATGTGCATTTATTAGAACACAATACTTAATACAAATACATTAATAATACATGATAATACTATGGAAACAACATCTCTTAACTTAGCAGAAAGGTATTCTAAAGCTACCAATTATGTCCATGTGTGTGTATGAGAGTATGATACTTTACCAGGCCTTCACAGTTTAGTGAAGAGAGAAGAGCTCCAGAGAGTTGTAGATTGCAAATAGAAAGAGAGATTGCCTGGGCCTGGTATGTGCCTTTTATTCTCTATATTAGAATCCCACCCCCATACTCATATCCTTGACTTCTTACTGGTCCGTTAGGTCACATGTCGTTTACAAAGTCCCCTCACTGGTCAGCTGTCCACACAAAGGATTCCTTCGGCCACATGTAAAACTAGACATATCCGGTTCTCAAAGTTACACACACATGCGTTCAAGAATACCATATATGGTATTCTGCTAATTCTCTGGATTAAACTGTGCCAGTGAAATCCAGCGCCATTATGTGGTCATTCGGCAAATCCATCCACTACTCAGACGTGTACTCTCGAAGTGAGTGAGAAAAAGAACGAATATAGATAGCCTTTCAGCCTTATATTAAAGCTGGTAATTATTCCCTACTTCTGACCCTAGGTGTGTGTTACATCCCCCCTTTGGCAATGAAAGACACATGAACATTTTCATTCCAATAGAAGCTTAAGAAGAGTATAAGAGTGAGTATATGATTCATTTGAAAAGTTTGCTATACCCCGCTATGTGTGTGTGCTTCTGCTATTTTACTAGAGCTGTTTCAATACGTATACCATAGTACAAATGATATATACATGCTATCATGGATTTTAGATAGCAACACATGCATATCTGAACAATAATACATAATATAGACAATATTAACACAATTATGAATGGGTGTAATATAATATTTCCAAAAGCAGAACCACATGACGAGTGTTTTGAAAAGGAATTAACTCATTTCTGCCACCAGGCTGCACTTGACAGATCAGAAAATGTATGTTTAATCCTTTGGAGTACTTGCTGTTGATGGTGAAAATTTATGTGTGCCCTTTTTCCAAAATTTTGTAGGTGTTTGAGCAGTATATGATCATCTTTACGTTTCATTACCCATTTCTGCCAAGGTGTGTTGTCTGATACAATTGGTACAATCAGAGGAGACTCCAGGGTTTTATTGTAGGTTAATATCTGTGGCACTGTGAGATTAAACTGCTGTGAACTTATTCTCACCGGATAGTCTATGACACAGTAAATTCCCTGAGTAATGTGTTCCCTAGATATACAATGTTTAAACCATATGTTTATCTCATCCCTTGGTTTCAACAAAACAAAACACACCTTTCCCTGTCCTAAGGGGAATATCATATCTTGGGGTATAACTTTTTTTACAAAACCCTTAGCAGTATGAATGGTTATGCCACCATGAATCAAATACTGTTCTAACCTGATTGGGTAGACATAAGATTTTGGTGGGGAATCTCATGCAACCTTCCACATCTACTTGTTCTATGGTACCATTTACTATGAAGTTAGGAAAACTCTAATTCATGATGTAAAATATGTGATTCTGTTACTGGAGTTCCCAATTAAGTCATATGGTAGATGTTTTGGAATGTTCCCCTGGTTGGTACTAATGAATTAGCTCTACATATATTTCCCTTGCAACCCAGCCAACTGTTCACCCATAACTCTTTGTGGTTGTTGCCAACCTCCCAAAGGGGTATGGGTATTATCCATAGCTTGCGCCAGGATCTTAAAATCAGTTGATAGCTCGGTTTGCATGGAAAGACATACAAAATTCCAAGACACCAAGACACTTCCCTTAACCTCCCAATTACCCCTACCAATATCTCCTGAATATGCTGTACAGCAGGTCCCTGTATATCTATAACTGCTTTTGTCAGTCCCACTACAAGTGTATTTATGGTTTGTTGTGTGTGTAACCCTTTTGAATTTAACAAACCCTCAGACTGTAAGGTTGTAGTCAGACTGGAAATATCGATAGAATTCACAACCCCTAGACCAGTTCCTTTTATTGCCTAGATTGTCTCTCCAAAACCCACTAATGTTATTATGGCTTTTTGTCCCAACAATGTCCACAGTCCCACACCCACTTAAAGTCAGTTGATCAAAACATGGTTCTTCCAAATTGTCATTGCTCCATATCTTTGTCAATGCCTTGATCGTCTGTGTATGACTTGATCTTCTTTGTTTTGTGGAAGAGGTAGTTTGTGGTCCATCGATTTCCTGATTATTACATGTAAATATCATTGTCCATACAATCCCCAAAAACAAATGCATTACCATCTTCCTTGTTGACTTCTTGTTGCCAAATCTGAAAAGATCAAACAAGTATCAGTTCTTAGCAGAAATATCTACATCTGGGACTTCTGTCCCTTTATACAATTTACATTGGTCCACATGGACCCATTTGTGACCAGGCTGCTTTCTGTTTCTTCTGGGGTTTGATCTCATTACCTTAAGCACTGTAGAACCTAATGTATCTAGAATGACATAGGGACCCTCCCAATTTGCATCCCATAGAGAATTTTTATAACATTTTTTAATCATGATCATTCCCCCTTTTTCAAACAAAGTTTGAATTTTAGATGACACTTTACAATCAGTTGGGGCCATAATAGAAGCAGCAAAATGTAGCAGTAATCTCAACTGCTCCTGAATTTGGGAGAGATATTAGTCTCTTGACACGGCTTCTCTCAGGGGATTGGACAATTGAGGATCACCTGGGTGACCTAGAGCCATCTGTCTCCCTGTCATGAGCTCATAGGGAGAACATTTAGTAGCAGTGGCAGGTGTGGCTCTAATAGCCATTAGAACTGCTGGTAAGTGTGTAACCCAAGAATTACCATATTGTGCAAGCATTTTGGCTAACCTAGACTTAATGGTTCGATTCATGCGTTCTACTATACCCGAGGATTGTGGGTGATACAGAACATGGAATCTCGGCTGTATTCCCAGGAGGGCACAGAGACTTTGCATTATCTGTCCAGTAAAATGTGTACCTCTGTCTGACTCAATGAGTTCAGGAAAACCCCACCTTGAAAACACCTGTTCCATAATGCTTTTGCAGTAGCTTGTGCAGTGTCACGCCTAAGAGGAATAGCTTCAACCCATTTAGAAAAAAAATATCCCCAATGACTAAGGCATATCTAAGACCCCCCTTTGATAGTGGAAGTGGGCCTATAAAATCAATCTGAATAGATTTCCAGGGACCATAAGCTACTGGTACCCTCTGAAGAACCGGTCTTTGTCCTTTAGGGCGTGGATTTATCTGAGCACAGATAAGGCATTCTTGAATACACTGTTAAGCTGATGTTGCTAACTCTGGCCAAAAAAAAAATCTGTCTAAGATGGTATTCTAAGGCACTGTGATTAATGTGTCCCAAAAGAGAGTGAGTTTGCTTTGTAATTTGTATCTGTAAATGCTTTGGGACTACAAAAAAAGTTTGGCCTGTGGCTCTGTATGACTACTATAGCAAATTAACCCATCCTGAATAGAGTACCCACTAGGGAGACTTTGCTGGTTCTGTAATAAAAGAGAAATATTAGCCTACTCCCTCAGTATTCCACAGTCATCTTTATGTTGGGCTCACATGTCAGGGAAATCCACCACCAACTTCCACAGATCAGAGTGGCTACCAGTGTCTTGCCACACCCTTTCTGAAGGAACTGATATAATGGATGCCACTGGACTCAGTGAAGACTCATCTAACATAACATGCTTACTCCTTTTAGTATCCCTCCACAGTACAGTATTACACAAATCAACTATCATCCCTTCTGCACTGATACCATCATCACCCAATAAAATACTTTCTGCATTCCTACTCTGCCAAATTGTAATTTTCTTTGTCCACTCATGTCCTAATGTCAGTTACTGTTGGGTTGGGAAAAACCTGGGACTGGGATCCCCAAGTTTCATAAAAAATATTTGTTTTTCCCCATAAGGGGGACTTAGTGGCAAATCTGTTAAAGTCAGTGAAGCACCTGTGTCAATTAGTGATTTTGTGTCATGGGCTGAAATCACCCCATTAACACAGGGAAGTCCAGAATGATCCCTAAATGGACTGCAATTAGGAATCATGACTCCCAGGGATGGTGTTAGTCAGTCAGATAAGGATGTCAGAGAGGAATTATTCTCATACTGCCTCTCCTGATTCCTATCCATCCCTGCCATCATCATTCTTAAAGCTTCCTGTGCTGGCCCATACAGATTATTCCCAGGCCTGGTCTTGGGGGCATACTCCTTTCCTGTTTTATCTGGAGGTTTAGGCTCAGTCTGTCTGAAAGCACCCTTCTCATCAATCCTATCTTTTGGAGACCCTAATGTATGTTGGTGTGCCTGCCATCCCTCACCTTGCTTATGCTCCCTCATCCATCGCCTGCAATCTCTGAATCTGTGTCCAGGCTTATTACAATAATTACAAATCCCTCTGAAGGAAATTTCCAAGGGATTACATTTTCCTTCATTAGTAGTCAACTGCAATTTTGTGTGGCCCTGTGACTCCTTTCCTTAAAATGTGTTGCCGTGCTTTACCAATAATACACAACACAGCCTCCATTGTGTCTTTCTCTTCTGTCATCATTTGTATGCTAGGGTCCAAATAAGCAAATTTTCTTACTAGATACTATAACATATCTGATGGGGTCTGACCTGGGGGCACTCTATGTGTGAGTCTGCACACTTGCTCAAATTTCTAAGTCTCTGTTCCCTGTGACTAACTTAGATACAACTGTCAGCCTGTCCCCTTGTGTACCCCATTTGTCTTCTTTAAACCAATCTCTATTACTATAATTTGGACCACTAACTGGGGCCTCGAATCAAGATGCTAGACCTCCTGGAAGCCACAATTTTTACATAACGCATGCCTCTTTAGGACAAAGCATGTACTGTTTTCACAGATGACTCAAAATTAGACATATTGGACAACACATCTATCTTTGCATCATATTGTGGGAATAGGGGTTTAAACTTTATTAACTGTTTCACTATTTTATCTCGGTCTTGTCTGATTATTGCAGATGCCTGTGATGTTACAGAATTCCTCTCTCTATTTCTCTCACATGGTGTTGAATGTGAAGCATCTGGTACTTGACTTAAACTTAGTGGGTGAGATCTTACTATGTGAGGGGTTAAGTCTGGTATAGTCCTACTAAAATCAGAACTGTCCCTTACATAATTTATTTCTCTTACTTGTTGCTCTTCATCTACAAGATGTAATCCACCCTCTTCCTCTGCTGATGTACAAGCTGGCTCATTACTATCAATTACTGTCAATTGGATGTTGTTGATCAGATAAACATGCTCTGAGTGAGGCTACTAATTGCCCCCTAGCATCATAATTCTCCTCTAAAGTATTCACATAATCTGCATTTATGCCACATTTTGGACAACAGTCTGTTTCTTGACTAGTCTCTGGAACTGCTGCAACTGGAATACTCCCCATTATAGCCATATTCATCTGGTTCTTAATACACATTAACAATTTCATACAATTCTGTAACTTATTTCTCTCCCTGGTTAAACACAATTTTTTCTTAGCAATTTGCTTATTTTGCTTTTCACACTGTAACCATAAATCATGTATTCTGCTAAGCATACTATCATTTTCAACAATCACTGGTTCAAAATTGCTTCATTCAGCATATTTAGCAATTATCTCCATTACTTACACTTTGATGTGTCTTCAGCACGGTCCCTAATCAAAAAAGGTGTGCACACCAAATTTAATGTCTCCGTCTGGATACCAATGGATCCACAGAAATGACTTCCGTCTTACTCCAATTGCGTCTCACTCTGTTGCCTCTGGATCCCAAAACCCAAAAACGTCGTGGCCAACGACTTCCTTCGTTGAAAACGCTTGACAACGTCACCAATTATCACAGGTTCAATTTTTCTTCCGCTAAGTTCACTTGTAACATCAAAGAGACTTTGGATTAAATCCCCCCCAAATGCAAGTGAATGTACACAGTAAGAAAAATAGGCTGACTCGCCATTAACTGTTATAAAAATGGTTAAATTAATTAATTACAATATTATTATTCATAATCATATTAATTATGATTATAATATTTATTCTAATCTCATCCTGAGATCTTGCCTTCTACGGATAACAAATTAATAAATATATATATTCAAAAGGCGTTACAGATTTATGGTTACAAAAGGTGCATTTATTAGAACACAATACTTAATACAAATACATTAATAATACATGATAATACTATGGAAACAACATCTCTTAACTTAGCAGAAAGGCATTTTTAAAGCTACCAATTATGTCCATGTGTGTGTGTGAGAGTATGATACTTTACCAGGCCTTCACAGTTTAGTGAAGAGAAAAGAGCTCCAGAGAGTTGTAGATTGCAAATAGAAAGAGAGATTGCCTGGGCCTGGTATGTGCTTTATATTCTCTATATTCATACCCCCATACTCATATTCTTGACTTCTTACTGGTCCGTTAGGTCACGTCCTTCACAAAGTCCCCTCAATGGTCAGCTGTCCACACAAAGGATTCCTTCGGCCAAATGTAAAACTAGACATATCCGGTTCTCAAAGTTACACACACCCATGCGTTCAAGAATACCATATATGGTCTTCTGCTAATTCTTTGGATTAAACTGTGCCAGTGAAATCCAGCATCATCATGTGGTCATTCGGCAAATCCATCCACTACTCAGATGTGTACTCTCCAAGTGAGTGAGAAAAAGAACGAATATAGATAGCCTTTCAGCCTTATATTAAAGCTGGTAATTATTCCCTACTTCTGACGCTAGGTGTGTGTTACAATACATATCACATAATTTAGATAAAATCCAACAACTTAGACATGATTTTGGGCTTCTCTTTCCCACTTTCCTCATGGCACTTTTTATCACTTCTTGACATCTTCATAATGTCAACTCTCAAATGCAGTGTGTGCTGGTGAGTGTGATGCTCTGGGTATTCTTGCATTTGGGTGAGATCTTTTAATGTATGTATATAACTTTGTATTAAAGAACATTACTGTTATACTGTATATATGTGATGCTTTGTCTATACAGACTAAGGTTAATTGTAACAACCTTTCTAAACAGTATATAAAAAGGATAAATACACTTTTTATAATTTGCCATAATATACAGTAGACTTTGCTATTTCATATATCTATAAAATAGCTACATAAAATGGCAATATATAATTTTATTGTAAATGAAAGTATGTAAAGTATATTATATAATATAGAAAAATAACCATATAGCATAATAATATAAACCGACATAGATTACAGTCTATTTAATAGTATAATACACACAAACATACATTATATGTTTACTAGCAACTTGCCCGTCAAAAATTATGGCATGATTTAGTGTCATTGTGTTTCTGACTGTTTAAGTACTATTTGTCTGTGTACCCTGCATGTCTCTTCTTTCTTTCTCCCCCTCCGCTGTGTCTTTCCCCCTTCTACTGTGTCTCTTTTCCCACTGTGTCTCTTTCCCCATCTCCCTCCCCTGTGTCTCTTCCCCTCTCTCCCTTCCCCTGTGTCTCTTCCCCCCTTCCCTCCCCTGTGTATCTTCTCCCTCTTCTGTGCCTGTCCCCCCTCTCCCTCCCCTGTGCCTCTTCCCCCTTCCTCTCCCATGCATCTCTTCCCCCTCTCCCTCCCCTGTGTCTCTCCCCTCTCTCTCCCCTATGTCTCTTCCTACCCTTTCTCTCCCCTGTGTCTCTTCCCCCTCTCCCTCCCTTGTGTTTCTCCCCCCTCCCTCCCGTCTCCTTCCCCCTCTCCCTCCCTGCATCTCTTCCCATCCTTTCCCTCCCCTGTGTCTCTTCCCGCCCTTTCCATCCCCTGTGTCTATTTTCCCCTTCTCCCTGCACTGTGTTTCTCCCCCTCCCTCCCCCTGTGTCTCTTCCCCACTCTCCCTCTCCTGTGTCTCCTTTCCCCTCTCTCTCTCCTGGGCCTTATTTCCCCCTCTCCTTTCCCCCTGTCCCTCCCCTGTATCTCTTTCTACCCCTCTCCCTCTCCTGTGTCTGTCCCCATCCCACCCCCATGACTCATCCCCCCACTATGTCTCTTTCCCCATCTCCCTCCCATGTGTCTTTTCCCCCTTCCCCCCTGTGTCTCTCCCCCTCTCCCTCCCCTATGTCTCTTCCCCCTCACTTCGGTGTGTCTCTTCCCACCCTTTCCCTCCCCTGTGTCTCTTCCCCACCCCCTGTTTCTCTTCCCCCTTTACCGCCCTGTGTCTCTTCCCCCTCTCCCTCACTTGTGTTTCTCCCCCTCCCTCCTGTCTCCTTCCCTCCCTCACCTGTGTCTCTTCCCCCTTTCCCCCCATGGTGTCTCTTCCCCCCTCTCCCTCCCCTGTGTCTCTCCCCCTCTCCATCCCCTATGTCTCTTCCCCCTCACTTTGGTGTGTCTCTTCCCACTATTTCCCTCCCCTGTGTCTCTTCCCCCCCTGTTTCTCTTCCCCCTTTACCTCCCTGTGTCTATTCCCCCTCTCCCTCCCTTGTGTTTCTCCCCCTCCCTCCCATCTCCTCCCCTCCCTCCCCTGTGTCTCTTCCCCCTTTCCTCCCGTGGTGTCTCTTCCCCCCTCTCCCTCTCCTGTGTCTCTCCCCCTCTCCATCCCCTGTGTTTCTTCCCTCCTCACTCCTCTGTGTCTCTTCCCACCCTTTCCCTCCCCTGTGTCTCTTCCCGCCCTTTCCATCCCCTGTGTCTCTTTTCCCCTTCTCCCTGCACTGTGTTTCTCCCTCCTCCCTCCCCCTGTGTCTCTTCCCCACTCTCCCTCTCCTGTGTCTCCTTTCCCCTCTCCCTCTCCTGTGCCTTATTTCCCCCTCTCCTTTCCCCCATGCCCCTCCCCTGTGTCTCTTTCCACCCCTCTCCCTCTCCTGTGTCTGTCCCCCTCCCTCCACTGTGACTCATCCCCCCTCTCCCTCCCCTGTGTCTCTCCCCTTCTACTGTATCTCTTTCCCCACTATGTCTCTTCCCCATCTCCCTCCCCTGTGTCTCCTCCCCCACTTCCTTCCCCTGTGTCTCTTTCCCCCTTTCCCTCCCCTCTATCTCTTCTCCCTCCACTGTGACGTCCCCCTCTCCCTCCCCTGTGTATCTTCCCCCTCCCCTGTGTCTCTTCCCCCACTCTCTCTCCCCTGTGTCTCTACCCCCCTTCCCCCTGTGTCTCCCCCCTCTCCATCCCCTGTGTCTCTCCCCCTCTCCCTTCCCTATGTCTCTTGCCCCCTCTCCCTCCCCTGTGTCTCTCTCCCTCTCCATCCCCTGTGTCTCTACCCTTTCCCTCCCCTGTGTCTCTCCCCTTCTACTGTGTCTCTTTCCCCACTATGTCTCTTCCCCATCTCCCTCCCCTGTGTCTCCTCCCCCTCTTCCTTCCCCTGTGTCTCTTTCCCCCTTTCCCTCCCCTCTATCTCTTCTCCCTCCACTGTGATGTCCCCCTCTCCCTCCCCTGTGTATCTTCCCCCTCCCCTGTGTCTCTTCCCCCACTCTCTCTCCCCTGTGTCTCTACCCCCCTTCCCCCTGTGTCTCCCCCCTCTCCATCCCCTGTGTCTCTCCCCCTCTCCCTCCCCTATGTCTCTTGCCCCCTCTCCCTCCCCTGTGTCTCTCTTCCTCTCCATCCCCTGTGTCTCTACCCTTTCCCTCCCCTGTGTCTCCCCCCTCCCTCTCCATCCCCTGTGTCTCTCCCCCTCTCCCTCCCCTATGTCTCTTGCCCCCTCTCCCTCTCCTGTGCCTCTCCCCCTCTCCATACCCTGTGTCTCTACCCTTTCCCTCTCCTGTGTCTCTTTCCGCCCTTTCCATCCCCTGTGTCTCTTTTCCCCTTCTCCCTGCACTGTGTTTCTCCTCCCTCCCTCAACCCTCCCCCTGTGTCTCTTCCCCACTCTCCCTCCCTGTGTCTCTTCTCACCCTTTCCCTCCCCTGTGTCTCTTTCTATCCCCTCCCCCTGTATCTCTTCCCCCTCTTCCTTGATTGTGTTTCTCCCCCCTCCCTCCCGTCTCCTTTCCCCCTCTCCCTCCCCTGTGTCTCTTCCCCCTTTTCCCCCTGTGTCTCTTCCCCCCTCTCCCCCCCTGTGCCTTCCCCCTCTCCATTCCCTGTGTCTCTACCCTTTCCCTCCCCTGTGTCTCTTTCCGCCCTTTCCATCCCCTGTTTCTCTTTTCCCCTTCTCCCTGCACTGTGTTTCCCCCCTCCCCCTGTGTCTCTTCCCCACTCTCCCTCTCCTGTGTCTCCTTTCCCCTCTCCCTCTCCAGTGCCTTATTTCCCCCTCTCCCTCTCCTTTCCCCCCTGTCCCTCCCCTGTGTCTCTTTCCACCCCTCTCCATTAGCTGTGACTCATCCCCCTCTCCCTCCCCTGTGTCTCTTCCCTTCTACTGTGTCTCTTTCCCCACTATTTCTCTTCCCCATCCTCCTCCCCTGTGACTCTTCCCCCTCTTCCTTCCCCTGTGTCTCTTTCCCCCTTTCCCTCCCCTCTGTCTCTTCTCCCTCCACTGTGCCTCTCCCCTCTCCCTCCCCTTTGTCTCTTCCCCCACTCTCCCTCCCCTGTGTCTCTACCCCCTTCCCCCCTGTGTCTCGTACCCCCTCACTCCCCTGTGTCTCTTCCCACCCTTTCCTTACCGTGTGTCTCTTTCCCCCTCTCCCACCACTGTCTCTCCCCCCCTTTTCCCCTGTGTCTCTTCCCCCTCTCCCTCCCCTGTGTCTCTCCCCCCTCTCCCTCCCCTGTGTCTCTCCTTCCTCTCCCTCCCTTGTGTCTCTTCCCCCTCACTCCCCTGTGTCTTTTTCTGCAAATTCCCTCCATGTGTCTCTTTCCCCCTTCTCCCTCCACTATGTTTCTCCCCCTCTCCCTCCCATCTCCTTTACCCCTCTCCCTCCCCTGTGTCTCTTCCCTCCTCTCACACCTCTGTGTCTCCTTCCCCCCTCAACCTCCACTGTGTCTTCTTTCCCCTCTCCCTTCCCGGGTCTCTTCCCCCCCTCTCCATTCCCAGGTCTCTATCCCACTCTCCCTCCCCTGTGTCTCTTCCCTCCTCTCACTCCTCTGTGTCTCCTTCCCCCCTCAACCTCCCCTGTGTCTCCTTTCCCCTCTCCCTTCCCGGGTCTCTTTCCCCCTCTCCATTCCAGGGTCTCTATCCCACTCTCCCTCCCCTATGTCTCTTCTCCTTCCCCTGTGTCTCTTCCCCCATCGCTCTCCTGTGTCTCTTCCCCCTCTCCATCCCCAGAGTCTCTCCCCCTCTTCCTCCCCTGTGTCTCTTCCCACCCCCACCATCCTTCCCCTGTGTCTCTTCCCCCTCCATCCCTCCCCCATGTCTCTTCCCCCTCTCCATCCCCTGTATCTCTCCCCCTCTCCTCCCTTTCCCCACTTTGTCTCTCCCCCCTCTCTTTACCCTGTGTCTCTTCCCTCCCTCCCCTATGCCTCTTCCTGCCCCATCCCTCACTTGTGTGTCTCCCCCCTCTCCACCCCTTTATTCCCCCCCCTTCCTCCCATCTCTTTCCCCCTCTGCCTCCCCTCTGTCTCTTCCCCCTCTCCCTCCCCTGTGTCTTCTTCCCCCTCTCCCTCCCCTGTGTCTCTTTCCCCCCTCTCCTTCCCCTGCATCTCTTTCCCTCCTCTCCCTCCCCTGTGTCTATTTCCCCTTCTGACTCCCTTGTGTATTTTACCCCCTTCTCCCTCCCCTTTGTTTCTCCCCCACCCTCAGATTTATTTTCCCCTTCTGCCTCCCCTGTGTCTCTTCCCCCCTCTCCCTCCCCTGTGTCTCCTTCCCCCTCTCCCTCCCCTGTGTCTCTTCCCCCCTCTCCCTCCCCTTTGTCTCCTTCCCCCTCTCCCTCCCCTGTGTCTCCTTCTCCCCTCTCCCTCCCCTGTGTCTCAGTCCCTCCTCACCCTCTCCTGTGCCTCCTTTCCCCTCTCTCTCTTCATTCCCCCTCTCCCTCCCCTGTGTCTCTTTCCCCCTGTGTCTGTTCCCTCCACCTGTTTCTGTTTCCTCCATCTGACTCACCTGTGTCTCTTCCCCCCTCCCTCCCCTGAGTCTCTTCCCCCTCTTCCTCCCCTTTGTCTATTTTCTTCCTCTTCCTCCCCTGTGTGTTTCCCACGCTCTCCCTCCCCTGTGTCTCCTTCCCCCTTATACCTTCCCTGTGCCTCCTTTCCCCCTCTATTCCCCCCTCCTCCCCTGTGTCTCTTCCCCCTCTCCCTCTTCTGTGTCTCTTTCCCCCTATCTCTCCCCTGTGTCTCTTTTCCCCTGCTCCCTCCCTTGAGTCTCTTTTCCCCTCTCCCTCCCCTGTTTTTCTTTTCCCCCTCTCCCTCCCCTGTGTCTATTCCCCCCTTCCTCCCCTGTGTCTCCTCCCCCTCTACCTCCCCTTTGTTTCCTTCCCCTCTCTCCCTCTCCTGTGCCTCCTTTTCCCCTCTCCTGTGCCTCCTTTACCCCTCTCCATTCCCCCCTCCCCTCCCTCCCCATGTCTCTTTTTGCCCTCTTCCTCCACGCAATGCTCATGCGCAGCTCACGCCGTGCATTGCGCATGCACAACACCATACACGCAATGGGCATGTGTGATCCCCTGTGCAAAATGTGCATGCGTGAACCCTACGAGACCCCCTATGAGCCTTACCGACAACCTCGCAATTACGACAACTATACATATGATATGGAGCTTGCAATCATCAGTTTTAACACTTACAGTGTAGTATAAGAGTTTCCTACTGATTTTATTTCATGTAAACTATACACAGGACTTGTATCCACTTTAATGAGATGCAGTATAAAAAGAGATTGAGATATGGTTTTTCATTGAAACAATTGACTGCATATTACCTTCCACCTGATCTGCAAACCCTAGAACTGACTTTGCTCTCTCCCATCACACATTCTCTCTTCTATCTAGCTATGTTCCCATCCCTCCCTCTGTCTCTCCCACTCCTCTCTCTCTCTTCCATCCTTCTCTCACTCTCCCAGCCCTCTCTCTTCCCTACTATTCCCCATTTCCCCATTTTTCTACTCCTAAGAAGCTTTTTGTCTTGTTAGCTTCTTACCCACAGATTTGTTTTGGCTTCTATGCCCTTGTATGGAATAACTAGAGAAAGGATATTATTTAATAGCAGCTTATCTAAAGATATGGATTCTTTAGGAGGGATAAATATAAAATGTAATAATGATATGAAGGTCTGGAAGATATGAGCTGGGGGTCTGCCTATTGACTAAACCTGGCATATTGTGTAACATTTGAAGCTTTGCTGCAGTATTAAATAATGAGTGACGAAGCTGAATTTAAGTGAAATTTTTTATTAGATAATTAAAACACCACCAATATAATGAGGCAAAATTATTGCTTGTTTATTCTGGCAATTCCAGACACAGAAACATAAAAATGAATGGAACAAATAGAAATGTTTATTAAAAATATAATGTTCAAATCATGCAGACAACCAACACTGAGTATATTGTGCATGAAGCACAGTCACTGACCTGGATATCCTTGGTTACTGCCTGAAGAAACTAAAAGTACATAAAACGGAAAAATATGACAAACAAACCAATTACATATTAGTTTGTATCCCTGTAAAGTATAGTGAAAATACGTCAGAGATATCATAATACATAAAGCATGGATTGTTGCAGAGAAAAAAAATTAACCAGGAGTGAAATGGAGTTGAGAATTGTCTGATGCCTTCATACTTCAAACTTTTTTTTATAGTAGATAGGAGTATTCAATGACCGATAAATGACCCTATTCCCAGACTGTAAAGTTCCACACATTTAAAATCACTCTTTGTATTACCACATATTCTAATAGCTACTCGCAATTTGATTATTATGAGTTACCTGCCCACAATCACTATGGGCCAGCCAAAGACACAATTTCAACCTTAGAACTCCATTGGTTTTAGCAAAGCTTGAACATTACGAGTGCTAAACAATTAAAGTTATACAAAATCGATATTTTATTAGATCTGTAGGTCTCGCTTACAAATTAATTATCAAGTTTCTGTCAAAAATATTACAAGTATTAAATCGGACTTGCAAGGGCTGTTTCAAACACTTATTAGAGCTGTAGCAGCAATTAAGCACACAATACTTTACTTTAAAAGCATGTGAAGGCATAGAAAGACATGAGAATGTATTGCAGAACAGTCTCAAACCCACAAATATGCAATACAAAATATTATTTTTAACCATTATTTCTGAGTACTATCATTCCCGGGACTCATGGGATTAATCCATATCAAGCGATGATCTAATGCATTTTATAGAGTGTGAGATTGCTTGACTGCTAGACCTATTGGCAAATATTACTTACTAGCGACTTTGGCAATAAAAATTTAAAGCCTGGCAATGCTGTTTTCCACACAATGCGATGTTCTGCCCCCTCTGAGCACCTTCAGCGCTCATAGCGACCCCTGCAATGAGCGCCATTGGCTCTCATCGCTTGGCTCGCAATGAGCGCCTTTGGTGCTCATTGAAAGCCTCTCCTCCCATCTACTTCACCGCTCATCATAGGCCTCGGAAACTTGCAACTTGCCATGTGTCTCTTTCCACCATCTCCCCCCTGTCCCTTCCCTGTGTCTTTCTCCTCTGTGTCTCTGCTGAAACTTTGCGTGGCGCGTTCTGACTGCTGTTGTTTTTATTTTCTAAGTCCCGTGTGCCTGGCATTGTTCATCTGTGTCCTGCGTGCCTGGCGTTGTTGGTGTGTTACTATCTTTGCCGTCATGTATTTTCTAAGTCCCGCGTCCCTGGCATCGTTGGTGTAAGTGTTACTGTCTTTGCCGTTGTGTATTTTCTAAGTCCTGCGTGCCTGGCATCGTTTGTCTGTGTCCCGTGTGCCTGGCGTTGTTGGCGTGTTACTGTCTTTGCCATAGTGTATTTTCTAAGTCCAGCGTGCCTGCGTATGTCCCGCGTACCTGGCGTTGTTTGTGTAAGTGTTACTGTCTTTTGCATTGTGTATTTTCTAAGTTCTGTGTGCCTGGCCTGACTGAGCCTTGTTTTCATCTTTTCGGGCTTCGACGATTTTCGATCGTTAAAAAAGACAAAATATGCAAGACTCGCAAGCGTGACGACAACTGACAGTTTGACAACTATTATATGTGTTTCCAACTCATTAATTCATAGCCATCCGATTGCAGATCACATCTAACTTTCATACTTTCATGTTGTACTGAGGTCGTGATGACAGACTCATTTATTATTGGCTGTAAGAAGTAAATTAAGGGCTTGCTTAAATTTTGGGAAATCATATGATCATGCCCCCTGAAATCCTAGTTAAAAAGGCATGGTTTATGTGTGGAGGCTGTAAGACTTAAATTGCGGGCTTGCGTCAATAGAATACATCTAAACATTTAGAGAAAAAAACACCCACAAAATCACAGATTAGAGTCTCTTATAGGCATCTAATAGAATAGGGCCCAAAGTCAAGGTTTTCCCTGAGCAATTTTTCAATAAATTCAGATGCAACAGTACTTTGAACCCTGTGATAAATACTTACTTGGATATTATTCCATGCAATAATAAATATACTGGAGGATTGTAGTCAAATAATGGGTAAGTCGGCTCCATGGAAGACACAGGAAGTTGAGATATTTTAGGTTTTAAAGGGACACTATCACCTCAACCACTGGTGGAACCAACAGCAGGATAAGGCCTCTCTGCTATCTGCAATTGTTTTTATAGAAAGTTAATCTGACCAGATGCATACATTGTTTATTTTTTATTGACTACTGTGGGGTGTATAGAGATGTGCAAGTGGCCCTAGATTATTTTGCACTGGGTTCTCCATTCACTAGCTCTACCACAGAAACCAACAGCACGCTAATTTCATTTTAGAGGGCATAACAAACTGTTACTACATTAAACTAACTGCCTTTCTCTACAGTAAATAATTTCTGACATATTCAGCAATGAATATGCTACTCCATTATGTTTACCTGTGGCTCAGTATGCTACTGTGCTACTCAGAGCACTTGATGAAGTTAGTGGAAGAGATCTATTTGCATGATAACCTTGGGGGCGTTGTTTTGCTACCACAGAGAGAGAGACAAGCAGGCTATAATTGTTGTTAGCACGTCAACTTAATTAATTAGTATTTGGGAAATGCATATTTGCATTAGAATACTATAGAAAAAAAAACATATTATTTGTTCAAGACCGGTCCTGTCAAACTAGTGATTTGATTTGTAGTAAAGGGACTTCTTCATTCTTCTTTTGTCACCTCCTCCCATTCCCGGCCTTCAGGACTTTTCTCGTTCTGCCCCTATTCTTTGGCACTCCTTGCCTCACTCCACTAGACTAACCTCCTGTCTCAAATCCTTCAAAACCTCACTAAAAACCCATATTTTTAAAGCAGCTTTTCACCTTCATCCATAATATGAGCAATATATTGTACCTCACTAGAGATGTCGCGAATAGTTCGCCGGCGGACTGTTCCCGGCGAACATAGCATGTTCGCGTTCGCGGCGAACTGCGAACATATGCGAGAATCGACCCGCCCCCAATACTTTATCATTGAGCAAACTTTGACCCTGCATGTCACAGTCAGCAGACACATTCCAGCCAATCAGCAGCATACACTCCCTTCCACACCCTTCTACCTCATGGACAGCAGCCATTTTGGAATCATAACTAATTTGCAGTCTTACTGAGAGGAGGTAGAGTGTAGGTGATACTGCATCAATAGGGAAAACCATAGCTAGGCAAGTTTATTCAGTGTCCAGTGCAGTGCTGAAGGACTCTTGTGCATTATTATTATTATTATTACTACTATATAATGTGTAGATGTACCAGCTGGGCATGCATTATTATTATTATTATTATTATTATTATTATTATTATTATTATTATTATATAATGTGTAGATGTACCCGCTGAGCATGCTCTTGTGCATTATTATTATTATTATTAGTAAAATACTACTACTACTAATAATAATAATGCACAAGAGCATGCCCAGCCGGTACATCTACACATTATATAGTAATAATAATAATAATAATAATAATGTAGAAGAGCATGCCCAGCCAGTACATCTACACATTATATACTACTTATAATAATAATAATAACAATAATAATAATAATGCTCAAGAGCATGCCCAGCCGGTAAATCTACACATTATAAAGTAATAATAATAATAATAATAATAATAATAATAATAATAATATAGAAGAGCATGCCCAGCCGGTACATCTACACATTATATAGTAATAATAATAATAATAATAATAATAATAATAATAATAATGCACAAGAGCATGCCCAGCCGGTACATCTACACATTATATAGTAATAATAATAAGAATAATAATAAAGCAGAAGACCTCCCCTGTGTCTCCCCCCCACTCCCTCCCATGTGTCTCTCTCCCCCCCTCTCCCCTGTGTCTCCCCCCCACTCCCTCCCATGTGTCTCTCTCCCCCCCTCTCCCCTGTGTCTCTCCCACCCTTGCCTGTGTCTCTACCCCCTCTCCCTTCCCCAGTGTTTCTTTCCCCCCTCTCCTGTGTCTTTTCCCCCTTCCCTCTTCCCTGTGTCACTCCCCCCCTCCCCTGTGTCTCTACCCCCCTCTCCCTTCCCATGTTTCTTTCCCCCCTCCCCTGTGTCTTTCCCCCCTTCCCTCTCCCCTGTGTCTCTCCTCCCTCATCTTTGTCTCTTCCCCCTTCTCCCTTGTGTCTCTACCCCCTCTCCCCTGTGTCTCTACCCCCTCTCCCTTCCCCTGTGTTTCTTCCCCCCTCCTCTGTGTCTTTACCCCCTTTCCTCTCCCCGGTGTCTCCTCACCACTCCCTCCCATTAGTCTCTTCCCCCCTCTCCCCTGTGTCTCTACCCCCCACTCTCTCCTGTGTCTCTCCCCCCTCCCATGTGTCTCTTCCCTTCACCTCTCCCTTACCCTGTTTCTCTTCCCCCCTCTGCCCTGTGTCTTCCTCCCCCTCTCCACTGTGTCTTCCTCCCCCTCTCCCCTCTCCTGTGTCTTCCTCTCCCTCTCCCCTGTGTTTCCTCCCCCTCTCCCCTCCCCTGTTAGCTTCTATACGCATACATACATACAATAAGAAATCTGGGGGGGGGGGGGGTTACCCCTTACCCCCCCCCCCCTAGTTCCAACACCCATGTGTACTGTATAATATTGTATTGCATTATGTTATATTATATCACTAGCGACTTGCCTGGCACAAATGACGGGGCAATAATAATAAATAAAAAAGTTTGAAGCCATGGCAATGCTGTTTGCCACACAATGTGATGCTTTTTGTACTCTGAGGACCTTCGCCGCTCATTGTGAGCCTCTTCCCTCGTGTCCTTCATGTTTCATGCTTTGCAACGATCAATCTTCGGTGCTCATCGCAAAGACAGATATATAAGTACAGTGTTAAATATATAATTTTTTTGTGCAGCGTAAATTAAAAAATGTATTCAGGTCTCAGAGCATAATAAAGTGATTTAGATTTGTAACTGCTTTGAGAGTGCTATTGCTGGCAGCCAATGAGCAGTAATCCAGATATATAACTGCAGAGTAAAAAGTAAAACATTTTAGTGTAGTGTAAAGTCTACATTTTTATTTTCCATTACTAATTACGGTAATACTTATTAAATGAATGCACGATAATAACTATTGTGAATGAACAAATGTATTAGGAAGTGCGAAGCGTTAATGTATGTAAAGTAACCGCAGTGTAAAATATGCTATTAAGCGTATTTTTTTTATATATTTTTTTTTAAATAATAATGAATTAATTAATTACTAAAATACTTTACCTATTTGTAATTAATATATCCGGTGATCAATAACCTGAAAAGCTAACTAAAAAAGATTTTCCTAAAAAGCCGTACGAGGTAAAGATACACTATTAACAAGGACGGTAAATCATCCACACCCGCTTACCACATACACATTCCCCGCCATTTTACAACACTAACTTACACAATGCGGAAGTACCCAGCTACCCTAATGGCTTCCACTCGTGCACGCAGCCTATTTACACTACACACTGCACACATTGCTGACACTTACACAGCAGCTCCACAGCACTGAAAACCTACATTGTATGCTGCAGGAACATGAAAACAGATTGTCAGCTCTTCAGCACAATGCTTCCTGCATATATTACTTACAAATAGGTAAAGTATATTCATTTAGTAATTATTTCATTAGCATACAAAAATACATATACACAAAAAAAACATTATCACATTAAACTTAAAAGCCATTCACTGCGCGCCTCACAACGAGCGCCAACGCTGCTCATAGCACACAAAGCCTTGCAATAAGCGCAAAAAACACATCGCCGCCGACCAAAGAATAACAGCAAAAGCGCCTATCAAAAAAAAAATACAACCAACAGCCTCGCAATGAGCGCCGAAGGATATCCAACCGCCAACAAAATGAATGTCTCGTCCAAACCATTACCTGCCTTACAATCTTATTGCAGCCATTTTTTGACGGGCAAGTCGCTAGTAAATATATAAAGGTCAAGATAATAAAAGTATCAGGAAATGTAACACAAAGATGCACGCGCGTCTGAATAATACGACAAATACGGATTTTTGTCATAAATGATGTGATCGCAGTATTGGGTCATAAACCCTAAACACTGGAATCTGTTACATACAATTTACTGATGATGTCATTAATGGGCTTCAAGGGGGGGGGTCTCTTTTCATACTTTTTGAGCGGTGCAAATCCAACATACGCAGAGCGGAAACGCCACATCTGTGGGACACACACAAAGGGGTTCACTTTGGGAGAAAAAAACAAACAAATATGAAATATTTAATAATCATATTTTGATGTTACCAACAGATAAGGAAACGAAACTGAGGTTATTATATCTAATAGTAGCAAGCCTGGGAGTACTGGGAGTAATAATACTGCAGCAGGAGGTCAGGACTAATGTCACCTATAGACCCCCAGTCATATAAAGGTCAGTACTAATGTCACTCTATAGACACCCAGTCAGATAAAGGTCAGTACTAATGTCCCTCTATAGACCCCCAGTCAGATAAAGGTCATTACTAATGTACCTCTATAGACCCCCAGTCAGATAAAGGTCATTACTAATGTCCGTCTATAGACACCCAGTCAGATAAAGGTCAGTACTAATGTCACGTATAGACCCCCAGTCATATAAAGGTCAGTACTAATGTCACTCTATAGACACCCAGTCAGATAAAGGTCAGTACTAATGTCCCTCTATAGACACCCAGTCAGATAAAGGTCATTACTAATGTCCCTCTATAGACACCCAGTCAGATAAAGGTCAGTACTAATGTCACCTATAGACCCCCAGCCATATAAAGGTCAGTACTAATGTCACTCTATAGACACCCAGTCAGATAAAGGTCAGTACTAATGTCCCTCTATAGACACCCAGTCAGATAAAGGACAGTACTAATGTCCCTCTATGGACACCCAGTCAGATAAATGTCAGTACTAATGTCACCTATAGACCCCCAGTCATATAAAGGTCAGTACTAATGTCACTCTATAGACACCCAGTCAGATAAAGGTCAGTACTAATGTCACCTATAGACCCCCAGTCATATAAAGGTCAGTACTAATGTCACTCTATAGACACCCAGTCAGATAAAGGTCAGTACTAATGTCACCTATAGACCCCCAGTCATATAAAGGTCAGTACTAATGTCACTCTATAGACACCCACTCAGATAAAGGTCAGTACTAATGTCCCTCTATAGACCCCCAGTCAGATAAAGGTCATTACTAATGTCCCTCTATAGACACCCAGTCAGATAAAGGTCAGTACTAATGTCACCTATAGACCCCCAGTCATATAAAGGTCAGTACTAATGTCACTCTACAGACACCCAGTCAGATAAAGGTCAGTACTAATGTCCCTCTATAGACACCCAGTCAGATAAAGGTCATTACTAATGTCCCTCTATAGACACCCAGTCAGATAAAGGTCAGTACTAATGTCACCTATAGACCCCCAGTCATATAAAGGTCAGTACTAATGTCACTCTATAGACACCCAGTCAGATAAAGGTCAGTACTAATGTCCCTCTATAGACACCCAGTCAGATAAAGGTCATTACTAATGTCCCTCTATAGACACCCAGTCAGATAAAGGTCAGTACTAATGTCACCTATAGACCCCCAGTCATATAAAGGTCAGTACTAATGTCACTCTATAGACACCCAGTAAGATAAAGGTCAGTACTAATGTCCCTCTATAGACACCCAGTCAGATAAAGGTCATTCATTACTAATGTCCCTCTATAGACACCCAGTCAGATAAAGGTCAGTACTAATGTCCCTCTATAGACACCCAGTCAGATAAAGGTCATTACTAATGTCCCTCTATAGACACCCAGTCAGATAAAGGTCAGTAATAATGTCCCTCTATAGACCCCCAGTCATATAAAGGTCAGTACTAATGTCACTCTATAGACCCCCAGTCAGATAAAGTTTTGAAATGTTTCTTGGATAGCATTGGGGCTAAAGGAGGTTTGGCCATCAGGTAGTCTAAAGATACTGTATATTATGTCCTCTCTTGGGGGTAAAGACACTAATAATTCCTCCAATAAAAATCTGTTTTTTTATGTGGGCAAGGTCCCTGGTTAGCCTATTGGGTTATCTGTTAAAAAGAGTGGTGCAGAGACTGTGGGGGCTGTTAGCCTCCTTGTCCCCGTGTGGCCGTTTAGAATCCCTGCTGCTGCATGTTTCAGCTTTATTAAGGTGTAATTGTACAGCGTTTGACTCAAGTAGCTGCCTGTGCTGGGTCAGTTTGGCTTAATTGCTGGGCCCTTTTCCTGTCAAGATGGCGACCGTCAGTCCATGGGCCTCTATGTCCCCTTCACTACCTTTGTCCCCGCTTGTGTGCTTATTTGGGATGGCCCCCCTTTATATCTCCGACCCTTGGCCTTCTCAGGTCCCCCCCTCAATCTCTGAGTGTGGGTATGCGGGCTGGGGCGTTGAATCAGGCCTACCTTCTTCTCTGCTCGCTGCAAGATCAACAATACCTAATTTTTCAGACATGTGTACATGCCTAATTTTTCTGGCCTCTGGTGCTGCACTGTGCCTTCAACAACCAAACCCCAAAAAAAGGCACATAACAGGGATTAAACTGATAGGAGTAGTACTACTTAACACACCACTCATATCTGGTGTAACAGTAGTGTACATTTAAAACAAAAAACATTTTTTCTACTGTAATAGATTGCATAGCAGTTAGTTGTCTGCAAGCGTGTGTGTCAGACCTACAGCGTCTACTCTGCCAACTTCTGCAAGTGCACAGTGCCACACAGTAGCTTGGACGCATAGTACCAATCTGTCAAAACCGGTAATGATGAATGAGGTCTAGAGTAGCCTGGTTCCCTTATCCTCTACAGGTTGAGACCTAATGTTTGGGTGTCTCCAGACCAACACATGAGTACAAGCAGCACACAAACTCAAAGCCGCCATCCTCCTCCTGGTCCAGCATCATCAGCCACATCAACCACTGCTGTCCCCCTTGCCCCCTCTCAACCATCCGCCACTGCGTCTCTCGCCTTGAGCAGTTCCTGCTCATTTGCCCATAGTCAGGTGCCTGTAAAGGACATGTTTGAGCGTAAGAAGCTAATGTCTCAAAGTGCCCCAAAATTGAAGTGATACGACCAACAAAGCATCTTTTTCCATCTCCCGGTTCTAAAAATCCAGGCCTTATACACGCCCCCTGATATGCGCTGTAACAGGTTTTAAACTGATAAGAGTAGTACTACTTTGCACACCTTATAATAATGCAAAGAGAGGCAATGCAGTGAGAGGAGTCTGAAGTAGAGGAGTCAGAGGAGGAAGGTGGCTTTGAGGAGGTGGAAGACCAAACACAGCAGGCGTCCCAGGGGGCTTGTTGTCACCTTTCGGGGACCCTTGTTGTTGTACGTGGCTGGGTGGAGGAAGAGACCTTCAATGACATCAGTGAGGACATGGAACGGGACATGGCTAGCTTGGTATCCAACCTTGTGCAAATGGGGAGTTTGCGGTTGTGCAAATGGACTGTTTGCGGTTGTTTGCGGTGCGTTAAAAGGGAAGTTTGGTCTGTCACTGTGAAGCGGGTGTAACCCTTACACTACCTGATCGATACAACATCATACCTGATGTTTTAAAGCACGTTATTCCAAACAATTTAGGAATGTTAGGTAATTTATGCCCTTTATGGCTTAAAACCAGACTCTGTATCAACTATGTAATTTTCCGTGGGAGTTTTGCCATGGATCCCCCTCCGGCATGCCACAGTCCAGTTGTTAGATCCCTTGAAACAACTTTCCCATCACTATTGTGGCCAGAAAGAGTCCCTGTGGGTTTTAAAATTCGCCTGCCCATTGAAGTCTATGGCGGTTCCCCGATGTTCGCCGGTTCGCGAACATTTGCGGCAGTTCGCGTTTGCGGTTCGCAAACCGAAAATTTTATGTTCGCGACATCACTATACCTCACCTTTCTATACCTCACCCATATCATCTAGACTAGTTTGTGAGTTTTCTATGTATGTTTTCTAGGTACTTTAGAGAAAGCACTTTTGTCATTTAAAATTGTTATTCCCTTGTATCTTCCCTGTTTAGTGCTGCGAAATATGTTGGCGTGTTACAAATGAAGGTTATTATTAATAATAATAATCACATATATAGTTGTCAGCAGGCGGGCTTGGCAAAACGGGGTGCTAACGCTGCGGCCCTAGCGAAGCGAGGGCCGTGATTGCGGCCAGGCAAGGAGAGCCAAAGGCGCTTCTTGAACTGGTGGAGATGAGCGACATAGGCGCTCATCCCTACGACCCCGTACCACTTTTGGCACACCGCAAATGCCCACAAAACACCCAATTACTAAATACAGACTTACACTAAAAATACGAGCCACGGGACTTACAAAAAATCCATTATGGACTCGCAAAAATACGACCTTAACAGACAACCCGCGCACAGCCGAAAACATTAAAAAAGCACAAAATACACACCAAAAACAACAAAAAAATTACCAAGCGGGGACACCCAGGACGTCTGCATGACAGGTTACACCTTGATTTGAGTAGAATTTAAAAAGTTTAGACACTCGAAAATCCTGTAAGCGAGAGAAAAAATGGCCGCCGACAAAAACGAAAACGAGGATACACGACCCCTAAAGTCGCAAAAAAACGGCAGGCACATACGACTTTTACTTAAACCTGTACGACCTACAACATACACCATTAGCAAGGACGCAAAATCATCCACACCCGCGTACCACATACACATTCACCGCCATTTTACAACCCTACCTTACAGAATGCGTAAGTACCCTGCTACACTAACGGCTTCCCTTCGCGCATGCAACCTATTTACACTACACAATGCGCACATTGCTGACACTTACACCTCAGCTCAACAACACTGCAAATCTACATTTGATGCTGCAGGAATATCAAAACACATGGTTAGATCTTGACACCATTGCTTGATGCATAAATTAATTACAAATAGGTAAGGTATATTCTCAAAACACTTAATTTGTGTGCCAAACACCATTCCTTGACTTACAATTCTATTGCCGTCATTTTTTGGCGGGCAATTCGCTAGTAATAAGAAAAAATAAATGGTATTTTAAATATAAAATATCCATCACAATAACCACATATTCAATTATTGTACGCAATAAATACTTAGTTGCTATTATGTTTAAAGGTATAAATAAATTATTTCATAAACACTGTTTACTATTAGTGTGTCCATATACAGAGTCAGTAATGCTCCAGATTTAATAAAGTGAGGGTAGCAGACATGGGCGTAGGAGACTCCCCCCCCCCAAAAAGGGGGGGGGGGGGACTTTGCAGAAGGAATATTTAACAATGACTGTATTAGCAGTTTGTATAAAATCCAGCAATCCAGAAGACCCATAAACAATTGCAGAATGTTATCAGTTCAAGTTTAAACATACATATATTAGACCTGTTATTAATTTCAACAATAATTAAAGCAGTTCCTAATTTTTATAACGCTGAGCCGGCATTCATACGTTTATGAGTAAGGGCATTTTAGAGACATCAGCTGCCTTGGTGAAAGGAAATAAAAGAACTAGAGAAAAGTCTCTGGGTAGGTTTGGCCATAACAGACTTATCAAGCCTGACTGAATAAAGCTATCAGCTATCCAAGACAGTCATGCTGATCTTCCCCTCTCTAAGATCCGCCGCCTCCTCAAGGAGAGGGTTATTGTGGTCCCCCAATCATGTACTAGAGAGAGGATGGTATAGGAGCTGAACCAATATGAAGAAACCAGGAGAGAATGGAGGATAACGCACCCGAGCAACTCAGAGAAGCCAATTACATCACCAGGGCCTAAGTCAGTCCAGTCCTATCAGCTCCCATCTAGGAGCTCAACCACTGCTGCTGGAAAATCTGCACCCTCCTGCTCCCTAAACCCACAATAGGCACTGGAAATCAGTCAGCAGAGCAGAAAGCGAGATGTGGGCCCCAGTATTATGGATACCAGCAGCAAGGCCATTTGAAGAGGGACTGCCCAAATAAGCCCTGTAGGAGCCAGTGTGCCCCATTTCACCCGCATTGTATTTGGGTAACTTGGGGCTTGCCACCAAGGGGGAGGCAAATGAGGGTTACAAAGACTGTACTGAGGGCATATCCTCAGAAGTCCCCATAAAGTGTCAAGGGGTCCAGGGAGGAGCAAGACTACTATAATGATATAATGAGCAAGACTGCTATAATGCAGTGGTTTGACCCAGAGGAAGAGGAGCCTATTCCTGTAGTCAGAGGAAGATTAGAACAGCTAAGAGACTACATGGAGCCTGAAGCTCAGGCTCTAGAGGTAGCTCTGGGTCGACCCTTCACAGCCCCAACCACAGCAACAAAGAGTGAGACTCTTCAGGTGCAGGATGTGATGAAACAAAATGAAGCTTTGAATGCTCAAATGCAGAAGTATCACTCACAGAAGACAATCCAGTCTCAAGCATTGGCCCTTGTTGAAGAGCTGTGGAAAACTATTGCAGAAAAAGACAAACTGATAAAACTGAAGAAAGTTTTTTTCTCTGGCCCATGCTTATTTTGCAAATAGTGGAGGAGACATCCAATTGGCAATTACTATAATATTTTGAACATTCCAAGCACTTGGATGCCCTTTCTCGGGAGTTAGATTTAAGAGTGTGATGTGATTGCTCAGGAGTGGAAGTGAACTCCACCTGGATTTTAGATTACAGAAGCCATATAATGGAGACCATATAATATTAGTGTTCATCTTTGTATATATTTGGTCATTTGGAGAGTAGAGTAAAGATAACAATGCGAAGATTGCTTGGAATTTTGATTGAAGGATATTTTAGCTTATTCCTATTTAATCTAAAATTCTTTGGATCATTGGTGTCTAAGAACTGAGATTAAAACCACTTATGGGATTTAAATGGGATTTGAAACCAACTGGTGCAATTTAAATGTATACATTTATACAGCTAAAAGTCTAGATAAATTCTTACAGTAAAGTTAAATTCTGAAATCATTTTTTTACACTGAATCAAAATTAATCTCCTAAATACTTTTTATAAAAAAATGTACTCACACTATGCAAACACTATCTTTATTCTATCAACACCCTAATGCATTTAAGATGTTCCAGCATTCAATTCTATGAACTAATTTGGAAACATCATGTAGGGGAAGCCAAATGCATTTAGGGTACAAGGAAATAACCACTCTCTAGGGGCCTAACACATGCATTATTCTAGAGCTAAATTGGTTACTAATACTACGTTTATTTTTATCTCAATAATGTTATTGACAATGCTACTACATAATATTTCATATTTTGTTGATTGTCAGATTATATTTAAATTATTAACTTTGAATATTGGTAAGTTTTGCACATTACCTTGTGATGTCTACTTATATACTACCCTTTCTGTAAACTAATATTTCCTTACATTATTTCTAAATCTTCCACCCTCCAGCTTCAAATCATGACCTCTTGTACCTTTTTTCTGGAAGATACTTTCTTACAGAACTTATAGTATAGTTGAAAATGTCTATAATATCACATATATTTCAATTCTTTCCTTTAAACCTCTGTTTCTCAACAGCCTCTCCACCTACTAGTGCCTGCCCAGAAGACATTATGAGTCAGTCCTCAGAGGGAAAGGGAAATGAGAGTGGGTTGAGAAAGAGATATAAATGAAGTTGAAAAGACAAAAAGAGAGACTGACCAACAAAACATGTCAGTACCAGCAGAAAATTGATTATTCGAGAAGTGCCCTGTTGCATATTGTACGGATGTCACATATCTTCCAAAGATGTTTCGGAGAAGCTCCATATGGAAGACAACTGTCAATAGAACAATAGTTGAAAAGCATTGCTTTAAGTTATATATATATATATATATATATATATATATATATATATATATATATATATATACATATATTACGGTGGTGAAGTCTTCATTTATAATCTTTTTGATCATGAACCATGTTAGTTCTCATCCTGTGAGCTATTTTCAATTATTGACTAAACATTACAGGACAGGCCTAAATATGGATCTATAGCATGACATTAGACCATCTCTTTTTTATACTAAATCCTTGTCAATACAAGTAAGCATTCTATTGGCTTTTGCTGCGGCTTTGCTGCATTGTTTTTCTAGTTTTGAATTTTTCTACACTTCTTAATCTAGAGAAACAGAAAATAAATATATTAGAAGACAAAACGGTCTAATATTTTCTAGAACGTTATAAGCCAAAATATCAACATTTTTTTTAGTTTCAAACACATTCTAGATAATGGAAAGTTTTGTAAAATGTTTTTAATGATTGGAAAATTGGCTTCTAGCCTTTCAATTAAATTTCTGAATCTACCCTGAGAGATCACTATTTCAAGAGATTAACGTTAATCTCCACAATACCTCTTAAAGTCTAATCTTTCCAAATATGCACTAACGTCATATATCACTCTTACAACAATGTACCCAGCTGCAAAAATAAAAATGCTAAGCTATAACCTTTTCATTGTAAACACAATATACTTTCTATAAACTGTTATACAAATATATGTTACCACAGCTGACAGAAACCTACAGATATTATCTATTTTGTTTAACCAGGATCAGCAGTCAAAATATTTTCATTATGGTTGTTAAGGGATAAGCAAAATATGATTTTTTGTTAACATAATATTATTTTACTGTTATATAATTATCATGTTTGTTAATGAAATGTAAAATGTTGAGAGATGTGTTTGTAGGTAGGTAAGTTGGCTCATTCACGTCCACATTTTCAGGCTGTATTAAAAAAAAAATCAATATCAAATAGACTGGAATCTAAAAGTGGAGATATGTATTTCCATTTACATAATTCAAACCGAAATGTATGGACTGTAGTGGAACACTGAATACTTTGAGAATCATGGGCGCAGGTTTCTGGATCTGTTTTAGACATGTGAATGCAAACATGCTTTAAAAGCGAAAAATATAAAAACTCATTGGACTAATGAGTCCAGGATAAATGTGTGAATAAGCAGGGATCAGTGGGCTAAGGAAAGTTAAGCAGAATGAACACATAAAATATCTCAATTTACTCTGTTGTCTATGGAAGCTCTTTATCAAGTGGGATAAGTTTTAACTTTTTATGCAACTAGTATTTTACAGGAGTAAATACTGTTGAATATGATCCCAATATTACCATTATATACAGTATATGATATATGAAAGATTAAAAAAAAGGCAAAATGGATCTTTACTTTGCAAACATCGACATCTACAGGGAGTGCAGAATTATTAGGCAAATGAGTATTTTGACCACATCATCCTCTTTATGCATGTTGTCTTACTCCAAGCTGTATAGGCTCGAAAGCCTACTACCAATTAAGCATATTAGGTGATGTGCATCTCTGTAGTGAGAAGGGGTGTGGTCTAATGACATCAACACCCTATATCAGGTGTGCATAATTATTAGGCAACTTCCTTTCCTTTGGCAAAATGGGTCAAAAGAAGGACTTGACAGGCTCAGAAAAGTCAAAAATAGTGAGATATCTTGCAGAGGGATGCAGCACTCTTAAAATTGCAAAGCTTCTGAAGCGTGATCATCGAACAATCAAGCGTTTCATTCAAAATAGTCAACAGGGTCGCAAGAAGCGTGTGGAAAAACCAAGGCGCAAAATAACTGCCCATGAACTGAGAAAAGTCAAGCGTGCAGCTGCCACGATGCCACTTGCCACCAGTTTGGCCATATTTCAGAGCTGCAAAATCACTGGAGTGCCCAAAAGCACAAGGTGTGCAATACTCAGAGACATGGCCAAGGTAAGAAAGGCTGAAAGACGACCACCACTGAACAAGACACACAAGCTGAAACGTCAAGACTGGGCCAAGAAATATCTCAAGACTGATTTTTCTAAGGTTTTATGGACTGATGAAATGAGAGTGAGTCTTGATGGGCCAGATGGATGGGCCGTGGCTGGATTGGGAAAGGGCAGAGAGCTCCAGTCCGACTCAGACGCCAGCAAGGTGGAGGTGGAGTACTGGTTTGGGCTGGTATCATCAAAGATGAGCTTGTGGGGCCTTTTTGGGTTGAGGATGGAGTCAAGCTCAACTCCCAGTCCTACTGCCAGTTCCTGGAAGACACCTTCTTCAAGCAGTGGTACAGGAAGAAGTCTGCATCCTTCAAGAAAAACATGATTTTCATGCAGGACAATGCTCCATCACACGCGTCCAAGTACTCCACAGCGTGGCTGGCAAGAAAGGGTATAAAAGAAGAAAATCTAATGACATGGCCTCCTTGTTCACCTGATCTGAACCCCATTGAGAACCTGTGGTCATCATCAAATGTGAGATTTACAAGGAGGGAAAACATTACACCTCTCTGAACAGTGTCTGGGAGGCTGTGGTTGCTGCTGCACGCAATGTTGATGGTGAACAGATCAAAACACTGACAGAATCCATGGATGGCAGGCTTTTGAGTGTCCTTGCAAAGAAAGGTGGCTATATTGGTCACTGATTTGTTTTTGTTTTGTTTTTGAATGTCAGAAATGTATATTTGTGAATGTTGAGATGTTATATTGGTTTCCCTGGTAAAAATAAATAATTGAAATGGGTATATATTTGTTTTTTGTTAAGTTGCCTAATAATTATGCACAGTAATAGTCACCTGCACACACAGATATCCCCCTAAAATAGCTAAAACTAAAAACAAACTAAAAACTACTTCCAAAAATATTCAGCTTTGATATTAATGAGTTTTTTGGGTTCATTGAGAACATGGTTGTTGTTCAATAATAAAATGAATCCTCAAAAATACAACTTGCCTAATAATTCTGCACTCCCTGTAAGGGCCTAAATAAGGACTTGTTGAGTTCATAAATGAAATGCAGGAATAGAATATCCATAATACCTATGGCATTTCTTGACACCAAGTCAATTGGGGATGATGGATCAAGACATACACTAGTTTGTGTATGCACAAATTGAATATCTTGAAAACTAATTGTATCCTTTGATACTTACCATTGGAAGCTGAGTGGCTAAATAATATAATATATTATATTTAAGCCAGTTATTGAAAATTTTGCGTCAGAATTGATATGCATCTCCAGTATAAACCCACATTTATATAGACATGTTAAAAAAGAGTTAGACTGCTAAGAACACACTAAAAGTAAGACTTTCCAAATACTGATTAGTAGTTTGATTAGAAAGAAAATCAAATCAACTTGGACATATGCAGGAAGATTTGACAAAAGATTTTCAGGATATGTAATATGCTCTCACTAAATAGATCGACAGAGAAGCTAGTGATATGTTGGAGAATTTACCTCTTTAAAACTATGGGTTAAATTTGAAAGCCTAAGTAGAAATAAGATATTCCGAAAATATGTTAATATTGATTGATGATTAGAGAGATGAAGATAGATTTATATATTTAAGGAAATTAATAAATATTGGTTTAATCATCAATCAATAAATATGCATATTAAGCATTTTGATTGTTTCAGCATTAATTTATATTTAGTAAATGCCTACATAGCAGGATTTAATAACGGAATATGTTTTTCAAAAGGCAGCCTTTTCCAAAGAAGCATAAGAAAGGGATAAAAACAAATGCACACACACCCCTCCTTATCCCTGAAGAATCTGTAAGGTATAGCGAAAACAATCAACAGAAGGGTTTGAACATCACATTTAAACATGTTCTTTATAACATTTAAAAATAAAGGATGAGGAAATGTTGGGGAGGGAGTAGATTATGGTGTCTTTGATGTATGATATCAATAAGTATTTTAGTATTTCTCAACATACATCTCTCTTATTATTACAAGTTAAATAAATCTGATTTGCATTGTTTTTATTTGAAACTATGAGTTTTTGGAAGGTTTACTTGTTTGATTTTCTTAGTTAACAATTTGTGTAAGTACCAGAAGTCCTGCGCCGCTTGCCATGAGCGCCTGCAGTGCTCATTGTGAGGCCTGCAATAAGCGTATTTGGCGCTCATTGCAGCATAAGTCCTGTGCTGCTGGCAGTGAGTGCCTGCGGCGCTCATTGCAAGGGCTGCAGCCTAAGTCCTGTGCCAATGGCGATGAGCACCTGCGGTGCTCATCTCGAGGCCTGCAATGAGCGCCTTTGGTGCTCATTGCAGCCTAAGTCCCATAATGGCTCGCCTCGCTTCGCAATTTTAACATTGTGTTACCAACAACCTTGGCCAACTCCGCAATTACGACAACTTAATATGTGATTGTGCTATATAACATATTTATACAGCATTATGATATGTTTTTTTTTATCAGTAAAATCCTAGTATTTTTTTTCATTGATGGAAATTCTACTGATTAATCAACGTAAAAAGGGACCAGAGTTGAGTCATATTCTGTCACGTATTGCTCTTGAGGCATGATGAGGCACGTGTTTGCTTGTTTACTCTATGAGTCAGCGCTCCTGGCCAACTGGTAGAAAGAGTTCGCTCTTGAAACGTCTAATGCTGAGAATCTGTTATTTGTGTAGTTCTATGTACATTTTATGTTCATAATACGAAGTTGAACAATGCCAAGAAATCGTATTAATCATCTGGACTAATTTTGCCACATTTGCGGTGAGGTGATATTTAAAAATCTTAAATGTGGTTTTACTCCACTTATTAAGAAGTGTTATGAGCTTTACTTTGGGCGCAAAGTCAGTGACCAAGATAGAAGTTGGGCCCCTCATTTTTGATGTCCTACCTGTGTCAGACTTCTCACAACGGGTTCCCGGGACATACATTTTGCTGTTTCAATGATTTGACAAGAACAAAAAGATGACTCCACAGATAGTTACTTTTGTCTTACAAACATTTCAGGCATCAGTTCTAAATCAAAGCACGCTGTGACTTATCTGAATTTACCATCTGTCATCAGGCCAGTGCTGCATAGTGAAGAATTGCCTGTGCCAACGCTTCCAGACAAAGTAATATTTAGTGATGATCAACAAGAAAAAGATCCTGTAGAGCATGGCGATGATGATATAAGGCCTGATCAAACTTTTGAAGCTTCCTGTTCATTGTTACAACCAAATGTTCTTACCTAGTGAGATCTCAATGACCTCGTCCGAGACCTGAACCTATCTAAAACACAAGTAGAACTTTAAGGCTCCAGGTTGAAAGGCTGGAATCTTCTCCATAGGGAAACTACAGTTTTATTTTTTAGAGATAGGCATAGTGACTTTAAGGATTTATTTTCCCTTGAAGATGAACTTGTTTTTTGCAATGATGTTTATTATGTCATGAAAGCAAGAGTACAAAACAGCGGATTAGCATTTATTTATCGATTCTTCTAAAGTTAGCTTGAAACCTGTGTTTCTCCACAAAAGAAATAAGTTTCCACCAGTGCCACTAGCTCATGCTGTCAATAGCAAAGAAACTTATGAGAGCATGGAATTTGTGCTTAAAAAAATCAAATATGAAGAAAACAAATGGAATATCTGTGTTGACTTGAAAGTTATCATGCTTTTGCTTGAACTACAACTTGGTCACACAAAGCACAGCTGTTTTCTTTATGAGTGGGACAGCAGAGACTGAAGAAATCATTACACTCAGAAAAAATGGCCAAAACGAACATGACTAACTCCAGGATAGAAGAATGTTGTCAATACACCGCTCGTTGATCCAGAAATAGTGCATCTACCTCCACTCCACATAAAGCCCATCCTTATGAAGAACTTTGTCAAAGCAATGGATCAAGGTGGATCTGGATTTACATATTTAAAAAAAATCCCAAGGATCAGTGATGCAAAGATCAAAGAAGGAATCTTTGTAGTACCTCAAATAAGACAACGGATTAAAGATGAGAACTTTGATAGTCAGTTGAACCAAGCTGAAAAGGCTGTATGGAAGTCTTCCGAGAGTGTTTGCCAGAACTTCTTAGGGAATCATAAGGCAGACCGCTACAAAGAAATAGTGGATGATCTTTTGCAATCTTTCAAGACCATGGGATGTAACATGTCTTTGAAAATCCATTTCTTGGATTCGCACCTGGATTCCTTACAAGCTAATCTTGGGGAAGTCAGTGATGAACATGGTGAACCACTGCACCAGACATTTCCAAAATGGAAAAGCAGTACCAGGGCAAGTAGAGTCCAGCAATGCTTGCTGATTACTGTTGAACCTTTAAGAGGGACGTTCCTGAGAAAAAATGCAAGAGAAAATCCAATACTTTTACCTTTTAGGGGATTTAGTCCTTTACTATGTATGTATTGTAAAAATATGTAATACTGTAAACATAAAATCACTGTCTCTCAAAATCCCTACGTGATATACAAATTCTAAAAAGATATTTGTTTCAGTACAAAATAAGGTTTACCTATTTCGGATTTTTCATTCAGATTTGTGCTCCCCCATTCCTTTTTGGTCAGTCAGTGTTTGAACTTTACCATTGTCATATGAGAACATTAAATAAATAACATTTACCTTATTTAACTATGCAAAGTTGCAATGCTCCTATTTTTTTTAGCAATCAATTATTTAATTACATGATAGTAGGGTTTTGAACTGAGTGGACATACTAAAAGAAAAGTTTTTTGGCGATGAACAATAATTTGTATGTTTTCTGAGATTCATGAAATTAAAAGTTTTATTTTCTAAGATTTTGCATAGCTTTCACTGATCAACTTACTTACCATTATTATATGAACATGTTAACTATTATCATATACAGTGTATTGCTATGCAAAGTTGCTATGTTCTTGTTGCTTTAGTCATTTATTATTTAATTAGATCACACAATGAGAAATATATTTTAGGAAATGGCAAATGATTGCACACAATTAAATATAATTAAATTATTGTTCTCATATTGAGCCAATGAAATATTGTACTAATTTGCAGGATGGAAAAAATATATGGTAATTATCACACGTTCTTATAGAAAACAGATTGTTTTATTTGAACATTAAATCTATTTCAGATGAAATGGCTCTAAACAGCAACATTAAAATAATAAATCAACCAGGCTTCATATCATGTGCAATTATTTGACTGAAAGCACTATATAAATTATGCACATTATTCTACTGATGTGTTCTAATATGTTCAAGTTTTAAATTAATATTTAATAATATTATTAAAATTAACAGTGACAATACATCCCTTCCAATGAACATGCATTAAAACACAACAACATATTTTTCTTACATAGTGTTGTATTCAGAGAGTTTTTTTTTTGACACAGTTGGTCAGATTAACTAAAAGACTGTTAAGGATTTTTGTGGCCATAATGACTGATGTTTATTTCACTATTAAATAGAAAAAAGCCATTGTGACCTCATTTGAACACTCTGAGAATTGTAATGAATTTGGTTGAATGAGTATTTGCTCATATCATTACTGTAATTATTGTATTTTCTTTTAAATAAAAAAATAATTCAGAACAAATCATAAATTAGAAATAATAATTTAAATACTTTATGTACTACAAATACTAAATGCTATACATATTGCTACTGGTTTTTATTGTGTGCCTTTTTTACTTTCAGCTGGGAACTGTTAGGTGAATTATTATTATTGATTGTATTCAGTAATTATGTATAGGTTGTTGCTGGAATGCTACATTGTTGGCATAATCATGTGTGAATGGAATAGTGTCAGAAAAAGGAAAATCATAACTTTACCAGTAAATAGTACAAGCATGGTTACATTAACGTTTTTCTTTTTTGTACAAATCTATAATAAATCAATGATAATCAAAAACATGTATATGCATTGTTTTAAGGTGCTGGTAACATAAAAGAAAAATAACTTTTTAAAAAGAACTTAATGTTCAGTATAAATGTACGTTTTGATCATGTCAGGTTTCCCACAGGAAAAAGTGAACTAGTTTTCACTGAGAAACAAAGTAATATAGATATAGTAATAATTGAAATACAAATAAGTAAGATGCAGCTGTTTGAGAAAACGTAAACTTTGTTCATGAACTTTGTTGATTTAATGTTGTTTGCGCATATCACTGACTGCAAAATGCTCAATATCAAGAAGACAAATGATTAAGCGTAGGAGAAGTGAATCCTCTATATTGCTGATTCAAATGACAGTGTCAGCCCCTATATCATACTTTTTTTTTAAAGAATGTTTAAACCTACACTAAAAGGGTATGAAAAAAGAGATTAAGTTGAACTCACAATGAGACGCCCAGAGACTAGTGAACTGGAAAGTGTTTGATTAGTTGTATTTGCAGTTCTTGATAGAGATTGTGGTGGACAATAGAGAAAACTGATTTTTTTTCCTGTTACTCACAGGTGTCTAGTTGTGTTAGTCTCTGCCAAATCATTTCAGGTAACTGTACTCTTTATTTCCATTCCCAACCAAATAAAAAATAAAGTACACATATAAATATCCTTCTTAACTTGTTAATCTTATTCTTTTATTTCTTCTGATGATATCTTTACTATTTCTTATTCTTGCTTTATGTCTTTTTGTCTATTTTTTGCCCACACAATTCACCTTCAGTAACATCCACTTCTTTTCTACTACCTGCCTGCCTTCCAGCACTTCTCCTATCTCCTGTGCAATTTGAAATGCCTATTCACTTTGTAATAAGTCCTCTAATTTTCAGATGTCTACTTCTCTCAAATCTCTTCTGATCTGCTGTGGAACCTGTCATTTATTGTGATGACCTCTAGTTCTGTTCTCCTCACTGTGATCACAGGTGTGAAATCATGGGTTTCTTCCCTCTTCGTATGCCACTATCACATTCTTCATTTACCCTCTCTAATATTTCTATTATTTTAATCTTTTATTTTAATTGCCACATTGTTGACCCCACTCCAAACAAAAAATATTTAGATTTGGTATTCACAATTTTTTTTTTTGCTTTTTCTGATTGCTGCTTTTGCCTTTTCTATATCTGACCACTGTCTAATCTTGTTTTCACTTACAGAGAAACACTCTCCATTTTCCCGGCATTATGTTAAACTAGCCACTTACCCTTCAAAAATGACAGCATAATATTTGCAAACCTCGCAATGCTGTTGTTTGCCAATGCAAGCCTCGCTATGCATGGCTTCTCTCTATCCTTCCCTCTGCTGTGTCCTCTCCCTCCCTCTTTCCCCCTCTCCCTCCCCTGTGTCTCTTCCCCCCTCTCCATCCCCTGTGTCTCTTTGCCCCTATCTCCCTCCCCTGTGTCTCTTTCCCTCCTCTCACCACTGTATCTCATTTCCCCACTCCCCCATGTATCTTTCCCCCCTCTCCCTCCCATGTCTCTTTGCCCCTCACCCTCTCTCTCTCCTCTGTGTCTTTCCCACCTCTCCCTCCCTGTGTCTCTTTCCCCCCCTCTCCCTCCCCTGTGTCTCTTCCCCCTCTCCCTCCCCTGTTCCTTTGCCCCCTCTCCATTCTGTGCCCATTGCAAGGAGGAGGAAGAGGAGCAGCGAGAGTCAAAGCCGCTCATTGCAGGCCGCATAGGCGCATGAGCAAACCCACAACTTTGCGGGTCACCCCCCCCTCTCTTCCCCCTCGCTGCCATTACAGGCCTCGCAATGAGCACCTTCAGAGCTCATTGTGATCTCTCCTACACTGTACCTTGTGGGTCTATTGCTTTGCTGCTCATCGCGGGCTGTGGCATGGGCTATGCGCATGAACAAGCCTTTAACTTTGCGAGCATTACACGAAACTCGCAATTACCACAACTATATACCATACCCACACTAGTAACCTAGACACTTTTGTGCAGACACCCAGTGCAACTCTATCCACAATCCTTCATAGACATTCCCCTTCCACTGATCAACACCTTCAAACCCCAGGCTTTGGCTAGACTCATCCACTCATTAGCTTTGTTCGTATGCACACTGCACAAAACACTTAGGAATATCTCACTCTGATTTGCTTCAAATTTCTCATCTTACCATCGGTCCTTTAAACTCAACTTGTTCCCAACTACTCAAACACATGTCATCTATTCTGTAAAAGCACAAAAACAGCGTTTACAAAAGTAATAGAAGAGCTGATCATATTCTCCGGCTAAACAATCCTCACACTAATGGTAAGCTTGGACCTCCTCTTACCTACCAAATGTATTGCCTCTTTCTCTAACACCTCTTCCTCCTTTATCAAACTCATAATTTTCCCTCTGTGACTGCCAAAATAGGCTCTATTCTTGGCACTTCTGCTGCTGCAAAAGCTTCATACAGCCTTATATTGTGCCATTTTGTTTACTGCAATCTTTATTTCTCCCCTCTGCAATATTAACAAAACACGGCTGCTCTGGTCCTTTCCTTTTCTGATGATTTCATTCTCCATGCAGAAATGCATCAACTGCCCTCCAATTAAGCCTAGAACAGCTTATACAACTCTCCACCTCTGCTCCACTGACTTTTCCGCATCTCCTTATATCTAGCTTCTAATCACTTATTACACACCACCTCTCCATTCTACTCATGTATGTTCCCTCATCATCCCATACAGTTATAGAGCTCTTTCTCAGCTAAACCTCAGCAATAGATCCACATCTCCCGAATGCACTTATGATTTTACAAATACAGTGCCTTGCAAAAGTATTCACCCCCCTTGGCATTTTTCGTGTTTTGTTGCCTCACAACCTGGAATTAACATGGATTGTTTGAGGATTTGCATCATTTAATTTACAGAACATGCCAACAACTTTGAAGATGTTTTTTTTTAAATCGCTTTGGATAAGTGTCTATGTGCTTGCCACATCTTACCACTGGGATTTTTTGCCTATTCCTCCTTGCAAAACTGCTCCAGCTCCTTCAAGTTTGATGGTTTGCGCTTGTTTCCCCTTAAACCACTCAAGTGTTGCTTTAGCAGTGTTTTGGAGTCATTGTCCTGCTGGAAGCTCCGTCCTAGCATCAAATCAGAGTGGAACAGGTTTTCCTCAAGAATATCAGTGTATTCAGCACCATCCATCTTTCTCTCCACTCTGACCAGTTTCCCAGTCCCAGCTGCTGAAAAACATTCCCAAGCATGATGCTGCCACCACCATGTTTCACTGTGGGGATGGTGCTCTTTGGGTGATGTGATGTGTTGGTTTTGCGCCAGAAATAGCGTTTTCTTTGATGGCGGAAAAGTTTAATTTTAGTCTCATCAGACCAGAGCACCTTTCTCCATACATTTTAGGAGTCTCCCACATGCCTTTTTGCAAACTCAAAACATGCCATTTAGTTTTTTGCTGAAAGTATTTGCTTTCTTCTGCCATAAAGCCCAACTCTATGGAGCGTACGGCTTATTGTCATCCTATGTACAGATACTCCAGTCTCTGCTGTGGAACTCTGCAGCTCCTCCAGGGTTACCTTTGGTCTCTACGCTGCCTCTCTGATTAATGCCCTCCTTGCCCGGTGCATGATTTTTGGTGGTCTGCTGTCTCTTGGCAGGTTTGCTGTTGTGCCATGTTCTTTCCATTTGCTTACGATAGATTTGATGGCGCTCCTGGGGATCATCAAAGATTTGGATATTTTTGATAAACTAACCCTGACTTGTACTTCTCAACAACATAGTCCCTTACTTGTTTGGAGAGTTCCTTGGTCTTCATGGCAGTGTTTGGTTAGTGGTGCCTCTTGCTTAGGTGTTTCATCCTCTGGGGCCTTTCAAAAATGGTGTGTATATGTAATGGCAGATCATGTGACACTTAGATTGCACACAGGTGGACATCATTTCACTAATTATGTGACTTCTGAAGGTAATTGGTTGCACCAGAGCTTTTTATGGGCTTCATAACAAAGGGGTTGAATACATACACACATGCCAATTTTCTGTTTTCTATTTCTAAAAAATAGTTTTATGTATATATTTTTCTCATTTCACTTCACCAACTTAGACTATTGTGTTTTGATCTATCACATAAAGTCCAGATTAACAAAATATGATCATGTGCAATTTCCTAGTGCTTAACACTAAATTTTAAGGGAATGAGATTCTTTAACAGGGAAATTTAAGGAAATATTTAGTGTAATCCAGGATTAAACATCATTATTACAAAAAAATAGTTAAAAAGCGTCTATCCTAAAATAATAGCTGTAAGTCAAAAAGGTATCACTGTCCCATAATACTCTGGGATTTTCAAAATGTGACCACCTTAATTTTGACAGATTAGATAGTAAATTATTGTATCTCGAGAGATTCAAAGGCATCAACGTTATATAATGATGTTTAGATGATGCTTATATGCAGGCCTCATATGCAAAAAAGTATTTGCTAATCATAGGGATGCAGCAACATATTTTACTTATGAAAAGTTAGGAATAGACACAATATATATATTTTTTAAAATAGTGCACTAATCAAAAAAAAAGTTAAAAACACAGAGAAACAAAATACAGGGGGTAAAGCATGGTGCCGTTTTTATAAACGCAGTTTTTATAAATGCAGTACAATATTGTAGGGGAAAGAGAATATGACCATAAATCTCTATATACACATATATATCACTTATAACATCATCAAACCGCAACAGAAAGTATAGGCTTTTACTGCTCAAGTGTAATAAAGAGAAGGAGTATCACTTGTCTTCCCTATTGGCATAAAATATGCCTGAGTATTTGCGTTTTTGGAGTTCCAAAAAATAAAGAGATGTTCTGCTGTAGCTCACAAGAGCATTTAAATGTAATGCACCATGCTCCCCCTGCTCCTGACGGTCCATTTCGCCACTTAATGGGACTTACTCATGGGCTAGTGAGTGTTTGGGTTCATGGCCTATTTATGGCCTGAGCACTTGAGCGTTTACTTCCTGGTTTGCATGTCACGTGATGCACGTTAGTCATGTGATACGCGTCTGACGTCAAGACGTAATTTGAATAAACTTTATTAGCAATGGCGGACGCAAACAGCATCTGACTTCATTGCATGTGATTTTTAATTTACAAAACTTAATTTAAACAGACAAAACACGCTAATATATAGCGTAATATAGAGCCTAAGACAGCATAGGGTCAATTTGGGCAGTGATATTGGCAATTTACAGCAGATATAAAGAGACCAGGGGACCTTCAATATATATAGAGCAAAGATAGAGCGAAGTGAAAATAAAATATGTTCTAATTATATGAAGTGAGTTGGATTGAACTAGAAGAACTAAAATAATAATAATAAGGAATGCTAATTTGATTGAATATAAAAGTGTTATGTGTATGTGTTAGTGAAATAATGATAATAAATGTATATATAATAACGTGTAACATATAATTAAGTGAAAAAAAAACTGTAGTATATATTAGTGAGATTGAAAAGGGTGTATAATATGTGATGTTTGTAATGAGAGAGTATAAACAATTGTAAATGTTGTGAATAAATTACACGATAATTATAAAGTGTACTTTCAATAAGAAACTATGATTATATGTAAAAAGTTAATGTTAATTCATCTAATATAATAATATGAGTGAACTGTTAAAGAGGGAATGTGATGAAATAGAAATGTCATATGGGCATGTTAGAAATAAAAGAAGGAAACATCCTATACTATGCTGTGTATGCATTGTAGGTCTAGGATAAAGGAACATGAGGTCTATACAGTTGTTTAGATACTAAGGCCCTCATTCAATTGCAATTTGGCCAATTGAATAGGGCTCTAAATAAGCACATAACATATTTTTTGAAAGAAGTTTTTAGTTAGTAAACATCTATCCAAAAGCAAGTCTTTCACTAATTAAAAACTTATTTAAAAAAATATATGTGCTTATTCAGAGCCCTATTCAATTGGCCAAATTGCAATTGAATGAGGGGCTAAGTATGAGATGGCCTGTAAATATGTTATAGAGTAACAGGTACTCATAAAAATGCTGAATATGAGAAACCCTCATTTAGGCCATTTGGATATTGTGAATTTAAAGTAAAAATCCATCTGCTTTCTAACTGTAAGAGTTGTGTGTTTATATCACCTCCTCTCGGTTTTCTACAGAGATGATCAACTACATAGAATTTCATTGCTGAAAATGAATTATCGTGTACCATTCGGAAATGTCATGACACCGGCGTGTGCAATTCTTTTTTCACCGAATTTGTGTGTTCAAGTATGCGGCGGCGTAATTGCCTTATCGTTTTGCCTACGTATAACCTTGGACATGGGTAGACCAAGACGTAGATAACATGTGTACTTTTACATGTAATAACATTTCTCAAAGGATATTCATTAGAGGTAATTGGATGTTTGAAACACTGTCCCGGCTGTACATAGGGACATGCTTTGCATGTTCCACATCTGTATAGGCCTCTCATTGGTTGAAGCCACATGGTCTTTGTCTTGTCCTCTTCTTTAAGTTTGAAGTAGCTTCTAACAACATGGTCTCCTATACTTTCGTTTTTTTCTATAGGTGATTTGTGGCTGTAATGGAAGGTATCTTTTGAAATCAGAATCGTCCAATAGTATATGCTAGAGTTCTTTAAGGACATTCTTTATTTGTTTCCAATCGTTACCATACGTCATTATGCATCCTATGCAATTGTCCTCTTGTTCATTTGTAGATTTTTCTTCTATTTGTGTATAGCCATATAGAAGTTTATCTCTATCGGCTTGAAGGGCTCAATTATAGGCTCTTTTAAGGGTCCTATTCAGATAGCCCCTCTCTTTGAATCTGTTTCTTAGGTCTTTGTAGCTGTAGATTTCCTATATACACATGTATGTATTGCATCCAAATGGTCTCTCTTTAGTTTGAGGTCTAAGAAATCAATTTGGTCTTTGTCAACATTGAATGTGAACCTTAGGTTCATGTGGTTCATATTTAATTCTTTGATGAAGAGATGAAAATCTTGTAGGGTACCTGCCCAGATTACTAGTATATCATCGATATATCTTTTCCATAGGATGATGTTGTCGGTGAAGCCATTCATTGTTTCATTAAACACTTTTGTTAGTTCCCATAGTCCAAGATACAAATTAGCATAGCTAGGGGCACATACTGTGCCCATAGCCGTACCTTGTTAAAAATGAAAAAAATCTTTGTAAGAGTAAAATTGAGTAATTCAAGAATAAATTCATTAAATTTAGTGTGGGTGTTGTCTTTTTCAGCTAGAAAATAGGCAACTGCCTCTATACCTAGGTTGTGTGGGATACTTGAGTATAGATTCTCCACATCGATGGTTACTAATAGAGCCCCATGGGGGATATGTATTCCATCCAGATGTCTTAGAATATCCAGTGTATCTTTCAGGTAAGCTGGTAAGCTTTCCACCATGTCTTTGATGTAATCATCCACAAAGGTACTTATTTTTTTCTGTTAAATTGTTGTTTCTTGACACTATTGGTCGACCCGGTACTGGCTTCACTTTTTTATGTACCTTGGGTAAAGCATAAAATGTAGCAATCGTTGGAAACTTTAGTCGAAGATAATAGTATGTGTCTTGGTCAATAAGTTTGTTATCCTTTGCTGTTCTGAGTATTTCTTCCAACTCCTTACTGAAGGTAGACAAGGTATTATTTCTTAGTATGATATATGTATGTTTGTCAAAGAGTAGTTTTTCACACATGGATATATAATCCTGTTGATCCTGCAATACAATATTGCCACCTTTGTCTGCTGGCTTTATTATGATTGGTGCATCCTGTAATTCCTTCATTGCTTTTCTCTCCAACTTGTTCAGATTTTGTTTAGTTTGTTTAATGTCAGGTTGGGTTGGGTCATAGAGTTTTCTCAGATCTCTTTCGACTCTATCAATAAAGACTTTTAGGTTGGCATATTGATTTAAATCAGGAGTGAATCTACTCTGTTTTCTTCTCTGCATATATTTAATATTTAATGTGTGTTCAGGGAGTTGTTCATTGAGAAATGACATTAGGTCATCAAAGATGTCTTCATCTTCTTTCTGTAGGCCTAGACTGATGAGTTTTCTCTCTATTTTCACAGAAAAATATTTCCTTAAAGCCAGTTTGCGTATAAATAAATTGATGTCTTTAATATTTGTAAACAAATCAGACAGGCTTGTAGGTAATTAAGAAAGTCCTTTCATTAGAAGAGATATATGTGCCTGGTTCAGCTTGAAGTTGGAAAGATTAATTATTTTGACATCCATGTCTGTTTCTTGTATACTTCTACTATTCAAGCTTGAGGTTGTTGTTTTGGAGAGTATTCCCGTCTCCTTTCTGTTCAATTCAAAATCATTTTTCTTTCCAAATTTTGAAGATACTGGAACCTTATTGGCAATAGGGATTATTGATTTAGAATATCCCTTGTTTGTTGCCTCTATTCCTGTTAATGTCTTGAATGATTTTTTTCTTTTTTCTGTTTTTTTGGGGCACGACCTGATGTTGATTCATCTGCTATTTGTAATTTTGTCTTGTTTTTTGGTCGCGCCCCTTCTCTAAAAAATGTTGCATGGTTGGTTGTATAGTTGGTTGGTTAAAACCGTATCTGGTGTTCAGTCTTTGTCCTATGGTTCCTCGTGCTGGCTTCCGTGATTGATAGTTATATGTTCTTTGTGGATTTTCATCTCTATCTGATAGATCCGGATCAGAGGAGCTTATATCCGTGTCATTTTGTTGTCTAACAGTAGTGATGAATTTGTATACCCTTCCATTATTGTAATCAAAACTGTCTCTGGCAAACTTCTTTTGTTTCCGTGATGTTATTTATTTTTTAAATTTGTCAATGTTGTTACGTAATTTAGTATAGATGTCATTATATTCATCCAAATCTTTGAATTTTTCAAGTTCTTGTTGACATCGAGCAACTTTTTGATTAATTGATTCCAGGTTTTGTTGTTCCGTTTGGTATATCAAGTCCATTAAGTCTATTGAACATTTGTTTGTTATTGCAGTCCATTTAGTGATGAAGTCATCATCGCAGAGATGTGATGCAGGAGATAGCTATATTCTCAGTCCTCTTGGGATTATTTTAGTTTTGATGTATTTATGTAGACTAATTGTCTCCCATACTGCTCTCACTTGTTTTTTAAGGAATTTTTGTATTTCTTTTGTAATGTTTATAATATTTATATCTGTGGTTGGTTTGGATGAACTATATTCACTATCAGTGAATGTGGCTTCTGCCTCTTTAATGAGGTCTGTTATATTCCAATTATTCATGTTGGATGTTGCCATAATGATTACTATTTGGGAATACTTCTTGGAAAGTATAAGAGACTCAAGATAGTTGCTATTTTTTTTTTCAGTAAGTATGATAAAATGTATAGTTATAGATGTTAATAGTCATGACTATGTAGTAGGTCTTTTCTTGTAAGCATTTGGATTAAACCAACAATTGTATAAATATGATCATGCGACCTGTGCAATTTCCTAGTGCTTAACACTAAATTTTAAGGGAAGGAGATTCTTTAATAGCGAAATTTAAGGAGATATTTAGTGTAATCCAGGATTAAACGTCATTATTACAAAAAATAGTTAAAAAGCGTCTATCCTACAATAATGGCTGTAAGTCAAAAAGGTAACACTGTCCCATAATACTCTGGGATTTTCAAAATGTGACCACCTTAATTTTGACAGATTAAATAGTAAATTATTGTATCTCGAGAGATTCAAAGGCATCAAAGTTATATAATTAGATGATGCTTATATGCAGGCCTCATGTGCAAAAAGTATTTGCTAATCATAGGGATGCAGCAACATATTTTCCTTAGGAAAAGTTAGGAATAGACACAATATTTTTTTTTTTTTAAATAGTGCACTAATCAAAGAAAAAGTTAAAAACACTGAGAAGCAAAAAAACAGGGGGTAAAGCATAAAAAAATATATATTGTGTCTATTCCTAACTTTTCATAAAATATGTTGCTGCATCCCTATGATTAGCAAATACTTTTTGCATATGAGGCCTGCATATAAGCATCATCTAAACATCATTATATAACTTTGATGCCTTTGAAGCTCTCAAGATACAATAATTTACTAACTAATCTGTCAAAGTTAAGGTGGTCACATTTTGAAAATCCCAGAGTATTATGGGACAGTGATACCTTTTTGACTTACAGCTATTATTTTAGGATAGACGTTTTTCAACTATTTTTTTTGTAATAATGACGTTTAATCTTGGATTACACTAAATATCTCCTTAAATTTCCCTATTAAAGAATCTCCTTCCCAGATTAACAAAACATTAAATTTAAGGCTTTAATGTAACAAAATAGGTAAAAAAGTCAAGGGGTGAATACTTTTGCAAGGCACTGTACATACTCCCACAGCTTTCAAACCTAAGATAAAAAATTATCTGTATACATCTTTTACCCATAAAACTAAGTTGTAAGTTATTCAGGGCAGGAGCTATGTCACAAATTGGTTATTCTTATGTAAACTATTTCTTCACAAATGGAAAAAATTACACAATACCATTTTTTTTAAACTTATTAACTTCATACAAACTTTGAATAAACTGCAAAACATAACAAGAGAAAAATATTTTTTTGCCACATAAAATTTAAAGAAACTGCACCCACAAAAAACAATCCACTTTAAGTGGTGTATGTATAATCTTCAGGCTTATCCTCCAATATGGCTTTTTTGGTGACAAACTGTTCCAGGGACATGTGTCTCTGCATTCTGTGCCCATCCAGCAGATGCTGGTAGCAAGACATTGCCACAACAACGGTGCATCTCACATTCCAGCCTCTCACAGCGTCTGACCATTTGCCACTACATCATCCATAAGCTCATGGACGGAATGCAAAGTCTTGGTTAGTAACTCTGTGTAAATGTCCGGAACACTGAGGACTTGGTACAAACTTCAGGTGAGAGCCTGACCAATGAGGACCTCCAACAGTTGGCAGAACAGGGCATTGAGGAAGCCCAGCAAAGCAGTGATTCTGATATGGAGGAATGTAAAGACATTCCTCCATATCAGAATCACTGCTTTGCTGGGCTTCCTCGATGCCCTGTTCTGCCAATTTTTGGAGGTCCTCATTGGTCAGGCTCTCACCTGAAGTTTGTACCAAGTCCTCAGTGTTCCGGACATTTTTATCTCCCAGTCCAGCCATGTTCGCAAAGTCCACTATCTCCACTATGATAGGCTGTTCTGGTTGCACATCTCCACACAGCTCTCGTCATATTTTCTTCCATGTAGCTATTAGACATTGCTGTGTCACCTCCTTCCAGGAAAAATCAATGTTAGTGATGGCCTGTATGATAGTGTACTTCTTCCAGAAATCTATCATGTGTTGTTTGTTCTTGCTGTCAGTCTGGTCAATGAGTTGGCAAAATGTGCGGCGAAGACAGTCGGCCTTGAAGGTCGCAATGACCCCCTGATCCATAAACTAGATGGGCGAAGTAGTGTTGGGTGGCAGGAACACTACTTCCACCAGGATGCAACAATGGAGCTCACCCAAATTGGTAGGGTGGTTTCGAGAATTTTCCATTAACAAGAGAACTTTGTCCTCAAGATCCATGTCTTCCTGTTGAATTGCCAAATGACTAGCAAGCTGGATATAGGTATGCCCTTCATGTTTTTGAGTGGTAGACTAGCAATGGCTTGATTTTGAAGTCACCGCTGGCGTTTCCACCCAGAAGAATGGTTAGATGGTATGAACGTGCAGCTTGGCATTCTTTTTCAGAACAGGCTGGTCTCATCCAAGTTGAACACAAGTTCTAGAGGGTATTTGCCACTTTCCACAATATATTTTAAAGTGGCTGTAAAGGCTGAAGCAGCTTCAGTGTAAGTGCTTGCAGCTTCTCCCTTGATCTTTATGTTGTAGAGGTTGTTCCTCTTTTTGAAGTGGTCGAACCAATCCTTTACTTGCGGAGAAGCTCTCTGTCACATCTGGTGTTTGGCTGTTGATATGGCTGTATATGCTTCTAGCCTTCTCCATTAGGATGGATTGACTGAGAGGCATGTTACTTTCCAATTCGTTGTCAATCTAGAGAGACAACTGCTTTTCCATCTCCTCCAGAGTGTAGCATCTGGAGTGGGTAATCTCCTTCGCTGAAGATGCACTGCTGGGGTTTGCTGAAGACTTGATCTTGTCTTTGTTCTTCAGCATGGTGCGGATTGTGGATATTGGCCACTTCAGATCCGTTCTAATGTCCACTTCAAGCTCCCCTTTCTCCAAGAAGGTTAGCACCTGCATTTTGACATCCAGAGGAACACTCTAGTTTTTCAACTTGCCCTGATCTTCTTTGTGCTCAATCATGTCCTATAAAACAGTACAAAAAATTAAATTAATGTAGATTTTATTAGACAATTAACAATTAAAACCACATTATGAGAAACAAGGGAAAAATGAAAACATTCTGTACCTTGTTTCTGGATGTTGTAGGTAAAAAACTGGGGTTATCGATGGTTATCTCTCTTTCCAGCTTTGCAGTTTTCTCTCTTTTCTCTCTCTCTCCGTCTTTCTATGTCTTTTGTTAATGCTACCCCTGCCTCTGCTACCGCTGTTCTGATAGTTAAGAGAGGACTGCAAGGAAAAAGATGCATTTTCAGAGGCCAAAAACAGAGCTATAGCAGGGTTTAGCACAAAGCAGGGAATTACAGTGAAAACAGTGCAATACCTAATTTACTGCTTAAAAGAGTAGCGTTAAGCGGTATATACCTGTATCTTTTTTTCTTTTTTTTTTCTTTATGTTTTAGCAATTTTACTTTAAATAATTTTTCGTGAAGTATTAAATTAAACACATGCATTATTAAATTAAACCATTAGTGAATTGATCAATCATTTGTAAACACGCACTCTGCAAAGAATCACAGGAGGACACAGATTAAACTGTCATCTTCTAAAACAAGAATTATTTTTTTCTCTGTTTGGAAACAAATCTTAGACTATATAAATAAGGTAACAGTAACAAAGTGATATGTGCTGTTTATTTTGGATTTTTAATCTTAAACCACTGCAGCCCCATTAAATTCCCTCAGTGTGTAAAACCGTAGCCGGTAACGGAGCTCGCAAGACATTCAGCTATTAAATTGGCCTGGTAAAGCTACCCGTAAATGATCTGCGGGTTACAGGTGAAAAAATCCTAGGGGCTGCCGAAATCTGAACTACGTTGCAGCAAATCCTTTGATCGGTCAAGTCCGTAATGGTTATGTTTGAAAATCACTATTAAATTGTAACAAATCCACTGGCGTTCAAACCCGTAACCCGCAAATGGAGTGAAAAAGCCTACGGGTACTAGAGAGGACCCGCAAGGGGGTTAAAGTCCTATCCCTAGCACTGTAAATGCAAATATCAACACACTGCTGTACATAAAATGAAAGGGAAAGTGATGTTGGGTATTAAAAATAAAAGCACAACATTCTCAAGCTCGCAAATCTGCTATGTAAAATAATTTTTTTAATGTTTCATTTCCGGGTTATATTGATCCCGGCAATCAATGTGTTAATACATATAATGGAACTCGCATGGACTAGAATTTCATATTAATTTTGCATTATTTCTGGAATGCGGATCCAATCGAAACTTGTAATTGAAACCTGTAAGGCTTTGAAATCTAACCTCCATTTTTCAGTGATGTAATGATAATGCTCTCTTTTACCATTGGCTCCGTCTAAACCTGTTAGTATGGGTTTGACTAATTGATAGTGTTCACGGCTGCACATGCAACGGCGCAAGAATGATTTACAGGCTTGCGTCTCCGGCTCGTTCGTTGCGGCATGGTTGAATGTAATAGCTGTAATAACGCGGCCGATTTTCAAGCTTAGCAGGCTTTGCGGGTGCCCAGTAGCGGTTGCGGGCATCAATTTTAATGTGGCTACTGTTGTTGCATTTGCATAACATGAAAACTAAATTCTAAGATTTAAAACATTTTAGAGTTTTCTAGTATTCTTGCATCTTTGGTAATTGATAGTACACAAAACTTTCAATAAGAAGTTTACTTTCCAAGAAAGATTAAAAGACAAATGCAATCAACAATTTATTTGAGTGAGAAATAGTTTGAATTTGGGTCAAGGAATAACAAAGAAAAAAAACAAGTTTTTATCTGTGTGTGGGATGTTTCTGCAAGCATTTCTAATGGAATTGCTAAAGATCCATGGGGCACAAATACAAACACTGAATAACAATCACTGAGATGCATTTCCCTTACAGGTCACTTTATCTACCCACGTAAGGTGCCTATCAATCAGACTGACTCAGCCTTTACAATATAAAATAAAATGCTGTACTTTTTGCTGATCCTTTTTTTAAACAGAGATCAATATTATGTAGCCCAACTTTTTTTTTTAACACATTCATGGAGACAAAATATCAGATTATAATGTATACATACATGGTGTGCAATTAATAATATTAATAATTATACAGCAGACTTAACAGTTAGCATAACATAAATAAAATATTAAATGGATTAAAATAGGAAAAGAAGAGAAAAAAAGGCACATTCTCTTATGGTGAGTGTTCTACATTGTGAAAAGAAGTCTTGACTCAAATACTATGGCCCTCATTCAATTGCGATTTGGCCAATTGAATAAGGCTCTAAAAAGGCACATAACATATATTTTTTAAAGAAGTTTTTAGTTAATGAAAACCTTGCTTTTGGATAGATGCTTACTAACTAAAAACTTCTTTAAAAAATAAATGCTATGTGCCTTTTTAGAGCCTTATTCAATTGGCCAAATTGCAATTGAATGAGGGCCTATATGTATAAACACATAGGTAAGTATTTACAACACAATTTCTTTATTAATGTTCATCCAAAATGGAAACAATGGACAATTAAAAAATAATACCAGGCCACAGGGAAAGTGCAGTAATCCAACATATATTGATCCTAAATAAAGACGTCATGATAGATTATCACAAGAACCCAGATTCTAATAAGTGCTGAGACATTTATTGTAACAAACAGCTTTATATTTATCTTCTCATAAGTAGCGAAGACTAATCGTAATAGTGTATAGAATGGTAACTATACAAATCCCCTGAGGAAATGAATACATTTTCAAATGTAGATTGTTATTATATACACTGCCAACATACAGTATAATACATTAATCTAACAAACTGGTTTGAACCACACAGGCAGAAAAATGGCAGTGTTAACAGACCTACTATGCATAGTCAATGTCTTGTAAGGATAGCGACACAGGTTATTGTAAGTGACAGCCTACTAGATATATTCAATGTATAAGTTAATAAATGACATGACCCAAACACAGCTGACTGAGTGTAATAAAAAAATATATTCAGATCACACTTAAACTGACTCCCAAAGAAAAAGTATGAGCCCCAGAGTTTGGTGTGTCTCCCTGGAATAAATTAAGTTAATATGAGATTCTGACATTCATTATTCCAATTTATATTTGATTATGTTTATCCTTTTGTGAATCAATCTTGAGATTTTGATAGGTAGTAAAGAATTTAGGAGTATACTTGTCCATTTGACCTGTGGATCAGTGTATTGTTAGTTATTCATTTGTCCTATTTTAAGAAATATATGTTAACCCAAAGTAACTTCAAAACATCCTTATCTCTTTTTTTAACAAAGTACAGTGAGAATCTATTATTCTTCATTAAATACTTTTTTAGCACACACTTAGGAAATGACAGAGCATGTATTGCTTTAAATAGCGTTATATTCAATATATTCTATTTGTAGAGTTGAGTGTTGATGTGTTAGTGGTCATAGTTATTACTGTAATTTATCACTGTCAGGCAATCACATGTAATAGTTGTCAAACTGCGAGTTGTTGTCTAGCTTTGCAGCCCTCGCAGTTTCACAACTCCCCCTGCCATGCCCCACTGATGCTCACGATGAGCGCCATAGGCGCACATCGCGCCACATCAGACCCACGGCCCTCCCTGCTCCATACTCCCTGATCCGGTGGGGCGCGTGCACGAGGGGGCGGGACACGCGCACGGGACGACGGGCGAGTGTGCGCGAGCACGAACCAGCAACATTAAGGTGAGGGAGGAGTGGGGGAAAGACACGGGAGGGAGAGGAATGGGGGAGAGACACGGGAGAGAAGAATGGGGGAGAGACACGAGAGACATGAGTGGGGAAGAGAGACAGAGGAGTGGGGGAGAGACATGAGAGGAGTTGGAAGAGAGACACGGGGAAGAGAGACACGGGGGAAGAGAGACACAGAGGAGGGGGAAGAGACACAGGGGAGGGAGAGGAGGAGGGGAAGAGAGACACAGGGGTGGGAGAGGAGGGGGTAACGGAGACACAGGGGAGGGGGCAAGAGGGACACAGGGGAGGGGAAGAGAGACACAGAGAAGGGAGGGTAGGGAGAGGAGGGGAAGAATAGACACAGGAGAGGGACAGGAGGGTAGAAGAGATACAGTGGAGGGGGCGGGAGGAAGAGGGGAGGGGGAAGAGACACAGGGGAGGGAGATGGTAGTGAAGAGACAAAGGGGAGAGGGGGGAAGAGACACAGGGGAGAGGGGGGAAGAGACACAGAGAGGGAGGGGGGAAGAGACACAGGGGAGGGAGAAGGGGGAAAGAAACACAGAGGGGGGGAAGAGACACATGGGAGAGAGAGGGGAGAAGAGACACAGGGGATGGAGAGGGGGGAAGACACACAGGGGAGGGAGAGGAAGTAGAGGTGGGCTCACAATGAGTGACGAAGACGTTCATTGCAAGGCCGTGATAAGCGCTGAAGGCGATCATCGCAAAGCCAGTAAAGTAGAGGGGGGAGAGGTTTGCAATAAGCGCCTCCCATCAAGTAGAGGGCTGGAGAGGCTCGCAATGAGCACCGAAGGCACTCATCGCGAGGCCAGTAAAGTAGAGGGGGGAGAGGCCCGCAACGTGTGACAAACACCATTGCCAGGCTTCAAATTTTATTGCCGTCATTTTTGACGGGCAAGTTGCTGGTACTTAATAACATTTATTTGGTTAAAGAATCATTGTGGTGTAGCAACTAGTTTATCTGTTGTCTTCTACCTGTATACTATTATAATACATGTAGTGAATAGAATATACAGAATTTATTTTAATTTTTTCTCTTATTCATATGTAAAGAAAAATATTTGGGAAGAAATTATTTTTCCATTTGAAAACACAATGGAGCTTCTAAGATATGGTTCACAGTCGGAAGCCTAAAATAACTGTGATATAACTATGAGAAATACAAGGATTGCAGTATACAATAATACCTTTTTGGTGTACAAACATACAATTTAGAGTGACTCCTGTTTCACATCAAAATAAATATTTATTAGACGTTACAAATTAAGCTTTCACACCAGAGAAAGATAAAAAAAAAAAACAGAAAATGATGCTGAGAAAAAATAAGCCCACATGAAACAGAAGAGACAATTTAACTGACATTATTTATCAAATAATTTTTCAGAGGAAATATGTGCAAATTGAAAGTACAAGGCTAGAGAGAGAGAGATAAACAGAGAAACAAAAGAATCTGTGTATGTCTAGAAATATAAAATCTCTTAGCGACTTGCCCGTCAAAACTGACAGCAATAAAATGTTAATTCTGTTTGCCACACAATGCGAGGCTCTCCCCCCTCTAACTTGCGGTCCTCGCAATGAGCACCTTCAGCCATCATTGCAGACCTCGGCCAAGTCGCAACTTTCGTGCCTCAGAATGAGCGCCTTCGGCACTCATTGCGAGCCTCTCCCCCCTCTACTTTCCAGGCCTCGAGATGAGCGCTCATTGAAAGCCCCGCAATGAGCAGGTTCACCGCTCATTGCAGGCATCGGCCAACCCGCAACTTTCGGGCGTCGCTATTACAGCCTTTGAGCCTCTCCACACTTTCCCTCCCTCCCGTGTCTAGGTGCCCCATCTCCCTCCCGTGTGTCCCCCCCCCCACTCCCTCCCCTGTGTCTCTTTCCACCCCACTCACTCCCCTGTGTCTTTCTCCCTCCTCTGTGTTCCTGTTTGCATTTACGGGTGCAAAACCATTTGCGTGCTTGAGAAATTGTTCATTTTCACCATGCCCAAAATGTGTTTACGATTTACGGGCTTGAAAAAAGTTATGGCTATGCGGCCATAATTGTTTTCCTTGCTTGGCCGTTTTCAGACCTCCCAAAAATGCCAATTAAATATCAAATTAGCTTGCAACATCACTTACATGCTCCTTGCCTCTCCCCCTGTGCTGTGTGTGAGGTTGTAAGTTAATTTTGTAATTAATTGGCAGTCTTCTGATTGCTTCCGAGTTACGGGCATGAAAAAAATGGCGGCCGTTAAAGTTGGTGGGTAGGTTTCCTAATCCGTGCATTATCCACCCGATTCTATGCGGCATATGCTAAAATAGGTATGTATAAAATGGTATTGGATTAAAGAGTGACAATTCATTGAGGTTTATCTGCATGTTCCCACTCACTTTCCCAGAGTACAATGCAATAACGATATTTCTCAGGTTTTTAAAGAGATGGGGGTACCAGACCATCTCATCCGTCTCTTAAGGAATCTGTATAGGGACCAAGAAGCCACAGAACCGAACATGGATCAACCGAATAATTCAAGATTAGGAAAGTAGTTTGACAAGGTTGACCATTGTCACCTTGTTTAGTCAACTTATATGTAAAATACATTATGCTTAAGGTCAGACTGGAAGACTCCAAAATCGGAATTAATATTGCTGGGAGAAATATCCCAGATACATGAATGATACTACTCTGATGGCTAAAAATTATGAGGAACTATAACAGCCTATGTATGAAAGTAAAAGAATAAAGTGAAAAAACTGACCTGCTGCTCAACATTAAAAAGACGAATATCATGGAAAACCTCAATATCAGTTCCTGGCAAATAGATGGGGAAGAAGTGGAGGCAGTAATAGATTTTATTTTGCTGAGTTACAAGATCTCTTCAGATGGTGACTGCAACCATAACATTAAAATATGTTTGCTTCTAGGAAGGAAAGCTATGGCAAGTCTGGATAAGCTTTAAGAAGTAAATATATATCACTATCAACAAAGGTCTGCATAGTTAAAACTCTGGTATTCTCAGTAGTTATATATATGGATGTGAGAAGAATGAGGATGAGCTCCTTACAATTGATGTCTTTAAATTGTGGTTTTGGAGAAAATTGTTTAGAGATCTAATCAATCCGTACTAAACTAAATCAAACCAAACTGTTCACTGCGAGGTATGGACCTAATGTTAAAACTCAAATTTGACCATATCATGAGTGTCATGAATCACCCAGGGGCCATATTGGATTTGGCGTGAACTATGCTGGGGCCATCTTGAGACTGGCAGCAGTGGCCTATATTGGGACTGGACTGTTATATACCAATCGCCACCATCTGTATATTGTGTTATGGGGGATAATATGTTAGTGTTATATTGTATATTGTATTGGGGAGTGATAGTTATGTTTTAATTAGTCAACCCTCCCCCATTGTATAAACACTGAGGCAGGAGCTGAGCCAAATGGGTTTATCCTAAACAAGATAAACCTCACAGGGTGTCGCCAGAACCTAAACAAAGAGATTTGCCAGACAGCCAGGCACCTAGATAACAATGGGGGGGCCTAGGAGCAAACAGGAAGTTTCCCCTGGGACCGCCTGGGTCAGAATGAGCTTGGTTGCCACGCCTGGGGTTGGCCCAGGGGAGGGGTCTGGTGGTTCCCATAGCCTCCCTCTACTACATTGGACAGAGGTAATTAGGTTACTGTAGAGGTTATCCTATTGGCCAGAGAGAGGGGGATGAGGGTTTGACTAAATGTAGCCACTCCCTATAATGTGTTGTGCAAGGTTTTAAATATGCTGTTCTAAAATAAAACTTGGTTCATAATTTTCATCAAGACGTGGTGTGTAGATGTATTATTTACCCGGGGACATATGCTTGCAGTAAGATTCATCAGACTTACTGTCAATATTGCTCAGTCTAACCCAAGGGCTGAGACATGATGCTCCTGTAATCAAAAAGGCTCCAAGGTCCAGAGTAACCCAAATCAAGTCAGCAGACCCCAGCTAGAGAGTGGGTCGTGATAATGAGAAGACAGGAATTCCTAGAGAAGACTCTGATGCTGAGAAAAATTGAAGGGACATAAAGAAAGGGACCACATAGGTGGATAAATGAGGTCAATAAAGCAATGGACATGAGCTTGATGGGTCTCAGAGGGACAGTAGCTGATAGATATGCCTGGCATGCTGTGGTCCATAGGTTCACTGAGAGATGGACACGCCTGAAGAACAATGCTTCCTTAATAAACCAGCCATTTCTATTTTATTTCAAGATTGTAATACTTTTTCTGCCTTTATTTTCTCCTTTATGAAACTGTAAGAAAAATTGTATTTAAGCCAAAATATTTATTGATGGAGCGAAAGTTTAATTTGTAATTTCCCTTTATTGCTACTAGATACAAGAATCCTTGCTTCGGGAAATGAAACCAAGCCTATTCAGAAATGTAATCATCCCTCTCACAAACAAAATGCATTTTTGCTAGTTAAAAAAATAGCAATATGACTTTTTATTTGAGTTTTCAAACACATATTTTTTTTATTATGCAGTGCTTTTAATGCCTTGCAAATGAGCAGTTTGTTACAAATCTAGACATATCTCAGTGGCTGTACCCCTGTGCTATTATTGACTGTTGTTGCAGAATATGCTTTTGCAGTCACACTCTAGTCATTATAAGGCAGAAGTATATGTGTCTGTGTGTGTTTAGTCGTTCAGTTGTGTCTGACTCTCCATGATCATATGGACCGCAGCACACCAGTCCCAGCTTGTGTCTGGTTGTGCTAACCAATAAGATTTCCATGGCAAAGATACTGGAGTGGGTTGCCAGTTCCTTCTCCAGTGGACTACTGTTTTTTCTGATCTCTCTGCTGTGTCCTACCCATTTTGGGTGACCCTACCTGGTGTAGCTCACAGCTTCATTGAGGTACACAAGGTAGCGATCCAGAAGGGGATATATATATATATATATATATATATATATATATATACATATATATATATATATATATATATATATATATATATATAGTACAAACAATGAATAGTGAATTAGTGATTCCATTTGAATGTCTAAAAAATAAGTTAATAAACTAAACTTTTCAGCCCACCATATGTAAAACGATAAATATATATATTCTAGCGACTTGCCCGTCAAAACATTACGGCCAATAGAATTTTAAATCTGGAAATGCTGTTTGTGACACAATGTGATTCTCTAACACTCTGAATCTTTTTCTTATCTACAAAGAAGTACAAAAATGTTTATTAATTTTTTTTTTTTTAACAATGTACTGGTAAACCATATCATACTTCGTAATCATCATGTATGGAATACTATTATAACAATGCATCACATTTCTCTGACTGCATATTGTAAACCATTACATTAAGTTTTCTAATATTCAACTCATATTGTAAACAATACTAACATGAAATCGTTGAACTTTTTGTAAATGAGTCTCTTCAACCATGACAGAATGCTTTTTAACATACAAACTTGTATTTAAACTCCTGTTAAACACATAGGTATTGAATCCAGAGGAAGGCAAATAGTAAAAACCCCCATCACAACCCCCAATTGTCTCAAAAGGGGGGGGGGGAATTAATTCCTTCCTGACCTCATTAAATAGCGATCGGATTACTCCCTGGTTGAATAATTTCTATTTAATTATACATTAAACATTTTAACAAATGTTTCTGCTGCAAATGACATAAATCTTTTTTAAAATTCAATAAATGAATTTTGCAAATGTTTTAACATACAATGCTAACAATGCAAACATTAACATAAGATAATAACATTTAACCTTAATTTAATTTAAACTATATTGAGCTTGAATATTGAATCCAGAGGAAGGCAAATTTCAATAAATGTAATTTCAACTTTGTAAATTTGTTGAAAGTGTTGTCCAAAAATAATTCCTTCCTGACTCCATTAACTGGCAATCGGATTCGTCCCTGGATCAATAATCTATATATCATGCACCATTTAAATATTTCAAGAAATGATGACGTTGCTACTAACATTAAACCTTAATTACAAATAATGCATCAACTTATCAGTCCTTTTCAAACATATTTTTAAACTTACAAACCTAAAAGAAACATATTCAATTTTAAACTGTAAGATTGCTAAAATGCAAACTAACTGTTTTGTGGAGCCAATCATTTCTGAACTGACTTCCAAGACATTCATTTCTTTAATCTTTCCTTGAAACTGTTTTCCTTTCAAAGAGCACAGTAGCCTTTTATTTCTGTATATGTGATGTAAGACCTTTTTCTTTCTTTCTTTCCTTTCTTCCTTTTTTGTGTGTTATTAATGTATTTTTCTGAAATAGTTGACATATTTTTGTATCTGAAATAGTGTTCCACTAAGAAGAGGCCAATTAACCTTCAATTTCTTCCTTTAAATGAAACCACTATTATCTGTGATTACAAAACCTCGTAGTACACAATATTGTTTGTAAAAATACGGCCATTGTGTAGTAGATCACCCTGACTTGGGTTGTCTTCAACTGAAACTTTAATCACATCTGGATTTGTGCACCTTGAAAAAGCAACATAGAGTTATCCATGTGCAAAAACAGGTTCTTGTAAACATATACCCACAGACTTAAAAGTTTGTCCTTGGGATTTATTGATGGTCATGGCAAATGCCATGATAACTGGAAATTGTCTCCTTTGAAGGACAAAAGGCAAACCACTCTCACTTGGAGCTAAATCAATTCTTGGTATAAAAACTTGTTCACGTTTATGGGTTCCAGTCATAATTTCTGCATGTGTAAAATGATCTTTTAACTCATGCACAATTAATCTGGTCCCATTACAAAGTCCTTTTTTTGGATTCATATTTCTCAATAGCATGACAATTGCCCCTTTTTTCAATTGCAAAACATGTGGAGGCATTCCAGATGGGCTTAAATAATTAATAAATTTGATACTAAAATTTGATTCACTGTCTTTATCATCAGCCAAAACTGAATCTGCACTGTAATCATTCTTTTGTGGTGCATTGATGAATTTTAAAATGTCATTATTTAGATTCAAGGCATCTATATTTTTTGATGTTAATATCACTTAATTTGCAATGTCTGAGTAATCGTCGTTATTCAAAATGTTTACAAAAATTGCTGATATGAATGATTTCTTGCAAACCATTGTTGATGAAATTTCAATGGTATCATTGGGTAAATCATGTATTTGTGGATGTTTTCCTTCTCCAATTTGAATGAGCCAATCATTGAATTCATTTTGGCCTTCAGATCTCATATTTAATTCTAATTTGAGATGTGTAAATATTTTCCACAGTTTACTTGTCTTGATACATGTTTTAATGATATCAGTTCTATTTCCATGTGGCACACCAGTTAATGTTTGCCTAAAATCTCCTCGTAACAGCATCACCTTTCCACCGGATGGCAAATTATTATCCATCACTTATTTTAAGATTCTATCAATACATTGCAAAGCATGACATGACATCATTGTTGCCTCGTCTATGATAATTAATTTTCTTTGTTTAAATGTTTTGGCTTGTAAAGAATTCAGTCGAATATCTGACACTGATGTTTCCAAAATGGGAACTGGCAGTTTAAATCCACTATGTACAGTTTTACCACCGTCTAACAAAAGTGCTGCAATTCCAATTGTTGCAAATGGCATTGCTATCTGACCATGTGCTCGAATGTAACTTATCAAACAATTGTACAGATAAGTTTTTCCTGATCCACCAGGGCTGTCTAGATAGGAATTCTGGTCTTTGATCATTTCATCATCTGTAGCATTTGTGATGGCATTAAATGCGTTTAACTGTAAAGTATTTAAAGTTGCCAGTTTTTCTTCTGATTTTTGTTTTTGTAGCTCAGTGTCATAATCATCAAAGTTGATGTAATCTATAAGTCCTGGATCAGGCAAATTAAAAATTGCACAATTTAATCCATGAGCAAACAATATTTCTTGAATTTCCATTAAAGTTTTTAACAGTGCTATTGGCTCATTGTAACGTTTCAAGAAGTCTTCAGACATACTTAATTTAAATGTTTCCCACAAAGTAAATGCATCAGGTACATTGCAAAAGATGCAAATGAATGCAAATTGTTCTCTCATTTGCTTTGGCATTTGACATAGTGCTGCTTCTTCCAGACACCTTTCTGTATCATCAGCTATCATCATAGTTTTGATGTCTTGCAGCTAATAGGAAAGTATCATAAACTATGTCATTCACTGTGCGTAAATGTTCAAATCTTTGTGCACTTATGTAAAAGAAGTAATCTTAAACTGAAACGTTCAATGTCTCTTGGACTAACGGTATAAATTTGTGGTATCATTTTATGTGTATCTCTTCTTCGTTGTCACCATAGACCATTTACAAATACATAGTGATATGGAATCTCAATGTATAAATTTTTTCTAGCCTGCGAATCCTGGCAGTTTAATTTAAACCATGCAGTAAGTGTTGTATCTCGGTGTTCACTTTGAGCTAAGGCAGTTCTTTCATTGCCTGCAGTAAAGCAAACAAACTGACTTTGTGGCAAATGTACAGCTAAACGATACACAGCATGTGACCAATCATGCATCTCAAATTTCAGAAGCCACCAGATTGCTTCAGGAGTACTGACATAGCAAGCATCTAAATAATTTGAAAGTTCATCATGTAAAATTGGATTTTCTTTTTCGTTTGCAGCACCTTGCACAACAACAGTTGCTGCATAGTATCCTTTGTATATATATGTATACACATATTTGATGGATTGAATAGAAGTGCAAGCTTCCACATTTATGTGTGCTTTGTACTTTATGAGCAAATGTGGATTGGAACAACAAATCTATTTTCAACCTTTTGTACACGGATAATAGCTGTTTGTCCTTGTCTTCCTTTATACAAAGGGTATCCATCACAATTAGCATAAGTTTGCATTTGAAATTGTTTAGGAAATTATTTTGTACATTTTTTATTTTCCTTACACTGTGAATCAGGATTCATATCTCCACATGGCCCATGAATCATTCTGTGTGTAATAATCTCAAAAAGTTTTGAATATTTTGCTGGATCTGGCAATTCAGCAGTAATGACTGAATCCACTCTCTCTGCAGTATTTAACTTATCTTTTTCCTGCAGGATTAAAAGTATGTGAGCATGTGGCACTCCTCTTTTTTGAAATTCAATGGTATAAACACAAGCCACACATTTTCCAAATAACTGTGCTTTAGTAGTTTGTCCCAGATTCAAATTGTCTTTATCTCTGACCATTGAGGATTACATTTGAATGTAAGGAAAAAATCTGGTTTCCCAACATGTGTGACAATAGCAATGGCATCATTATATCTTTCTTGCATATTGCGAGGAGATCCTTGGAAAGTGGATGGCAAAATAATTGCTCTTCCAGCTGGAATGTCTCTGTTGGTAGCGAATTCAGCGACATAATCCATCAATCCACAATACTGTTCTACTCAAAAGCTTATTTTGTTGAAATTTTATGAAATTTAGATTATTTGCTTCCACGTGTAGATAGGAATCAATAATCCATTGTTGAGTGAGTTTGCCCCCACTTAAAATTGGATTAAAAGAATCCTCAATAGCAGTTTGTGCCACTTTATATTCCAGCATAGAAATATTGCATCTAACACAAACTTTACTATTGGGATAACTTTGCAATTGTAATTTTCGTTCCCATCCAGGTTCACCATTTGGAAAGAAAATGGGATATGTCATTGGATCTAAATTACAACTTAATATATTTATGTTTTTTTAAAAGGTTGTTCATTGCGTGAATATATTCTAATATCCCGCTGAAAAGGTGGTTCACCATCTTTATTTTTAAAAACCATGGCAACCTCATTGACTGTTGGTAAATTATACCGTCTTTGATCAGTGTTGCGATCTCTTTTTAACACCATATTTACTCTTGGCATTGTCAATTGTCTTTGAGCATGTTCCTGTTGTTCTTTTTCAAGCTGTGCTAATTGTTTGTATGCTTGAGTGTATGGGTTGTTGGCCATAATTATATCCAACTGTTCAAGACTATGCGCAAACACTGTTTAATTTCTGGAAGCGTCATTCTTTGTTCAACAGCTTCCATTGTATCTAAGACATATAACTGTGCAAATTTCCTTTGCTCTCCTTCTTGTGGGTGTAAAATGAAGTACGCTGGTAAATTTGTCCTCGAACTCTAAAACAGTAAGGACCATGTCCTGGGACATTTTGTTTTCTCCATTATCTGCCATTGTAATCTGTAATTGTAAATAGAGGTGAAAGTTGTTTTGTTTTTGGTTTCTATACATATTGTTTGTAGCTGGTTTCAATCTAAAAGTACATAGGATTAATTAAAGAATGCAAACAATTTAAAATCTTTTTCTTTTTTCGATGCAATAAATGAAACCATTTTTGGAGTCTTTTTATTGACATACATTAAATAGTAAAGGACTGCATATATATATATATGAATATTGAGCATTTTATTTTATTTTAGGACTACTGAATTATGAATTCATTACTAAATGAATATACGTTAGTGAATGATTCCAAGAATTAGATCAGTGTTAAAGTTACTTATATTGTCATAAAGAAGATCCAACATAAACAGCTATTATCAAAGTATAGATGTGTTCTAAAAGAATCTAACATTTTCTTAAAGATGCAATTAATGTAGATATGATGTCTAATTGATGTTCTTTAAAACGCAATTACTTAAGCATATATCTATCTTCCTCTTTTTTTGTTTTTTCTTGTAATGACCAATTCAAATCTCCAAACCTCATTTTTTGTTGTTGTTCCAAAGCAATCTGGCACTATATAAAACTTTATTTTTGGATAGATGTTCATTCCCTAAAATGTTCATTTTAAATAATATGCTATGTGGTTATATCGCTTTCTATGAATCCCTAATATACTTTCCTGAATTAATCATTAAGTGTCATCAATACCAAACCATAAGGGGCATGCTAAAATCATATACCTGTGAACTTGCTGTTCTTTGTGTCCAAATCCTTGCGAATTCACTCTCTGAGCTGTAAGACAGATATATAAGTGCATGTTAAAAATTGTTCTTACTTTTATTGCATTTTCTTTTTTTTTTTTTAAATGATTACTAATTATTAATTAATTAAAATATTATTATACATTAATTAATCAATAACTGTTATCCATTTTAGCAACATTTATTGTAGCCTTTTTTGTTCCCTAACTCCATAATTAAATGATATACCTTTCAAGGTAAACTTTATGGTGTTCAAAGGCTGCAAACGTCACTCTCTGTGTTGAGTCAGCTGCAGATCCGATGAAACTGTGAAATAAGATTTAAATACATTTTAATATTTTGCTTCATCAGTCAATTGCCAGCAACACAGATATATTGGAATAGATGCAAAACATAAAAGCTTATTCCTCAATGTATTGTTAAATCAAACCTTTTTTTTGTAATGATTACTAATTATTAATTAATTAATATATTAATATACGTTAATTAATCAATAGATGTTACCAATCCAAACTCAAATTTTATTTGTTTTTGACCTACAGATATAAATTAATTATATACCTGTCAAGATTATTCTTATCTGTTGAATGCCTGCAAACGACACTCTCTGTGTTTAGTCACCTGCAGATACGCTGAAACTGTCCAATAAGATAAAAATAATTTGTAATATGTTGCTTCATCCCTATCAGTCAATCAGCAGCAACACAGATATATTAGCATAGATGGAAAACATAACAGCGATACTCATCAATGTATTGTTAAACAAAAACATTTTCTTGGTCCTGATTACTTATTATTAATTAATAGTGATGTCCCGAACATCAAATTTTCGGTTTGCGAACATCGGACACGAACTTCAATCAAATGTTCGTGAACGGGTGAACCCGGCGAACCGCCATAGACTTCAATGGGCAGGCGAATTTCAAAACCCACAGGGACTCTTTCTGGCCACAATAGTGATGGGAAAGTTGTTTCAAGAGGAATAACACCTGGACTGTGGCATGCCAGAGGGGGATCCATGGCAAAACTCCCACGGAAAATTACATAGTTGATGCAGAGTCTGCTTTTAATCCATAAAGGGCATAAATCACCTAACATTCCTAAATTGTTTGGAATAACATGCTTTAAAACATCAGGTATGATGTTGTATCGATCAGGTAGTGTAAGGGTTACACCCGCTTCACAGTAACAGACCAATCTCCCCGTTTAATGCACCGCAAACAACCGCAAACAGTCCCTTTGCACAACCGCAAACTCCCCATTTGCACAAGGTTGGATACCAAGCTAGCCATGTCCCATTCCTTGTCCTCACTGATGTCATTGAAGGTCTCTTCCTCCACCCAGCCACCAAGGGTCCCCGAAAGGTGACAACAAGCCCCCTGGGACGCCTGCTGTGTTTGGTCTTCCACCTCCCCAAAGCCACCTTCCTCCTCTGACTCCTCTTCTTCAGACTCCCAGAGTCTGGGGGCTACCACTGCCCAGCATGGAAGATTATACACAGGTCAGAGTCTGGGGGCTTCCACTGCCCAGCATGGAAGATTATACACAGGTCAGAGTCTGGGGGCTTCCACTGCCCAGCATGGAAGTTTATACACAGGTCAGAGTCTGGGGGCTTCCACTGCCCAGCATGGAAGATTATACACAGGTCAGAGTCTGGGGGCTTCCACTGCCCAGCATGGAAGAATATACACAGGTCAGAGTCTGGGGGCTTCCACTGCCCAGCATGGAAGATTATACACAGGTCAGAGTCTGGGGGCTTCCACTGCACAGCATGGAAGATTATACGCGTTGCCTCTGTCTGCGTTATTATAAGGTGTGTACTGTTAAGTAGTACTATTCCTATTGGTTTAATCCCTGTTACGTCCACTATCAGGGGACGTGTATATGGCATAGATTTTTGGAAGCGGGAGATGGAAAAAGATGCTTGGTCAGTCCTCCCACTTCAAATTTGGGGCACTGCGCGTGCAATCTAAGGTGCCACCAGGTATGAGTGTCACTGTGCACTGGCAAAAGTTGGCAGAGTAGATGCAATAGGCTTCACACACACGCCTGTAGGCAGGCAGTTGCTATTCAATCTATTACAGTCAAAAAAGTGTTGTTTTATGTCACTGAGCACAATATAAGCTGTGAGCCTGACACAGGCAGGCAACTGAAATTAGATTACAGGAAAAAAATGGTTGTTTTCAATGTATGTTACACCACCAGGTATGAGTAGTGAAAATAAGCACAATATAAGCTGTTAGGTGTTAGCCTGTCACACACACATGCTGGCAGATAGGCATAGATTACGCAAAAAAAAATATAAAATAAAATAAATGATGTTCAAAGTTTCCTCAATGATAAAGTATAGGGGGCGAACCGAAAAGTGCATGTGTTCGCGTTCGTGGCGGACGCGAACATGCGAAAATTGCCGCGAATAGTTCTACGTCGAACTGTTCGGGACATAACTATTAATTAACCAATAACTGTCATCAATTCCAACTAAGAAGACTTAAATCCTTTTTTTTTTTGCCAAGAACATAATTTAATGATATACCTGTAAAGGTGCTGTTTATGTTGTTGAAAGGCTGCAAACGTCACTCTCTGTGTTGATTTGGCTGCAGCGTCACTGAAACTGTAAAAAAAAAATTGAAAGCATTTGTAATATTTGAATTAATCCCTATTAGGCAATCTGCATCATCACAGATATGTCAGTGCATCTTAAAATATACATTTTGTTTTTGGTCCTTTTTTTTCCCTTTTTTAATCTTAGTAATTACAAATTAATAAATGAATGTACATTAATAATCAATTAATTACTGACTAAATATATTCTAAAGATGTAAGCATTAATACATTCCTAAACTAAAGGCATTGTAATTTTTTTTTTTGGTTTAAAATGATTACTAATAATTAATTAATTAATTAAATAATGGACATTAATAATGAATGAATCAATGTGTAAATGTATTTGCAATTTATTTGCATTATTCATGCATTAATAAACGTTAACCTTTTTTTTCTCAATGATTACTAATTAATAATTAATTAAAGTACATTATTAATTAATTATTCAATGAATTAATATCTTACAAACAGGTAAGCATGGAAGTATTGCTCACTAAATCAAGTATCAATTCTTGTTTCCTCAATTGTTCTTGTTTTTTTAATTAATAATTAATTAATTAATTATTTATTAATGATTATTAATATACTGTACCTTTTTAATGTATTATTCATCAATCAGTATCCTGAAGAGCTAACAATCTCTTTTGATTTTCCGGCAGCAGAAAATGTCCAGTCAGACTGTCATCACCTGAGGAAAAAGTGTCAGTTCTGTGTCAAGTGTGCCCTATATATAGCCTGCATGCGCCAGACAAAACTTTTGTTTTAGGCGGGAAATCCGCCATTTCACAATGTTAATGTGTAAATGTGTAACTTGCAGCCTTTCGGCCAATTGCGTTTCAGGAAATTCTAAAGCTCTCTATATAAGCACATAGTATATTTTTTTAACAGAATTTTTTAGTTAGTGAACTTATATCCAAAAGCAAGGTCTTCACTAACTAAAAACTTTTGTAAAAAATATGCTCTGTGCTTATATAAAGCCTTTTAGAATTGGCCAAATCGCAATTTAATAAAGCTGTTAGTGTTGTAAAATGGCGCCGTTAGTCTATGTTTTACATGTTCCACGGTTATTTCCTGTCCTTCTTATTAATATTTTTCTACCACATACATGGCTGGCTGTGTTTTAATCGGTTTGGGGTCGTGTAGCCTCGTTTTCCTTTTTTTTTGGCGTCCATTTTTTTCCTCGCTTAGGCGATTTTAGAGTGGCGAAAATAGTCTAAATCGAGTTTAATTCGCGTTACACCTCACTCACAGATGTCCTGGCTGTTGTCCCATGCTGTCTGTGATGTTTTTGTAATTTTTTGGGATGTAATTAGTGTGTTTTTCGGGTTTTTGGTTCGGCCGCTAATCTCGTAAAGTCCCGCATCTCGTATTCTGTGCTCGTTGCCTAAGTGCTCCGAGTTTAGCGACTTGTTTCGCTACGCAAGGCTTGCTGGCGAAGAGCACCTGCTGCGATCATCTCTAAGTCGTACGCACCACACAAACAGCATGATGACGTCTCGTAGTTGGACAATTATAATATGTGATATATATATCACATATATAGTTGTGAGCTACGGGCCGTTGCGTAGCGAGCCCGTAGCCCACGCAAAGCGAGGGCTGCGGGCGAGGGCCTCAGTTGCTGGGATCCATGCCAGCAACTGAGGCCCTCGCAAAGCAAGGTCCTCGGTTGCTGGCATGGAGCGCGAGCCGCGGCCCTCGCGTAGCGAGGGCTGCGGGCAAGGGCCTCAGTTGCTGGGATGGAGCGCCCCATGCCAGCAACTGAGGCACTCGCGAAGCAAGGGCCTCGGTTGCTGGCATGAGCGGCCCACACATATTAGTTGTCTGGGGGGACAATGCGCTGATTACTAATAATTAATTAATTAATTAAATAATGGACATTAATAATGAATGAATCAATGTGTAAATGTATTTGCAATTTATTTGCATTATTCATGCATTAATAAACGTTAACCTTTTTTTCTCAATGATTACTAATTAATAATTAATTAAAGTACATTATTAATTAATTATTCAATGAATTAATATCTTACAAACAGGTAAGCATGGAAGTATTGCTCACTAAATCAAGTATCAATTCTTGTTTCCTCAATTGTTCTTGTTTTTTTAATTAATAATTAATTAATTAATTATTTATTAATGATTATTAATATACTGTACCTTTTTTAATGTATTATTCATCAATCAGTATCCTGAAGAGCTAACAATCTCTTTTGATTTTCCGGCAGCAGAAAATGTCCAGTCAGACTGTCATCACCTGAGGAGAAAGTGTCAGTTCTGTGTCAAGTGTGCCCTATATATAGCCTGCATGCGCCAGACAAAACTTTTGTTTTAGGCGGGAAATCCGCCATTTCACAATGTTAATGTGTAAATGTGTAACTTGCAGCCTTTCGGCCAATTGCGTTTTAGGCAATTCTAAAGCTCTCTATATAAGCACATAGTATATTTTTTTAACAGAATTTTTTAGTTAGTGAACTTATATCCAAAATCAAGGTCTTCAATAACTAAAAACTTTTGTAAAAAATATGCTCTGTGCTTATATAAAGCCTTTTAGAATTGGCCAAATCGCAATTTAATAAAGCTGTTAGTGTTGTAAAATGGCGCCGTTAGTCTATGTTTTACATGTTCCACGGTTATTTCCTGTCCTTCTTATTAATATTTTTCTACCACATACATGGCTGGCTGTGTTTTAATCGGTTTGGGGTCGTGTAGCCTCGTTTTCCTTTTTTTTTGGCGTCCATTTTTTTCCTCGCTTAGGCGATTTTAGAGTGGCGAAAATAGTCTAAATCGAGTTTAATTCGCGTTACACCTCACTCACAGATGTCCTGGCTGTTGTCCCATGCTGTCTGTGATGTTTTTGTAATTTTTTTGGGTGTAATTAGTGTGTTTTTCGGGTTTTTGGTTCGGCCGCTAATCTCGTAAAGTCCCGCATCTCGTATTCTGTGCTCGTTGCCTAAGTGCTCCGAGTTTAGCGACTTGTTTCGCTACGCAAGGCTTGCTGGCGAAGAGCACCTGCTGCGATCATCTCTAAGTCGTACGCACCACACAAACAGCATGATGACGTCTCGTAGTTGGACAATTATAATATGTGATATATATATCACATATATAGTTGTGAGCTACGGGCCGTTGCGTAGCGAGCCCGTGGCCCACGCAAAGCGAGGGCTGCGGGCGAGGGCCTCAGTTGCTGGGATCCATGCCAGCAACTGAGGCCCTCGCAAAGCAAGGTCCTCGGTTGCTGGCATGGAGCGCGAGCCGCGGCCCTCGCGTAGCGAGGGCTGCGGGCAAGGGCCTCAGTTGCTGGGATGGAGCGCCCCATGCCAGCAACTGAGGCACTCGCGAAGCAAGGGCCTCGGTTGCTGGCATGAGCGGCCCACACATACTAGTTGTCTGGGGGGACAATGCGCTGCGGGTTGACGCTCTTAACTCCTCCCCCGTCACTCTCAACTCCTCCCCGTCACTCTCTACTCCTCCCCATCGCTCTCGACTCCTTTCCGTCGCTCTCGACTCCTCCCCGGCGCTCTCGACTACTCCCCCAGCGCTCTCGACTCCTCACCAGGCTGCTCTCAACTCCTCCCCCGGCTGCTCTCAACTCCTCCCCAGGCTGCTCTCAACTCCTCCCCCGGCTGCTCTCAACTCCTCCCTGGGGAGGGACCGGTGGACATGCTGGGGACTGAGGTGAGAGAGACAGCCTGGAGGGAAAGAGAGACAAGAGGGACAGATAGACAGGAGGGACACAGATAGAGAGACACAGGAGGGACACAGATAGAGAGAGACAGGAGGGAGAGAGACAGAGAGAGACATGAGGGACACAGAGAGAGAGACAGGGGGGACACAGACAGAGAGAGAGAGACATGAGGGACAGAGAGAGAGAGAGAGACAGGTGGGACACAGAGAGAGACAGGAGGGACAGAGAGAGAGAGAGAGAGAGAGAGAGAGACAGGAGGGACACAGAGAGAGAGAGACAGGAGGGACAGAGACAGAGAGAGACAGGAGGGACACAGGCAGAGAGACAGGAGGGACAAAGACAAAGAAAGACAGGAGGGACACACAGAGAGAGACAGGAGGGAAACACAGAGAGAGACAAGGGGCACAAAGAGAGGCAGGAGGGACACAGAGAGAGACAGGAGGGACACAGAGAGAGGCAGGAGGGACACAGAGAGAGGCAGGAGGGACACAGAGAGAGAGACAGCAGGGACAGAGCAAGGGACAGAGAGAGAGAGATGAGGGACAGAGAGAGACAGCAGGGACAGAGAGAGAGACAGCAGGGACAGAAGGGACAGAGAGAGAGATAGGATGGACAGAGAAAGACAGGAGGGATAGAGAGAGAGACAGGAGGGACAGAGAGAGACAGGTGGGACACAGAGAGAGAGAGAGAGAGAGAGAGGAGGGACAGAGAGACACAGGAGGGACAGAGAGAGAGACAGACAGGAAGGAGGGACAGAGAGAAAGACAGACAGGAAGGAGGGACAGACAGAGAGAGACAGACAGGAAGGAGGGACAGAGAACAGGAGGGAGGGACAGAGAGATAGACTGACAGGAAGAAGGGACAGAGAGACAGACAGGAAGGAGTGACAGACAGAGATGTGAAAAGTGAAGTGAAAGAGACGCGACGGGAAGCGGGGTGGAAGAGACAAGGGAATGGAGAGCAGGGTGGAAGAGACAAGGGAAGGGAGAGGTGGGAAGAGAAACAGGGGAGGGAGAGGGGGAAGAGAAACGGGAGGGAGAGGGGTGGAAGAGACACAGGAAAGGGAGATGGGGGGAAGAGGAGGGAAAAGAAACGGGAGGGAGAGGGAGGGAAAAGAAACTGGACGGAGAGGGAGGGAAAAAACGGGAGGGAGAGGGAGGGAAAAGAAACGGGGGGAAGAGACACAGTGGAGGGAGAGAGGGGAAAGGGGACACCGTGGAGTGAGAGAGGGGAGGGAGAGAGGGAAAAGGGGACACATGGGAGGGAGAGGGGGGAAGAGACACAGGGGAGGGAGAGAGGGGATGAGACACAGAGGAGGGAGAGGGGGGAAGAGACACATGGGGGGAAGACGCTTGCAATAAGCAACTTTGCCGCTCATTCCGAAGCCCATGATGATCGTCAAAGGTGCTTAACGCAAGGACAGTAAAGTAGAGGGGGGAGAGGTAAAGGGGGGAGAGGCTCGCAATGAGCGCCAAAGGCGCTCATCGCAAGGCCAGTTAAGTAGAGGGGGAGAGGCTTGCAATGTGTGGCAAACACCATTGCCAGATTTCAAATTTTATTGCCGTCATTTTTGATGGGCAAGTCGCTAGTATATATATATATGTATATATAGTAAATAAATGTGTTCACATTTGAACGTCTAAAGCAAGTTAAAAAACCTGCTTCTAGCTCAGAGTTCCGAGAAAAACAGTTATTACACTGCATTCTGGGAAGCTGAGCTGGGACGTGCAAATGTTACCACAAATGCCTCGCTTTTCAATCCTAGCCATTATCAAACATGGCTTCCTTTAAGCTTATGCATGCTGTATTACACAGCTTTAATGCAAAGCCAAGGTTGGATTAAACACAGGCCGAGTATCCAATCCATGTACAGCTGTTTCAAGCTTACTGGCTATCATCAGCATGGAGCGGGATCTCAGCCTGTGTTGTGGACCTTATGAGTAGGTAGTTCACCACAACAATCATTTATAATATGGTGGACAAAAGAGCGATAGAAGCCCTCCACCGTACAGTAGTACAGTAAATAAAAAGTACATCTGTCTTCACATTTGAACGTCTAAAGCAAGTTAAAAAACCTGCTTCTAGCTCAGAGTTCTGAGAAAAACAGTTATTACACTGCATTCCGGGAAGCTGAGCTGGGACGTGCAAATGTGCCCACAAATGCCTGGCTCTTCAATCCTAGCCATTATCAAAGCTTCCTTTAAGCTTATGCATGCTGTATTACACAGCTTTAATGCAAAGCCAAAGTTGGAGTACAGTATCGCACAGAAGTGAGTACACTCTCACATTTTTGTAAATATTTTATTATATCTTTTCATGTGACAACACTGAAGAAATGAAACTGCTACCGTGTACAGTAGTAAGTGTACAGCCTGTATAACAGTGTACATTTGCTGTCCCCTCAAAATAGCTCAACACACAGCCATTAATGTCTAAACCATTGTCAACAAAAGTAAGTACACCCCTAAGGGGAAATGTCCAAATTGGGCCCAAAGTGTCAATATTTTGTGTGGCCACCATTATTTTCCAGCACTGCCTTAACCCTCATGGGCATGGAGTTCACCAGAGTTTCACAGGTTGCCACTGCAGTCCTCTTCCACTCCTCCATGATGACATCACAGAGCTGGTGGATGTTAGATACCTTGCTTTCCCCCACCTTCCATTTGAGGATACCACACAGATGCTCAATATGATTTAGGTCTGGTGACATGCTTGGCCAGCCCATCAACTTTACCTTCAGCTTCTTTAGCAAGGCAGTGTTTGTCTTGTAGGCTTATTTGGGGTTGTTACTATGTTGGAATACTGCCGTGCGGCCCAGTCTCCGAAGGGAAGAGGTCATGCTCTGCTTGAGTATGTCACAGTACATGTTGACATTCATGGTTCCCTCAATTCAATGAACTGTAGCTCCCCAGTGCCGGCAGCACTCTTGAGAACTTACAGGATCTCTCATTCCCCATGTGGGGTTGCAACAAGCAAACTATGACACAACTGTAACCACATCTGAAAACAAGACTATATTTAAGATTATTAATGTTTCTTAAATACATTTTAATTACACTAATGTGTTTATCTTTTTATTCTGCACACTTAACTAATACATTACCATAAAAACTTTTTTTTACCTACTAGAGTGGAAGGTAGCCAGTTTAGTGTACTTTCTCAACATTTGAGTGGCAGGAATGCGAAATATGATGTTTTTTTCTCTCTATTGGTTTCCGATTGATAATTTCTAGTGGATTTGATTAGCTTTGTCAAACTGATTAAATCAGAACTTGTTGTTTTTGTATTTCAATTGGGGCAGTTCTTGCCTGTGTGCTGTAGTTTAGCATTTTGCTACTACACTGATTTCTTTTTTTTTGGTACACAGGACACATATTTTACTTTTTACTGGTATGGATTTTTTTCTATTTCAGTCACAGTATTCTATGTGAAGTGTAAGTTTCAACATCAATAACTCAATTAGTCTCTCATGGGATCCACTAAACAGTGACCATTGATCGGCTGAGTCGATTTGTTCATCCTTATGCATTATGTGTCTGTATACCTCGAAAATTCACAGTTTTCCAAGTTTGAAATTCTGTAATAGTGGATTTGCTATTTCTTTTTGTTTTTTTGTGCTTTACATATATTTTCATAAAATTAAAATTAGATCTAGGTTTACTTTTACTTAGTATGGCTCTAAAAGACCATTTTGAATATTTTCATATGATAACTGGAAAAATGTATGTTATGTACAATTTTGTTGTAGGAGATGGCCATTGCTTTGTTAAGCCTGGGCCCCCATTCCATTGGGCAAATTGTAATTACTGGAGCCCATAATGTAGCCCGTAAAAGTAATTGATTTTCAATTGGCCTCTTCTAGATGTCGAATTGGAGGTTACAGGCTGAAAATTCCTGCGGTTGTCAAAAGTGTTACTCCGACCCATCTCTGCCTTTGATCTTTCAAGCCTGCAAATGTTACAAATCAACAAAATCGCAAATCACAATTCAATTGCAACAATTCCACAAGGCCACAATTGCTTTCCAACCCTTAAATGGCAAAAGTAGCAAAAATATTACGGGTTCCAAATAGGATTCGCAAAGGCTTCTTCAAAAACTTAGGAATGCCCCAGCAGACATTAAAAAGACAGCAAACCACTTAAAAAACATACAAAAGCAGGGAAGTTCATCAGATTATCATGCTCAACATTCCCATTGCCACATTTGTGCACATAAAAAAACAATATCTGTCTCGCTCTCCAAGCGAGATTCATCATATAAATAGGAACATCATATGTTAGTGGTTCACAAACCTCTCCTCAAGACTCCCCAGACAGGCCAGATATTCTACTTAACTGTGTGAACAAAGGTCAGAAAATGAGAGGCTCCTGTTGAATACTAATTGCCTCACCTGTGTTCACACACTGTTAATCTGAAACCCTGACCTGTCTGGAGAGCCTTGAGGATTGTTTTGGAAAACACTGCCATATACTTGCTAAAAACAGCATTTAAAGAGATAGCACAATTAGATAAAATGATGTAAAAGCAGTCAACAATGGGAGATATCACCACTTAGGGGCCACCGTGGCACAAAAGAGTAATTAAATATATAAATCAAATTACTTTAATACGTCATGGAATACATGTGAATATGAAAGGCCATGTTGAGGCCTGCCATACCAGTATAACAGGAAAATATAAACTATAACAATGCAATAAGATTTATTCTGAACAAATAAATAATCTGATAATATTGTCAGTGACATATCTTGTTTACCCTGCATCAAAAAGTTAGTGTGTGAGCAATAAATGGAGGAGAACATAAATCAGCTGTAATGCCAGATAAGTTTCAAATACACAAGTGAGCAATTCAAAACCTGAAATCCACCTGGATATTAACAGGTGCTGTAATCAAAGAGCTATATACCTCCAGCCCCAAAAAGGTATTAGCAAGTCTGAGCCTTGATGACATCTCATAGGTATGCATGTGCATGTGAATAGACTGTTCCATCGAAAGTATGAATGTTTGTACAGAATTTGGCATTGTGGAGACCCGGATTCAGTGGCTGATGAGTGGCAGAGAAGAGAAGCTGGGAATGAATGGGGGTGAAAGTGTTAATGTGATCCATGCTGGTCCAGAACCAAGTCGGACAACTGAATTATAACAGGCTATGCATAGTATTATGGTGGGGGATCAGGTAGGGGAGAGAGCTCTAGTTGCACAATGTCAGGGGGAAATAGGGGCACCTGCAGACGAGGAGGATAAAATTGATGTGGTTGAACAGCTTTAGGGGGGTCAGGAACCAGACAACATAGCAGGGGATGTACTGGTGGAGGCTGATCAAAAAACGGGTGACCTTGAAGTGCTGGCTCCGGCCCAGCAACAGCCTTAGGGAGGTGAGCAGGCCCAAGAGCCTATTAGGAGGCTCCGGCCATCCAAAGTATACAGGGAGAGAGAAGTGTATGAGCATTTTAGGTTGACCTATGTCAGTCTTGAAGAACTCTATGCGGTTCTGAGGGAGGACCTTGAGCCTCTCTCACGGACCAATAAAGATATACCAGGAAAGACACGGATGTTAGCCGCAATGCACTTCCTTGCATCTGGTAGTTTCTAGTGTAGTAGGAGGAATGTCTCAGGCAAGCTTTTCAAGGTGTCTGAGCCCATTCCACTGTGCTATTGCTGGGAAAGCTACCAGATACATTAGTTTCCCCAATACTGTGGAAGAGAGCTGGAAGGGGAAATATGATTTTCATCGATTGTGCTGTTGTCCTGTGCTGTTGATTGCACACATGTTGCATTGACACCTCCTAATCTATGCCTGCCTGCCAGCGTGTGTGTGTGACAGGCTAACACCTAACAGCTTATATTGTGCTTATTTTCACTACTCATACCTGGTGGTGTAATATACATTGAAAACAACCATTTTTTTCCTGTAATCTAATTTCAGTTGCCTGCCTGTGTCAGACTCACAGCTTATATTGTGCTCAGTGACATAAAACAACACCTTTTTGACTGTAATAGATTGGATAGCAATTGCCTGCCTACAGGCTTGTGTGTGAAGCCTATTGCATCTACTCTGCCAACTTTTGCCAGTGCACAGTGACACTCATATCTGGTGGCACCTTAGATTGCATGCGCAGTGCCCCAAATTTGAAGTGGGAGGACTGACCAAGCATCTTTTTCCATCTCCCACTTCCAAAAATCCATGCCATATACACGTCCCCTGATAGTGGATGAAACAGAGATTAAACCGATAGGAATAGTACACACCTTATAATAACGCAGACAGAGGCAACGCGTATAATCTTCCATGCTGTGCAGTGGAAGCCCCAGACTCTGACCTGTGTATAATCTTCCATGCTGGGCAGTGGAAGCCCCCAGACTCTGGGAGTCTGAAGAAGAGGAGTCAGAGGAGGAAGGTGGCTTTGAGGAGGTGGAAGACCAAACACAGCAGGCGTCCCAGGGGGCTTGTTGTCACCTTTCGGGACCCTTGGTGGCTGGGTGGAGGAAGAGACCTTTAATGACATCAGTGAGGACAAGGAACAGGACTTGGCTAGCTTGGTATCCAACCTTGTGCAAATGGGGAGTTTGCGGTTGTGCAAAGGGACTGTTTGCGGTTGTTTGCGGTGCATTAAACGGGGAGATTGGTCTGTTACTGTGAAGCGGGTGTAACCCTTACACTACCTGATCGATACAACATCGTACCTGATGTTTTAAAGCATGTTATTCCAAACAATTTAGGAATGTTAGGTGATTTATGCCCTTTATGGCTTAAAACCAGACTCTGCATCAACTATGTAATTTTCCGTGGGAGTTTTGCCATGGATCCCCCTCCGGCATGCCACAGTCCAGGTGTTAGTCCCCTTGAAACAACTTTCCCATCACTATTGTGGCCAGAAAGAGTCCCTGTGGGTTTTGAAATTCGCCTGCCCATTGAAGTCTATGGCGGTTCACCGGGTTCGCCCGTTCGCAATCATTTGATGTTCGCGACATCACTAGTTTCACTGTATTGCTATGATATTCACATGTGACTAAGGGAGTAACACTAACTGAGACATAACATCATTGATTGTTGCTGTGCATAACACTGTGTCATCTGGCCATAGGAGTATCAAGTTCAGAGCAACATATCCATAAACTATCATTGCATTAATTATTATGTAGACTTTCATACGCTTTAACAAACATCACAACATCCTATTAATATCTACATCCCCCATTTTGCTTACTTCAGGTGCAAGGGTAACAACAACGTGCCCGCATCATTTGTGAGTACTTCACATGTAAGTACAAACCTAATAACAACTTACTATAATGTAGCTTGATATTGCATAACTCATACAACTCTTTTCTCTTTTCCCATTGTCATATATAATATCAAACAGTTCACAGTAGAGGAGAGCTTCCTGATATGATGTATGTCTCATGATGCATTATTGATTAACACTGGATACACTAGAACATTCTATTCTATCCATTAATAGTAAGTAAGCACACATTCCCATACACAACATATGTACTGAAAATTGGAAACATCATGAACATAGCTAAATGGACTAAATGGTATTATATATTCCACAATCTCAATGTATATAGGCCCCACAATCGTATATGAATACCTCACCACAGTACAGACCACTAAAGCTCACATTGTCTGATCATGCAAATCCACATCCAATAGAGGTCAATGCAATTAATAACAACCTGTAAATATACCAGAATATTTTAAACGATAATATATGTTCAGCATGGTATACAAAGATGTGATCACTAATTATAGGCAAAATCAATGGTGAAATCCAAATTATTACAGTGGATTATGTGTGACTCTAATATTGCCAGTAAAGAACTGCTGCCGTGTGTCAACTCATTGGTTAACCACACAGAAAAAGAAAAACAACAAGTACAGCAACAGAATACCAGCTTCATCAACGTCAACCACATTGTAAGTATTTCCGAATAACATGTGCATGTATGCTGAAGAAAAACTGAATAACAACTCCATTAATGGAGGCCTACCTTTCTTTTCCAAAAGACAACCCATACGTGAAGCTGAAGTGGTAAAAAAAACAAAATCATCCACTGCGGACGTGTCCTGGGGGAACAAAGCTTGTTGTAGATATCCTCTTGACCACATACATCCAAGGTAAAACACCACATGTGGATCTCCAAAGATGCATCAATTGGTAATAGGTGTGCTATTCCCACGTCATAAGTAATTAGAAATATCCATCATCATCATTTGCCAGATGAGTAGCTTGTTTGATATCTGAGAAACTAACATGTAAACATACAGTGCCTTGCAAAAGTATTCCCCCCCATTGGCATTTTTCATATTTTGTTGCCTCATAACCTGGAATTAACATGGATTGTTTGAGGATTTGCATCATTTAATTTACAGAACATGCCCACAACTTTTAAAATGTTCTTTTTTTTTATTATTGTGAAGCAAACAACAAATAGGAGAAAATAACAGAAAAAGTAAATGTCAAAAAAGTCAACTATTCACCCCCCTAAAGTCAATACTTTGTAGAACCACCTTTTGCGGCAATTACAGCTCCAAGTCGCTTTGATTATGTCCCTATGAGCTTGCCACATCTTACCTCTGAAATGTTTGCCCATTACTCCATGCAAAACTGCTCCAGCTCCTTCAAGTTGGATGGTTTGCTCTTGTGAACAGAAATCTTTAAGTCTTACCACAGATTTTCTATTGGATTGAGGTCTGGGCTTTGACTAGGCCATTCCAACACATTTACATGTTTCCCCTTAAATCACTCAAGTGTTGCTTTGGCAGTGTGTTTGGGGTCATTGTCCTGCTGGAAGGTGAACCTCCGTCCTAGCCTCAAATCATGCACAGAGTGTTACAGGTTTTGCTCAAGAATATCCCTGTATTTAGCACCATCCATCTTTCCCTCAACTCTGACCAGTTTCCCAGTCCGGATTGCTGAAAAACATCCCCAAGGTATCATGCTGCCACCACCATGTTTCACTGTGGGGATGGTGCTCTTTGGGTGATGTGATGTGTTGGGTTTGCACCAGACATAGCATTTTCTTGGATGGCCGAAAAGTTAAATTTTAGTCTCATCAGACCAGAGCACCTTCCCCCCTTTTGGGAGTCTCCCACATGCCTTTTTGCAAACTCAAAATGTGCCATTTTGATTTTTTGCTGAAAGTAATGGCTTTCTTCTGGCCACTCTGCTATAAAGCCCAACTCTATGGAGCGTACAGCTTATTGTTGTCCTATGTACAGATACTTCAGTCTCTGCTGTGGAACTTTCTGATTAATGCCATCCTTGCCCGGTCCGTGAGTTTTTGTGGGCAGCCGTCTCTTGGCAGATTTGCTGTTGTGCCATGTTTTTTCCATTTGCTTATGATAGATTTGATTGTGCTACTGGGGATCATCAAAGATTTGGATCTTTTTTATAACCAAACCCTGACTTGTACTTCTCAACAACATTGTCCCTTACTTGTTTGTAGAGTTCCTTGGTCTTCATGCCAGTGTTTTGTTAGTGGTGGCTATTGATTAGGTGTTGCAGCCTCTGGGGCCTTTCAAAAATGGTGTGTATATGTAATGACAGATCATGTGACTTAGATTGCACACAGGTGAACATCATTTCACTAATTATGTGACTTCTGAAGGTAATTGGTTGCACCAGAGCTTTTTATTGGCTTCATAACAAAGGGGGTGAATACATACGCAAATGCCATTTTTCTGTTTTCTATTTCTAAAAAATAGTTTTAAGTATATATTTTTCTCATTTCACTTCACCAACTTAGACTGTTGTGTTCTGATTCATTACATACAATTCAGATTAACAAAACATTGAACTTAAGGTCAGTAATGAACAAAAAAGGTAAAAAGTCAAGGGGGTGAATACTTTTGCACGGCACTGTACAGAAGAGGAAGGCAGGGGAATTCTACCTCCTCCGTCCCACTACTTGTAAAATCTGGGGGGATATGTCCCCCTGCCCCCCCCCCCCAGTTCCTACGCCTATGACAGTAATGATAATCAGATGAATAAATATCTCATCATTCATCACTTCATATAATAGAAGAAACGATTAATGTGCACAGCACTTACATTCTGTCTTCATCTGCTCAATTAAACCGATACATTAACTCCTGGATTATGTAATCCAATTCAATTACACACATACTGTGTGATCGAAATATGGAAAAAACAAGAAATAATGATGGTCATAACCTAAAAAAGGCAGAGGAGGAGTAACATCTAGCAATTATCTGTATGTACAGTATAGTGCTTTATACTGTAACTTCAACAATAAAACAGTTTAGCTGATCTTCATCTACAAGCAGTGCTAACCATGCTGTCATGAGTAACCACTTGCCGTGACCATTAGTAATGATGTAGGATCTCACAAGGAATGCTTAGCTGTGACCACATTCAGTGGGCCACATGTACTATCAGCATCTCTATGTGATATTGCTTAGCCACATTGATACCACATTCAATTTGTATACAGAAGTTTTAAGATTATAACTGATACTGTTGATATCATGACGTCTAAACACATACTCATTAATATTGTTAGTAGACAAAAGTCATCAGCCTTAATGTCTGTAAATTACATCAGATAAAATGATTTGCTCTCATATTGTTAAGGGGATGACATGCTTAATGCTGGCTTTGATTAACATGTTGTTGTAGGACTATACAAGTCCACCACCATTTTATAGATTGGTACGCATTAAAGCTAACAAAAATTATGTGCATTAAAACATGATATATGGATTTATTTATGGTGTTTGAGGTCATTTATGGAATGATAGCAACTGTTCATATAGTTTACTTACATTATTTAGTAGCACTGCTTGCAGATGAAAAAAGTTCCTTAATGGACATGAAATATGCCTCAAATCAAAGAATAAAAAGAGCTAATAAGTAAGGGAAATAACAAAAAAAAGCATTACTCAGTGATCATCAATTGTTGAAATGTGAACCATATCCATGCATATGCACAGAGAAAAGGTTTATGGATTATGTGATGGAAGGTAGAGTCATGGCTACAAAATATCACTCTCACATAGGCCATGATCATTCACTCACTGAGGAGCCTTTAAGAAGGTCAAATTATAGATGTAACCCCTGTCTTTTCTTTTGCTTCCACACCTCCTGTGCCTTCTCGCCTTCTCCTATTCCTTGGTGGTGTTTCAGGGGGAGACATGCCCCCATAAGGTAAAAGCGCAGACCCAGGTGTAGGGTGCATGGCAGGAGACAAAGCCAAGCCAGGCTGCTATTGAGAAAGGGAGAACTCCTGATGGAGGAGGCAGTGTTTTTTGACAAGAGTGCACTGTTTAATGTCAATTTTCTATGGTATTAGGTTGCTTTGGTTCTGCACTGCCTGGAGCAGCCAGGCTATGTAACTTTCCATATGAAGATTGTAACGCCTTGCCTCCTTATAGAGCCTCTTGTTGCTATAGCCTAGAAAGATCATCTAAGCAGATATGGAAGTCTGTTAGGAGGAGATTCTGGTCAAGAAGCCAACCATAGTGCCTCCTTCCTGCCTCTGAACATAGACCAGCATCTCCTCTAGTGTATTATCCATTGCTGGGCTGGGATGAGGCCTGGAAGCCAGGTCTGGAATGTCCCTGGGTTAAGGAGATGGTGTTGGCGCAATTGTGAGGTACTGAGGAGCTTCCTGGATCTGTGGCTGTGGGGTATGGGCCTGGTGGGAGTGGCATCCAGGAGGTGCTTGGAGAGTTGGTGGTGATGGAGGAGAAAGCATGGACCTTGTATCACTCCAATAGGAGGGCCCAAAAGGGGATTTGATCTGGGGCAGGAGGGGACAAGTGGGGTCAAATACCACAGCTGAACTTCTGTCCCCCAATTGTATGATAGTGTTGCAGGCATGGAGGAAGTCGGTCATCTTGTTTGGGGTATAATTAGCCCTATGCTTTTGTGAAGCATCTTGCCCTCCTGGCCTCCTTGCTCTGTCCCTGAAGCCTGTCCCTCCCCACCACTACCTACCCTGGTATCAGACGCCTCCTTTCTGTCTCTGAACTATATGTACCTTCCTCTTCACTTCCTCTTTAAACCTCACCTACTTACTCCCTACCAGAGCTCTCACTCCTACCACTCCTCCCTCCTCCTCTCCCTTTCTCCTCACTGCTGCCCCTCCCTCCTCTCACTTCATCCTCACTACCCCTCTCGCACCCCTTCTCTTCACTCCTCTCCCTCCTCTATCCACTCCTCTCCCACCTCTTTCCACTCCTCTCTACATAGCCCCCCTCACACTCCTCCTCCCCTCCTCTCCCCTCCCTCCATCAATAATCCCAAAAATAAAATAAGTAAAAATACAAAAAAAAGATGTGTTTGTACATGTATTTAATACACAATACAAAATGTGTGTATTATGTGTGTTTGTATGTAAGAGTAGGGGGTGTATCACTGCTGTGGCATAGCTATACGTATATCTATGGGTGGGTATTAATTTATGTATGGGTTATCAGTGATTATGCGTAAATTTAAGTCTAAAGTAAGTATTTTTTTTATAAATCAGTAAAATTATTAAAATTAATAACTTCTCTCATATCTCCAAAAGCTCCTTCTCTGACTCTCTCACAAAGTATTCCTCCAACGTCTCAGCCCTGCAAGTTAACTTGTAAAGCTCTACAGAACAGTCAACGTTAGGGTGGCAAAATGTAACTTTTATGACCTCTTCCTGTCAATTAACTTTGTGTTTCCTGTTTCCATTTAGTTCCTATGGCTGTGTCGCAGCAAGAAATTCTGTAAAATTTCGGTGATTGGTGTAACTTTGCGAGCATCATGTAATCCTGCCCCTTTAGTTTTACCGACAAAACGTGGGTTTACGAATTGAGAGTGAGATATTTTATTTCTAGTCAAGGCAATTGAATACATGTGTAACTTTACTGAAGAAAGCTCCCACAGTTGAAAAAGTGTGGAATTGAATAGTTTTTATTTGCATTTACAGTGCAACGTCCATGTGTTTAACCCTCTTGCGAGTGTGGAATTGAATAGTTTTTATTTGCATTTACAGTGCAACGTCCAGGTGTTTAACCCTCTTGCGAGTCCTATCTTTATTGTCATTCATTTTTATTATTTTGTAGATTGCCGGATTGCGAGTCCGATCTCATATCAGACTTCTAAATGCTAATTGATTGACGTTTAACCTCCATGTTTTTTTTATGTTTTAGTGACGTCATGATGGTGGTCTCATTTACTATTGGCTTTGTATAATTTGTAATTTACGGGCTTGCTTAATTTATCATGATCATGCTCTGAAAGGCATCTTACGTGTCCATGGTTTACGGTTTAGGCTTTCGCCCAGGTAGCTGCGGGCTTGATCAATTGAATTGCTCTGTACCTGTTCAAAATTTCAATTGCAATTGAAAGTAGGCTGTAGGATTTTCTTCTACATCTGCCATTTACAGGTGTAAAAACAATTGCGCGTTTGAGGAATTGTAGCAATTGAAAAGCGATTTGCGATTGTAACATTTACAGGCTTGAATGATCAAAGGCTTAGATGGGTTGGAGTTACGATTTTGACAACCGAAGGGATTTTCAGCCTGTAACCTGCAAATCATTTGTGGGTCGCTAAAAGAAGCCAATTGAATAACAAAATTATTTTACGGGCTACATTATTGGCTCCAGTAACTAACATTTGCTCAACTGAATGCAGGCCATGGTGTTCCATCCAGACATCTATTTACTATTTCCTTTCTTTCTCTTTTCACTGGAACATAGTCTCCTCTATGTGCCTTTAAAATAAGCTGTGTTTAATTAATTTTTGATCAGCACTCCTAACTTTATTTCCAAAAGGCTAGGGGGGTTGTTCCACATTTATATGGGCAGATTCCTGGTTTGTACTGGCATAATGAGACTCCTATCTAATGCTCTGATACTATTACTGTAAACGGAGAGCATTCAAACTGTGTCCGATTCCCTGTCAGAACCCCCCCCCCCCCCCCCCCCGCTTCTATAGAGACAGACAAGGAGGACATGACTAATGAAGGAGCGATTCACATGCAATGAAGGTCCAGCACAGTCTTGGATAAGGTACAGGTTCATGGAAGTAAGATCTAGAGGGTTAAATAGTTTGGGGAGCTAAAGGCTCCTCCCACAAACTCAGTTTAAATCAATCTGGTGCAAACACCCACACACACACACACATATATATATTTACAGGCTACCAGGCGTGTGTCTAAAATGACAGTACAGCTAACCCTGTTGCTTATGGGGCTCCGAAGCAAACAGCTGGTCATTGCACCAAAGCTGATGAGGGTTCATCATCAGAAACAGCTTTAAATTGCACTAAAGTAACCAAATTAGACTTCTGAGTCTGATTGGCAAGGGTTGCCTTCTCTGATGAGTGACATTTTCTGCTGGATGGACATCGACTGAATGGACATTAGCATGTCAGGCGTGAAACCTCAAAGAACAAACACACTGCAACCATCTTTGGAAGAACACAAGCTGGGGTGGCAGCGTTATAGTCTGGGGAATGTATTGTCTGGGTCCAATCATACCTCTGGAAGAGACTCTTAAGCGATTGGGTTATTTATCGATCCTTGCAGATGGGATCTTCCAGCAAGACAATGCGATATGTCATATGGTCCGGGAGTGATTGGAGGAGCATGACAGAGACTTTCAAGTATTTCCCTGGCCTCCAAATTCTCTGGATTTTAACCCGATCGAACATCTGTGGGACCACCTTGTTCGCCAGGTTCGCACTCTTCAGCAGCTGTCTGATGCACTGCAGTCTGCATGGTTCAAGTAATCCTTGCCAACCTTCCAGCATCTTATTGACTCATTATCACACCATCTAGCAGCTGTCCATGCTGGACACAGCAGTTATTCAGGATATTAGTTGGTTGTCATAATAATGAGACTCGACACACTACATGCTTCAAAAATAGTAAATTCATATATCTAAAATGGAAAAACTATTACATAGCATCTTTAACCACTAGACCAACTTGCTGTATGCTAGAAAATAGTATAAAAATGAATATATCTAAAATACAATGTGCCACAGATACAGATGTCAGTCTAATTATCTTTGTTGATTCTTGCGGAAAGGCTTTGATGACTCTACAAATAACAACTAAAGATGCTAATATAAGTTCATTTTGTATCAGTTTTAGGATAGTAAACTGCTTGATGGTGCAGAGAATGTCTGTGACTTTGGTGTCCCTTTAAGCACTGAGATAAAGTTAATTATTATTAGAGATTCCTTTCCCTCCTGTCAGGGAAGTTTATTTTTGACACACTCCTTATGGTTTCAGCAGGCTTGCAAATTCTATGGAACCAAACTGCTAAAAACATTTGGCACAATATCTTCAGCATGTCACGAAGCACTCTTTAAAGTCATTTTAACACTGTTGTTTTACAAAATAATGTCTACTGCAGCAGCCTGAAGTTGTTCACTGACAATTTATTATGTCAGTAATCACATTAGCCTTGTACCCTGAAAAACTAATGATGCATCAAATTATGCAAACTTTCCATTATTAATCATCCTTATTAGCTCTCAGACTGGGAGACATCTGTTAGTGCATCATCTTGTTGCACAGAGAGCTTATGTCACTGTCACAATCTTCAGACCAGTTTATCAGAAAAAGGCGAATAATCCTTTCGCGTTTTTTTCATGCAACTTTGTTGTAGTTTAGCTGTGTCATAATTACATAAAAATGCTGAAATTACAAGAAAATTAGTATTTTGTATTTTTCTCTCTAACAGAGAAATATGTTGAAAATTACAATTTAGAGCAAGTCCAATGAACTATCATACATTTGAGGTTATATCTTATTTATTACAATTGTTTCTGTTATTTTTACAAGCAAATAATGTTCAAAGGCACTGTTTAATTTATATGATTTCAAAATAGATTTAATTTCAATAATATCACATGTTATGGGACAATAAGAGGTTTTAGAGATATTTCACCTGGACATAATTTTGCTAATCAGTAGCTCAGTGAGTTGATTGAGACACTTGTGTACAAGTAAGGATACTCACAAAACTTGGCCTTTAGGTGTGCCATAAGGACACATTTAAAAACCACTGTTATATAACGATTTGCAAAACAAAAATACAAAATAGGCCCACCATAACCTCTACTGTTACCTGGTCTCAGGTTCCCAAAGGAGATAGAGGGGGTAAATATTAAAGGAACCCCAATGGGGGTTCAACACCTAAATCCCATAGGGGTCCCATGGGAAAAGATAATTATGTGTCAGATTTTTTCAGTTTCGTCCCTGTTAGCAGATGTGTCCAGCAGCCAGTAGGTGGCGCAATGGTGGCTCGCCGAGACTTTGTTCCCTTTGGGCCCTATTCTATTGCTAAATTCCCAATTCATACATTTATACACACTAAAACCACTCTGAAAATTGCCACATATTTGAATAGCTATTCGCAATTGACTGTGTTCACTATAGGCCAGCCAAAGCCACAAAACAGGCATTAGAACTCAATTGGTATTAGCACAGCTTAAACATTACAATCTGTAAATAATTAAAGTTACATAAAATTGGAATTAAATTAGAGCCGTAGCTCTAGCTCGCAAATTAAGTCTGACTCGCAACTGAAAAAAGTATCACATTTCTGTCAAAAATATTACGAGTACTAAAAAGGACTTGCAAGACCTTTTTCAAACACTTATTAGAGCTGTAGCTGCAATTAAACACATGATACTGTACTTTAATAGCACGGGAAGGCATGGAAAATACATTAGAATTAATTGCACAAGAGTCTCAAACCCACAATTATGCAATTAAAAAATAACAAAACAGATGATCTAATGCATTTTGTAGAGTGCTATATTGCTAGAGTGCTTGATTGCAAGCCAGATCAGCAAATATTACTTATTGGCATTCTTAGCCTCCAATTGCAGATTATATGTAACTTCCATGTTTTACTAACATTATGATGATGGACTCATGTACTATTGGATGTGTCTGAGAAGTAAATTACGGGCTTGCCTAAAAATTGTCAGATCGTATGATCACGCCTCCTGAAATCAGACTTAAAAAGGCAGGTTTTAAGAGTTCAGTCATGCGGTTGGAATTTGTGAGCTGGAATCAAAAATATTCATCTAAACATTTAAAGAAAAACACCCACAGCCAAAAGAATGAGGCATTTGTGAGCAGCTAATAGAAAATGGCCCTTTGTTCTTACAATGAGTGTTAGATTTAGGGGTTAGTTGATAGGGTTTAGGGTTAGGATAGTGGCAGATGGAAAGCTTTACATAGTAAAATAGTAATGTAAAGCTTATCATCTGCCACTACCCTAACCTTAAACATAACACAGGATCACAGTGCACGCCCAGTATGGCCTCAGATGGGCATTGTCATTGTCTTTCTAGGTGGTAACCTATAACTACATTACATCACTTTGGGGGGCTCATTTTAATAATTCATATTTAGTAAATCAAAGTCTTGATATGTTTTGAGCTGTTCTATGCGAGATTGATTGCAGTAGATCTCATTCACTCTTGGTAAATTCCCTCCTGCCCCCAATGTGTGTAAAAGAAAAATGTATGGCACTTGTTCCAGACACCATTGTAAATAAACAAACTGAAAAGACAACGCACTTTTCAAATAAAACCTAATCTATTTACACCTATAAAAATGCTTATAAAAGTCTGTTTATTTAATTAAAAAAAAAGAAGATTAGTATAATGTAACGTGTTATTGTTATATGTGTTTTAACATATTTATTTAATATATGGTGGGCAAAAGAGCGATATGAGCCCTCCCCCGTACAGTAGTACAGTAAATAAATAATACATTTGTGTTCACATTTGAATGTCTAAAACAAGTAAAAAAACTGTTTCCAGCTCAGAATTCTGAGAAAAACAGTTATTACACTGCATTCTGGGAAGCTGAGCAGGGACATGCAAATGTGCCCACAAATGCCTCGTTCTGCAATCCATAAACCAATTCAAACATGGCTTCATTTAAGCTTATGCCTGCTGCATTACACAGCCTTTGTGCAAAGCCAAGGTTGGATTATACATAAGCTGAGAATCCTATCCACTTACAACTTTTTAAAGCTTACTGGCTATCATCAATGTGGAGTTTTTTTTAACTTGCTTTAGACATTCAAATTTAGATCTGCATTTTGTGGGATGGGCCATGTTTAAATCTGACTGCAATTTTAAAAGATAGACAGCAAGGGAATAACTTCCTCTGTTTGGTCTATTGCTCACACCGACTGTTGGGGCCCCTCCTTCTTTGGGACATCATGAGATTGTGAAGTGCATGGGTTATACTGCTTTGCTGAGACAGCTACTTGCACTGAAAAACCTATATTAATACACTACTACATTACTGAGTAAAACTTTTCTGAGCTAATTTTATAGTGTAGATGATTTAATATAAGAGTAAGTGGTACCCTAGCATGATTCTTACCTTGCGTATGACTTGGAGCAGGTCTGCATTTGTTAGAATACAAGTAGCACATCTTTGCCATTTAAATTCTTTTGTTTTGATTTCAATGAAAAATAAAATAAAATGTCAAGTATGATTTGTTGATAATAACGAGTAACAATCTACCTATTGGGCTAAATTCACAAATATGAAATGTTCTCACTAGTAACATCTACAATTCTTAGTCATGGTTGGGAGTATTTCCTAAACTGTTGCAAAGGCTATGATGGAAGGGATATTTACTAAACTATTACAGAGGCTGCGATATTGTGTGAAGAACTGTGATGGCAAATTCAAATAGAGCATATTGAATACAGTGATGCACATCACAGTCATTGTAATGCTTAGTAAATTTCCCTTCTTACGTTTGCCCCTGTTAAACATCCCTCCTTATTTGTTATAGGAATTAAATTAGAAAATATTTTAGCTAAGCTAGACATCAACTAGAGAATGAATTTGCCTATATGTGAAAGCTTTTTTTCGTAAAAGGAAGCTTCAGTAGACCGCGTCTCTTTTTACACATTATACACTGCTTCTTTGCTGGAGGGCAGTATTGCTTTCAAATCAACACAGCAGAGTCGGTGGCAATAAAATTCAAGGCCATTATGGTCCTTTAAAACCTGAGATTTTGTTCTATTCTTCACTACCCACACACAACTAATTATTTAGGCATTATGTGAAAAGAGGATAAAAGGAAAAAAATGCCCTTTTTCATTCACTAACACTAAGACACACAACAATACACCAGCCATGGTTCATTTGCAACAGTATTTAACCATAGTAACATGAATCTCTGCACAATTTATAATTAACATAGTTAATTCTGTATATTGTAAATAACAGAAGCAAAAAACAAAATAATAAACCTGAAATTCAAAGGGATACATACATAATACCTAATCTGAAATGCTCACAAATCCAATTAAGTAAACATAAATATGAGATAAATTCTGAAGTATACTAGCATTTAAATCCATTGTAGTGGGTTTTCTGTGTTGTTCCTTACAAAATATCCAAGTTTTTCTTTTGCTTTATTTTATTCAAGTTTATAACTCTTGACATTTTGTTCAATCCAATAGAAAAACATAGAAGTCAAAAACAAAGTCTGACAAAATAAAGTTTTTCTATAAAAAATAAATGTAATTCTCATAGCTTTCACATGTTGATGATTTTTAGGTCACCGTACTTTTCATTATGTTTTTGAGGACTTTATCATTTTAGCAAGATTTTTTTTATTGTTATATTTTGCTTTATTTTAGTTTTTGTAATTTGTTGACAATTTTGCTAGACACCTACTAAAAATTGCATAAGTGTCTATTTTGGCTGCCGCAAATCATTGTTCAAAAAATGTAAATTTTTTACAGTCTTTAAAGAATAAGGAACAATACAGAGTTAGTGCATGTATCCAGTTCATGAATTTTCTTAGACACTTTAATCTAAAAAGGTATGCCACTTTACTTTTTTATAAGCAAGGACAAGCTATACTCTTGCTTATCACACAATAGAGTTGTGTTACAGTGAGCCAAGGGAATGAGAAATGTTTCATTGTAGTTTGGTTGTCTATTTTCTAAGAATAGGTTAACACAAAACAGCTATTGCAATAATTGCAAACCACTGATAGTGGTATTGTGCAGTAGAAGTACAGGCGTAGAGAAAAGTTGGGGAGTCCACAGACTATCTCTAATAAAAGCTTCCTGAAAAATCTTCTAAGCACTTTAGCTCCTCAATAACATTAATGGAACATTGACTTACTATGGAAACCTTCAATTACTTTTCTTTATTTCACTAAAGGTACGGTACATATGGTTCATCAGACCCTGATGTTACATGGTTACATAATTACATAGGGCCTCATTCTATTATCGGCCGTAAAATGGCCGCAAAGCTGCGATTCCTTGCGGCCGTCTTACCGCCCCGTGTAGAGCTACCTTTACCTTGCAATTCAAATAGACGGCGCCGCAAGGATATCCCCTTACGGCCGGCCGCATATCATGCAAACGGCCGGAAGCTTTTTCCCAGCGCCCATAAATCTTGTTTTCCGGTCGCAAAGTCAGAAAACTGTAAATGCAAATATAAATTCGAGATGGCACTGTAAAGCTCCGTAAATGCTAGGCATCATAATGGTGGACATGAGGATTATAGCAAAACCCTCTCAAGCTTCCACATCAGCCCAAATCCGATATATTATTTACGGATTACTTTCCGTCCCGTAGTCCCACGGGCTCGTCCTTGTTAAAACCCGTACGGGTTCGGAGATGGAGGGCCGCAAACCAAGGTTTGTAGAAGCCAATATATATTCAATCCAGCACTGCAAAGCACTGTAAATGATGGGGAACATAATGGGGGGGCATGAGGATTAATAGCAAAACATTCTCAAGCTTGCACATGGCCAAATTGTACTTTGATTTTAAAATCCGTACAAGTCCCACGGACTTCAATGATCAAGCCCGTAGCTCCTTATTCAAGCCCGTGCGGGCTGTCCTCCAAGCCCGCAGCTCGTTTTTAAAGGCCGTACATGCTTGGAGGTTGAAGGTATCCATTTTGTTACGGTTTTTACAGTCTGCATAGTTTAAGCCTGTAACCCTAAAATGGAGGCCCAAGCATTACCGCCTCCAAATGAACAATAGTTCAAATTAGTTTAATATTCCTCATATGTTTGATTTGTCAACACACATACAGGTTCCAGTGTAGCCTCTAAAACAGCCCTATAATAGAATATGTCACCCCAACATTGGCGCGCACAGCAAATGTGTTTTGACAACATGTAGCTGACATGAGCGGTCCCACATCATTGCGCAGTTGTTATATTTTTTACTACTGCGCGTCGATGAAAGGGCGCAAGTGATATGACCTAATGCCATAAACCCTTCTAACCCTTGTAGCAGCAGCCTAATCCTAACCCTTACACCCCACAGCCTAATCCTAATCATTAGATCCGCTAGCCTCCTGTCGGGCCTGCTGTTGTTGATGAGCGCATGTCTCCGTGTGCAGATGACAGCGCACATTCGATGGACGCTATATGGTTGATCAACGATAGAATACACATCTCGCTCATCACATCTACATTAGAGAATACAAATAGTGGCCAAATCAGACCGCCACTTGGCATATATCAAGTACCAGGGGAATATTTCATTATATATGGTTAAGTTCTTCAGTTGTGTCCGACTCTCCGTGACCCTATGGACTGCAGCACATTCAGCTAGGTCTCTGCCTGTGCTGTTCTCCAAAGTTTGAAGGCCAAAGAGATTGGAGTGGGTTGTCAGTTCCTCCTCTAGTGGATTGGCATTTGTCTGATCTTTCTGCTATGACCTGCCCACCTACAGTAGCTCACAGCTTCATTCAGGTACACAAGCTGCTTCACCACCACCACCAGTTAGCAACCCTCACCCATGTAAATTGATAAATAGCAGAACAGTTTGGAAGTTCACCAAATGGGAATAACTAGACACCTGGCACATGGCTCCCACCGGGATGGGCCTAGCAGAGATTATGCCTGATGGCGGTGAGTTTCATGTCGATCCCAGAGCTTGCGGCCTTTCCTGATGGGTCAGAGTAGATATGTGTGGTGTATGTTCCCCTGGTCCCCTTCAGCATTGCTAAGTGGTGTGAAGGGGCTTGTGTACCTGAATGAAGCTGTGAGCTATAACATGTAGGGCCACTGTAGGTGGGCACATCATAGCAGAGAGATCAGACAAGGTCCAATCCACTTGAGAAGGAACTGACAAACCACACCAGTATATTTAGCATGCAAACCGTGGATAACAGCACAGGCAGAGACCTAGCTGAATGTGCTGCAGCTCATAGGGTCACAGAGTGTCAGACACAACTGAAGAACTGAACAACATACATTACAATGTTTCCCTGCTACTTGATATATGCCATGTGCCAGGCAGCGGTGGTCTGGGCGGTGGCGGACACATGGGAGGAGAGGAGGGGCCAGGCTGCTCTTGACTGGGGGATTGGGAGATCCCGGTTGATGTTGGGCTGGGGACCATCGCCTGTTTGAGCAGCCTGACCTGAAGGTGTTCGGTCGTCATGTGGTGCCTCCTCACCTCCCTGGACAGCCTGGCCAGGCTGTGGGTCATATGCGACCGGAGGGCAGAGATGCTGGCCTCCATCCGGAGCTGGCTGGCCGTAGACTCCTGAATGCTGGCCTCTATCCTCTGGGAGCTTGCCAGCTGCTCCTTCATGACGGCCAGCATCTCCACCTGCACAGCCTGGCTCTGCGGCGACGACACCGCTGGGTGGGCCTGGTGAGGTGTAGTCGGGAGGTCAACAGCTGGAGCCAGGGGGGACAATGTGCCCGGTGGTGACTAGGCCAGCACACTGTGTGGGGAAGGAGGTGCTGTACCAAGGGCGTGGGAGGGCCCCAGAGCAAGTCTATGGAGGATGGGCATAGGCCCAGGGCTTGTGGCAGTTGAGCTACCAAGGTCAATGACCAGCCCATCCTCTGACCCAGGGCCCTCCGATCTTCCTTCCTCCTCCCCCTGTGCTGGAAGATCCTGGTACGGGGCCGATGGCCCCGCCTCCTCTGCCTGGTCACAGGACCCAGAGCTCCTCCTGGATGCTGAGAGATAGAGAAGAAAGGTACATGTCATTAGTATGATGATTAGCGCATTGATATGTGTTAATTTCTAATTATCTGACATCTAGCCTTGAATATGGATGATTCTCCTCTTTGCAACTCTGATTAGCTATCTTATACTAGCTGTTATCTATTCTTAGGTTTCTATTCTTGATGGTTCTCGGCTCACAACGCTATCTGTATTACGGCTGCTGTCTGTAACTGCATAGGCTGAACGGGCACACCAATACATGGACTCTCTATTACAGGGGTGTCCAAACTCTTTCCTGGATTGGAAGATATCCTTTCTGTGCACAGGTCAGTCAATCAGGATGACTGAAGAAGCGATTGACTCACCTGTGCGCAGCAGGGTTCTCAAATCCAGGCATGTGTGCGAGTTTGGACACACCTGCTCTATTGCTTGATTACTGTTGTGGTGACCAGGAATGACAGTGATTTGTCAGCTTCATGAATTTAATGATGCATCCATCTATCCCTTGTTATTTCATGGAGCTGACATGTCAGTGTCATGTCCATGTGTAGTGTGTGTGATGCCCATGTGGTGGCATGTTGCTGTATGTCATATTCACATGCCATGGAGGCTGGGTCCTGCTGCTCCACCGGGCCTGAAGCTCCAGCTGCGGTGGAGGGTGGAAGCATGGCCCTTGCAATCACCTCATGTCCCAGGTACTTGACCCTCCGCCCCTCAGCCTCCTGCGCCATCTTCTTCCTCACCACGGCCCTGATGTCATCGAAACGGTGCTATATGGACCGCAGACTCCGTCCACGGCCCGCCACACCATTGACTAGATCGACCATCTGCTGCCAAGTCATTACCCCTGGGCCCAGCCTTGACTTCCCTACCCCCCGAGGTGATGACGGGGCGGGCACGGATGGCCTCCAGGAGGACCATGTTCTCCTCCCGGCTATAATTGTGGGCCCTGGACCTGCCACCAGCCTCTTGCTCTCCAGACTGGGGTTGAGGACCCTCTCCACTCTCCTCCTCCCTCCTCTCCTCCCTCCTCCTCCTCCTTCCTCCTCCTTCTCTCCTCTCCCTCCTCCCTCCTCTCCTCTCCTCCCTCCTTCCTCTACTCTCCTCCCTCCTTCCTCTACTCTTCTCCCTTCTTCCTCTACTCTCCTCCCTCCTCCCTCCTACTCTCCTCTCCTCCCTCCTTCCTCTCCTCTCCTCCCTCCTTACTCTCTCTCCTCCATCCTTCCTCCTTCCCTCCTTTCCTCCCTCCATTCTCCTCCTCTCCTCCCTCCTTCTCCTCCTCTCCTCCCTCCTCCTCTCCTCCCTCCTTCCTCCTCCTCTCCCTTCCTCCTCCTCTCCTCCCTCCTCCTCCTCTCCTCCTCCTCTCCTCCCTCCTCCTTCTCTCCTCCCTCCTCCTCCTCTCCTCCCTCCTCTCCTCCCTCCTCCTCTACTACCTCCCCCTCCTCAACTACTAACTCCTCCTCCTCACTCCTCCCCTTCTCTTCCCCACCTCAACGCCCCGGGACTCCCTACCACTCCTCTCCCCTCTGCTCCTCTCCCTCCATCACCACCTGAAAAGAAAAGAAAGAGAAATAAAGAAATGTTTTAGTGGGTTTGCCTGCTCCACCCTCGTCCCCCATTCTGATCGCCTCTAACACTATTTCTGCTTGGATATCAATGTTGTAACTAACTGCAGTAATCAACCTTAAGTGGACAGAGCCTGTGACAGCAGTGGGAGGGGTGTACAGCACCTCTCACTCTGGGTCTGAGTGGCGCTGATGAAACACGCTAGATCAATACTTTCCTAAACAATATGGAAGGGTCAGTTACAGTTTGCATATATACAAGGCATGCGGCTATGTCTGAGGCCACTAATATCCTATCTGCATTATACTCTGCACATATTCCTGGGAGTGGTACCTATCCTGAAGCCATCTTCTGTACCAGAGGTAGTAGGTACTACATGGTCCTGCTGGGCTAGGCTGAAAATAAGTTCTTGTCAAGCCCCATTGAAGAAGCAGTTTGGAACACCTATGTGTATTGCAAATATGTGTAGAACTCTCAATCAAACTCAATCAAAATCAAACTCAATCAAAATCAAACTCAATCAAAATCAAACTCAATCAAAATCAAATTCAATCAAACTCAATCAAAATCAAACTCAATCAAAATCAAACTCAATCAAAATCAAACTCAATTAAAATTAATCAAAATCAAACTCAATGAAACTCAAACTCAATCAAACTCAATCAAACTCAATCAAACTCAATCAAAATCAAACTCAATCAAAATCAAACTCAATCAAAATCAAACTCAATCAAAATCAAACTCAATCAAACTCAATCAAACTTAATCATTCTCAATCAAACTCAAACTCAATCAAACTCAAACTCAATCAAACTCAATCAAACTCAATCAAACTCATTAAAAATCAAACTCAATCAAACTCAATCAAAATCAAACTCAATCAAACTCAAACTCAATCAAACTCAATCAAACTCAATCAAACTCAATCAAAATCAAACTCAATCAAAATCAAACGCAATCAAACTCAATCAATCTCTCTCTCTCTCAATCTCTCTCTCTCTCAATCTCTCTCTCTCTCTCTCTCTCTCTCTATATATATATATATATATATATATATAGAGAGAGAGAGAGAGAGAGATCCAGATATAATACGAAACATAAAAAACAAAATAACTTACCTCCCTCCACCAAACTCCTCTCCCCACACCAAAAAACTCTCCAAACCTATAGGCCAACCCCCAAAAAACACAATTGTACTTCTTGCCAGTGTATTCAGTAAATATAGAAATTGGCAAAACATACAAATAAAATACAGCTTGATAGGATGAAAAGCATGTACAATGCAACTTACCTCCCTCCAAACTCCTTTGTGCCGGATCCAAAGTCCAAAACACTACAAACACCTATAAACAAGAAAAAAACACAATTGTACTTCTCGCCAGTGTATTCAGTAAATATAGAAATTGGCAAAACATACAAATAAAATACAGCTTGATAGGACGAAAAGCATGTACAATGCAACTTACCTCCCTCAAAACTCCTTTGTGCCGGAAAAATATTCGCAAACACTCCAGAAACCTATAAACAAGAAAAAGAACGCAATTGTACTTCTTTACATCGTCATCCGTAAATGTAGTAACGGATTCCCGTAAAAAGAACTTAAAACGCGACTTGATAATAAAGCAACTTACCTCCTCTCACCCACCAAGCTCCGAAAACCGCGTGCTACTTCGTCCGAAATCGCAACACAGTCGAGGCGTGGGCGCGTGTCATTCCTATTTATTCACTCCCACTGTCAATCAAATGGTCTATCCCGTAAGTGATTGGCTGTGCGACCTGTGGCGCGATGCGTGATTCCGCTATTGGATGGTTCGTGCCGGGCGCGGCTAGTCCGTCCCCCTTCCAGCCTAAACGTCACGGCCTTCCTACATTCTGAAGGCCGCGATTCGCGCCTGGCTAGATTTAATTTACGGCAGCATCGGTTGAAGTCCACACGATGCACTTACTGCATTGGAATGAAACGGGGCTGAAAGGGCCCGAAAAGTATAAAGGAAGCAATAAAAGGCATTCAAATTACTGGAAAAACAATCCCCAATGATCAAATATGTTAATAAAAGATATATTTTTATTGTCATGTACATCCTCAATATGGCTGCCATATTAACCCTTTAGCACTCAGAAAGGCTAGAATGTGTCCCTTAAACATATCAACATTATCTGATTTACATCTCTCTTATCACATCTACTTTTTTGAACAAAAATATTGGCTATATTTCAACGCCACATTACATAGATCATGTAGCATGGGCCCAAATTCAAATGTGGGCCAGAATATTAGGGGTTACAAATTCAAATGGCTAAACCAATCCATAATCAGGGAACTTCATAACATGATGAAGCTTAGATACACCAGTGAGCTTTTCCATTTGTGAAATCCACCCGGATAATCACATCTGGGGTAATTAGCAAGCTATATAACCACATCATCATTCATGAATTAGCAAGTCTGAACCATCATGGATAGCAGCAACCTGAGTGTGGTGTATATGTATGTGAGTAGAGCGCAGCGTCGTAGGAATGGATATTTGTTTCGAATGTTGCAGAGTAGAAACCGGGCTGTCAGGCGTGCGACTGAGGAGTGGCTGAGGCGTGACAGAGAGGGGCGGCTGGGAGTGAATGTGGGTGAGCGTGCTGATGCAATCCATGGTGGTCCGGAACCAAGCCAGGCAAGTGGCTCATCACAGGATATGCCTAGGGTCATGGTGGGGGGTCAGTTAGGGGAGAGAGCTCTAGTGGCACAGGGACAGGGGGATATGAGGGCACCTGCAGACAGGGAGGAGGACCTTGATGTGGGTGATCAGCTGATGGGAGGGCCAGATGAGAGACCCCTAGAGGGTGTGGCACATGAAGTGGGGGCTCCTGCACAGCCAGACCCACAGGGGGGTGAGCAGGCCCATTAGCCTGCCAGGAGGCTTCGTGCACCCAGGGTGTACAGGGAGAGAGTCACATTAGAGGGGTTAACTGATGTGGAAGTGTATGAGCATTTTAGGCTAACCCGTGCCAGCCTGGAGGAGCTCTATGCGGTCCTGAGGGAGGACATGGAGCCTTCCTCACGCACCAATAGAGCCATCCTAGGCATGACACGGATGTTAGCCGCCATACACATCCTATCATCTGGTAGTTTTCAGAACACTGCTAGCATAGTAGGAGGAATGTCTCAGGCAAGCCTTTCAAGGTGCCTGAGCACATTCCTCCATGCTATCATTCCGAAAGCTGCCAGATACATCAGTTTTCCCCACACTGGCTAAGAGATCTTGAAGGTGAAAGCAGATTTCTTTGGAATGGGAGGTTTTCCCAATGTGCTCGGTGCTATAGATTGTACACATGTAGCATTGATACCTCCTAGAGAGCAAGAAGCGCTGTTCAGAAATCACAAACACTATCATTCCATCAATGTCCAGGTTGTTTGTGATGCAGACATGCGCATACAAAATGTGGTTGCAGGCTTCCCGGGAAGTACTCATGATGCCCATATCCTGCGTCAGTCATCCACCCATCTTTATTTTGAGTCTGGACAAGCTCCACCTGGGTGGCTACTGGGTGAGTACCCATAAAGGATCCCCTAATATATACATCATGTTCCACTGTAATGCTATTCCATTGTTGCATGCAAAATGCGCAACAACGCATGCGCCAACAGACAAAATAGAGTCCCTCAATAGCGCGCACAACATCTGCGCGCAGGAGTTGAGATAAGGATTTAAGGGTGGACTTAGGGGTTTTATGGTTAGGGGTCTTTGGGCTAAGGCTTTGGATTATGAGTGTTAGTGTTAGGCATGGGGTCTCAGTGGTTCGGGTTAGGAATGGGGTCTGAGGGCTCGGGTTAGAGGGTTTTGGCCCATTAGGCAATAGATTCTACAACTTGCGCTCTTTGATCGACGCACATTTTGGCACACAATTTCCAACAGTGCGCTACTGTCGCCGGCTTCTGTCAGCGCCGTATTGTCCGCGCTCATTTGCCGTGCGCCATAAAGAAGGTGTGCCGACTGAGCCATTGCATCGTAGCTTGTTGCTGTGCCTAACCCGATGTGACCTGGTCATAGGAGTAGGAAGTTCCAACCCAGAGATCCCTAAACTAACGTCACATTAATCATTGTGTATATTTACAGATGCTTTAACGAGCAGCACAACCTCACATTCATATCTACATCTCCCATTTTTGTTTCCTTCAGGTGATGCAGGATATAGGTGTTTGCCGTGGTTGTTGACCCCTGTGAACAATCCACGCACAGAGGGGGGGGGGAGAGGTACAATACGGCCCATGCCAGAACCCGGAATGTAATAGAGCGCACCTTTGGCCTCCTGAAGATGCGCTTCAGATGTTTACATTCCACTGGCGGGGCGCTACAGTATACACCAGGGAAGGTTTGTCACATCATCATGGCCTGCTGTTGTCTGCACAATATAGCAGTACAGGCAAACTGTCTGGGGAACATTGATGATGCTCCGCTTGAACCGGCGGAGCGTCCCGTACCTCCCCCTGGTGAGGATAACGTTCAGGGGTCACAACTACGTGCCCACGTCATTCGGGAGTACTTCCCATGTAAGTCTGAAACTAATAACAACCAACTATAATGTACCTTGATTATGGTTACTAATACATCTCTTTTCTCCTTCCCCATTGTCTTACAGAATATCCAACAGTACACAGTAGAGGATAGCTTTGTGATGTAACATATGTCTCGTGACGCATTCTTAATACTGGATCAAATACAGCCTGCTCTGATATCTGTTAATGGTAAGTATGCGCACATTCCCATACACATCATATATATTGATATCTGCCAACCTCAAGAAGCTAAGCTAAATGGATGGTATGATATATTCCACAATGTCAATGGATATAGGCCTCACAATCGTATTTGAAAACATCTTCACAGAACAGTAATGTTCCCATTGTCTGATCATGCTATTCCACATCCCATGGAGGTCAATGCAATTCCTAGCAATCTGGATATATGAACATACCAGCATATTGTAAACCATAATAAATGTACCTCATGGGATGCAAAGAGGGGATCTCTCCAGTTCTTTGTCAGCGAATGCTGGTAAAAGCATTCTCAGTCAGATAACAGGAATAGTCTCAAGGATGTGTTAACTAGGAATCATTGTGCAATATATCATATGGATTGTGTGACTCATCTCATCATATTGCCATTACAGAACTGTTGCTGTGTGTCAACACATTGTTTACCCACACAGACATGGGAAACGACGTGTACAGCAACAGAACATCAGCTACATCAATGTCGTCTACATTGTACGTGAGTATTTGCGGGAAACATGTGTATGTATGCATGAGAGGAAATGACTAATAACTCCATTAATGTAGGCCTAACTTTCTTTTCCCCAAGACATCCCCTATGTATTGCTGAAGCGGTCCGAAATGTTTATCGGACCATTCAGACGTGTCCTGGGGGAACAGATCTCTTCGTTGAATACTCCACTTGATCTATCCAAGGTAGAGAACCACATGTGGATGTTAGAACATGTATCAATATGTGATAGTTGGGATCTTCCATTTCTATTACAGGCTGCACTGGTCTCTCTGTCTCTGTCTGTCTGTCTCTCTCCTCATCCCACCCACCCCTGTTTACCCTTAATTTATTGAGTCACACAAGTCTTCGACACATGACCAATTAGCAACTTCTGCTAACTATCCCAATTAACCCTTTACACTATGTTTTCTCTTGTCTTCTTCCTCACATCCCCTGCCTTTTCCTCAGACTCTTCTTTACTTCTCACCTTTTTGTCTCAAACATTTTCATTTCAACTCTCATGCCCACCTCTCTCCTTTTTATTCGCCCATCAGCTAATCTGACTCAAGCTGTGGTTAAACTATGTGTCTCCTGACTGTCCCATCTGCAGATTACATTATCTGTCCACATGGGGCAGATACCTTATTACATAATAGTGCATCACACTTTACATCTGATCCCTTTCCTCTCCGACTAATGCATATCTTTCTACTTGACACAACCTCCTTCCTATGTATCTCTCACTTACTTATTAACCTTGCTATTCCTTATCTACTCTTCCCCATGTCCATTACCTTTAGCTTGGAAGTGGTGATTTTGGAATCTTGTGGGGGCCTTTAGGAAGAAATCAGTTATCAACAGACTTTACGCTCAAAACAGGGCCCTCCCTTTTCTGGCATTGGCAATATTACATACTGTATATTTTCGTGTTCTTCTCCCCTGTACAGCGCCACGGAATATGTTTGCACAATACAAATAAATGATAATTAGACTAATCCTAATATTCCCACATCAGGACAAATTAGTCTGGGCCATCATTATCATCTGACAGATGGTTAGCTTGTACGAGATCCCAATGCATAACATGTATGCCGACATACCTGCATCTGTTGGTGGCTGCTCATATGGCATATGTAAGGTTTCCACTAATATATTATTTGTGTGTTTGTATTCCAGATCCCGGTCAGAACAAGGCATGACGATAAACATCATGACGTTCCATGGCCATGTCAATGTCCTCATGTATGTGCATGTGTCCGTTTCATTGCTTTGTTGGATCCAGTTTGATATCTGATGACCTTGACTGAATAGCCGATATGTGTCACGAGACAATTTCACTATACAATGCAGATGTGATGTGACATCTGTCAGCTGATGTTCCTGGTATATCCACAGCATGTGTATGCTCATATAGTCTATATAGATTCATATGTACCTATTGGTTTAGACATTCTATCCTCTCCTCTACTTGGACTGTTGTGAAGCCTGCAGCACCAACCCTTCCAGATCTTTTCTTCAGTGCTGATGTGACCCTCCCTGTGCATATGGGGAAGAGTAAATCCAGGCTTGGGACTTAACAGTTAATGAGGTTACATTAATCTTCAGTTATGCATATGCAACAACAGTGATTATAGATGCCCAATCAGAGAACAAACTATTCTTGATATTGCCTGGTTTGTTGTGAGTTCAGGTCACCATCTTTTTGACAAAGGTTATCTATGTGCTGCTTATTGTTGCATGAGAACTGACGTTATGGGCTCATAGCATTCACTGATTGAGCACTTATACTTCTTATGTTGCATCAGAGTGTCCGTTTAACACACAAGCATACATTTTGCTCGCCCCATATGTATATCACCTTATTCTGGATTATTGTGGTCTTTCCTTATTGACTGTAATATATATGTAGTAACAATAATGAGATCTATTTATTGCCTAATGTAGGTTGATACACTGTACATCCCATGATCATCTATATCAATGTAATTTTCATTGCCTGCATTCTGCTCTCATATCCCTATTTCCCTGTGTTGCTTGGATTTTGTATCCTACCCCCCTCCACCATGATCCTTTGCATACCTGTGTTGATTAGTCAACCTGTGGCTTTGTGGCAAGCTTGCTTTGTTAATTTCTGTAAATAGTAAATATGATTTATCCGAGATGTTGTTTGTGTCTGCCTCGTCAATGTTGATACCATAGCATTTCCGTAACATCAGTGAAAGGACCTTCAGACTCCACATCTGTGCTCTGCACCATCAGTTAGGGGTGTCAATAGAATTCTCACAGTGTGTTTGCATTACTGATTTCAACCATGAGGGAAGGTTGGTATTAACAATCTATATGACACAGAAACAGACAAATGAGACAGGTGTCCTTAAGTGGCTCACATCCTAATAGTGAACATACAGGGCCTCATTCAATTGCGATTTGGCCAATTGAATAGGGCTCAAAATAAGCACAGAACATATATTGTTTTCCAAAGATTTTAGTTAGTGAAAACCTTGCTTTTGGATAGATGTTTACTAACTAAAACATTTTTCCAAGAATATATTTTATGTGCTTATTTCGAGCCCTATTCAATTGGCCAAATTGCAATTGAATGAGGGCCACAGTATCTAACAGAAGTTAGTACACCTTGTTGTTAATATTTTAGTATATCTTTTCATGTGACAACACTGAAGAAATGACACTCTGCTACAATGTAAAGTAAGTTTGCTGACCCATCAATAACTCAATACACAGCCATTAATGTCTAAACCATTGGCAGCAAAAGTGAGTACACCCCTAATTTGAAATGTCCAAATTGACACTAAATGTCAATTATGTGTGGCCACCATTATTTGCCAGAACTGCCTTAACCCTCATGGCCAGGGAGTTCACCCGAGCTTCCCAGGTTGCCACTGGAGTCCTCTTCCACTCCTTAATGATACATCAGAGCTGGTTGATGCTAGAGACCTTGCACTCCCCCACCGTCAGTTTGGGGATGCCCCACAGATGCTCAATATGGTTTCGGTCTGGCGACAAGCTTGGCCAGTCCATCACCTTTACCTTCTTTAGCAAGGCAGTGTCGTCTTGGCGGTGTGTTTAGGGTCGTTATGTTATGTTGCCCTGCGGCCCAGTCTCCCAAGGGAGGGGATCATGTTCTGCTTCAGTATGTCACAGTACATGTTTGCATTCATGGTTCCCTCAATGAACTGTAGCTCCCCAGTGCCGGAGATAAATGGATAAGTCACAACGAACACAAAAACATTGATATGAGATGAACCCCTCATTTTGAACCTAAACAGTGATGCAGAGAGAGGGGAGGCAGCATCTGACATCATTAGGTAAATGCATATAGGGGGAATCCACACAACATATTATATAAAACATATATAGACATGCATATATGTTTGGTCTGGGCCTGCATGCATGCTGCCAGCACTGAGGAGCTACAGTTCTTTGAGGGAACCCATGAATGCCAACATGTACTGTGACATACTGAGAAAGAGCATGATCCCTCCCATAGGAGACCGGGCCGCAGGGCAGTATTCCAACATGATAACAACCCCAAACACACCTCCAAGCCGACCACTGCCTGGCTAAAGAAGCTGAAGGTAAAAAGTTGATGGACTGGCCAAGTAGGTCACCAGACCTAAACCCTATCGAGCATCTGTGGGGTCATCCTCAAATGGAAGGTGGGGAGTGTAACGGAACCCATCACTGTTTTACCCAGTTTTATGGTTATGGTTAAAATATGATCATACTGTTATACTGTATGTTTGTTGGTTTATGCTCCGCAGAATATTAGCCCAGACTATTGCAGACCTTGGCATAATAGATAATCCTATTACAGAGACTCCTCATAGGATAAGGAAGTCTATTGTATAAAGTGTTTTCATTATCAGACATAAGAACAAAGAAGGATGATCTAAGCAATGTCTGATTGTATCAAAGTAGCCAGGTAGCCTCCGGGAGGTGTGACCCACCTAATGTCCCTCTATGTGTATTGTGTGGCCAACTATGGGGGAGGTGTGTTTTGCCTGTGGGAAGAGATGTATATATATATATTTCTGCACAACAAAATAAAGTCAGTATTCATTTGACTCCCAATTGAGTGTCGTCCAAGGTCTCTAACATCCACCAGCTCCATGATATCATCATGAAGGAGTGGAAGAGGACTCCAGTGACAACCTGTGAAACTCTGGGGAACTCCATCCCCATGAGGGTTAAGTCAGTGCAGGAAAATAATGGTGGCCCCACAAAATATCGACAATTTCACTTAGGGGTGTACTCACTTTTGATATTTACCCTGAATGAATATCTCCATGTGTCAGAAACACGAATATCATGCATCACCGTTACTGGAATCAAACTCAGGAATATTACCTCCACTCTCAGCTGCACTAGTGGCTGTTACCCCAACCCTACATTAACACAGGGCTGGTATATTGAAGGAAGATGTATGTACTAATACAATAACGTTGTTGTGTAGCATTCATGTGGTGTTTAACAATCATGGTACAGTACAAACGAAAACAAACAATGATAATGTGAGCAATACATAATATTTAATCTTATGCTTGCAAATGATAGAAAAAAAAAAGAAAACTGGAGGCAAACATTCCGTCGATTGGAACCTAAAGAGATAAGAACAAGACATCAAATAGAACATTATACGCATTGACTGCAACACCTCAACGTCAATAAATCTTGGACATCAATTGCATCTATATGCAACATGAACATGTTCTCACCTATTTCCGCTTTCGCTTGTGTGTTTCCTGACTCTCCTGGCCTTTGGCAACCGTTGCCCTAGGCCGGTCACGACCTCGTCGAACGGTTGGCGGCTCTTCTGGCTTGGATGCTGGGGGCAAGGTCTGGGAGGTTGAGGAGGTAGCCTGGTCTTGGGGATGGCCTTCTCGGGCCATTTCGGCCCTTCGGGCATACTCCTCCATCACAAGGTGATGCCGCCTCACCTCTTCAAACATCCGGTCATTGTGCCGTCTCATCTCCAGCATGAACTGTTGATTTTGCTCCCGCTCATGCTGGAGATGAGCGAGGAAATCGTGGCACTCGGCCGCTGACACCGCCGGACTACCTGGCGGGGACCCAGACCACTGTGTCCTCTGGGTGGAGGCACGGCTGAGTGGAGTGTCCTGCCTGACCGGAGTGGCCTGCGGGGCCGGAGTGGCCGGAGTAGCCTGCGGTGCCGGAGTGGCCAGAGTAGCCTGCTGGGCCTGCGGGCCAGAGTGGCCAGAGTAGCCTGCAGGGCCTGCGGGGCCGGAGTGGCCAGAGTAGCCTGCGGGGCCGGAGTGGCCAGAGTAGCCTGCGGGGCTGGAGTGGCCAGAGTAGCCTGCGGGGCCTGCGGGGCCGGAGTGGCCAGAGTAGCCTGCGGGGCCGGAGTGGCCAGAGTAGCCTGCGGGGCCTGCGGGAGCCACATGCCCTGCAGGGGGCCCATGCTCCAGGGCACCATTTCTTGGGGATCCAGACTGTGGGCCCAACTGGGATGGGACCACATTGGATGTCCCCACATTTGTCCAGCCCACATTGGCTGGGAGCCAGGCGGCACCATTATCCTGGCTGGAGGGGCCATTGCTGGAGCCAATTGGTGGCATCTTGTGGATGGCCCAGGTGGACTTTCTGATGACGGTCCTGCTGCAGGTGGTGTTGCTGCAGGTGGTCCTGCATCTTGGCATGGTGCAGGAACCTGAGGAGGCAGGGGACGCCTGGCTGGTACTGAAATGAGACAAGATTTGTATTTGAGTATTGTTGTTTCCATATCTCTCAGATCATAGTGACTTGTAATTGGCTGTTAATGTTTGACGCAAATGAAAATTGATCTGCATCATTAGTATTGTGGATCCTGGCTGGAATCTTTCCTGTTATGTGACAGCGACTGCTGGCAGCAGCAGTTGGACCAAGGGGCTGATAGATGGCGCTGCCGCTGTTATATACATCATTTTCACCTTACACACAAGCCCAAAAGCACTAGCCCTCACCCTAATCCGAAACCCTTACCTTAACACCACCATAACCCACTAAATCTGCATGATTATATAATCTCCAGGAAAATGCTGTGACATGTAGAGGCTGCTCACTGCTGCTACCAGCAGTCACGGTCAGATAACAGGAAAGGGCCCATGGCTCATATGACTATATGTAATGCTGGTGCGGTGTGCCAACTGCAGTTAATTAGGACACGTGCTCATCATGTGAGACAGACCAATCTGTGACCAATCCTCAGAAATGTGAGTTAACATGTTAATGTAACATGGTCCAGATTAGGCTGTTACACGACACAAAATTGCAGGCCATCAGAGTCTGTATCCGCATATGCTGCAGTGTGCACATCCATACATGTAGTCTCATGGGGATGTAGTTACATAGTTACATAGTTACATAGTAATTAAGGTTGAAAAAAGACTTTCAGTCCATCAAGTTCAACCTGTTAAGATCTCCTCTGATCTGCAATATGCGGATTAGTTATTAATTAAATTATTGATTAAATAATTATTAATAGTATAGTATTGGAGAATGAATAAAGAGTTAGTCCATCAAGTTCAACCTTTTTAGATCTCTATTGATCTTTTTAATTTGGACTATTTATTATTATTGTTAATTGTTAATTATTGTTAATTGATCCAGAGGAAGGCAAACATAAAAAAAACCCCATTGAAACTTTGCCAATTGTCTCATAAGGGGGAAAAAAAGCAAAATTCCTTCCTGACCCCAGAAACTGGCGATCAAATTTCTCCCTGGATCAATATTCCTTCGCTAGTTATCTAGGATAGCCTTGAATGCCCTCTTTATTCAGAAATATATCTAACCCCTTTTTGAAGTTGTCTATCGAATTCGCTGTCACCACCTCCTTTGGTAGAGAATTCCACAGTTTAACCACCCTAACTGTGAAGAACCCTTTTCTTTGTTTAAGGTGAAATCTTTTTTCCTCTAACCTCAACGGATGTCCTCTTGTCAGTTGAAAATCTCTTGCTACAAAAAGCTCACTTGACAAAGCCTTATATGGAACCTGGATGTATTTAAATAACGTAATCATATCTCCTCTTAGACGCCTTTTTTCTAGCGAAAATAAGTTTAATTTTGCTAGTCTTTCTTCATAACTTAGCCCCTCCATTCCCCTTATTAGTTTTGTAGCCCTTCTCTGTACTTTTTCCAGCTCTAAGATGTCTTTTTTGTGAGGTGGTGCCCAAAATTGTACTCCATATTCCAAATGAGGGCGTACTAGAGATTTGTATAGTGGCAGAATTATATCTTCTTCCCTGGCTTCTATACCCTTCCTAATACATGCTAATATTTTATTTGCCTTTGCAGCCGCTGCTTGGCTTTGAGCGCTGTTACCTAGGTGGTTGTCCACTAGTACTCCCAAATCCCTTTCAATATCTGATACCCCTAGATTTGCTCCATTAAGATTATAGATTGCTTGGCTATTTTTCCTTCCCAAATGCATAACCTTACATTTATTTGTATTAAATCTCATCTGCCATTTAGCCGCCCATTTCTCTAATTTATGCAAATCCTTTTGTAGGGAAAGTACATCATTATCTGATTTTATTACCTTGCACAACTTAGTGTCATCAGCAAAAATGGAGACACTACATTCGAGTCCTACTTCAATGTCATTAATAAATATGTTAAAAAGGAGAGGACCCAATACTGAGCCCTGAGGAACCCCACTTATCACATTAGACCAATCGGAGTATGTTCCATTTACAACAACCCTTTGCTTCCTGTCTTTTAGCCAGCTCTCGATCCATGAGCAGATATTTACTGCAATTCCTGTATCCCTTAGTTTGCTCACTAGTCTTCCATGTGGCACTGTATCAAATGCCTTTGAAAAATCTAAAAAGACTACATCCACTGAGTTGCCCTGATCCAAGTTCCTACTAACCTCCTCATAAAAACTAATTAGATTGGTCTGACACGACCTTTCCTTCATAAATCCATGTTGACTGCTACCTATGATCCTGTTCAAATAGACATATTCTTGTATTCTGTCCCTTATTAACCCTTCTAAAAGCTTCCCAACTACAGAAGTGAGGCTCACTGGTCTATAATTCCCCGGATTTGCTCTAGATCCCTTCTTAAATATAGGTATCACCTCTGCTTTTCTCCAGTCATCTGGTAGAGACCCTGTAGTGAGCGAGTCTTTAAAGATTAGATATAATGGTTTGGCTATTACAGAACCCAGCTCCCTCAGTACCCTTGGATGTATTCCATCAGGACCTGGGGCTTTATTAACATTTATTTTCTCCAACCTCTTTTGTATTTCTTCCTGCGTTAACCAATTATTTAGTGAAGGTAGTGTAGCCCCATTATGTTGCAGTGTCCCAACCACTGGTACCTCCCTTGTGTAAACCGAAGAAAAGAACCTATTTAGCTCATCTGCCTTTTCCTGGTCACTAATTATCAGATGGCCTGTGTCACATTGTAATGGTCCTATCGATTCCTTCCTGGCCTTCTTCCCATTAATATATTTATAAAATATTTTAGGGTTAGTCTTACTTTCCATTGCAACTGACTTCTCATTTTCTATTTTAGCCAGTCTAATAGCCCTTTTGCAAGCCTTGTTGATTTCCTTATAGTCACATAAAGATGCCTCTGTTCCCTCCTTCTTGTATAATTTAAATGCATACTTCTTTTTCCTCATCATGATCTTTAAGTCATTGTTAAGCCACATGGGATGTGATTTACTCCTATTTATTTTATTTCCACATGGTACATGCTGATGAGTATGTTTATTTAGTAAGGATTTGAATGTTGTCCATTTATTTTCAGTATTCTTCCCTGTAAGTTCTTTGTCCCAGTCTATATGTTGTATTGCTGCCCGTAGCCCATTTAAGTTAGCCCTTTTAAAATTTAGAGTTTTTGTTGGCCCCTTACAACTCTGTTTTTTGTATTCAATCTCAAATGAGACTGTGTTGTGATCACTGTTCCCCAAGGGTTCCCCTATTTTTACATTTGATATTATATCAATATTACTTGTGATGACTAAATCCAAGATGGCCCCATTTCTAGTAGGTTCTTGTATTACCTGGGCTAGATAATGATCCCTGAGTGTACTCAAGAACCTGCTCCCCTTAGCTGAGCTGCTGGTCTCGGTTATCCAGTTTATATCAGGGTAATTAAAGTCTCCCATTATTAGAACTTGCCCATGCTTAGCTGCATTTCCAATCTGTAACAATAATTGTATTTCCTCACTTTCAGCTATATTTGGGGGTTTATAGCATACTCCCACCAATATGCATTTAGAATTAGCTCCTCCACTATTTAGCTCAACCCACAAGGATTCAATGATGCCGTTAGTGCCAGCATAAATATCTTCTCTAACTATAGGCTTAAATTCAGGCTTAACATAAAGACAGATCCCTCCTCCTCTTTTACCATTGCCCCTATCTTTCCTAAATAGGTTATAACCATGCAGATTAACAGTCCAGTCATGAGATTCATCCCACCATGTTTCCGTAATGCCTATTAAGCCCCATTTTTCTTGTACTGCTAATATTTCTAGCTCATCCATTTTCCCAGGCAAACTTCTTGCGTTTGCAATCATACACTTTATGTTGCTATGGCTCTGCTGATGTGAAGTGCCTGCCACTGTATTTGAGGCCCCTATTAATATCTCCCTACTTTCTATTGTAACCCTCCCCCCTTCTCCTCCCCCATGGGTAAATAATTCATCCCTTTCCCTCTCTACCCTACCCTATTACCAGCTATACCGGACCTATCCTGTTGTATGTGCGCATCTCTGGAAGTGAACCGCCAACGACTCTAGCTACGCCAGCCCAGCAGGCCAGGTAAGTGGTTATGGGTTTCGGGTTCTGGCTACAGTTAGGGGGTATGGGTTAGAGTTAGAAAGCGGGGTTTAGGGGGTTAGGGTTAGAGGGTTAGGGGCTTTGGGTGTACCAACTATTTTTGACGGCTACATGGGGGCGCAAGCGCAGCCGCATCCCTAGAGTCGGCGGCGGCACTCTTGCAGCACATACTGAAATGCCCACATAAAACAGGATACATCCGCTATACCTAGTTTCAAAATGTACATGAATTCTAAGCAGTAGGAGTGTTAAGCCAAACATCTATGGATGGGCCAGTTTAACATGGAGTAGAGTGTGACAGGGGAACTCATGACAATAAACAAACAATTGCAATGGAGTTGTCATGTATGCTTTATATGCACTGGGAACCAACAGCAAACATAACAGTAACATCAATAGATTTGCAAAACGGTATCATAATCAGTTGTGGGAGGAGGTATTGGACATATATTTTTTTACACTGGATTTACATGATTTTTGCGGCCTCATATATCTGTAGTCACAACCAGATATCTTACAGTGCAATTCAACGTCAGTTATCTATCTGTGTGGGGTACATGTGCTTACATATGAGGGTGTTAAGGTGTACATGGTACTCACATTGCAGGCTTTGTGACCGACCCGAGTCCACCAGGCCAAGGAGGCCCACGACTGCCGCTGGCTGGATCATGTCGCGCACTGTGGCCTCCCAACCGGGGTATGTAAAGGTTTCTGGCGGACCACCACCGGTTCCACGTGCCGCATTGGCCTCATTCGCCATCTTCTTTTTGATATCAATGCGGCAGTCTTGGTACCGGTGCTGGACAGACTGACAGGTACGATTTGCATACCCCAGCGAGGAGACCTCAGCCGCTATTGCCCTCCAGGCATCTGTCCTTTGCCTGGGCCTCACTTCGCTCCCACCGGTTAGGATGGAGTGGTGGGCTTGCACTCCTCTAACAAGCGTTTCGATTTCCTCTTGGTTGAAATTTGCTGCCCTTTTGCATGAGGCAGCAGCAGCTTGCTGGCCAGCCTTTAGCTGGGGGCCCTGCTCTCCCTGACCTTCACTGCCTTCTCCCTCCATCTCTCCTCCTCTCTCTCTCTTGCTCTCCAAAACCTCCAACTCCAAGACCTGTGTGTCCACTTGCACAGCATACAACACAGTCACAGATTTACAAATTTCCCTCCCTTTTAAACTATTTGTGGCCTTGATTGTCATCTTCCTATTGGTTAATTGATTTCAGGTTTGATTTCAGGATTACGGGCTTGAGACTTTTGGCCGTAGCTTCTTAGTGAAGCACATACGGGTTTGGCGGATGATTGCCCTCCAAGCCCGTAGCTCGTTATTCAAACCCGTGCGGGCTTGCATGATAGATGAAGTTAAATATCTTTATTTAAGGATTTGAGAGTAGGGGAATGTTGAGCTATTAATTCTAAAACCAACCATCACTTTCACTTTTAATAAAAGTACAGGATGGCTTTTCTATGCTACGACTTGTAAGTAAGCCCTTTACGACCCGTAGGTCTATTTTACCCATTTATGGACTTCACGGAGGCTAATCCCGCAGCCTTTGTGGGTCTGAGGTGCTCCAAGCCCTCGGGACTTTGTCCACGGATATTTGACAAGAATTTAAAAATAAATAAATTACGGATTTGAGTGTAGGGGAATGTTGTGCTATGAATGCTAACACCTACAATCACTTTATAGACTCCTCAGAGTGCAGGGTGGCTTTATTATGTGCTTATTTGTGTGCCTGCGGGACCTTTTTGGTGCAAGTAAGCTGCGGCTCGGTTTTAGCCTTGCAGAGAGGGTTCCCGTAGCAATTGAATAGCAACCGGGGCTTTCTTGCGGCCGAAACTCTTGCGGACGTTTAAGATCAAAGGCTTTCCTCCGGTGTGTGCGGCCGCAAGTGATAGCAAGGCGCCGGCCGCAAGCCTGCTGGAATCCCCGTCCGGAAGGGAATAGAATAGGCGAATAGCTTGCGGCCGGTCCTTGCGGCCCAGCATCTCCTACGGCCGTTAATAGAATGAGGCCCATAGTAATTAAGGTTGAAAAAAGACTTTCAGTCCATCAAGTTCAACCTTTTAAGATCTCCTCTGATCTGCAATATGTGGATTAGTTGTTAATTAATTAGTTGTTAATTAGTTGTAAATTAATTATTAATTAATAAAAAATAAATTAATAAATAATTGATTTAGAGGAAGGCAAACAGAAAAAAAAACAAGTAAAATTTAGCCAATTGCCTCAAAGGGAAAAAAAAAAATTCCTTCCTGACTCCAGATACTGGCAATCGGATTCCTCCCTGGATCAATACTCTCTCACTAATAATTTTACATAATAACCCTGAATGCCCTTTTTGATTAGTTAAATTAATAAATCCAGCCCCCTTTTAACGTTATCTATTGAATCCGCTATCATCACCTCCTCTGGTAGAGAATTCCACAGATTAACCAAACTTACTGTGTAGAACCCTTTTTTTTTTTCTCTAAGGTGGAATCTTTTTACTTGTAACCTCAAGGATATATTCTTGTCAGTTTAAAACCTCTTAGCACAAAAAGCTTACTTGACAAATCTTTATACTGACCCTGGATGTAATTTTATAAGGTAATCAGATCTCTTCTTAGACACCTTTTTTCTAGGCAAAATAAGCTTAATTTGGTTAGTCTTTCTTCATAACTTAGTCCCTCCATTCCCCTTATTAGTTTTGTAGCCCTTCTCTGTAACTTTTCCAGCTCTAAAATGTCCTTTTTATGAAATGGTGCTAAAAATTGTACTCCATATTCCAAATGAGGGCGTACTAGAGATTTGTATAGTGGCAGTATTATAATTGCTTCCCTTGCTTCTATACACTTCTTAATACATGCTAATATTTTATTTGCATTTGCCGCTGCTGCTTGGTATTGAGTACTCTTACCTAGGTGGTTGTCTGCAAGCACTCCCAAATCCCTTTCAATATCTGATACCCCTATATTTGCTCCATTAAGATTATACATTGCATGGTTATTTTCCTTCCCAGATGCATAACTTTACATTTATTCATATTAAATCTCATCTGCCATTTAGATGCCCATTCCTCTATTTTATGCAAATCCCTTTGGAGGGAAAGCACATCATTATCTGCATTAGTTACCTTGCACAACTTTGTGTCATCAGCAAAAATGGAGACAATACTTTCCAGTCCCACCTCTAAGTCATTAATACATATGTTAAAAAGGAGAGGACCTAATACTGAAACCTGAGGAACCCAACATACCACATTAGTCCAATCTGAGTATGTTCCAATTACAACAACCCTTTGCTTCCTGTCTTTTAGCCAGCTCTCAATCCATGAGCAGATATTTACTGCAATTCCTGTATCCCTTAGTTTGAACAATAGTCTCCCAGGTGGTACTGTATCAAAAGCCTTTGCAAAATCCAAAAAGACTGCATCCACTGAGTTGCCTTGATCTAGGTTCCTACTAACCTCCTCATTGAAACTAATTAGGTTAGTTTGACATGACCTATCCTTGTTGACTCCTACTTATTATCCTGTTCAAATAGACATATTATTGTATATTATCTCTTATTAACCCTTCTAAAAGCTTCCCCACTACAGAAGTGAGGCTCACTGGTCCATAATTCCCGGGATTTGCTCTTGCGCCTTTTTTAAATATAGGTATCACATCCGCTTTTCTCCAGTCATCTGGTAGAGACCCTGTGTTGAGTGAATCTTGATTTAATTTAATGGTTGTATGTTATTAAAAATATATAAAGCAATCTATATACACATACACTATAAACACCATTCTGTGGTTTGTAGACTAATTAACACAGCCTTTTATATTACAATTGTGTGATTAGCAGGGCACATGAATTCTTGCTTAGGGGCACCACAGTTGTAATCTTTGCTCTGATTAGCTTTCAAAAAATCAATCATCTGCCATTCAGGAAACCCACAATTTTTATGAGCTTAGGTCAATTGAACATAGACACTCAGCAATTATCTTTAATTAGTTTGTCTAAAATTGCCCACTATCAATGTCTAATAAATTATTCCTACTATTATTACTAAGTAATTCAGCAGAGGTTCAAGATATAGCAAGGAGAAGAATCATCACAGTGGCTACACAGGGTCACACTGTGTTGAGACTGACAAATTTCAAAGATAGGCAAGGCGTAGTAAAGCTGGCACATTTTTCAGACTTGCAGAACTGCAGAAGCAAACAAAAACAAACTTAGAGAGGATGAACCATATAGTCCCAAACCCTTAATAAGGCTCCAAAACATACTAATGTGCTGGAGGTGATTAGAACAGCAGCATGTTGTCTTAAGGTAGAACAATGAAGAACAATTGAGTAATTGAGTAATAATAGTCCTGACAACATACATAGTTCAAAAAAAGTTGGCTAACCTGGGAGCCAGAGCTTGATGGTTCTTGTGTCTCAAAGTAACATTGCCAGAAACGGTTTCTTTCAGAGTTTCAAATGAAACTTTGACATCACAGAGAACCAGGGAAAAGATAGAAAAATGATTTAGCTTGCTACATATGCTGATTTTAAAAATTGAGAGAAGAAGGACAGTGAGCATGTACTCTTAGGTGATGCTGTATTAGAAGCATTGCTACACTTGACTTTACATGCTTATGAATAAATATTATTTGCCCTGAGAATAAATTTGTTTTTCCTCACTGGCGGTTCTTCAAATAGATACCTGTTTTCCTGACATCTACTGTGAAATGGATAGATGGGCAGGCTTGCCTGGCAGCTATCAATTGCAAAACAATCTGAAAATGCATCTTTAAGTGTGTTTTTCACAGTTTTGTAAACATTCCAGATGTATTGCAGCATTAAACACCACACTTTCATCTTGGCCGTGAAAAAAAATAGGCTGGGTCAGCCCCTAAGAGGAATCACCAAAGTCAAGCTGTTAAATCGTAAGGGCTTATGAAATATGAACCAAGTACATGAACAGTAGTAAATGCTACTATAATGCTATTAATCTATTTTCATGAAAGCATAATTTGTGCATTGTATGGTAACTCCATTTGACTATCAGTAATAAGGACACAGCAAAATGTCTGTGTTCTATGTTCTCAAACATTGATGAAATGTAACAAAATGTAACAAAGCTTCACTTGTAAGACTTATAATACATTATACTTAAAGAAACCAACATTAAAAAGTAAATCTTATTATCATTTAAATTACTCAACTGCAAATTTACATTTTAGACTGTATATTCTGTATTGCGTCTGTAAAGACCCCATGGTTATGTAGATGTGTGATAGGGCAGTGAGCTAGGGTAGGGGATGCCCGGGGATTCCTTCCAGTGTGGATTTAAATGGAAGGAATCCATGGGGCATGACGTTAGTGCTTTCTATTGCCTCCTAGAGCCGATTCTCATCTGTAAAGCTTGGCTTGGTTGCCTCACACACTGAAATCTCTTACTGAGTAGGCAAATATTTATGGATATGTGATGCTGTGGGACTCGCGCTGCGGTGGGGTTTAATGTTAGGTGCCAGGGAGTCCCAATGGGGACTCCCTGGCTTATAAGGGCTTAATAAGTGCCTGGGAGTCCTGATTGGGACTCTCTGGCTTATGAAGGGTCAATTGGTGGGTATCGGGACCTCCTGCAGCATGGGGATTCATTGTACGTGCAAGGGGGGGGGGTCCTTTAAGGATCCCCTTGCAGGATTTGAGGGTTTAGCTGCCGGAGCAGTTGTTTAGAGACAGTAGCCTGTCTGTTTAAGGGCTGCTGCGGCACACAGCAGAGGCTTTTGAAGCCTTTACGAGTGCTCTTTGGTACCGGTAAGTATTTCTTCAGTCTATCCTCCTTTTAATTAATATTCTTAAATATATCAATCTTGTGCTTTGCATTTAATATGTCATCCACAGGGACTTTGGATGTCTTCATTTGTTTAGTGGTGTTAAATCTATTCTCTAATTCAGTATTTTACTCAGTGGTGTAGCAAGGGAGGGTGAGGGGCGTGGTCCGCCCCGGACGGCACTTCTTTGGGGGCTGCAAAAATTCTCTTAACTGCCGTCCCCCGCCAGTTGCCCTCCTGGCCCCTTCCCCCAGCTCTCTCCTCGATCCTTGGAGTCCTTTGACCCGGGAGAGGAGGAGTCACCAGGGGGAGGAGCCCATGGCAGGGGTGAAAAACAGGGGAGAAAGGACAAGGGCGGAGGAGAGAGAGGGAGAATGTACCCAGCCTGTGTCTGTAAGAGCCCAATTTGCCCAGCCTATGTCTGTAAGAGCTAATGTGCCCAGCCTGTGCCTTTAAGAGCACAATGTGCCCAGCCTGTGTCTGTAAGAGGCTATGTGCCCAACTTGTGTCTATTAAAAAAGGGAAAGTGTGAGGGAGAAGTAGGAGGGAGAGATAGAAGGGGGGAGAGAGAGAAGGTTGAGAGAAGGGAGAAAGAGAGAAGGGAGAGGGAGAGGTGTGCCCAGCCTGTATCTGCAAGAGCTTATGTAGTTAGCCTGTGTCTGTAATAGCTAATGTGCCCAGCCTTTGTTTGTAAGTGCCAATGTGTCCAGCCTGTGTTTGTAAGAGCGAATGTGTGCAGCCTATGTCTGTAAGAGCTAAAGTGTCAAGCCTGTATTTGTCAGAGCTAATGTGCCCAAACTGTGTTTGTAACATCTGATGTGCCTAGTCTGTGTTTGTAAGAGCGAATGTGTCCAGCCTGTGTTTGTAACATCTGATGTGCCTAGTCTGTGTTTGTAAGAGCGAATGTGTCCAGCCTGTGTTTGTAACATCTGATGTGCCTAGTCTGTGTTTGTAAGAGCTGATGTGTCCAGCCTGTGTTTGTAAGAGCTGATGTGTCAAGCCTGTGTTTGTAAGAGCCAATGTACAGCCTTCTGTAAGAGCCCATCTGCATTATGTGCCAATCTGCATCATGTCTTTGCCTGTAAGTGCCAATGTGCAATGTACAAGAACCACACCTGGCGGGGGCTGCAAAAGCTCTAGCTATGCCACTGATTATGCTCAAAACATATTTCACAAGGCTAAACTGCCATATATCAAAACAATTACCTTCTTCATTACATCCTCCAAAACATTCATCTTCATCTTGATTAGAAAAAAACGTTATCAACTGAGGCAGAAATTACATTAGTCCTACAAGAAATCTTATGTATAAAAATCACACATAAACCCAGGGGCGGCCTGTCCATTGGGGCGTCAGGGCAAACGCCCCCCCCAAATATTTTCTTCACCCTGCAATAAAAAAAACACAGCAATGTATTAGTATAACCCAAAAACAAAGAAATATAAGGTGTACATCATCATTTCAAGTCTCAATAGTATTAAAAATGAAGTAAAGTTAGTAAAGGGACACTGTCACTTTAAAATAACCCTTGCGCTACATTATCTAATGCTGTGTATCTATATAGCCCCCTGCCTGCACCCTGTGTGATCAAATTACACTAGTTATACTGTGTACACTAACCTTAGACTCTTCTCTCTCTTCAATGAGTCCTGGCCTGGCCCCCTGACCGTTAATGCATGCCGCCCACCATCACAGTGACGATATGCATGGGCGGTCATAAATGTATCAATTAATAACTGACAGTCTTCCATCATTGACCAATCAATGATGGAAGGCTGTCCAGTTACTTAGTGATCAATCTAAACCCACCCAGACCGTTAGCCCTGAGCGCCCGCCAGCAAATAGGGCCTCGAGTTATCATTTTGATTGACTGATACAGTCAATAAAACCACCAGTTGCCTGTCCCTTCCCCCTTTCTGTTTCCTGACCCTGGTCACGCTGAGACTGAGAGTCCTCCCTGGCTTAATCTACTAAGATCTGCTCTGCCTGCCTAACACAGTAAGTCTACCTGCCTGGCACCTGCCCTGCCCCTGCCCTGCCCCTGGCCAAACCAAAACCCCTAGTAGCCCCTAATAAAAGTTAGGGGTGACCAGTTACCCCCACTATGCCCCACTAAGTAGGAGGGAGAGATAGAAGGGGGGAGAGAGAGAAGGTTGAGAGAAGGGAGAAAGAGAGAAGGGAGAGGGAGAGGTGTGCTCAGCCTGTATCTGCAAGAGCTTATGTAGTTAGCCTGTGTCTGTAATAGCTAATGTGCCCAGCCTTTGTTTGTAAGTGCCAATGTGTCCAGCCTGTGTTTGTAAGAGCGAATGTGTGCAGCCTATGTCTGTAAGAGCTAAAGTGTCAAGCCTGTATTTGTCAGAGCTAATGTGCCCAAACTGTGTTTGTAACATCTGATGTGCCTAGTCTGTGTTTGTAAGAGCGAATGTGTCCAGCCTGTGTTTGTAACATCTGATGTGCCTAGTCTGTGTTTGTAAGAGCTAATGTGCCCAGCCTGTGTTTGTAACATCTGATGTGCCTAGTCTGTGTTTGTAAGAGCGAATGTGTCCAGCCTGTGTTTGTAACATCTGATGTGCCTAGTCTGTGTTTGTAAGAGCTGATGTGTCCAGCCTGTGTTTGTAAGAGCTGATGTGTCAAGCCTGTGTTTGTAAGAGCCAATGTACAGCCTTCTGTAAGAGCCCATCTGCATTATGTGCCAATCTGCATCATGTCTTTGCCTGTAAGTGCCAATGTGCAATGTACAAGAACCACACCTGGCGGGGGCTGCAAAAGCTCTAGCTATGCCACTGATTATGCTCAAAACATATTTCACAAGGCTAAACTGCCATATATCAAAACAATTACCTTCTTCATTACATCCTCCAAAACATTCATCTTCATCTTGATTAGAAAAAAACGTTATCAACTGAGGCAGAAATTACATTAGTCCTACAAGAAATCTTATGTATAAAAATCACACATAAACCCAGGGGCGGCCTGTCCATTGGGGCGTCAGGGCAAACGCCCCCCCAAATATTTTCTTCACCCTGCAATAAAAAAAACACAGCAATGTATTAGTATAACCCAAAAACAAATAAATATAAGGTGTACATCATCATTTCAAGTCTCAATAGTATTAAAAATGAAGTAAAGTTAGTAAAGGGACACTGTCACTTTAAAATAACCCTTGCGCTACATTAACTAATGCTGTGTATCTATATAGCCCCCTGCCTGCACCCTGTGTGATCAAATTACACTAGTTATACTGTGTACACTAACCTTAGACTCTTCTCTCTCTTCAATGAGTCCTGGCCTGGCCCCCTGACCGTTAATGCATGCCGCCCACCATCACAGTGACGATATGCATGGGCGGTCATAAATGTATCAATTAATAACTGACAGTCTTCCATCATTGACCAATCAATGATGGAAGGCTGTCCAGTTACTTAGTGATCAATCTAAACCCACCCAGACCGTTAGCCCTGAGCGCCCGCCAGCAAATAGGGCCTCGAGTTATCATTTTGATTGACTGATACAGTCAATAAAACCACCAGTTGCCTGTCCCTTCCCCCTTTCTGTTTCCTGACCCTGGTCACGCTGAGACTGAGAGTCCTCCCTGGCTTAATCTACTAAGATCTGCTCTGCCTGCCTAACACAGTAAGTCTACCTGCCTGGCACCTGCCCTGCCCCTGCCCTGCCCCTGGCCAAACCAAAACCCCTAGTAGCCCCTAATAAAAGTTAGGGGTGACCAGTTACCCCCACTATGCCCCACTAAGTAGGAGGGAGAGATAGAAGGGGGGGAGAGAGAGAAGGTTGAGAGAAGGGAGAAAGAGAGAAGGGAGAGGGAGAGGTGTGCTCAGCCTGTATCTGCAAGAGCTTATGTAGTTAGCCTGTGTCTGTAATAGCTAATGTGCCCAGCCTTTGTTTGTAAGTGCCAATGTGTCCAGCCTGTGTTTGTAAGAGCGAATGTGTGCAGCCTATGTCTGTAAGAGCTAAAGTGTCAAGCCTGTATTTGTCAGAGCTAATGTGCCCAAACTGTGTTTGTAACATCTGATGTGCCTAGTCTGTGTTTGTAAGAGCGAATGTGTCCAGCCTGTGTTTGTAACATCTGATGTGCCTAGTCTGTGTTTGTAAGAGCTAATGTGCCCAGCCTGTGTTTGTAACATCTGATGTGCCTAGTCTGTGTTTGTAAGAGCGAATGTGTCCAGCCTGTGTTTGTAACATCTGATGTGCCTAGTCTGTGTTTGTAAGAGCTGATGTGTCCAGCCTGTGTTTGTAAGAGCTGATGTGTCAAGCCTGTGTTTGTAAGAGCCAATATACAGCCTTCTGTAAGAGCCCATCTGCATTATGTGCCAATCTGCATCATGTCTTTGCCTGTAAGTGCCAATGTGCAATGTACAAGAACCACACCTGGCGGGGGCTGCAAAAGCTCTAGCTATGCCACTGATTATGCTCAAAACATATTTCACAAGGCTAAACTGCCATATATCAAAACAATTACCTTCTTCATTACATCCTCCAAAACATTCATCTTCATCTTGATTAGAAAAAAACGTTATCAACTGAGGCAGAAATTACATTAGTCCTACAAGAAATCTTATGTATAAAAATCACACATAAACCCAGGGGCGGCCCGTCCATTGGGGCATCAGGGCAAACGCCCCCCCAAATATTTTCTTCACCCTGCAATAAAAAAAACACAGCAATGTATTAGTATAACCCAAACACAAATAAATATAAGGTGTACATCATCATTTCAAGTCTCAATAGTATTAAAAATGAAGTAAAGTTAGTAAAGGGACACTGTCACTTTAAAATAACCCTTGCGCTACATTAACTAATGCTGTGTATCTATATAGCCCCCTGCCTGCACCCTGTGTGATCAAATTACACTAGTTATACTGTGTACACTAACCTTAGACTCTTCTCTCTCTTCAATGAGTCCTGGCCTGGCCCCCTGACCGTTAATGCATGCCGCCCACCATCACAGTGACGATATGCATGGGCGGTCATAAATGTATCAATTAATAACTGACAGTCTTCCATCATTGACCAATCAATGATGGAAGGCTGTCCAGTTACTTAGTGATCAATCTAAACCCACCCAGACCGTTAGCCCTGAGCGCCCGCCAGCAAATAGGGCCTCGAGTTATCATTTTGATTGACTGATACAGTCAATAAAACCACCAGTTGCCTGTCCCTTCCCCCTTTCTGTTTCCTGACCCTTGTCACGCTGAGACTGAGAGACCTCCCTGGCTGAATCTACTCAGATCTGCTCTGCCTGCCTAACACAGTAAGTCTACCTGCCTGGCACCTGCCCTGCCCCTGCCCCTGGCCAAACCAAAACCCCTAGTAGCCCCTAATAAAAGTTAGGGGTGACCAGTTACCCCCACTATGCCTGCCTGGCCTGCCACCTACCCAGCCACCCACCAACTACCACCGACGACCCCAGCCATCACCCCCATGTGGCCTGTGCCACCCCCGATCAGGCCTGCCCTATGCTATGCCATCATGCCACCGCCGGATTACCACGATCACGGGATCGGGGTAGTCGGGTGGTGAGCGGGGTGGCACAGGCCCACATGGGGGTGATCGGATCACCCCCTTGATGAGGCCTGTGCCACCCCTGATGACCTCCATGTCGCCGCCCTATGCCACCCCCGAGGCCCGATCACCACCACCCCGATGCGGCCTATGCTAGCACCGCCCGATTACCCCGATCACGGTGATCGGGGTATTCGGGCAGTGAGCGGGGTTGACCAGGCCACATGGGGGTGGATGTTCACCCCCATGAGGCCTGTGCCACCCCCGATCGTGGCCTACGCGGTCCGATGGGCTATCGATGGGCGCCTGAGCGTGACCGACCCCACCCTGAACCAATACCTACCCCCCCCCCCCTATTTTTATATATGTGCCTGTCACTTTTAAAGATTAAATAAAAATAAGGGTAGGGAAGGGAAAAAAAATACAGTAAACAAACACATTAACAGTACAGTATGTAACACAACACATTATTATACAAAAATAAACAGCTTTAAACAAACATTAATAAAAAATAAAATAAACAACAGCACATACTTACCTGTCAAATTGACCCCTCCAGCGTTGGCCTTCTGTCCTCTGGATTATAGTCATGAAAAATAAATAATCCAATGTTGATTGAAGCCCATGTCAAATAATCCAATGTTGATTGAAGCCAATGGTCAAATAAAATAATCCAATGTTGATTGAAGCCAATGGTGAAAATAAAATAATCCAATGTTGATTGAAGCCAATGGTCAAAATAAAATAATCCAATGTTGATTAAAGCCAATGGTCAAAATAATCCAATGTTAATTGAAGCCAATGGTCAAATAATCCAATGTTGATTGAAGCCATTGTCCATCCATCCATTCTGGCCCATTGAAAGAGGCCTCCACAAAAAAAAAAACGACGCTCTAAAAAAAAAAAAAAACAACAAACTAAAAGAGCTCCTCCTACAAGGAGCCCCTCCCGCGATTAATTGTTTTTTTCCCACGGTCTGCTATATATACTAATTTTTGAAGGACTCTGATTGGCTGAAATTTTTGATTGACATCGATTTCAACCAATGAGAGTCTTTAAAAAATTAGCAAATCAGCAAGCAGGTATGGAAGTCTGTAAGGGTAAAAAAGGTTAGTGTGAACTTGTTTGACCCTGTATGTATTATACATATTAAAGGGCTATTTTATGTGATATACATGTTACAGGATAATATCCTGTAACATGTATAGTCAAAAAATAGCACTGTAATATGTATAAAAAATAATGTGTAATAGAAATGCATGAACAATCACATATTATAATTGTCTAACTGCGATTCGTCGTCACGCTTCAGACAAATCGCAGTTAGACAATTATAAAGTGCTGCGCATTGCGCAGAGCGCGGCGCGAGCCGCGCATGCGCAGAGCGCGGCGCAAGCCGCGCTCTGCGCCCGAGCCGCGCTTGCGCAGAGCGCGGCGCGAGCCGCGCTTGCGCGCAGCGCGAGCCGTGCTTGCGCGCAGCGCGAGCCGCGCTTGCGCGCAGCGCAGCCCAAGAGCAGGTAAAAGAGTGGGGAAGAGGCACAGAGGGAGAGTGGGGAAGAGGGGAGGGAAAGTGGGGAAGAGGGGAGGGAGAGTGGGGAAGAGGGGGGGGAGAGTCACAGAGGGAGAGTGGGGAAGAGGGGAGGGAGAGTGGGGAAGAGGGGGGGGAGAGTCACAGAGGGAGAGTGGGGAAGAGGGAGAGTGGGGAAGAGGGGGGGGAGAGGCACGGCAGAGAGGGAGAGTGGGGAAGAGGCACAGAGGGAGAGTGGGGAAGAGACACAGAGGGATAGGTGGGAAAGAGACACAGGGGAGCCAGAGGAGGGGGAAAAGACACACGGGAGGGAGAACATGGGGAAGATACACATGGGAAGGAAATGGGGGGGGGGGGAGAGGGGAACAGACACAGGGGGAAGGGGGAAAGAGACACAGGCCAGGGGGGAACAGGCACAGAGGGAGAGGGGGGAAGAGGCACAGAGGGAGAGGGGGGAAGAGACACAGGGGGGAGAGATACAGAGGGTGAGGGAGGAAGAGACACAGAGGGAAGGGGGGGAAGAGGTACAGAGAGAGGGGGAAAGAGGCACAGAGGGGGGGAACAGAGGAAGGGGTGAAGAGACACAGTGGCGAGACATACAGAGAGAGGCGGGGGAAGAGGCACAGAGGGAGAGGGTGGAAGACACAGAGTGGGGAGAGACACAGAGGGTGAGGGGGAAGAGACAGGGAGGAAGAGGCACAGAAAGAGGAGGGGGAAGAGACACAGGGGAGTGAGAGGAGGGGGAAGAGACACAGGGGAGAGAGTGCAGGGGGGAAGATACACAAGGGAGGGAAATGGAGACACGAGGAAGGCCGTAACAGACACAGGGCTGAGGGGGAAAGAGACACAGGCCAGGGGGGAACAGACACAGGGGAGGGTTGGGGGAGACACAGGGGAGGGTTGGGGGAGACACAGGGGGGGGGGAGAGATGCATAGGAGGGAGAAGGGGGAAAGAGACACAGGGGAGGGGTTTAGAGACACGGGAGGGAGAGGGAGGTAAAAACACAGGGGGGCAGGAGATACAAAGGAGGTAGACGAGGTGGAAGGAGACACAAGGGAGGGAGAGGAGGGGGGAAATAAGACACGAGGGAGGAAGTAGACAGAGGGAGAGACTCGCAATGAGCTCCAAAGGGGCTCATTGCAGGGCCTGTAATGAGCGCCAAAGGCGCTCATCACAAGGCCAGTAAAGTAGAGGGGGAGAGGCTTACATTGTGTGGCAAACAGCATTGCCAGGCTTCAGTTTTTATTGCCGTCATTTTTGACGGGAAAGTCGCTAGTATAATATAACAAGTAATAAAGAACATCAATTAATCAAATAATAAATATCAATTAATATATATTGTTGTATGTATATGTTTATGTATATTTATGTGTATTTTTTATGCGTATATATATATATATTTGGATATATATATATATATATATATATATATATATATATATATATAAATAGATATCAATATATCACAATAAATAAATATATATATACTAGCGACTTGCCCGTCAAAAAATGACAGCAATGTGATGTATATGTTTGTCAAGTTGTTTAGTTATTAACATATATTTTTGACACTTGTAAGTATTTTAATATGAACGTGTATTTTTGTAAAATGTTGATGTAATGGTTTTTTAAAATGTAATTAGTATCTGAAGAATTGTTAACTTTAATATACATTGAATGAATAGGAAAGCAAAAAGTAAAAAGCCTTCTTTAAACGTCGCAAATTTTAACATGAAGTTTAAAATATATGTAAGCAATAACCATCAAAGTATATATTTTTAAACTTGAACTTTATTTTTTATGTAAGTTTAGAAGTTGACAAAACATTGGTATAATTTTGAACATTATAAACAGGAACATAGTGAATACATTTTGTAACCTAATTTTTTATTAAAAGTATTAACATTTGAATGTAAAAACAATTGACATTTAAATTAATCAGTATTAAAATTTAATTTCTATCACAATAATTGTTAACTTGAATATACATTGAATGTAGAGGAAGGCATACAGTAAAACTCTTCTTAAAACGTACGTAATTAAAGTAATTTATTACTGAGCACATAAACTGGCGATAAACATTAATGTAGATAGTAATCTTAAGATAACAGACAATATTTACATTGTGACTTAAAAGGTGCTTGGCCTCTTAACATCCACTTTGTAATCTGTTGAATGAAATAACTTGAAAATATATTTTTTAAGCTTGTAACATTAGAAACATTAACATAGTGACTTAACATTTTAACATAATTTTTACTAACAATGCAAGGCAAGTATTTTGTGAGGCAAATCATTCATAAACATGACTTCCATTAATTATGACTGAATTAAACAACCAATTGTTATGTATTTTGCAATGCTTTAAAAAAATCTTGGCATCTTTAATTTGTATCCTTCAAAGTTATAGTACTTCATAGTAGACAATGTTTTTAGTAAAAATACGTCCATCTTCTAATAAATCACCTTGACTTTCATTGTTTTCAATGTAAACTTTAATAGCCTGTGGATTTTTGCACCGTTACAACGCAACGTACAATTGACCATGTGCAAAAACTGGTTCTTCCAAGCAAATACCCACAGATTTGAAAGTTTGACCTTGTGATTTATTAATGGTCATGGCAAATGCCATAATAATGGGAAATTGTCTTCTTTGAAGTATAAAAGGGAGACTACTTTCACTTGGTGCTAAATCTATTCTTGGTATGAAAACTCTCTCTCCTTTATGGGTCCCAGTTAAAATTTCAGCATCTATAAAATGGTCCTTTAATTGTTGAACAATTAATCTTGTGCCATTGCATAGGCCTTTTTTGGGGTTCATATTTCGCAGTAACATGATAATTGCACCTTTCTTTAGCTGCAAAATATGTGGTGGCATTCCAGAAGGAGTTAAAGAGTTTATGAATTCAGTCGAAAAGTTAGCCTGACTTTCATTGTCATCAGCAAGTACAGAATCAGCACTGTGATAATTTCTTTGTGGTGCATAATTTTTTTTTAAGATTTCATTATTGAGGATTAATGCATCTTTATTTTTACACGTCAGTATGACTTGGTTGGCAAGCTCGGAATATTCTTCGTTATTTATGCTCCCTTCAAATATAGCCGATATAATATCTTGTTGACAAATCATATGAGGTGGGATCTCTACAGTGTCGTCAGGTAAATGTAGTATTTTTTCTGTTCTGCCTTCTCCAATTTTAATAAGCCAATCATTGAAATCAGTTTGGCCTTCTGATCTCATATTTTGTTGCAGTTGAAGATGGGTAAAATGTTTCCATACTGTACTTGACTTTATACATGTTTCGATAATGTCAGTTCGATTTCCATGTACAACGACAGGTAATGTTTGTCTAAAATCGCCACCCAACAACATTACCTTTCCACCAAATGGAAAAATATTCTCCATGACTTCACAAAGCAAACGGTCAATACATTGGAGGGCATAGCATGACATCATTGTGGCCTCATCTATTATAATTAATTTACATTTCTTCAATTTCTTTGCTTGTAAGGATGTCATGCGAATATCTGACACAGAATTTTCTAAAATAGGCACTGGCAGTTTAAATCCACTATGAACAGTTCTTCCACCTTCTAATAAAAGTGCAGCAATTCCAGTAGTGGCAAACGCCATTGCTATTTTTCCTTGTGCTCGTACTGAACTCATTAATAAATTGTACAAATATGTTTTCCCTGATCCGCCAGGTCCATCAAGATAGAAATAACGCTCTGTCACCATGTCATCATCTATAGCATTTTTAATGGCATGAAATGCTTGCAATTGTAGTGTATTTAAAGTTGCAAGTCTTTCTTCTGTTCTTTCTGCTTGTAGTTGAATGTCATAGTCTTCAAAGTTAATGTCATCTATAAGACCTGGATCAGGCAAATTAAAACTTGCACAACTTAATCCATGAGTTAAAAAGACTTCTTGGATTTCCATTAACGCTTTTAAGTGTGCAATGGGTTCATTGTATCGTCGCATAAAGTCTTCAGCCATATTACTTTTAAAAGTCTCCCACAAAGCTAATGCATTTGGAGCATTTGAGAAGATACAAATAAAAGCAAATTGTTCTCTCATCTGTCGTGGCATTTGACATTGTGCTGCTTCTTCTAAACATCTTTCCCACTCTGTATCATCAGCGAGTAAGTTTCTATGTCTTGCAGCTAAATGGAAGGATTCATATACAATGTCATTAACAGTTCTTAAGTGTTCAAAACTTTGTGCTCCAGGAACATTTAAAAGTAATATCCGTAAGCAAAAACGTTCCACATCTCTTGGACTGACTGTGTAAATTCTTGGAATAATTTTATTGCCTCTGGTTTTTCTTGGTCTCCATAATCCATTCACAAAAACATAGTGATATGGAATTTCAATATATAAGTATTGTGTTGCTTCAGCATCAGTGGAATTTAATGCAAACCATGCAGTTAGTGTAGTGTGACGATCTTCACTTTGGGCCAATGCATTCATTTCATTTCCAGCATGGAAATAGACTAAATGTCGTTGTGGCAAATGTACTGCTAACCTATATACTGCATGTGATCTATCATGCATTTCAAATTTTAAAAGCCGCCACATAGCTTCTGGCGCACTGACATAGCGAGCATCTACATGAGATGCAAGTTCATCATGTACTAACTCACTACTTTCAGGGTTGTCTGCACTTTTGACGACTACAGTAGCTGCATCGTAACCTTTCTAAATATATTTGTAGACATATTTAATGGATTTGATGGAAGTGCAGGCTTCTACGTTGATGTGGGCGTTGTACTTCATGAGTAAATGTGGATTGTAGGGTACTACATATCTATTGTCCACTTTTTTTCCACGAATAATGGCACTATCTCCTTCTCTTCTTTTATAAAGTGGATATCCATCACAATTGGCATAGGTTTTGTCTCTATAATCTTTTGGAAATTCTTTGGAACATTTATTATTTTCCATACATGGTGATTGTGGATTAAGGTCACCACAGGGTCCATGAATCATGCGATGAGTAACAATCTCATATAGTCTACCATATAGTTCTGGATCTGGTAGTTCAGCAACAATGACTGCATCCACTTTGTCTGAAGTATCTAATTTATCTTTTTCTTGAAGTATTATTAGAAGATGTGCATGTGGAAGGCCTCTTTTTTGAAATTCAATGGTATATACATAAGCAAGACATTTGCCAAATAACTGATTTATAGTGAAGTCACGTATTAATTCATTTAATTTAATCTTAAAAACTCTGGCTACTAAATCTGGTCGATCTGAAGCAGTTTGTCCAAGAAGTAGATTTAGTGTAATTTCTGGCCATTGTGGATTACATGTAAATGTCACAAATAGATCGGGTTTGCCAAATTTTGTCACAATAGCCATAGCATCATTGTATCTTTCTCTCATATTCCGAGGAGATCCTTGAAAGGAAGATGGTAAAATGATGGCTTTGCCAGCTGTCATGTCTCTGCTTGTAGCCACGTCAGCAACATAGTCCATGAGTCCAGAATATTGTTCTACACGGAGTTTATCTTGTTGATATTTGATAAAGTTTAAATTATTTGCCTCAACTTGCAAATATGAATCAATAATCCATTGTTGTGTTAGTTTCCCACCACATAAAATTGGATTAAATACATTGCGAATGGCAATTTGAGCTACTTTAAATTCAAGCATAGAAACATTATTTCGGATTCTGGCTTTAGCATTTGGGTAACTGGGAAGAGTTAATTTTGGTTGCCAACCTGCTTCTCCGTGTGGGAAAAAGATGGGATATGTCATTGGATCTAAATTTGGACTTAAGATACTCATATTAATAAACGGTTGGTCCTCATTTCTAGGATATATTCGAATGTCTCTTTGAAATGGTGGTTCTCCTTCATCATTCTGAAACACCATTGCAACCTCATTTGTTGTTGGCAAGTTATAACGACGTTTATCAGTATGTCTGTCTCTTTTAAGCACCATATTAACCTTCGGCATTGGTAATTGATGTGTTTGTGCATGAAGTAGTTGTTCATTTTCTACTTCTGCCAATTTTTTATAAGCTTTACTGTAGGGATTGTTGTCCATAATGTTATTTAGCTCTATGAAAACAGTGGGTAAGCATTTTTTATTTTCTTCCATCTGCATACGTTGGTCAACAGCTTCCATTGTATCTAGGACATATAGTTGAGCGAATTTTCTTTTATTTCCTTCCTCTGGATGTAAATGGGAAGTGCGATGATAAATTTGGCCTTGGACTTTAAAACAGTAAGGACCATGTCCTGGTACATTAGCAGCTAATGTTGCCCCCATGGATGCAAAGGTTATGGCACTATTGTAGGATCTTATGTTTGTCTTAAAATTTTTGTAGTTTGGAAAAGTAGGTTCAGTCATAATATTTTGTAAATAAATTGGAAATTCTTTCCTTTCTGGAAGTTTGAACTTGCCTTTTTGACAACAACTAATAAATTGTCCATCTCTGGGTCTCTCCTGTTTAAAATAATAAGCCTCACAAAACTGACATTGAGTAGTCATGTCCCCACAACTATGAACCTCTACTGCTAAAGACTTGAGTAGAGGACAATTTGCAAAGCATATAGGATTTTGACTTTCATATTCATCAGGTGAAATGTCATATAATGTTTCAACAACAGGTTCTAAATGTTTTGTTTTTTTCGTTGCTTTTCTTGGTATATGTTGTATTGTTTGAGGTAAAATGTCATGTAATGTTTCATGAAACGGTTCTAAATGCTTTGTTTTCTTTGTTGCTTTTTTTGGTATCTCTTGTATTTTTTCTGGTAAAATGTCATCTGATGTTTGAGCAACAGGTTGTAAATGCTTTATTTTCTTTGTTGCTTTTTTTGACATATCTTTAATTTCTGCAAGTGACAGTCTTTTGCTTGCAATTCTTTTGCGTTCTTTTTCTTGTCGAATTTCCTTCTTCTCCGGTGTCTGCTGGCTGTCTGCTCTCTGTCGTCGTTCTCTAGCTTGGCGTCTTTTCTTTTCTTGTTTACTCTCGTTATCAGCCATGTTAATCTGTAAAAATAAAATAATGTACCATTAGTTTATTTTGAGATGTTAAGTTGTTTTTCATGACAAATTGTTATCAACAGTGTGTTTACATTTTATACTTAATCAATTTCAATGCGGTCAATTGAATAAAAGTCTAAATAAGGCCATCAGATAATTATTTAAAGAAATTTTTATTTATTAAACATGTATCCAAAAGCAAGTGTTTCAGTAACTAAAAAGGTATTTTCAATAAGATGTTATGTCCTTATTTACAGCACTATTCAATTTGTCAAATGGCAATTAAATTAGGGTTTAGGACTGGAATGTTACAATGACAAATTGTATAGATTCTGTGTTTTTAGACTTTTTTGGACTATGCCAATTTATTTTTTAAGTTTACATTGAAGTTTGTATTTACTGTTAAAGATTATTGGCCCTAAAAGACAAATAAGAGATAGATGATAGATATTACTTTTTATACTGTACCTTGGTTGAAGTTTGATTTCAAGCAAAATTCTTTGTTGGTCCTGTGTTGAAAGCCTTTGTCCGATGGTCTGGTCCTGTGTTGAAAGTCCTCGTCCGATGGTGTAGTCGTCTGTTGAAAGTCCTCGTCCTCTGGTGTGGTCCTCAGTTCCAACTCCTGTTCCGATGTTCTTGACGCAGTATCTGTTATAAAATAAAAATGAAAATGTTATGTTATTTGAATGTCTTTGTATTAATGAAAAAATGGCATTATTTCTGTGTTTTTCTACAATCCTTTTTGGTGCGCCACAATTTTGGTATGCTTCTGTAGGCTTTTTTCTAAGGCTTATAGGTGGTTAAACATTAAAGAAGAATATTAATTAATTTTTCTCTTTTTTTACTTGTTATACTGTACCTTGGTTGAAGTTTGATTTGAAGCAGAATCTTTGTTGGTCCTGTGTTGAAAGCCTTCGTCTGATGGTCTGGTCCTGTGTTGAAAGTCCTCGTCCAATCGTCTGGTCCTCTGTTGAAAGTCCTCGTCCGATGGTGTAGTCCTCTGTTGAAAGTCCTCGTCCGATGGTGTAGTCCTCTGTTGAAAGTCCTCGTCCAATGGTCTGGTCCTCTGTTGAAAGTCCTCGTCCGCTGGTCTGGTCCTCAGTTGAAACTCCTGGTCCGATGTTCTTGACGCAGTATCTGATATAAAATAAAAATGAAAATGTAATTTTATTTGAATGTATTTGTATGAACTAAAAAATGACATTATTTCTTTGTTTTTCTACAATCCCGTTTGGTGCCCACCACTTTTGGTATGTTTATTTAGGCCTTTTTCTAAGGCTTATAGATTGTTAAACATAAAATAAGAATCTAAATGTAGTTTGGTATGTGTTAGTGTGAGTTTTTATACAATCCTGTTTGGTGCGCACCACTGTTGGTATGCTTATTTAGGCTTCTTTCTAAGGCTTATAGGTTGTTAAACATAAAATAAGAATCTAAATGTAGTTTGCTATGTGTTTGTGTGAGTTTTCATACAATCCTGTTTGGTGCGCACCACTGTTGGTATGCTTATTAATGTTGTTTTGTAATGCTTATAGGTTGTTAAACATAAAATAAGAATGTAAATGTAGTTTGCTATGTGTTTGTGTGAGTTTTCATACAATCCTGTTTGGTGCACACCACTCTTGGTATGCTTATTAATGTTGTTTTGTAATGCTAATAGGTTGTTAAACATAAAATAAGAATCTAAATGTAGTTTGCTATGTGTTTGTGTGAGTTTTCATACAATCCAGTTTGGTGCGCACCACTGTTGGTATGCTTATTTAGGCTTCTTTCTAAGGCTTATAGGTTGTTAAACATTAAATAAGAATCTAAATGTAGTTTGCTATGTGTTTGTGTGAGTTTTCATACAATCCTGTTTGGTGCGCACCACTGTTGGTATGCTTATTAATGTTGTTTTGTAATGCTAATAGGTTGTTAAACATAAAATAAGAATCTAAATGTAGTTTGCTATGTGTTTGTGTGAGTTTTCATACAATCCTGTTTGGTGGGCACCAATGTTGGTATGCTTATTTAGGCTTCTTTCTAAGGCTTATAGGTTGTTAAACATTAAATAAGAATTTAAATGTAGTTTGCTATGTGTTTGTGTGAGTTTTCGTACAATCCTTTTGATGGGCACCACTTTTGTTATACTTATGTAGTGTTTTTTCTAATGGTTATAGGTTGTTAAACAAAAAGAATATGAATTTAGTTTGCTATGTGTTTGTTACAATCCTGTTTTGTGTGTACCAGTTTGTGTGTACCATATGTTGCATCCTTTGCCCCTCATTCAATTGCAGTTTGGCCAATTCAATAGGGTTCTAAATGTGCTTATTTCGAGCCCTATTGAATTGTCCAAAATATCAATTGAATGAGGGCCTTTGGTTGCTGGATTTGTTATATTGTGAGGGCCTCATTGAATTTGGTTTTTCGCAATGGAATTTGGCTCAATATGAGCACAGAGCATCTTTTTTTACAGAAGTTTTTAACTAAAAACTTCTGTCCAAAAAATTTTTATGTGCTTATATAGAGCCCTATTGAAATGGTCAAATCACATTTGAATGAGGCCCTCGGCCATTAAACATATTTAGGTCCTGAATCAATTGCGTTTTGACCAATTGAATAGGGCTCTATATAAGCACATAAAATATTTTTTGACAGAAGTTTTTAGTTAGTGAAGACCTTGATTGTGGTTAGAAGTTCAGTAACTAAAAATGTCTGTCTAAAAAATCTATTATGTGCTTATATAAAGCCCTATTCAATTGGCCAACTCACAATTGAATAAGGCTCATGGTTCGGTTCTTTTTTATTCTTAATACTTTACCTTGATTGAAGTGTGGAATGACAGAGGGTCCCCTCCTGCCAATCTTAATCCGCCGGTCTTCTTGTGTCTGTTTGAAAAATAAAGTGAAATAGTGAATTATAGAATTTTTTATTTGTATTTAACAAAGCATGGCCTTTTCAGCATTTAAAGTATTTTTGTATCTTACCTCTTCTTCTTTGTTGGTGTTCTTTAAAAGGGATTGTGCTTCACAATGCACGGTGCAAATTGTTGAGAGACGCTGTTGATGCAGAGTCTGTTTGAATATTAAAAAAAGTAGAAAGATTGAGCTTTAGGTGATCTATTGAATTGCAGTAAATTAATTTCATTGAAATATACTTCTGTAATTATTTTGAATTAACATTATTTTTTGGTGGGGGCTACACACATATGTCACATACATGAAGCACATTTCCATAGTTGAAAGTAATTTTTTTGTGTGCGTGTGACATATCACTATACATGAATCATATTTTAATTGTTAAATTAACCTTATTTGTATTTTTGGCCAACATACATAAATGTGTGTGTGACATGTGACTATAGATGATACACATATATGTGCGTGTCACATATCAGTATACATGACTCATATTTTAATAGTCCCAACTTATTTTTTTCTAATGTAATTTAAATGTAGTTGTTTAATTAGTTTGTTTTAAGATAATTTTGTTGCAGGGGCAATACACATAAATGTGCGTGTCACATGTCACTATACATTATACGCATAAATGTGCGTGTCACATGTCAGTATACATTATACACATAAATGTGCGTGTCACATGTCAGTATACATTATACACATAAATGTGCGTGTCACTTGTCAGTATACATTATACGCATATATGTGCGTGTCACATGTCAGTATACATAAACCTCTTTTTCTTATTTAATTTTTTTTTTTGATGTCCTGTCTTGATAATAAAATGTAATATATTATTGCTTACCTCTCAGTTGTAATTTGCACAATGTAAAGTAGTAAATTATCTTCTCAAGTTTTAGCAGCAGTTATGTCTGAAGTCACTCTGTTCATCACCTGAGGAGAAATGTATTTTTCTCTGTCAAATAGGCAGTATTTATAAACTTGTAGAACATTCTGGAAAGTTAGACCGTTAGAACGCAATACGCATGCGCTATTTGCGTTCCAGCTTCCAATTTGCGTTCCATCCGCCATTTTGTGCGTAGTAGTGGTTAAAATGGTGTTTAATATGAGTGTGATCCGTTCCGCATAGTATGTGTTTCATTATTGCGAGTAAGTGTAGTGTAGTTACGTCTGGAGCCTCGTTTTCGTTTTGTTCGGCGGCCATTTTTTCTCTCGCTTAGCCGATTTTCGGCCGTTTAAACTCTTTGTTTTGGACTTAAATGGACGTGTAAATGAAGTTTTGGAGGTGCTGGATGCCCCCCCCCCCCCCCCCCCCCCCGTGCTGTAAGTAAGCTTTTTATGTGTTTGTTGTGTTTATTTCTTCTGTTTGTGATGTTTTGATGCGCGGCGGTTGGAATGGGTCTTTCGCGGCCGTATTTTTTTCCGATGCGGCCGTATTTTGTTGCGATGTTGCCGTATTTTTTTGCGATATACGCAGTTAGCTTTTACGTGTACGACGCAGTGTATTTGTTTCTAAGTCGTGCGTATGTGTGTTAAGAGCGTGTGAAGGGCCTTTTTTACTGTTTTTTTGTTAAGTCTTGCGTCTGTGTGTCTGGGTGTAAGCGGGTGTGAGGCGACTTTGAGTTTTTTTTTTGTTATGAAGTTGTGTGTGTGTGTATGTGTGTGTTAACACAGCCGATGTTGGGATGCTCCCACCACCGCAAATGCGGACCCTCGCTTCGCGAGGATCCGCATTTGCGGGGACGTTGTTGGGTTTTTGTTGGCTGGGCGGTTGGGTTTATTCTGTTAAAAAGTCGTGTGTGTGTGTGTTAACACAGCCGACGTTGAGCCTCCACCACCGCAAATGCGGGCCCTCGCTTCGCGAGGACCCGCATTTGCGGGGAACTGCGTCCCTCGCTTCGCGAGCAACGACTCGTACGCTCACAACTATATATGTGATATATATATATATATATATATCAATTTGATATATATATATATATATATATATATATTTATTTATTGTGATATATTGATATCAATTTTTATATATATATATATATATATATATATATATATATATATATATATAAATATATATATAAATATATATATATCAATCCCAATTTGTTATTTAAGGTTTTTAAGGTGCGGTTGGGGCCTATATGGTCCCAATTTGTTATTTAGGGTTTTTAAGGTGCGGTTGGGGCCTATATGGTCCCAATTTGTTATTTAAGGTTTTTAAGGTGCGGTTGGGGCCTATATGGTCCCAATTTGTTATTTGGGGTTTTTAAGGTGCGGTTGGGGCCTATATGGTCCCAATTTGTTATTTAGGGTTTTTAAGGTGCGGTTGGGGCCTATATGGTCCCAATTTGTTATTTAAGGGTTTTAAGGTGCGGTTGGGGCCTATATGGTCCCAATTTGTTATTTAGGGTTTTTAAGGTGCGGTTGGGGCCTATATGGTCCCAATTTGTTATTTAAGGTTTTTAAGGTGCGGTTGGGGCCTATATGGTCCCAATTTGTTATTTAAGGTTTTTAAGGTGCGGTTGGGGCCTATATGGTCCCAATTTGTTATTTAAGGTTTTTAAGGTGCGGTTGGGGCCTATATGGTCCCAATTTGTTATTTAAGGTTTTTAAGGTGCGGTTGGGGCCTATATGGTCCCAATTTGTTATTTAGGGTTTTAAAGGTGCGGTTGGGGCCTATATGGTCCCAATTTGTTATTTAAGGTTTTTAAGGTGCGGTTGGGGCCTATATGGTCCCAATTTGTTATTTAGGGTTTTTAAGGTGCGGTTGGGGCCTATATGGTCCCAATTTGTTATTTAAGGTTTTTAAGGTGCGGTTGGGGCCTATATGGTCCCAATTTGTTATTTAGGGTTTTTAAGGTGCGGTTGGGGCCTATATGGTCCCAATTTGTTATTTAGGGTTTTTAAGGTGCGGTTGGGGCCTATATGGTCCCAATTTGTTATTTAAGGTTTTTAAGGTGCGGTTGGGGCCTATATGGTCCCAATTTGTTATTTAGGGTTTTTAAGGTGCGGTTGGGGCCTATATGGTCCCAATTTGTTATTTAAGGTTTTTAAGGTGCGGTTGGGGCCTATATGGTCCCAATTTGTTATTTAAGGTTTTTAAGGTGCGGTTGGGGCCTATATGGTCCCAATTTGTTATTTAAGGTTTTTAAGGTGCGGTTGGGGCCTATATGGTCCCAATTTGTTATTTAAGGTTTTTAAGGTGCGGTTGGGGCCTATATGGTCCCAATTTGTTATTTTGGGTTTTAAAGGTGCGGTTGGGGCCTATATGGTCCCAATTTGTTATTTAAGGTTTTTAAGGTGCGGTTGGGGCCTATATGGTCCCAATTTGTTATTTAGGGTTTTTAAGGTGCGGTTGGGGCCTATATGGTCCCAATTTGTTATTTAAGGTTTTTAAGGTGCGGTTGGGGCCTATATGGTCCCAATTTGTTATTTAGGGGTTTTAAGGTGCGGTTGGGGCCTATATGGTCCCAATTTGTTATTTAAGGTTTTTAAGGTGCGGTTGGGGCCTATATGGTCCCAATTTGTTATTTAAGGTTTTTAAGGTGCGGTTGGGGCCTATATGGTCCCAATTTGTTATTTAGGGTTTTTAAGGTGCGGTTGAGGCCTATATGGTCCCAATTTGTTATTTAGGGTTTTTAAGGTGGGGTTGGGGCCTATATGGTCCCAATTTGTTATTTAGGGTTTTAAAGGTGCGGTTGGGGCCTATATGGTCACACTTGCTCTTTTAAGGTTTTAAAAGTTACGGTTTGGGTCTTAAACGTTCTAATGTTTTTTTGTTTTGTTTCCTATCACTTCCCAGGTGCAAACTATCTGTGGAATCAGATTTGTTTGGACTCGTTGGTTGACTTACTGGACGTGAATACCCCGAGAAGGAGAGTCAACTGTTGGTGTGAATATGGTCCCACTTGGACTTTTAAGGTTTTTAAGGTGCGGTTGGGGCCTATATGGTCACACTTGGTCTTTTATGGTTTTAAAAGTTACGGTTTGGGTCTTGAGATTTCTAATGTTTTTTTTGTTGTTTTCTATTACCCCCCAGGTGCAAACTATCTGTGAAAGCAGATTTGTTTGGACTCGTTGGTTGACTTACTGGACGTGAATACCCCGAGAAGGAGAGTCAACTGTTGGTGAGTATCATTGCCTTTAATTTTCTGTCCATGTGTATAGGTGCAAATTTGATGTTGATGTAGTCTTGTCACATGAGGGTTTGCAATCTGTAATGTATACCAATGAAATCAACACACTGTTATTTTAAAGTAATTTTGTGACATAATATAAATTAATATACCGTGATCTCTTTCTTCTATTGGTATCAATATCAGAAATGAATACTATTGACTCTCTACTTGTGAAGCCTTTCGGCACCCTAACCTATGAGGAGAAGGTGGAAGTAAAACGGTTAGGAGCTGACCAACCAGAGATAAATCTGCAGCAAATCGCAAGAGATAGAGGGAAGCAATATGTCCGTAATTTCAATACTGAATGGTATAAGAAGAACGACTGGCTTTCTGGAAGCGTTTCTAGGAAGTCCTTATATTGTTTCCCATGCATCCTATTTGGTGGTGACGCTGCTTGGACCAAAACTGGAGTGACTGACGTCAAACATCTAGCTGATAAATTGGCGAAATACAAAAGTTCTAAAGCTCACTTGGATAACAGGATCAAGTTTGAGATGCTTGGACAGGCGAACATTGCTGTTCAACTGGACCAAGGATACCAAGTCAGCATTCAAAAACACAACGAAGAAGTGGCTAAGAACCGGTACATCCTTTCCAAGATAATTGATTGTGTTCGCTTTTGTGGCGCTTTTGAACTGGCATTAAGAGGACACGACGAGAGTGAAACATCGCTAAATCCAGGAGTGTTTAGAGGCCTGGTGGATTTGGTTGGCAGTATCGATAGTGCAATGGAACAGCATTTGAAGACTGCAACTGTGTTTAAGGGCACGTCCAAAACCGTGCAGAATGAGCTACTGGACTGCATGCATGAAGTTATTAAGGAAGTGATTCACCAAGAGCTTAAGGAAGCCCAGTTTGTGGCAATCCAAGCGGATGAAACAACTGATATTTCCGCTAGGACACAGTGCGTTGTAGTCTACCGCTACATTGACAAGAAGCATCAAGTGGTGGAAAGATTTGATGGCTTCACGGAAATGAAATCAACGGATGCAGACTCGATTGCTGCTGTTGTGCTGGAAACACTGAATACTGTTCTCCCAGAGCCAGAAGATAAGAAGAAACTCATAGCTCAAAGCTACGATGGTGCCAGTGTGATGCGTGGAGATCAAGGAGGAGTTCAAAGAAAAATAAAAGACGTGTACCCGAACGCACACTACGTCCATTGCTAGGCTCACCAACTGAACCTAATAATGGAGAAAGCAGTTTCAAGGATTGGAAGAGTTAGAGTTTTTTTTTCAAACATAGGCGGCATACCATCTTTTTTTTCACGCTCTCCAAAAAGGACTGGAGTTCTGGATGAGGTAGTTAGTAGAAGACTTTCAAGAGGTGCACCGACACGATGGAACTTCAACGTTAGGACCGTGAACGTGATCTACGAGAACAGAGATGCGCTACTTGAGTGTTTCCAGACAATTGAAGCATGTCTAAACTTTGATCCAACATCTATACGTGAAGCCGCAGGTTTCATTGGAATGCTGGAAGACAGGGAGTTCCTTTACTTCCTTAAATTATTTCATTTAATAATGCCACATGTTGACATCCTCTATAGTCAGCTTCAGAAGCGAGACACGGATACTGTTTACATCAAAAAAGTCACAGAAGACTTTGTCGCCAGCATCCAGAAAATCCGTAATTCTGTTGAAGAGATAGAAGCAAGTTTGCCGAGCGATGTAACAGTCAACAGACGGAGTGCGGAGATCTCAACCTTGAGACAACTTTCAAGAGAGGTATGTGACATAGTGGTGGTTCATGCAAAAGAACGTTTTTCATTTTCAAATCACCTAGTCAGTGCCAAACTTGTTCAAAGTGACTTGTATAAAACCCATGACACTTGCTTTCCAACCCAAGCTCTGGAAGACACCGTGCAAGCATATCCAATACTAAAGAAGGAACAATTACGCACTGAGCTGTCACTTCTGTATGGGAAGACAGATTTTCATACTTGTACAAGTGCTGTTGCTCTGCACAAACTTTTCCATCAATTTAATCTGCAGAATGATTTCACAGAGACAGTAAAATTATTAAGAATCCTGATTACAACACCGATGACCTCTGCAGAATCAGAAAGATGCTTCTCCACATTGAAGAGGATAAAAACCTTTTTAAGAAGCACCATGTCCCTGGAGCGGTTGAATGCATTGGCGATGCTCTCAATGGAAAAGCAACTGATTTCCGAGCTCCCAGACTTCAATGAAAAAACCATTGAGAAGCTTTCTTCTTTGAAAGATCGCCGTGCAAAATTAAAATACAAGTGATTGAAGCAAAGAAGAATGCATACCCCCAAGGTGTGCAAAGATAAACTGCGTTAAGCAGCACCACCTCACACTACCAAACATAACTAGTGGTAAGTAAAGTATGAATGGTGTGTGGGTGTGCATATGGAAGGAGCTATGAAAGGTGTGTGCATGGTCAGTAACAATTGTTGAAGCCTTGGCATGGTTTGAAGGAATTGGAGGCACTTCCAAGGGTAGCTGTCACTTGTGTACGGGAAGCAAGAATTCCATGTCTGTACAAGTGCTGTTGCTCTGCAGCAACTTTAGCATCAATTTAATCTACATAATTTAACAGAGTGAGTGAAGCTATAAGGAATCCTGCTTACAACAACGAAGACTACTAAAGAACCAGAAAGATGCTTCTCCACATTGAAGAGGATCAAAAAAGTAATTAAAAAGCTCCATGGCCCTGTAGCGGTTAAATGCATTGGTTTGAAGAAATTTGAGGCACCTTCAAGGGTACATAAAGTTCTCAGAAATGTCACCACCTCACTACCAAAAATAACTAGTGGTAAGTAAAGTATGAATGGTGTGTGGGTGTGCATATTGAAGGAGCTATGAAAGGTGTGTGAATGGTCAGTAACAATTGTTGAAGCCTTGGCGTGGCGTTACTGCTCATATGGTTATCCATATGCTAATTTAACGTGTTTGTTTGACATTGATTATTGTGTTGTCTAAACAGAAGTTAAATGTTGTTGTTTTCTTGAATCCCAAGATCCACTGGTTTGGGCCTATGCAGTGCTGATTGGTCTTCTAAGGTATGTTTGAGGCCTATATGGTTCCACTTGGTCTTCTAAGGTATGTTTGGGGCCTATATAGTTCCACTTGGTCTTCTAAGGTATGTTTGGGGCCTATACAGTTCCACTTGGTCTTCTAAGGTATGTTTGGGGCCTATATAGTTCCACTTGGTCTTCTAAGGTATGTTTGGGGCCTATATAGTTCCACTTGGTCTTCTAAGGTATGTTTGGGGCCTATATAGTTCCACTTGGTCTTCTAAGGTATGTTTGGGGCCTATATAGTTCCACTTGGTCTTCTAAGGTATGTTTGGGTCCTATACAGTTCCACTTGGTCTTCTAAGGTATGTTTGGGGCCTATATAGTTCCACTTGGTCTTCTATGGTATATTTGGGGCCTATACAGTTCCACTTGGTCTTCTAAGGTATGTTTGGGGCCTATATAGTTCCACTTGGTCTTCTAAGGTATGTTTGGGGCCTATATAGTTCCACTTGGTCTTCTAAGGTATGTTTGGGGCCTATGGTCACACTTGGTCTTCTAAGGTATGTTTGAGGCCTATATGGTTCCACTTGGTCTTCTAAGGTATGTTTGGGGCCTATATGGTTCCACTTGGTTGTTTAATGTTTTTTAAGTATGGTTTTGTTCTTGAATGGTCTGATTGATTTGCTTGTTTTCTTTCAACCCCAGGTGCAAACCCTATGTGGCTGCAGATTTGTTTCTACTCGTTGGTCAACGTAATGAACGTGAATACCCTGAGAAGAAGACCCGACTAATGGTAGGTGTCACTCCTTTAATTTTTCTGTTAATACGTATAGGTGCAATTATGATATTGCTGTAGTCTTGTCACATGAGTTTTTTCAATCTATATTGTATACCAATGAATTTAACACATTGTTACTTTACTTCTTGACATTTCTGCATTGCTGATCATGTATTTCAATGGGCTTTACAAGTATAAGGTCATTGGGCGGGGCTGATAAAGGTCATTATGACGTCAGGGGGAGGAGTTATAAAAATGGGTGTGGTTTGAAAAAGGGGGAGTGGCAATGTTTCGCCCTGTCGCCCCTCCAACTTGAAAAGTCACCAGCCGCCACTGCATAAACCCTAATGTGGCTATTACATGTTGTACGTAACAAACCCTGTCGTGTAATCCTTGTTACCTGTTATGTGTGAATGTTCCCTTCTCTACGTACAAACATCCTTCATTGCCATTACATTCCACCCACAGGAAAGTTCTGTTTCTAAAGATTTGTGATCAATGGCTATGGCCAAAAATCCTATGTGTATTTTAGACACAGGTTAGAAAAACAATTGCAAGTGCACATAAAGACCCCAAACAAATACAATATATATACCCTACCTTGCCACAATCGAGGTAGGGAATTGTAATAATAAATAAAATGAATGTTAATGTTAATGACCTCTCAGTCTATGCTCCCCATTAAAGCTAATGAGAGTGACCTTGGTATCCCCTTTACACCTGGGGGAACCATCAGACCAAACATACCACCCTATGCTCCCATTTCTCAAACTACCTAGTGTTATTTAATAACCATTCTTTTTTTTTTAGAATTAAATGTAATGTTTCCCAACTTTATTATCAGTGTACTCAGGAGATTCATATAGTCGCCCATGGTGTTAGGGGTTTTCCTTATTAGCTAAACTTTCACTGATCATATTGGTTTTAGTAAAAGTACAAAGTACCAAATGGAAAAAAAATGTTTTTTTTTGTTTAATTATTAGCTTTATTATTTTTTTCTTTTCATCTTATATAGCACCACAAAAACCAATAGAAAACTGAAGCTCTACTGAAAAAATAATATATAATTTTCTAATTGTAATGATGAATAAACTGACAGGAACTGTGTCTAAAGAAATGTTGCAAATGCTTCCGGCTTGCTCAGTCAGGAAGATGCCTTGTACCCCTAGCACTGAAAGGGTTAATGTCAGTTCATTCAGTCTCATGGTATGAGACTATTTAATTTAAAATGTAATTTTATTTTTCAAATAAAATTTAAAATTTTTGGAGCATGACAGTATTATTTTATTCTTATATTCTTTAACTGAGGTATAATATAAGCAATAAAATAAAGATAGCACTTGAGAAATTGTTTTAATACACACTGTGAAAATATGGTGACCTTGACTTACGTTGAACTTGTTTAAGTTTGCTCCATGGGGTCTCTCACCCCCGTATCCTAATCTATGGGGTCGGAGTGGTGAGTCCGTTGGGGTGTGTATTTTTGTTTTTGTGTTATGTTTTTTTTTTGTGTGTTTTGAATGTAAACATCCGGCATGGAGAGGGGGAGAGGTGTAATTGAGTTGGTCTTAACATTACATCTGTTATATTGGTAAGCCAGAATGTTCGAGGTTTGAATACCCCAGGAAAAAGACGTGCATTTTTTTAAATGTTTAAAGAAGAAAGAGCAGATATTATATGTTTGCAGGAGACTCACTGAGCCAGGAACAAAGCCCCTATATTTAACAATCCATATTATATGCAAGGTGGGTCTTCTATGTCCAATAGGAAAACAAGTGGAACAGCAATTTATTTGAACAAAAAATATAAAGCTAAACAGTTTCAAGATCTACTTTGTAGTTACAATATGTTTGATACCTGGAGGTGTCTACATCCAGGAGAGAAGAATAATACTTTCTTTCACACAGGCACCTATCCTATTCCAGACTAGACCACATTCTTTCTAATGACTTAGGTTTCCATAAAGTTATAAAAGTAGACATCAAACCGATATCAAGATCTGACCATGGTATGATTTCGATAACATTAAAATCGGATAAGGCTATGCTTGGCGTCCTCCCTGGAAATTGGGGCTATATATTCTAAAAAAAGAACAAATTAGAATTGAGGTTAAAAAATAAATATCTCAATTTTTCAAAGAGAATAGAGGCTCGGTGCATTCTAACGTAACCTTGTGGCTGGCACATAAAGCATATATGAGAGGTGTTCTTATAAAGGCTAGATCACAATAATTTAAAGAAAAGGGAAGATCTTTAAGAAGACTATCTATAGTTTTCGCAAAACTAGATAGGAGCCATAAGCAGAATCCCGATAGAAATATATTTGAACAAATTAGATTCATACAAGGATCAATTTAAAAAAAATAACAAAAAAGGCTGGATGAAGCATTTTTGAAGTTTGAACAACGACAATATTTTTGGGGAAATAAATCTGGAAGAGATCTAGCAAAAAAATTAATGATAAGAAAGGGGAATAAACGTCAAGATAAAATTAAATATAACGATAATATTATTACAAATCCAGAAAATATCGTTTGGGTCTTTGCTAATTACAGTGTACAAAATGGCGGGATAAATATGAACTAAATAAATTTTATTAAATACATGACAGCGACGTCTTTAAAAGCAAGGGATATTAAAAACACTAATAAGGGGAATAAAAAAAGGGGCAGATGTAGGGAATAGCAAGTAACCCTGTAGCACTGGTATTGTGCAATGTGGGACTCTAAAGTGAGTGGGTATTGCTATTCACACCTAGCGGGCAAGCCAAGATATTTGCAAAAAGTTCCCAGGGCAAAAAAGCCCTATAATATTATAAGTGATGTATATACAAAGCACCCTTATGCTGAAATGAATATCCTCCAAATATCTAGAGGATGACTTAAATAAAGCAATATTTTTGCAAAAACATAAGGTATAGGTAAAAAGATGCCTTACTGATAAACCTATTGTACTTTAATAAAGGTACCAAGAAGTTGTACCTATATAGGCAGAGTTTGAAAAAAGCTCAACCTGGAGCACAAATAAAGTTATCAAGAACAGCTATATATTACACAGCATAGGATTCAAGCTGTGTCTGTGTGCACAAATAAGTAACTAGCTGCCATATGGTACAACAAGTACCTAGAGATGTGTGTGCAAAATGAAGGCTGTTCCCCAACTTAAAAGTTGTACAGGAGGTAATATCAGATACTTGCAGACATATTATGCCACTAGTGGGATATAAGGGGCTTTAAGCTAGGCCATAACTCTTTGCTAATTACTATGAAAACGTATATAACTTGGGAAAAGAGAAGAAGAAATGTGAGACTTTAGAATGTAAAGACTTCTGCTCAATCTCACTCCTGGCTTTGGCTTTGGAGCCTTTGGCTCTCGTGCTCTCCATCAGCCTTTATCAGGGGCCTGGGGTTCTTCTCAAGGACTTTTAAAATCTCAAATGGAACCCATCAGGGGTGCCCATTATCACCAGTTTTGTTTGCATTATTAATTTAGCAATTGGCTGAGGCCATCAGAAGGTCAAAAAAAATTGTTGGCATTAAGTTTGGTCCAAACGAACAGAAAATATCACGGTTTGCAGATGATATGGGGGTCTCAGTGGAGAAACTGATGAACTCATTATTAGCTGATGGACGAGTTCAGTACAGTATATAATTATAAAATAAATATTTTGAAATCAGATGCCCTTCCCATCAACGTAACATCTAGCGAAATGATAGCGTTGAGAGAAGCTTTTGCTTATAAATGGCAAAAACAAAATTATCTAGGAATTAGCATACAATTGGATTTTTGCCAATTAGTCCTCTAAAATTATGAGGAAATTTATGTGAAATTAAAGGAGGTAATTTTAGCAATAATTAATAGAATAGTTTCTTGGTCAGGGAGAATAGCTGCAGTAAAGGTGTGTATTTTGCCTAAAATAACGTATTTGATAAGGTGTATTCCGATCTGGGTTCCATCACATATCATTTATAAGTTCCAGTCCCTAATAGATAAATATATGGTGGTGTAGGATCAACCAGCTCTTCTCTCTGTGTAATGATATAGGAATCACAAGGTTTTGGACACCAGCAGCCTAGGTTAGCAATGATCCAATTCAGCAACTTGTAGGTGAAACAGCAACAAGCTTTATTGAAGGGAACAGGAACCACAATAACCTGGCAAGGTACATAGACAGGAAGTGCCTTATATAGGCTAAGGACCAGACACCTGACCAGACACAGCTAAGGAGACTAGTCACTGATACTATTGCTAGCAGAGTCAAGGTTTATCAGATCTCAAGGAAATTCACAAAGGCAGGCTGGCGCAGTGGTAGGGAAGAGGTTCAGCAGCCTGGGGACCAGGGTTCAAAACCCAGCAGAGTCAATTCCTCACATTACCCCCGCCTCTATAGGTGCAGCCTCTGGATGCCCTATTACCCGGTTTAACAGGGTACTGCACATGAAAAGACCGAAGAAGATCAGGAGTGTGAATATTGTCCACTGGTTCCCACAAATTATCCTCCTCACCATAGCCTTTCCAACGAACCAGATACTGAAGCTTGTTGCGGAAGATCCTGGAGTCCAGAATTTTCTCCACCTCGTATTCATCCTCACCATCCCCGAGGACTGGAGCTGGGGCAGGCAGGGCTCGGCCAGGGAAAGTGTTGTCATGGAAAGGTTTCAGCAGTGCAACATGAAACACCGGATGGAATCTGGAAGTTGCAAACAAAAAGTGACAACATTGATCTGAGCGATGATCTCAAAAGGTCCCATGAACCTCTGACCCAATTTATGAAAAGGAACCCTAAGCTTAAGATTCCTTGTTGACAGCCAAAGCTTGTCACCAACATGATAAACTGGGGCCTCCGTTCTATGCCTATCAGCAGCTCTCTTGTAACATTCCTGAGCCTCCGAAAGAGTCTCCTTCAACAGGTCTTGGGAATCTCGTAAGGTGGTTAGCCGATCAGTGACTGCAGGAATGGAAGTAGTAATTGGGAGACTCACTAGAAAGGTTGGATGGTAACCATAGTTGGCAAACTGGGCTCAGAGAAGTGGAGCAGTGTTGGGCATTGTTATAGGCAAACTCCGCCGTGGGTAGAAAATCCAGCCAGTCATCCTGCAGGTAACTAATATAGCACCGCAAATATTGCTCTAAAGTCTGGTTGGTTCGCTCAGTCTGTCCATTACTTTGTGGATGAAAAGCTGATGACAGATTTACATTAATACCTAGATTAGAGCAAAAATGTTTCCAAAAACGAGATGTAAACTGCACTCCCCTGTCATCAGGCCTTCATCAGGCACTCCATGCAAGCGAAATATTTCCCGAATAACCAGGTCAGCCGTCTGTTTAGCTGAAGGGAGACCAAGAGCTGGTATGAAATGACCCATCTTAGTTAACCTGTTCACAACAACAAGATTGGTAGTGTACTCCTTAGAGGGAGGTTGTTCCACAATAAAGTCCATGGATATAGATCCCCAGGGACGATGAGGAATCGGAAGAGGCTGAAGCAAGCCAACAGGGGATGAGCGAGGAGTCTTATGTCTGGCACATACATCACAAGAGGACACATACTTCTTAACATCCTCATAATACCTCGGCCACCAAAAGGATCGGGCGAGTAACTCTTGTGTCTTTCGGATTCCTGAATGACCTGCTGGTTTTGAGTCATGGTAGAGACGTAAAAGGTCCAGTCGCAAAGACTCCGGAGCAAACAGACGTTGTTGAAAAATCCAAAACCTGTAAAGTATCGTCATATGGAGATCACGAGGAGGATCAAGAAGAACTGGATCTTCAGCGTAGCCCTTTTTAATGCTAGACATCAGATCAGAAGAAAATGTAACTCCAATAAATATATCCTCCGGCAAGATGGTGGTCTTGGTTACGGTAGTAAGGAGGAGGTCAGCTATTGTAGACAAGGCATCCGCCTTACCATTCTTGGAGCCAGGACGGTATGTAACCAAAAAATTAAACCTCGAGAACAATAGGGACCAGCGTGCTTGTCTGGCTGACAGTCTCTTAGCTGATCGAATACATTCCAGATTTTTGCGATCTGTGAGGACAGTAATTGGATGGGTAGCTCCCTCCAAGAGATGTCTCCATTCGGTGAAGGCAGCTTTTATAGCCAATAGTTCTTTATTCCCTATGTCATAGTTTCTTTCTGCTGGCACCATCTGGCGGGAAAAGAAGGCACACGGATGTAACAGCATCTTATGTCCAGTCCTTTGAGACAGTATAGCTGAGGATGTACCAGGACGGGGGCAGATGTAAACAGAGTCTTTAATCGGGAAAATGCGGTATCAGCCTTATCGGACCACTGAAAAGGAGTCCCTTTACGTGTAAGTTCAGTGTTCGGTGTAATAACGGCAGAGAAATTCTTAATGAAACGCCGGTAAAAATTGGCAAACCCCACATATCTCTGAATATCTTTTTCATTCTTGGGGATGGGCCAGTCCAGCACAGCTTTAATTTTACTTGCGTCCATACTTAAACCTTTGGGAGTTATTACATACCCCAGGAATTGAATTTCTGTTTGTTCAAACTCACATTTTTCCAGTTTAATGTATAGGTGGTGGGTACGAAGGCGCTTCAGAACTATACGGACCTGTTTTCTGTGGTTTTCAAGATTATCAGAAAATATTAGGATATCATCCAAATATGCCACAACAAACTGATCCAGTAGATCTCGTAGTACATCATTGATAAGATTCTGGAAAGTTGCAGGGGCATTACAAAGCCCAAATGGCATTACTAGATATTCGTAATGCCCGTACCTGGTTCTGATAGCTGTTTTCCATTCATCATTTGGTCTTATGCGAACCAGATTATATGCCCCGCGAAGATCAAGCTTCGTAAATATTTTAGCTGAGCGAAGTCTCTCCAAAAGTTCAGGAATGAGAGGCAAGGTGTAGCGGTTTTTAACAGTGATGTTATTAATGTCCCTGTAGTCAACGCATGGCCGTAGGCTGCCATCTTTCTTTTCTACAAAGAATATAGGAGCTCCTGCTGGAGAAGTAGATGGTCGCATAAAGCCTTTGGCAAGATTTTCTTGTAGGTATTCACGAAGAGCTTTCAATTCAGGCTCAGAAAGGGAATATATACGGCCAAATGGGATAGCAGCCCCAGGTAACAGCTCTATTGGGCAATCATAAGGCCTGTGGGGTGGAAGCTGATCAGCATTCTTCTTATCACAGACATCTGCAAAATCCCGATCTTGTAGAGGAAGCTTAGTCAAGTTTGTAGCAACCATTTCATTAATTATTGTGGCAACAGGTGTTACCTTAGAGTGTTGACAATTCATTAAGCAGTGTTCTGAAGGAAAGGACAAAGTTCTGGTCTTCCAATCAATCTGTGGGTTATGCAGAGCAAGCCAAGGTACCCCCAAAATCACTGGAAACTGTGTTGAGGAAATTAGGTGGAAAGATATAGCCTCATGGTGATTCACTTCCAGAGTCAACTTTAAGGGCACAGTCTCATGTGTAACCGGGCCTGACGTAAGTGGAGAACCATCTACTGTCTCCATTAACACAGGTGAAGAATCAGGGATAGACTGAATTCTATTTCCTGCTGCAAATGTGATGTCCATAAAGTTTCCGCCTGCTCCAGAATCTATCATAGCTGTAGTTGAAATTTTACGATCACCACATTGCAACGTGATAGGCACCACAAAATGAGGATGTTGAGTCAACATACCCTCTTCACCATGAGCCAGAGAAAACAAGGTTTGTGTGACCGAATTCAGCTGATCTTAAATCTGGGATTGGTGTCAAATCTGTGCACCCTCAGCCGCCATAGCTATTGTTCTTTTGGATTTGCTAGGGCAATTGATGGCATAGTGCCCTGCACTACCACAATACAGGCATAAATTGTGAGTGCGTCGCCACTGTTTTTCTTCATTGGATAATGGCCCTCTTATTAGATTTACCTGCATAGCCTCAGGCTCAGAGTCTGTAGGTGTTTGTGGGGTCGGAGTAGAAATTTTTGAATAGGAAATAGGAGTAGCACTTGGTCTAAAAGAGCCCTGTCTTTCCAATCTTCTTTCAGAAAGTCTCCGATCAATACGGATAGCCAAACGCACAAATGCATCAAAGTCAACAGGAAGATCAACACGAGCTAGCTCATCTTTTATAGCTTCTGAGAGACCTTTTCTGAAGTGGAACCTCTGGGCTGATTGGTTCCAGGTAGTATCAGCAACCCACTGTCTGAATTCAGCAGCATATTCAGCCACAGAGTGCCTCCCTTGATGCAAATGAAGGAGAGTGGCTTCTGCTGTAGCACATCGATTGGGGTCATCAAAAACTAGACACATGGACTCAAGAAAGTCATTTAAATTACCCAAGACTGGACTGTCCTGTTCCAGAAGAGGGGAGCCCCAAGCCAGGGCTTCATCTTTGAATAGGGAGAAAATAAATCCCACCTTCTCTCTTTCAGATGGAAAACGGTGAGGTAACATCATGAAGTGCAAACGGCATTGATTCAGGAAACCCCTAAATCTTTTGCGATCTCCTCCAAACTTTTCTGGTAGGGGCAAACGGGCAACTTGTGCAGGTGTAATAGTAGCAGCCGCAACATCAAGTGCCCTGTAGCTGGTGTACTCACTGTGCATTGACTGAACTTTATTTTGCAGTTCAGCTACCTGGTCCTGCAGCACTTGAATGGTCTGTGCCTGGGTCTGCACAGTTCTTGCAGTAAAAGCAACCTGCTGGGCCAATGCAGAATCTGACCCTGCGGTCTCCATGAAAGGGCCAGATTATTCTGTAATGATATAGGAATCACAAGGTTTTGGAGACCAGCAGCCTAGGTCAGCAATGATCCAATTCAGCAACTTGTAGGTGAAACAGGAACAAGCTTTATTGCAGGGAACAGGAACCACAATAATCTGGCAAGGTACATAGACAGGAAGTGCCTTATATAGGCCAAGGACCAGACACCTGACCAGACACAGCTGAAGAGACTAGTCACTGATACTATTGCTAGCAGAGTCAAGGTTTATCAGATCTCAAGGAAATTCACAAAGGCAGGCTGGCGCAGTGGTAGGGAAGAGGTTCAGCAGCCTGGGGACCAGGGTTCAAAACCCAGCAGAGTCAATTCCTCACACTCTGATGCCTCTACTGAGCCCTATCACCTCTTTGGCCAAAATATATGAATTAAATTTGCTTAAGATTTTGGTAGGAAAAGGAATTATATATCTTAAGGATTTATACAATAGAGAGAAGTTAAGGGATTTTCAAGATGTATGCATCAATTTAGGGATTCCTAAGCAGTACTGGTTTGAATATATAAAGTTACAGAAAGTTATTACCGCCTCTCCTTTCTATCTGGGAACAATAAGAGAGCTAACAGATTTTGAAAAGTTGCTGATTTCTGGAGATAAGACTCATTTATCTGCTAAGTGTTATAAGGCTGTTAAGAACTGTTATCAAGATGGGAAACCCTTCAAATGGAGAATGTGGGATAGAGATACTGAAGTTACCTGGCCGATTGAAAAGTGGTATGTAGCTTTTGCCATAACTGCCAAATATATAAAAAATGTATCACACCGGGAAACATATTTTAAAGTCATCAATAGATGGCATATGGTTCCCCTTAAATTCGGGCAGATTAAGAGGTCAGAAGAGCTTAAACTGTGTTAGAGAGGGTGTAAACTAAGTGGGACCCCCTTAAACATGTAGTGGGAATGCCCTTACATACAAAGGTTTTGGCAGGAGAGCTTTAGACAGCTATCAAGTATATGTAATGTTTTTATTGAGTCTTCAACAGAAATCGCTCTTCTAGGTATCCTGGAGGAGGTATAGCCGTCGGAAGTTAGGTTGATAATTTTACACCTTTCAATAGCCAAAAATCTGATAGCTTTAAGATGGATGAATAGTGAAGTTCTAACATGGTTTGATCATAAGGAGAGGTTGGGGAAAAACTACTTACTGGAATGTAACATCCAAAACTTAGAGGTACGCCCTTCAGATTAAAAAGAAATGGTCCCTATGGGAAAAATATAATAGACGAGAAATTCAATGAGTATTTTGATGATTGCTCTTACCTCGTTAGAAAGAAAGTCTTTCTTAATTATGAAACCTCATGTAGGTGGGCTCCTCCCCCTGCCAGGACATCTGGATGTAACATTTTATGTATGTAGTTTATTTATTTTTATTTTTTGTTATGTAACAAATGACTGAACACCTATACGCAATCATTTTATTTGCAAAGATTGTATATTGGGATGTATTTATTTGTATGTAAAGAAAATTTTAAAAAAACTTATTAAAAAAAATAAAAATGAAAGGGACATGGAACAAGAAAAAAAAAAGTATTATTTTATTCTTTTCACTAATTGACAACAACACAATGGAAATTCCACAGGAAACTGAATTTGGTTATAGAGCATTATTGATGAGTTTAAACTTCCTCTCAATCTTTGTATGTTTGTTTGCACTATGATAGCACACTGTGAAAGAATACTCCATTGCCTTAAATGGAAAGGAAAAGATTTTCACATAACCAAACTAGAAAATTAAACCATAAGGAGTATGTTTTAGCTCTTGTAAGTCTAGAAAATAGTGCACATGTTATTTTCTAGGGTGTAAAATTCTCATCTTAAAAAATATCAGAACTATCACATTGCATTCCCATTCACTACTAGTGAGTACTAACAGTGAGTAAAGCCATCACATTAGACCAGATAATCTAAAGTGTGTGTCCCCCAAGAATAACAGGTACACTGACTACGAGTTATGGCTGTTGAAAGCCTTATGCTAGTCATAAGGCCCTAACAATTAATGTATTTGTACTGTTCTCTGCCATTGAGTTAACTCTAATAAAACTTGAATGCAGGGGGTTTAATAACCTAACTTGCCTATCCTTCTGTATAAAAGCCAGAGGCGAGATGAAGCCAAAGTGTATAATTCATAAGAGGAGCTTCCGTGTTTATAATTGTATTTTTTTAAATGGCATGCTTTTTTGGGCAGGGGCTTTTACCTGATCTTGAAGAGAGGATTGGAGGTCTTCAGTCAAGAAAGTAGATTCCTTTTCAATGGACTTAAAAGAGAATATGTTGGCATGAATGAAGATTTCATCAAAATGGATGTGCCTATTTACCAGGGCTGTAGAGAGGATCCAGGGCATACTTCTCTGGATACATAGATGGTAAAGTAAAAACTAACTAATTTACTTTTTTTACAAGTTTATTTTTATTTTATTTCAATTGTTTATATTTCATTTCAATGCTTTAAAAAAGTTTTATTTTATTGGAAAATATGTATTACTTTTTGTAGTTACTTTCTTGTAATGCTAATTTAAATTGTATACTGTTTTTTACACAACTTTCAGTTTAGGTCTTATGATATTCCATATGGACCCCCATGGTAGAGGAGGGTAGGAGGGACTAATGAATAGTTATTGGGGATGTGCCCCATCCTAGCCCACATGGACTGATAGGGGCTAGGTAGGGTGTAGTAGGAGGTTAATGACATCCCCACCCAAAAAGCACCAGGGGTGGGGTGAAGAGATCCCATGGTTGTTGAGAGGTTCAAAGGAACCCCAAAAACTATTAATACATATGTATAGGTAGGGTAGTGGCAAGTTCTTGAAGAAATAGAAGTACCAGATCATCTAATACTCCTCCTGAGGAATCTGTTTGTGAACTAAGAAGCCATAGTCAAATTCTTAACATGGAACAATAGAATTGTTCAAGTTTGGAAAAGCTGTGAGACAAGGTTGTATATTGTCACATTATTTATTATACTTATACATCATGCATAAGGCTGAGCTGGATGAATCCAAAGCCGGAAGAAATATTACTGGAAGAAATATCAACAACCTCAGATAGGCGGATGATAGCACTCTTATGGATGAAAGTTAGGAGGGACTAAAGGACCTATTGATGAGGGGAAAAGAAGAGTGTGCAAAAGATGGCCTGCTGCTCAATGTTAAACACATGAAGATTATGGCAAATGACAATCTCTGGCAAATAGATGGGGAAGAATTGGAGGCAGTGACAGATTTTATTTTCCTGGAATTCATAAAATTAAAAGACGTTTGCTTCTGGGGAAAAAAGCTATGGCGGGCTTGGACAAAGGTCTGCATCGTTAGAACTATGGTATTCCCACTAGATGTGAGAACAGAGGACAGCTAAATAGGCACAATAATTAAAAACATCAAAACATATTTGAAAAAACAATTTTAAACCAAAAGAAGATAAAAATAATTATGTGATGCTATGTTTAATGGCTAATTAATAAGAAAAATAGTGGGCATTAACAGTACTGTGTATGGCTCCTTCATCAGACATAGCTAAGTCTGATGAAGGAACCATAAAGCAATGAAAAATCACTTTATTTTTATCAGTTAGTCATTAAAGATGTAATCTTTTTACACCTTTTGTTATTTTTATTTCTTATTGTAAGTGGCAAATAATGTGCCACCCAATTGTATAAGTTTTCCAATTATCAAATTTAGTAATTTAAAAGACCATATAGAAAAAAAATTGACCACAGTGATCATTTAGGTATTGTGAATAGTCCTTCTCAGCAGGTTTTTAAACAATTTGTGCTTAGTATCAATGTATTGCATAGTCTAAAGATCAGTATTTTAAATTTATCACCACCACCTAATAAAGCAATTACTTTGTCAATATCTTGTGCAAAATGCTGCTGAGGACAGATAAAAAAAATATGCTAGACTATTGATTAATGTATAGATGTTCCCGATCTGCATTATAAATCCCAATTAATTGCACATAATTCACAATTCAGTAATTAAACTATATACAAAGTAGTAACTAGTTAGATTTTTCATTGTAATATTTTTTTTTTCCTGTAGCACTTTAAGTAAACACCTTGTAGTTTTAGTTAAATTACAGATTTTATTGGGGGGGGGGGGGTAATTTATAGAAATTAGACATTCATGACAGCGTGTAGTGAAGTCCTTCAAGTTATGCTGGAAACAAACATTCCAAAATCACATATTTTTACTACATTTTAATATCAACTGATAAATTATGGAAGAAATTGGATCGTTTTATCCTGCCCTGCCACAAAAAGCAAGTTATACTGTAAAATACTTTTTGAACAGTAAAAATGGAAATCTGACCAAATCATAACCTTTGTGCCATTATCCTCTGCTGCCTTGTCTTGTTTCTTGTATTGTTGACCAGAACATGGTTTTCATTTAATGTTGCTACAATTATAGCAGCCTGTTGTTGGAAGTTACTTATAGTTGTAACAACTTGGCGTAAGAACATGGTTGTTTTTCTTGCCACAAACATTAAATTACAGTACTGACCACAGAAGAAAGAAATGTAATTGTCAAATTTCAATGTTTTGGAAACTTAAGAAAACAGCCGGTGTATAAAGTTCATTATTGTACCATTCGGTCTAAGAATTAATTGTAAGCCATATAAACTGGTCTTTTGGAATTTACAGAATAAAATGCCTACCAGCCAGAATCTCACAATAAAAAACAAAACCCTTACCCTTAACTATAATTCTTCTTTTGCATTGTAGTATTTAAATACAAATGAAAAGATCTCAAATGCTGACATTTCCATTTGATCCATTTTGGTCTATTAAATGCATTTTGGTCCATTTGGTCGTTTGAAATTGCCAGGTTTGGGAATTATGGGCCCTATTAAATTCTCCCTCGTAGTTCTCTCGGTGCTCGCAAAAGGCAGTTTTCCTGCTGTTTGCGAGAACCGAATCTCTCGCAGCCTGCTTTGCGATATGACTGCGAGAAAATGGCCGAGAATAGGCTCCGAGAGAGCTACGTAGCCTTAAAATCTATGCATGAGTCTCGCATATCGTAAGAATCCCTACGTGGACAAAAAATCCACGCAAGGGATCCGAAAGCCTCTACGTGCTGCCTCGGAACAGCCCGAGACAGCAGTGTGAGGCTCCCCCCTGCACCCTATACACATCCCCATGCTGCAGGGGTCTCTATCAGGACCCCTGCAGCACCCCCACATTAACCCCTTGCAGCGGGGGTCCCCGATCTGCATAGATCAGGCCCCCCGCTGCATTTCAAACTTTTAAATTCCCCGCCGCGGCTCCTTAAAGGGGCCGCGGCACACTATTACCCAATCCCGGCCGCGGCACTTAAAATTAACCCCCCTCTATGCTGGGGGTCCCCATCGGGACCCCCGAAGTGTCCCCACATAAACCCATTGCAGGGGGGGTCCCCGATCTGCATAGATCAGGCCCCCCGCTGCATTTAAAACTTTTAAATTCCCCGCCCCGGCTCCTTAAAGGGGCCGCGGCACACTATTACCCAATCCCGGCCGCGGCACTTAAAATTAACCCCCCTCTATGCTGGGGGTCCCCATCGGGACCCCCGAAGTGTCCCCACATAAACCCATTGCAGGGGGGTCCCCGATCTGCATAGATCAGGCACCCCGCTGCATTTAAAACTTTTAAATTCCCCGCCGCGGCTCCTTAAAGGGGCCGCGGCACACTATTACCCAATCCCGGCCGCGGCACTTAAAATGAACCCCCCTCTATGCTGGGGGTCCCCATCGGGACCCCCGAAGTGTCCCCACATAAACCCCCTGCAGCGGGGGCCCCCGATCGGCACCGATCGTGACCCTGCTGCAATTCATTTTTACATTTCCAGCCTCGCGGGTCCTCAAAGGACCGTAAAGGTCCTGAAAGGACTCGCACTAAAAATATTAACCCCAGGCAACTATAATTACCCCATTAACTCATGGTGGTCAATACAGACCACCATAAGGCCTAAATTAACCCATTAACTCATGGTGGTCAATACAGACCACCATAAGGCCTAAATTAACCCATTAACTCATGGTGGTTAATACAGACCACCATAAGGCCTAAATTAACCCATTAACTCATGATGGTCAATACAGACCACCATAAGGCCTAAATTAACCCATTAACTCATGATGGTCAATACAGACCACCATAAGGCCTAAATTAACCCATTAACTCATGGTGGTCAATACAGACCACCATAAGGCCTAAATTAACCCATTAACTCATGGTGGTCAATACAGACCACCATAAGGCCTAAATTAACCCATTAACTCATGATGGTCAATACAGACCACCATAAGGCCTAAATTAACCCATTAACTCATGATGGTCAATACAGACCACCATAAGGCCTAAATTAACCCATTAACTCATGATGGTCAATACAGACCACCATAAGGCTCTATTTAACCCTATCAGTCCCATAAGGGTATATTATTACCATTATGGGCCTGTTACAACCCAACATTAACCACATAAGTGCCATGATGGTCCTCAAGGACCATCATGACACTAACTACAAACACTACACTATAACCCCCAATAAACCATTTAATCTAAACTAACCCCCCTCTACACTAATCTATTAACACTTACACTTACAAAAAAACCTACAGTACAGAAAAAAAACAAATTACAACCCCACCCCCCACTACAGAAAACAAAAAAATACATTACAACCCCACCCCCCACTACATAAAATAAAAAAATTACACACCTGAAAAGGAAAGACAGATAAACACAATACAATACATACATATAATACATTACATACATTACATACAATACATGACATTACATACATTACATATAATATATTACATATAATATATTACATATAATATATTAAATATAATATATTACATATAATATATTAAATATAATACATTACATATAATATATTACATATAATATATTAAATATAATAGATTACATATAATATATTACATATAATATATTAAATATAATACATTACATACATTACATACAATACATGACATTACATACATTACATATAATATATTACATATAATATATTACATATAATATATTAAATATAATATATTACATATAATATATTACATATAATATATTAAATATAATATATTACATATAATATATTACATATAGTCCAAATCAAATACCCCCTATCTATCTAACATACAATCTATTTAATTTAAAATAAATCCTAACTATATCAAATACATCCCCCTATCTATCTAATATACAAAAAATCCTAACTACATACACAGACCCTTATTCTAAAATAAAATAAAATAATTACAGTCCTAACTACATACACACACCCTTTTTCTAAAATAAAATAAAATAATTACAGTCCTAACTACATAGACCCTAATTCTAAGCTAAAATCAATAAATTAAGACCACTTACCTTTAAGATGTTGCTTCAGATCACTAACCTATGGGTCAAACAAAAAAAAAAAAATTAGTACAAAACATTAACATCCAATAAATAAACATTCTATACATTCTAAATATTCAACTCACCTTTACAGCATGTCCCGTCACTGTTTAGCTCTTCCGGCGCGGCCCTGTTAAAAAAAAAACACAATACATGAATACATTAATACAATATATAAACAATTAATAAAATACACAAATAAACATCTAAATATACATTTAACTTACCTCCCCGCGATGTCCCCGGCCTTCTCTCCTTCAGCCCCGGCTGGGCCGCGGAACCATCCGCGCTCTAAAAAAATAAAAATAAAAATAACTGCACTGGCAGACCTCCCCGACGCTACTGAACCTCCCGGAGTCGTTTCCGGGAGGAAATTGGCATTGGCGGCTTGTGATTGGCTGAAAAAGCTGTCTATCAATTTCAGCCAATCAAAAGTCGTCAATGTGTGAGCCAATCAGGATGGGATACACCCCAATATCCCACCCTGATTGGCTAAAACACTTGTCTATCTTTCTGGGAACCAATCACAACGCTCAGATGCCTTCAGCCAATCACTATGGGATACACCCCCACGGAGTGATTGGTAGAAGACATCTGCGCATCCTGATTGGCTCCTACATTGACGACTTTTGATTGGCTGACAGCTTTTTCAGCCAATCACAAGCCGCCAATGCCAATTTCCTCCCGGAAACGACTCCGGGAGGTTCATTAGCGTCGGGGAGGTCTGCCTCCGTTAGTTTTTTTTTTTTTTTTTTTTTAGAGCGCGGATGGTTCCGCGGCCCAGCCGGGGCTGAAGGAGAGAAGGCCGGGGACATCGCGGGGAGGTAAGTTAAATGTATATTTAGATGTTTATTTGTGTATTTTATTTATTGTTTATATATTGTATTAATGTATTCATGTATTGTGGTTTTTTTTTAACAGGGCCGCGCCGGAAGAGCTAAACAGTGACGGGACATGCTGTAAAGGTGAGTTGAATATTTAGAATGTATAGAATGTTTATTTATTGGATGTTAATGTTTTGTACTAATTTTTTTTTTGTTTGACCCATAGGTTAGTGATCTGAAGCAACATCTTAAAGGTAAGTGGTCTTAATTTATTGATTGTAGCTTAGAATTAGGGTCTGTGTAGTTAGGACTGTAATTATTTTATTTTATTTTAGAATAAGGGTCTGTGTATGTAGTTAGGACTGTAATTATTTTATTTTATTTTAGAATTAGGGTCTGTGGGCCTCATTCTATTAGCGGCCGCAGCCGTTGCGGGGCCGCAAGGACCGGCCGCAAGCTATTCTGCTATTCTATTCCCTTACGGCCGGAGGCTCCGGCAGGCTTGCGGCCGGTGCCTTGCTATCTCTTGCGGCCGCTCGCGCCAGAGGAAAGCCTTTGATCTAAAACGGCCGCAAGAGTTTTGCAATTCAATTGCTCCGGGAAACCTCTCTGCAAGGCTAAAAGCGAGCCGCAGCTTACTTGCAGGAAAGAGGTCTCGCTAGCACCAATTAAGCACATAAAATAGCTCAAATAAAGCCATCCTGCACTTTGAGAAGACTATAAAGGGATTTTAGGTGTTAGAAAAAATAGCACATAATTATCCTGTACTCAAATCCGTAAAATATTTTATTTTTAATATCCGTAAAATATCCATGTAAAAAGTCCAGAGTGCTTGGAGCACCTCAGACACACCCACGCCGCAGCCGGAAAATAAACAGTTAATTTGAACTCGGGTTTGGGCAGATGTGCAAGCTTGAGAGTGGGTTCCTTTTAATCCTCATGTCCCCCAATATGATCCCTAGCATTTACAGAGCTGTACAGTGCAGGCTTGAATTTATTTTTGAGTTTTTATATTTCACAGATTACGGCCGGTTCCAAGATATGCGGCCGGCCGTAAAAGGAGATCCTTGCGGGGCCGTATAATAGAATCGCGAGTTAACTGATACCCCGCAAGGAATCGCAGCCTTACGGCCGATTTACGGCCGATAATAGAATGAGGCCCTGTGTATGTAGTTAGGATTTTTTGTATATTAGATAGATAGGGGGATGTATTTGATATAGTTAGGATTTATTTTAAATTAAATAGATTGTATGTTAGATAGATAGGGGGTATTTGATTTGGACTATATGTAATATATTATATGTAATATATTATATTTAATATATTATATGTAATATATTATATGTAATATATTATATTTAATATATTATATGTAATATATTATATGTAATATATTATATGTAATGTATGTAATGTCATGTATTGTATGTAATGTATTATATTTAATATATTATATGTAATATATTATATGTAATGTATGTAATGTCATGTATTGTATGTAATGTATGTAATGTGTTATATTTAATATATTATATGTAATATATTATATGTAATATATTATATTTAATATATGTAATGTCATGTATTGTATGTAATGTATGTAATGTATTATATTTAATATATTATATGTAATATATTATATGTAATATATTATATTTAATATATTATATGTAATGTCATGTATTGTATGTAATGTATGTAATGTATTATATGTATGTATTGTATTGTGTTTATCTGTCTTTCCTTTTCAGGTGTGTAATTTTTTTATTTTATGTAGTGGGGGGTGGGGTTGTAATGTATTTTTTTGTTTTCTGTAGTGGGGGGTGGGGTTGTAATTTGTTTTGTTTTTTTCTGTACTGTAGGTTTTTTGTTTTCTGTACTGTAGGTTTTTTGTTTTTTGTACTGTAGGTTTTTTGTTTTCTGTACTGTAGGTTTTTTGTTTTTTGTAATTAGAGTGTTGGGGAGGTTTATTAGGGGGTAGGTAGTGTAGGTAGGTAGTGTAAGTGTTAATAGATTAGTGTAGAGGGGGGTTAGTTTAGATTAAATGGTTTATTGGGGGTTATAGTGTAGTGTTTGTAGTTAGTGTCATGATGGTCCTTGAGGACCATCATGGCACTTATGTGGTTAATGTTGGGTTGTAAAAGGCCCATAATGGTAATAATATACCCTTATAGGACTGATGGGGTTAAATAGAGCCTTATGGTGGTCTGTATTGACCACCATGAGTTAATGGGTTAATTAAGGCCTTATGGTGGTCTGTATTGACCACCATGAGTTATTGGGTTAATTTAGGCCTTATGGTGGTCTGTATTGACCACCATGAGTTAATGGGTTAATTTAGGCCTTATGGTGGTCTGTATTGACCACCATGAGTTAATGGGTTAATTTAGGCCTTATGGTGGTCTGTATTGACCACCATGAGTTAATGGGTTAATTTAGGCCTTATGGTGGTCTGTATTGACCACCATGAGTTCATGGGGTAATTTAGGCCTTATGGTGGTCTGTATTGACCACCATGAGTTAATGGGTTAATTTAGGCCTTATGGTGGTCTGTATTGACCACCATGAGTTAATGGGGTAATTTAGGCCTTATGGTGGTCTGTATTGACACCATGAGTTAATGGGGTAATTTAGGCCTTATGGTGGTCTGTATTGACCACCATGAGTTAATGGGGTAATTATAGTTGCCTGGGGTTAATATTTTTAGTGCGAGTCCTTTCAGGACCTTTACGGTCCTTTGAGGACCCGCGAGGCGGGAAATTTAAAATTGAATTGCAGCAGGGTCACGATCGGTGCCGATCGGGGCCCCCCGCTGCAGGGGGTTTATATGTGGACACTTCGGGGGTCCCGATGGGGACCCCCAGCATAGAGGGGGGTTAATTTTAAGTGCCGCGGCCGGGATTGGGTAATAGTTTGCCGCGGCCCCTTTAAGGAGCCGCGGCGGGGAATTTAAAAGTTTTAAATGCAGCGGGGGGCCTGATCGGTGCCGATCGAGGACCCCCGCTGCAAGGGGTTAATGTGTGGGGGCTGCGGGGGTTCCTATGGACCCCTGCAGCAAGGTGTTCATGTGAGGACACTTCGGGGGTCCCGACGGGGACCCCCGCATTGAGGGGGGGTTAATTTTAGGTGCCGTGGGGGTACTCCGAATACCCCCCCGGCAGGGCTTATGTGGGGGACTGCCGCGGAGGTCCCTTTTAGGACCCCCGCAGCAATTGATGAGGAGTGGGAGCCTGCGATATCATCTCGCAGGCTGTCACTCCTCATGTACATTTACGCAGTGTAGATACGTACGGCCCTGCTGCGTAGCTCATACGTTGCTCGCAGCAGGGCTAATTTAATAGCATTGGAACTTAGAGAAACTTTGCAGTACGTAGGGCTTAAGTAGAAGCCTCTTATTTACGAGGCTGGAATTTAATAGGGCCCTATGTTCTTAGCCAAAATCTCATCTTGGCATAATGATACACAAAAAGCTTCATTTTATATTTAATGGTACTCATTTATAATATTTATGTCACTCTTTAATCATCTTAAAGGCAGACATTTCCATTTGGTCCAAATACTAAAAATAAATGAAAATAATACAGATGGCTACAAATAATGGAAATAGTTAAAAAATTCCTATTCCACATAAAATCATTCATATTTCTAAAATTAAATATGCACCAAGGTAGAACCTTATTTTCTTTTGTGTGTTAACAGTGACATTATCGTTTCACATAGAGAAATAGAGAGTGCCATTTGCACATAAGCAATCTAAGTGCTCAATGTTTGATAGGAGTAGGTAATGCAGAACCAGCATATGTACACATGGTTTGGCTATGATTCATTCACAAACAGTGATATTCCTGACCTTTTCAAGATATTTACTCTTCTTTGGCAGCTAAGACTTACTAGTTCACAAATGGTCCTGCTGGTTAGAGAGGAGGTTTTAGCGTTTTAATATTTTTCAGATAAGGATAATATATGCAGGGGTGTCCAAGTTTGGTCCTGCAGGGCCCCACACAGGCATGGTTTTGAGGATATCCCTGCTGCACCCAGACGAGACTATCACTTCTTCAGTCATCCTGATTGACTCAGTTGTGCACACAAAGCAAATACTCAAATCCAGGCCTGTGTGTGGGCCAACAGGACCGAACTTTGACACTCCTGATCTAGGACATCAAAAGAGAAATCATACCATATATTAGATCCTAGCGATTTATGTAAATATATGTATATGTTTTCAAATAAAGGGGTTCTAATGCATGGATGAGAAATGTGGATGGTTGCCACCTAAAGGGGTGGGTTGGGAAGGAATGGCCAAGGCGGAATCTCTCAGAAGGGATCATCAAAAGAAGCAATGTAATTCGATGACCTAGTGGCTTGCTTACATTGCTCCCTCAAAAGGCGGCGTTTGGGGGTATCATAGGTAACAACCTAGCTCTAAAATGCAATCTCAATCAGTCAAAAAAAACATAGGAGACTAGAAGTTAGCACTATTCTAGCCCTAATGTCCTTTCATTCATACCCCTATCAATTTTTATCTCTCTATTTAAAAATATACATAAATGTATGAATAAACCCCCTCCCTTGTAGGGTAAGGGGTTAATAAATTACACAAATGTGAGGAGTTTTCTGTCTCTCTCTGTATGTGCCCTGATTAATAAATAAACATTGGGTTTCCGGGACCACCTCAAAACCCATGGAGGTCCATTAGATCCACCATAGTGCCTAACACTAATCCCCTAACACTAATAGCCTAATCTAAAATAAGCACAAAAACACTACTTGTTTAAAAAATCTTTACAGAAAATTACAACAAAGTGGCCTCTTTCAGGTTTTGCTAGGGTGGAGATGTCAGTAGATTGATCCAATATCCCCTTGGAGATCACAAATCTGCTGCAACCAGAAGTCCCTAGTCTCTTTTGGTGCAGACAATAGCATGAAAAAATAATTACCTCAGTTGTTTATTAATAATTAACTGTAATAATCTCATTAAGTTAACGAGATTAACAGATTGAAATGGAAAACATTAATCATATTTTATTATAGGATAATGCAATTTTTAAATAACATTCAATTGATAAAGCACTTGTTGTTCCCTATAGTTTTGAAATATTCAATATTTGGAACCTCAGCTGTGTATCTTAATTTTTATTATCCTTTTTATTATTATTAATCTTTATTTCATTGTGAGCCTCAGGACCTTCGGCGCTCATTGCGAGGCTTGCGCTAAGCGCCTTTGGCGCTCATTGCGAGCCTCTCCTGTCATGTACTTTTGTTCCTCTGAGAGAGATATCTATTTCTATGTATATGTAGTCTGCATAGAATATCCACTTTGAGTGTTAGTGCCCTGCTTATAAAGTGTAATGAATGTTTGAAGTGTGCATTTTAAATAGGCTGCGTGCAGGAGGTAAAGCCGTTGGTTTATTGTGTAAAGCGGCATTGTATAGTCGTAATGTTATTAATGTGTTACGCGTCTCTTAAGCATTTTCCGGCTTTTGTAATAGTGTATCTTGTAGGTCGTAGTGTGATGTGTAAAGTGGTACGCAGTTTGCATTGGTTTTTGCAGTCCGTGAGCATTTTCCGGCATTTGTAAGAGTGTATCTTGTCGTTCGTATTGTGACGTGTAAAGTGTTACACGTTTTGCAGTGTTATGCACGGTCCAGGGTCATGTAGCCTCGTTTTCCTTTTTTTCGGCGGCCATTTTTTTCCTCGCTTAGGTGATTTTCGAGTGGCGAAAATCGTCTAAATCGAGTTAAATTCACGTTCCACCGCACTCACAGACGTCGTGGCTGTTGCCCCACGCTGTCCGTGATGTTTGTGGATTTTTTTTTTGTCTATTTAATGTGTGTGTCGGGGTTTTTGTTCAGCCTTTAATCTCATAAATGTTTGCGTCTTATATATATTTTTTGTTCTAAGACCCGCATCTGGTATGTTAATGGCTCGCTCGCATGGGCTAAGTGCTACGGCTTAACAGCTCGCCTCGCTTTGCGAGGTTCGCAGTGATGAGCGCCTCTGGCGCTCATCGGCTAAGTCCTATGCGTTAACGGCTCTCCGCGCTGCACAAGGCTCGCAAGCGATGAGCGCATGTGACGCTCATTGCCTAAGTCATACTCACCTCACAAAGCGTGATGACGTCTCGCAGTTTGACAACTATTATATGTGATTGCAAGAAATTAAAGTACCTGTGTTTGAGCTTAGAATCCAGAGTCCAAAGTGCATTCCCAAATCACCATTCAAGATTGAAAACTTGCAGACTTACAATCTTAAGAGTTTGGGTGTGGTACAGGAGGGTGAAATTATGCATTGTGCATGTTAAGGTGGCAGGTGATAGGCTTCTTTAAACAGAAGCCTTTTTAGTAAGGTTTTGAAGGATCTGAGACAGGGGGGGCGAGGCAAGGAGTTCCAGAGAAAAGGGTCAGCACAAGAAAAGTCCTGAAGGCAGGAGTGAGAGGAGGTGATGAGAGGGAAGAAAAGAAGAAGGACGTTAGCAGAACGAAGAGGGAAGGTGGGGGAATATTTGGAAAAGAGAGGATATATAAGGGGGTGCGCTGTTGTTGAAGGCTTTGATTTTAAATTGTATTCTGTAGCCAATTGCGTGATTGACAGTGAGGTGCTGCAGACACTGAACATTGTGTACGGTAGATGAGTTTAGCAGAGGCATTCATTGTGAATTGAAGTGGGGATAGATGGGTGGTAAGCAGGCCGGCAAGAAGTGAGTTGCAGTAGTCAAGATGAGATATGATGAGAGAATGTATTAGAATCTTAGTTGTGTCTTGTGTAAGGTAGTGATGTATTTTGAAAATGTTTTTTAAGTTGAAAAGATTATATTTTTATTTTTTATTATATTTAGTGACTGTATGTAAGGAATGAAAGAGAGAGCAGGGTCCAATCTAATCCCAAGACAACAGGGTTGGGAGGTGGGAGTGATGATGTCATTGTTGCCAGTGAGAGATATATGAGGAATTGATGCTGTAGTAGACGGTTGGAAGATTTGGGGTTCGGTCTTAGACAAGTTGAGTTTGAAATGGTAGGGGTTCCTTTCAGGAGGATATGCTTGAGAGGATGTTGGAAACACGTGCTAAAAGAGAGGTGGATAGCTCAGGTGCTGAGAGGTAGATTTGAGTGTCATCTGCATAGAGATGATACTGAAATCCAAAAGATTTTATTAGGGTACCAAGTGAGGATGTATAGATGGAGAATAGAAGGGGGCCTGGGACTGAACCTTGGGGTACGCCAACAGACAGAGGTTGAGGAGTAGAAGAAGTACCAGGATACATGAACATGTTAAATCTTTAAGGTTCATAATCCAACAAATAGAATCACATTGAACTATATCTTATAATATTATAAAAAATCAATTCCACTAAAAAGTGATACTGAACAAAAAGCTTTTGTTTAGCTTCCTTGACAATGCATTTGGTCTCATAAAGTCAGCACTAATTAATAAAAAATCTTTCTGCTTACAAATAATCTTATACTTGCTTTCCAGATGCAAGTCAATCTTAGTCTTTGGAGGTATATCATATTATTTTAGACTGGTTCCTCACATACTGTGCTTGTGACTCCATCCTCCTAATATTGTAAGTTATAATAAGACTTGCAGGGTTGCATACCCTATTTTGGAGCTTGTGTAGTATGTAAGGCAGTTTTGATTAAAAGTTGAAGATTCTGAGGCTCTATTATTGTATAACAATGTTACTTTTCACTGAATTATGTATTAATACACTCTACAACTAAGAATCACATTTAAATCTGAGCAAAAAGGCTCTACTGCAACTGTGGGAGCTTTCTTTGTTCAAGCTACGTACACATTCCAATCTAAGATGCTAAAAGGATAAGCATAAACTAGGGACAATGTTCTACCCTGGTCCTCTCTTTTCTGCTCTGGATAAAGCAAATGTTCAAATGTATTTTTGTATGCAATATAAACGTATAAATTATAGTTAAGTAGTCCACTAGTTATTTATATTTGAAATTCATTAATTATAGCTTAATAGCTCACTTGTTGTATATGATTGGATATTCTGATTATATAATGTGGACAATATGTATAATGATATTTAGATGATGCGTGTCAATGATTATCTTTATTAGCTCCTACATCATTTTGTATTTGACCAAATGGCCTACCTACCTACCTCATCAATTATTCTGTGTAATTGTTATCCGTTTAAATTGGTAGTTGGAAACACTTGCTAAAAGAGAGGGGGATAGCTCAGGTGCTGTAGATTTGAGTGTCATCTGCATAGAGATGATACTGAAATCCAAAATATTTTATTAAGGTACCAAGTGAGGATGTATAGATGGAGAAGAGGAGGGGGCTAGGACTGAACCTTGGGGTACGCCAACAGACAGAGGTTGAGGAGAAGAAGAAGTGTATAATGATATTTAGATGATGCGTGTCAATGATTATCTTTATTAGCTCCTACATCATTTTGTATTTGACCAAATGGCCTGCCTACCTACCTCATCAATTATCCTGTGTAATTGTTATCCTTTTAAATTGGTAGTTGGAAACACTTGCTAAAAGAGAGGGGGATAGCTCAGGTGCTGTAGATTTGAGTGTCATCTGCATAGAGATGATACTGAAATCCCAAATATTTTATTAAGGTACAAAGTGAGGATGGTATAGATGGAGAATAGAAGAGAGCCTGGGACTAAACCTTGGGGTACGCCAACAGACAGAGGTTGAGGAGAAGAAGAAGTGTATAATGATATTTAGATGATGCGTGTCAATGATTATCTTTATTAGCTCCTACATCATTTGTATTTGACCAAATGGCCTACCTACCTACCTCATCAATTATTCTGTGTAATTGTTATCTGTTTAAATTTGTGATCAATTTGATAATTGAAGCATTTGAACTCCTTTTGTAATTCAGTTGTATTTATAATACAAGGGGCAGCAATTTGTTTTATTGTGTTTTAATATTAGTGTTTTTAATATGTATTAAAACACATAGCTGTATATTTATCTAGTGGGGTTAAAAGTGAGGATAAACAGGCATATGTAAGAATAAGAGTATTTGCAATATAAAATACCTCCACCTCTTATGTTTTTCATGGAGTATATATATATATATATATATATATATGTAGTGTGAGGACAAAATGTAATTCTAATGAATGTTGATTGTAGAATTTAGAATGTTGATTTTCATTCTTCTTTTAAGCCATTCAATCTTTATCTTCTGGGCCTTTGAAATTCCCTAAATCCTTAAAGGCACAACGCTTGATAGAAAATGTTTTACCGAACAGAGCTTCTCCAATGAGGAGCTCCTCCACCGCAAATTGTTTTCAACGTTATTTTGCTGCTTAAATAGTAATATTTATGTGTTCTGATTGGTTGAAATATGTGTCACTCATATTTCAGGCAATATGGAATGTTTTTGAGATGTCACCCTGCTCTTTTAGTGTGATCGTTTTATTTGAACATATAACATATAATGAACATATAGCTCAGATTAATAAGCTCTGTAAATATGATAATTCTGATTAGTTCAAAAAAGATTCCCACACTAAAGGAGCAGGGTGGCATCTCACAAACGATTCTGTTTGGCTGAAATAAGAGTGACACATATTTCACAAACCAGATTTGTTTAGCAAATGTCTTCCAGGAGACAAGCCTATAACTGTTTACCACACATCAATGCAAAAATATTCACTGTCTATTACCAAAACCACTATCTGATTATCATAGGCCAAACCTCTGAATGGTAAGTGTAAAACAAACTACCATACCAAAGAACAAGGCACTCAGTATAACCAACTCCTCCAGGCACTTATTACTCAATAGCAACAATATAGTTCCAGCATATTATTTAAACATTTACTTTTATTTATTACTATTAAAAACAATAATATCAAAACACAATAAAACAAATTGCAGCCCCTGGTATTGAATCACAAAAGGAGTTCAAATGTTTAATCATCAAATTGATCACCAATTTAAACAGATAACAATTACACAGAATAATTGATGAGGTAAGTAGGTAGGTCATTTGGTCAAATACAAAATGAGGTAGGAGCTAATAAAGATAACCATTGACATACATCATCTAAATATCATTATACATGTTTTCCACATTATATAATCAGAATATCCAATCATATACAAAAAGTGAGCTAATAAGCTATAATTAACTAATTTAAAATATAAATAACTAGTGGACTACTTAACTATAATTTAAAAGTTTATATTGCATACAAAAATACATATATCCATAAAAAAGACACTTAGTGCTGACTGATATACAGGAATACCCTGTTTAGAGCGGTATATGTGTTCCTGCATGCAGGAGCGATATACGAAAATGGCGCTTAATGGGGCACTTTTTTTTCGACATAGCGATGGATAGTGCTATGTCAAAAAAAAGACGCTAAGCAGAGATTTAAATGCCCACATCGCGATTTTGAGCGCTATTGCAAGATTTAGCATTTTCCAGGAAATGGGACCGGAAAGTGAGCTATTGCTAATCAGCGCGCTCAGGGTAGTAATATCAGCATGTAATTTCCCAGGTCTTATTCACTTTAGCAAAACATAGATAAGACAATATAGAGTCAGTTTGTCATGCTTTTTAAGAATAACCTAAAAACAACTTTGAGTTAAATAACATGTAGTTTCTTATCTATAAAACCAACAACTGCTTGGCAAAAGTATATTCTTATACTGATTGAAGATGCCATTCAGTTTATGCACACATTTCATAGCCTTATGTTATTCTAGCATTGAATAATGTATTTTGTTGTGTAGATCATTCTCTACTGATATGTGTGATATAGTTGGAGTGTAACATACAACCGATAAATACAATGGTATATAACAAATGCAATGGTTTGTCATGTTCCTTTTTAGATTGTAAGATCTCAAGAAAGCATGGCCTTCATTTCTTCTTGAACCAATGTGAAAGTAACATTTTCTATCCATTGTGTATTGTACCCTAGTTCTATGGAATCTGTCTAAAATAAAATATAATAATACTATAGTTTAATATTTTAAGAATTTAATACTTTCTTTAGTAGGGCTATTAACGGGTCTGTTTTATGTGTTTGTCATCTTCAGATTTGTAGTGTTGTAAAGTTATATTTAGTGGTTGTAAAATGTGCATTAGCTGTTTTCCTAACATTTGGAGGTTGATCCTATATTTTGTTAACAGCTGTTTCATGTCTCATTAGTCATATGCATTATGTCTGCATATGGCTGTTACCTAATTAATGCACACATATTAGCATTGTATTTCTGAGAAACTGCACTTGTTCATCATGCGTCATTTCTCTCTCTTGTACAAAACACTTGAGGTGTTTGTTCTACAGCTGGTTTTGCTTATTGTACTGTTGATGGTACATGGTCATTTTTTTAGGAAGCACAAGGCTAACTCATTTTTTCACTATTCCTTTGGACCTTACATGTACATGTATACTGTACCTTCCATCACATTACATAAAGTATTTGCAGGACTCAGACCATATATTGTTCTGGAAATAGTGTGAGGATAGCCTGACCGGAAGTTTTTCATTAAAATTAACTAAGTATGTTGGCTTGTTTACTGTTCATTTAAAGCATCTACAGTAAATTATGAAATATAATAGATCAATACTACATACTTCCTTTTACTTAAAATAATAAAACAATATTCTCTCTTTTATATTATGCAGCTTCCCAAAATCAATACATCCTCATTGTCCATCAAATTCAGCCTAAAACTTGACCAGAAATTGTTGCTGTCAACATCAAAAAACTTAAAATATATTTTTCTAATATTGTCAATACATCAATGACTATCCTATTATAAAATCAAAAGCCCATAGTAATGATTATTTTGCCAACTATTTTAAACTCTCTACTCTTCAGGAAGGCTATATTTGTGAGTAAAGAATTCCTTTAACTTAAAGTCTTAAAGCTCACATGAATTTATTACTTATAGTAAAATGTAGTCGATAACTCCAAATATTTGTAATATCTAACTACTAAGTGCTTCTTTAGAACTGCATTAGGATTAAAATATTTTACAGTCCTAATAACCACTGGATCCTTCAATTCTACAATTTATTCATAAACATTTAATACAATTTGGAAATATAATGGTGTTAAAGGCATATCTAAGAGACTCATTCAATTGAGACATTGTAAGTTACCTAATGTATGACATATGTTTGCAGGCCTGCTGCGGTCCCGAGTTAAGCTGCCTTAAATGCCTGGGCCCGCAAGTTAGGGGCCGATTGCAAAAATCGAAAACCATTGCCATCGGACGTAGCATTTTGCTGGCTTGAACATGTGACAGGAGTAAACAGAGATCGTCCTCGTACGGGCTTCAACCTACAAGCCCGTAGGACTTTGGAAAAATGGAGGTTGGATTTCAAAGTCCTACAGGCTTGGGGGTTGAAGCCCGTAGGACTTCACATTGATTGCTGTGTTCGATATAACATGGATATTGAACATGAAATAAACTATTGGAGAATGTTGTGCTTTTAATTCTAAGACCTAACATCACTTTCACTCTTCATAAAAGTACAGTATTGCTTTTATATTTGCTATTAAAGTGCTCCCATTTGTCATTAAGCACTTTGCGAGACCTCCATGGTACCAGTAACTTGTGGTAGATATTTGCAATTTGCGGGCTTGACGGAGTTATTTGAGAGGGGTCATCAAAGCAATTGAATAGCAATTTGTGATTTTAACGTTCGGGACTCTTGCAGCCGTGTAGGATCAAAGGCTTGGAGGGCATTAACTTTTGATTTTAGAAATCGCAATGGATCACAGCTTGCACCACGTAACTCGATCGGAGCCCACAAACGGAAGCCAATTGAATAGCAAAATAACTTGAGACCTCCACTTGAGAGCCCGGATCTCCCGAAAGGCTCAATTGAATGAGGGTCTAAGTTTCCTGGATAATGAATGCATCTGATAGAGAATCAGTAGTGTATGCAAAGATTTTTTTGCATGAAAAATATCAAAATAAACATTTACAAACTCCCCCTGATGTTTGCTAATTTTTTTCTGCATAAAATGCATAATTCATTTAGACAATCAGGAGAAAGCAGAGCAGAGTTAGCTAAAACATTGGTATCAAATTCTGGGATTTCTGAGTTACAAAGCTGCCTGGTATATGTAGTCTCTCTCCCTCTCCTTCTGCTCTGATTCAGCTGTGAGCTCAGACCCCGCCCAATCATGTGATTTCACCCTGGAGCAAGAACTTCATGTGGTCTCTACCAGAAAGGTCAAACTCTGTATCCGCAGCCTCACCTCTGTGTACTAACTTATGTAAGTTCCCTGTGGGTGTGGAAAGCTGGATTTTACTTTCCTGCCTATAACTTTGTAAGTACACTGAACTATTCTATGTAATACATATTTGACTGAGACTCACTGCCTGTTTCTTACCAAACATTTGAAACCCAGGAAACGTATATACAGTAGACTCTCAGTTAACTGGCATTCATGGGGATTGGTAGATGCCGGAAAAATGTAGTTTCTGGTTTCTTGAGAGTGACTACTAAGAGAGGCCTAGATTAGCTGCACATAGGATGCTCTGCTAAGTATATTTGTCAGTGAAGGCTGTTGTAGCAGAAGCAGCAGCTTTTACTCCTCACTTACACACAGGTATGTTTGGCTGGAGGGTGCGGTGCTGAACCCGGGGAATGTAACACCAACACTGCACTGGCTCAGTCACTCACGCCTGTCTGCTTCTAGGTAAAATTGAATTGAAGAGATGTACAGTGGAGGAAATCTATGTGCCTGTAAGCAATTTGTGGCATGATAACTTGGCTCCTAGCATTTTTAAGCCCTGTAAATGTTAATTTTTATTTAAAGTATAGTATTCATTTTTTTCTGGTTGCTTGAGTTCTGGTTAACTGAGAGTCTACTGTATATCTTCAAAGTAAATACTGACATATTACACTAAAGTTACAGTGACATTTTTTTCTGCTTCAGAACAGTCGGTATTCGTCTATGTATGATGCCTCTGTATCAACATGTACACATTAAAGGCAAATGAGGTCTCATTTCTTTCTATATGGTAACTTGAACAACTATTATATATTTTTTACTTTCTAAAAAAAACTTTTGTAGTAATATCAAGTGCAATTTTTCAAAATAATATTGTAACGGAGCTGGAACACGCAGTCCAATATCTCCGCTGGTATACGGTAAAATACCCAAGAGGCACTACAGTCTCACCATCCCCGACCTCCCATATTGGACGACACACAATTTGGGAGTCAAATGAATACTGACTTTATTTTGTTATTGCAGAAATATTTATACCCATCTCTTCCCACAGGCAATACACATGCCCATATTTGGGCCACAATACACATAAAGAGAACAATAGGTGGGTCACACCTCCCCGAGGCTCCCTGGCAACTTTGATACAATCAGACATTGTTTCAATTACACTTCTTTGTTCTTATCTGAGAATGAAAACACTGTATACAATAGACTTCCTTTATCTTATGCGGAGTCTCTGTAACAGGATTATCTCCCATGCTAAGTAGCTGCAAATGTCTGGGACAATATTCTGCAGAGCATCAACCAACATACATGCAGTATAATAGTAGGATCATATTTTAACCATAATAATCATAAAACAGGGTAAAACAGTGATGGGTTCCGTTACACACCTCCCCCGTGACCATAAGCCGGCATACACGGTCTGATCCCAACGGATCGGCCTGGGGATGTCCGGACAAAAGTATTTGTTGGTCAATTCTCTAGTTTGACAACCCATCAGCATTACTGCAATTCACATTTACTCACATTTCCCATATCCCCAGATAGCTGGGATCTGAGCGCACAAGACTACCGAATAGCGCTCAGACCCTATTCACACAGTTCAATTGCCAAGTAGCTAAAGTCTTTCCCATAGTCTTTCATTATATGAATGGGCTCCATGGCATAGCTATCTGTGGTATCACCGCTCCCACAGGGCAAGTACAGAATGACCCCCCTGTATGTAAAGGGCCAGAATGAGTGACATACACTCTGGTATGGCCGAACACTGGTTCCAAAGGGCAATATGTACCAGGGCCATAGTCGCAGGGCAGGAGGCTGGCAAACAGTCCTCTCCAAGCCAAAGTGGCGAAGGGCACTTCGTCATACATCTCCCCTTTGGGGGGAAGTCTAACCAGGCACCTGATTATTTCGCTGTGGTGATGGGGCAACACGCTGAGGGGACTTGAGGGGCAGAGGCCAGCGGCACTCTGCCCTGATGCCAGCTCTTCTGCTGGTATATCCTGCAGGACATCCTGCTCTGTACAAGGGACAAAGGGAGGGCAGAGGCCGACTGCACTCTGCCCCACTGTCAGCTCTTCTGCTGGGGTACTTGGGACGTATTCCGGCTCAGTAGCCAGGGAAAGGTGGGGGTCAGTGGGGTTTAACATTTCCTCTGTTAACCCTGGAGCCACATTAGGAGTTAGCTGGGGAGGGGAATTTGTACTTACCCCCTCCTCCGGTTGTCCCAGTGAGAGTAGTTGGGGATCTGGACAGGCTGTCCAGCATCCCGGTAGGTCAGGCACAGAGACCCTGGTCCCATCTGCGCCGTCTGGGGGATTGGTGTCTCCCCTTGTTAGGGTAAGCTGTCGCTGGGGGGAGAGGGCGACATCTTCAGCTCCCTGGGGTTCACACTGCCGCTGGGTGGGAAGGACTACACCTTCTGCCCCCTGGGGTTCACCATGCCGCTGGGGGGGAAGGACGACACCTTCTGCCCCCTGGGGTTCACACTGCCACTGGGGAGGAAGGACGGCCACTTCTGCTCCCTGGGGTACACACTGCCGCTGGGGGGGAAGGACGACACCTTCGGCCCCCTGGGGTACACACTGCCACTGGGGAGGAAGGACGGCACCTTCTGCTCCCTGGGGTACACACTGTCGCTGGGGAGGAAGGACTACACCTTCAGCTCCCTGGGGTACACACTGCCGCTGGGGAGGAAGGACGACACCTTCAGCTCCCTGGGGTACACACTGCCGCTGGGGAGGAAGGACGACACCTTCAGCTCCCTGGGGTACACACTGCCGCTGGGGGGGAAGGACGACACCTTCGGCCCCCTGGGGTACACACTGCCGCTGGGGGGGACTGATGACACCTTCGGCCCCCTGGGGTACACACTGCCGCTGGGGAGGAAGGACGGCACCTTCTGCTCCCTGGTGTACACACTGCCACTGGGGAGGAAGGACGCCACCTTCAGCTCCCTGGGTAACACACTGCCGCTGGGGAGGAAGGACGACACCTTCAGCTCCCTGTGGTTCACACTGCTGCTGGCGGGGAAGGACGACACCTTCGGCCCCCTGGGGTACACACTGTCGCTGGGGAGGGGAATTAGTTGGAGTATTCCACGTGGAGCGGTTTCTGTTTCTGGGACAGTCTCTCTGCATGTGGCCCTGCTGGTTACACGTGTGGCACCTGATGTACCGTGGAAGGGTTTGGTAGTTCCCACCACCCGGACGCAGTGCTGGGGGGGGGGGTTAATGGTGGGAGGTGGGTTAGCAGCTCCCAAGATGGACCGCTCCCGTGCCCGCTGCCTTTCCATTATGAATTTGTGGACATCTGTCAATAACCATTCCAAGGTTTTTATGGGAAGCGTACCTGGGAAAAGGCCAGTCTGCTTTGGAGTTCTCTTTCAAACTCAGTCTGTGGGGTAATAAGAGGTACTTTAACCATGAGTTCCTTTCTGTCTGCATCCCTGTAGTCCGCGGCCGCCTCCTCCTCCTCATGATGGAACGCTGTCTGAAAACTAGCCGGTTCCATCCTGCTGTAGCCAGGGGCGCTGTACGGATACTAGCATTGCCCTCAATTTGTACTCCACGGAATGGTGTCTCCTGTAGCTGTCCTTCTGACCGTGGGAACAATTCCGCCAGTTGCCACCAAATGTAACGGAGCTGGAACACGCAGTCCAATATCTCCGCTGGTATACGGTAAAATACCCAAGAGGCACTACAGTCTCACCATCCCCGACCTCCCATATTGGACGACACACAATTTGGGAGTCAAATGAATACTGACTTTATTTTGTTATTGCAGAAATATTTATACCCATCTCTTCCCACAGGCAATACACATGCCCATATTTGGCCGCACAATACACATAAAGAGAACAATAGGTGGGTCACAACTCCCCGAGGCTCCCTGGCAACTTTGATACAATCAGACATTGTTTCAATTACACTTCTTTGTTCTTATCTGAGAATGAAAACACTGTATACAATAGACTTCCTTTATCTTATGCAGAGTCTCTGTAACAGGATTATCTCCCATGCTAAGTAGCTGCAAATGTCTGGGACAATATTCTGCAGAGCATCAACCAACATACATGCAGTATAATAGTAGGATCATATTTAAACCATAATAATCATAAAACAGGGTAAAACATTGATGGGTTCCGTTACAAATATATTTAAATATAAGACTACAGTTCTGTAATGAGCTAATGTGACATCATGTGGAAACACAACTTACATATAAACAGCACTTTACTAATGTCTCCATAAGTAAATTGTAAATCAGTGTTCATCTGATTTATTCATCACAGTACAATGAAACATAAAAAATAATTTAGTTTTAAAGCTGGCTTTTTAGAATATAAATATTATATAGTTTACAGCCATAATCTTTTTATTCCGTTGGATATTTGTTTAGGTGTCATGGCATAAACAATAATATTCCAATTCGTCTTAGATGTGTCCTTAGAAATGCTAATAGTAATACTTTGTGAAGTATAATTTTTATATATTTTATAAATATATTTATAGTATAAAGGTCATGGATATGTCTTTGATCTGGGAAATGATGCCCTACTTTCCTGTAGTTTCATAATATCCATGTTTTCATCTGTGTAGCTGAAGGAGTTCCAGGTACTTGCCATTTTAGTTACGTATAATTTCACCTATATAAGATAGGCCAGCAATTTGTTTTTTTTGCTATACATTACATTTCTTATCCACAAAGCTATTAGCAAGATAATAGAATCCAGCTAATAACACAGTTCTGTGAAACATTTACAGAGCTATTTTCTGACAAGCAGGTTGTTAGCCGTGGAGTAAAGCTACACTAATAATCAATATGAACCTTATAGTTCAGTCTGATTCTGTTCTGAACAATCTTGTTAGAGCAAAGTAACAAATTAATTTAAATGATGACTTGACATAATAGACTTAAATCATTACTTACTCTTGTGGGTGAAGCACAAGGTATTTTCAGTTGAAAGCAAATCACAGCCTCTGAGAGCAGCAGCCTACCTAATGTCATCTCCTCACCAAATAATAATATATTTTTGCTTGCATTCATTGCTTTTAATGTTTAGGTATATATTAAAGGGGATAAACAGCGTTAGTACATGGCACACACTGGTAAAGATTTACTTCAGTCTTTGTTTTTTAAGTGCGGTCCTACTTCCGCAGTGAATATAATTCTCATATTGATGGGATTTTTAAAAAAAATGTAAGAATCTTTAGAAAAAAAAAAACAACTATTAAATAAATAAAGCCTTTAATATTTAACCATTATATTCTATTTTCTTTCACTGTAGAATGACATTTGTTTGTTTGCTTTTTCTCCTAACCTCACCAAGGTAGCTCCTTGTATGCAGGTAGTATTTATATTCAGTTCTGTTGAAAGCATATTTGTATTTCTGATTACTGTTATAATGTGGCACCCACTTCCTCACATTTGACGTCATTAGGAATATGATAGCAACTTATCTACGTTATATATCTATACTAAGCATCAAATAAAACAAATTCATTCTCCTGTTTTTTTTGCGTTGTTTAGTTGTGTCCAACTCTCCATGACCTAATGGACCATAATACACCAGACACATCTTTATGTCCATAACTATGCTGATCCACTTCATGGCAGAGATGCTGGAAAGGGTTGCCAGGTCCTTCTACAGCGGGCCACGGCATATAGCTCATGGTATTCCTAGGTGGTCTCCCATCCAAGTACTCACCAGGTCCAACCCTGCTTGACTTAAGGGTGGTGTGACCTCTTGGTTCCCTGACTGAAATCACACCCAGGTCACAGCAGTGAAAGCACCGAACCCTAACCACTGGACCACCAGGCAACCCTTTCCCACAAATACTGGTAGGCAATAGGCAAAAAATGAACATCCAAAATAAAAACTTCAAACTTGTAATATATTCAATCCTAGAGGGGAAGATGCTAGCAGTAGAACTCAGGAGTTAAGATACAATATATTATCTATATAGATATCATTTTCCCATTTTACAAATTGCGTTGTATATTTCCCCACTTTTATTACATTTAAACAGTTTCCACACTCATTTCTGTCTATTTTCCACTTATGGCTTGTTTTATCACTATAATAAACTACACATTCCAACAAAGTACCATTAAACAGTAGGATAAACAAACGCATTTAAATTTCATAACTTCTGACATTTTTATTTAATAAAGATATATTATTATTTTAGTATTATGCTATAAAGGTCCACAAAGTTGTATCTTATATTTTTATGTTCTTAAATGCCATAAACATAATGAATAATGTGGGACAGGCCTACGTGAGCAAAACTGGATAATATGACCTTGTGATTCATAGTTGTATTTTCCCTGTCTTATTAGATTGATGTACTATTCCATAGCTGAGCTTATATAATGAACTATTCAATTTAATTACATAATTTGTTTTGCTCCTGTTTATCTGCACAGTAGATTGCTGTGCATTTTGGTCTTTTTCCACTAGCAATTTGTGCTCTTAGATTACCCACCATTAACCTTGCCTGGTGTTTTTTTCTTCAGCTATCATTGAAAATACAAACTAAGGCCTCCATGTAAACCAAATGTTCTAAGTTCTACACTGATGTAAATCTTTTGCTCCACTGGGTTAGGACACCCAGTGCACAGCCATAAATCCTGCCTTAGCCGCAACAGATCTCTGTGCAGGGAGTAGCCAAACCAAGCTTTACAGATTAGGAGTCAAAGGAAATGCAAATGTCATCACATATTATAATTGTCAAACTGCGATTTGTCATCACGATTGTGAGCCTCGCAAAGCGAGGCGAGTAGTTGAGGCATTGAAGCATTCTTAGCTCGCAGGAACACTTACACGAACAATGCCAGGCACGCGGGACTTAGAAAATACACAACAGCAAAGACACTAATACTTAAACCAACAAAATATGACCTCGGAAAAATTTAATGGCCGAACCATGGAAAACAAAAAGCATGAAAAACAAGAAAAAATATTTAAAAATAAATAAAAACACACTCACACACAGCACAGGGGGAGATGTGTTTAGTCACAGGCAAATCGGCTAAGCAAAAGAAAAAATGGCGGAGAAAAAACGTAAAAAAAATCTGAAACTGGATGAAAACGAGGCTGAGCAAAGCCAGGCACGCGAGACTTAGAAAAAACATGACGGCGAAGACAGTAACACTTACACCAACAACACTTACACCAACAACGCCAGGCACGCGAGACTTTGCAAATAAAAAAAAATGCCAGTCAGCGCGCGCAACACAAACATTCAGCAGACACACAGAAGAGAAACACACGGGGATGGGACAGGGGGCAGATGCTAGAAAGAGACACATGGCATTCCCAAGCACAAAACGTGCAGGTTAATGAACCCTGCAATGAGCGGCCCATACAGTAGGCAGGAGGAAAGGTTCGCAATGATCTCCGAAGGTGCTCAGAGAAGTAAAAGCCTGTGTGGCAAACAGCATTGCCTGGCTTACAATTTTATTGCCGTAATTTTTTGATGGACAATTCGCCCATCTGAATATTATAATGAGTGGGAAGTGCCATAACAAGTGTCAGAACTGCTGCAGCAAACAAAGATATAATACAAAGTACCGTATTGGTCCGAATATAAGCATCTTTTTTCCAATTTTTGAGTTTGCGAGTTACAGGTGCGGCTTATATTCGCGACCGTAAAAAAAATCACTTGGAGAGAGTCTTTTTCTCTCCAATTTTAAGGGTGCGGCTTATATTTGAGTACTATCTTTTTTCTTTTGTTTCCCCTTTAATTTTACGGGTGCAGCTTATATGCGGGTGCGGCTTATATTCGGACCAATACAGTAATTGTTTTTTTATTTATTAATATATTTTGATATAAAAATATGTGACAATTGTATTTATATCTTCAATAAATAAAGATGGGTTTCTGACATATTTCTAGACAATGCATTAGATCATTTGATCCTATGCAATGTGGTTTTGTGATGTATATTAACCCATTGAGTACTGGGTTGTGTGTTACATTGGAATTTGTATCATAAAAGGGGCTTAATACTAACATATTATTTTTTAATTACGCATATGTTGATATTGTATTGTTTAGTGTCAATTAATGTTGAAATTTCATTGTGTAGTGCTTTTTGTGCTATAGTTTCACTTTACATGCTTTGGGGGGTTCAGCAAGGGTTTGAAAACCACTTGCAATTGGTCTTTGGTACCTGTAAATCTTTCTTCTGCTTTTTGCAGATATGGCATTGCCCTGATTTGCAAGTGATCCGCAAAGTCTTATTAGCATAGGGTTTGGGTGTCAGAGTGTCAGGGAGTAACTCGTAATTTGTTATTAGTGCAAAAATCAGTTCTCTTGCAATGTTTTAGGGATAGGGATTAATATAGCTCCGATAGAATTTACTATGCTGCTACAGCACTCATAATTGCTTTTTCTGAGATTAACATAGGTCCCTAAGTCACTTATGATCAAAGACATTTTTCAAGTTATGTTTTTATTCCGGTAGTGAAAATATTACACTTTTAATTTTTAACTACAAAAGTATTATATTTGTCCACAAAGTAGGGATTGTGCACAGAGGCTGTTTACTCCAACAAGCTAACCATTAGCAGTGCACAGGCAATGTTCTTAATGTCCTTACCTCCCCACTCCTACTAGTACTCACCGCGTATTAACTGCACATAAGATTAAAGTGTTGTAGCAATTGCAAGATAGAACTATTCCCTATACCCCCTACCTCTATATTAAGCTGACAAGATTACATCAATTCATGTGAAATTTTCAGTGGTACATTTTTGGGTGCAAAACAGGTTTTATCTGCATATGTGCTCAGTTTAAAAATGTTATAGTATGCAGCATACACTTAAAACAAATTATCTAGCAGTGTTTTTCAACCAGATGTTGCAGGACTCTAGGGTTCCCAAAGCAACATTAAATCATTCTTTGCAATATTTAGGCTATGTAAATAATTTCAAGTTATAAACCATAAATGTTTTTGTTTTATATTATAACACTTTATATGGATAACTGAGAATGACTGGATGGTAATCCCATCCTACTCAGTTCGGTTAGCCATTAAAGGTATCATCTCAAATAAAATTGTTTTCTGTTGTTCTATATCTTACTTACTTTAACAGATTTACAACAAAAACATTGTGGTAAACTAATCCAGCACAAGGCATCTAATATCAGAAATGCCATTTTGTCATGTGACCCGTCCATTGCACGCAGGAGAAAAGTGCGGCGTCATAAACGCGTCGACAAATGTGCACCCGACATTTGCACGCCTGACAACTGCGTGCCGGACTCAGGTAAGGTGGGCTTTGAGGTGTTAGGGTTAGGCTTAGGGATTTTAGGGTTAGGCTTAGGGGTCTTAGGGTTAGGGTTTTAGGTTTAGGGTTAGTCTTAGGGGTCTTAGGGTTAGGATTAGACTTAGGGGTCTTAGGGTTAGGCTTAAGGGTCTTAGGGTTAGGCTTAGGGGTATTAGGGTAATGGTTAGGGGTTTTAGGGTTAGGGGTTTTAGGATTAGGCTTAGGGTTTTAGGTTTAGGGTCAAGCTTAGGGGTTTTAGGATTAGGCATAGGGGTCTTAGGGTTTTGGTGGTTCAGGGAGTTAGGGTACTCCCACATTGTAACCTTGCGTGCTTTTAACTGCACGCATTTGACGGACGCTTTTCAACAGCTCGCAATTGACGGTGGGCTGTTGTCAACGTGAAATTTTCCTGCACGCAAAAGAAGGGGTTCCATTTTGTCATACTTTACTGACCACTGCATTTGCAGGAAAGACATCTTCAGGTTGTCTCTTTTAGTGTTCCCCAGTCAAATACAGGATCCCCACTGATCTATATGGAATGGTGTGACCATGAAGTCTGCAGCACAATTCTTGTCAAGGCTCTAATTTCATCAGTGTTATAAAATCACAAACTTTAGGAGTGTATGTTGACTGTAGGAGTGTATGTTGACTGTAGGAGTGTATGTTGAGAATATACTATCTTAATCTGACATTTTTGGGCAAAGGAAAGCAGCACAGCATTTCTATAACCTTATTTATTATGAATTTGTTTAATGATTTAGATAGAACTATTAAAATGTATCAGCTGAAATGGAAACTTCACATAAACTTTAGGAAAGTCCCAATCTAATTAAACTCTTGGCTGCATAACCTAATATCCATGGACATTTGCAATAATTCATTTTACTAGGGGACAATGCTCTCAGTCAAGAGATTGTCCCTTGAAAACAGGGGTGTAGGAGCCAGAATAATTCTGGGGGAGGGGTGCAGCTCATTGCATACACAGGCCGTAAAATAGCTTATATATACATACATACAAACATGGAAAATGTTTTCCTCCCAGTTCCTACACCCAAGTTGAAAACAAGGGCCTCATTAAATTCCAAGCCCGTAATTACAATGCCTGAGGCTGTAAGTCTACGGGCCTGAAAATTGCAACAGTTACTGAGTGATTAAATTAACTCAAGCTCGCAAGTACATGGCAAAAAGCCCAAATCATAAATCATCCTTCCATATGTAGCATTTCAGGGCCTGATCATGATCAATTAAGCAAGACCCGTAACTTACTGCTTAGTCAGAGCCAATAGTAAATGAGACTGTCAGCATGACGTCAATAAAACATGCAGTTTAAACCACAAAACGTTAGTGTTTAGAAGTCTGATTTGTGATTGGACTCGCAATCCAGAAATGTTGCAAGATAAATCATCAATAAATCTACTATTCTAGTCCATGCGAGTTCAATGATATGTATCAACCCATTGATTGCTGGGATTGATATAACACGGAAATGACACATAAAAAAGTTTTTATTCCAGATTTGCGAGCTTGAGACTGTTGTGCAATGAATTCTAATGCCTTTCATTGCTTTCCCTGTATTTTAAAGTCCAGTATTGTGTTTTTATTGGCTTAAGAACAGGCGTATAACCCCCTTGCGAGTCCTCTCTAGTACTCATAGAATTTCTTGCTACATTTGCAATTTACAGATTTGAAGGCAATTGTGGGCTTGGGGAATTGTAGTAATTTAATAGCGATTTGCGATTTTAGCGATTGTAACATTTGCAGGCTTGAAAGATCAATGGCTTAGCTGGGTCGTAGTTATGATCTTGACAGCCTGTAGGGATTTTCAACCTGTGACTCACAAATAGATTGCAGGTAGCTAAAAGAGGCCAATTTAATATGCTAGACTTTTGCGGGCTACATTATGGGCTACAATAACTACAATTTGGACAATTTAAGCCGGTACTAAAAAATAGGGCAGTGTGAAGGTAATAAGCAGATGATGAATAACTCTACTCCACCCTGAAGCAATTTCTAAAATATCAGCATGTAGAACATAAATGTTAGAATCAAAGCAGGATTTTAAAGGACCACTGTGGTACTTCATGTTTTAGAAATAACCAAATCTGATATTACATTGTTTAGTGACTAATATTACCAGTAATTATGCATATGGCCATATGGCATGGCATTGTTACATTGTGATTATGTATTATTGTGTGTGGTTATATGTTGCCTGTACATTGTTATCATGTATACTAGTTATAATATGTTATAGAGGGAAAATGTATATAGAACAGGGGAATACACGAGGATTAGGTAAAAATGCTCTGCACATAAGCTTAACTGAAGAACATTGCATGCTCACACATACAGGCCTTGATAAACAACAGCCAAGACAGATGCATGCACTTCAGTAGGCCTGAGCAATCACTTGCAATTAACATCACGGTTTTCTGCCCTAGCTAGCTATAGACACTTGTCATATTGTTTAGATATCTGATGAGTTTTATCTCAAGTGCTCTATAGCAACCAAGGCTGCAAGGCAGATGTGTTTCATCACACACATACACAAAGGTACACAAGGGTGTGGTATGGGAGATGTTAAATATGTTGTTTCTATGATTCAATAAAGGTTCAGTTATAGTTTCACATATCCATGGTGTGAGGCTGTTTTTTGTGTTTGTGCCCTGAATTGAGGAGTGGTCTTGCAGGAGGCCACTAATAACCTGTATCCAGTATTCTGTGCCTGTACCTTTGGGCGTTGTCCTCTTCAGAAGCCATCTATTGTGCCACAGAGAACAAGAACGACATGATTCTGCTGAGGTAGGTGTGAACTAGGTTCATATCAAGCCCCCTTGAAGAAGCAGATTGTGACACATAATAAACAAACTGTTCTTAGAAAGTAAAAAGAAATGAACACAGGCACATTTTTATATGTTATATCAATATGTTCATTACTATAGGCATCCATTTTCTTCTGACAAATTATTCTGATTATTTATTTCTCAGTAGGATGTGTACTTGTAATCTAATGATCTATCAATTATTGGTTTTGAAAGCTCTGCCACTTGTATATGCCACATTCATATTCTGTCGATAATAATTTTCTGTGCAAAGTATCCTCTCACCATGGGATGTTGATTGGAAAAAAACAAAGCACAACAGCATAATTCAGTAAAAAAATATATATATTACAGGCTATATTATTTTTTTCACCATTCTAAAAGCATTTTGCCATATTTTCAAGCACAGTCCTTCAACATAGTATGTTCTAAATATATGACTGTAATGATTTTTTTAAAGCAACCTCATCACCTCAAAAATATGCTTGATTCTTTAAGAAGCATTGTACTAGCTATACTTGCAAAAATATTTCTTGAACTACGGTAAATGTACTGTGTTCTATATATAGCTCTATATGCTGATCTGTGGGTATTTATGTGGTGGCAAATTATTTTTTATCATATAATATCATATTTTCCTCTAAATAAATAGAGCATGCAATATTGCACATACGAAAACATCAGTATTAGCTTCCACACAGAAAAATATGGCGTTTAACTCAAGAATTATCTAGTTTAAAAAAATGCTACTGCAATTTATAGCTGTTTTTACTACTCATCATTTTTGGTGGGATGGTATAATTTTATCAATACATATTTATAAGACATTATTAAAAAGGCAAAAGCATATTTGTTTTTTTCCAAACGCTTGAGCTTATGTATCATTCAATAGATATTTAGGGCCTCATTCAATTGCGATTTGGCCAATTGAATAGGGCTCTATATATGCACAGAACATTTTTATTTTACAGAAGTTTTTAGTTAGTGAACTTCTATCCAAAAGCAAGGTCTACACTAACTAAAAACCTCTGTAAAAAAAATATGCTCTTTGCTTATATAGAGCCCTATTCAACTGGCCAAATCGCAATAGAATGAGGCCCTTAGTATGACTTGAAGAATGCTGATTACTGTTAATTAATTATGTTTGATTTAGAGACTCAATAATAGAAGTATCATTCATACAGTAATGCTACAAAATGTGTACAGTTTGTCAGTATTATATTTTTGTCTGTTCATGATGAAATAATACAGTGCTTCAATAAGATGTTTACCTCCAAGCCCAAATTAAGCCCATTAATAAACTGTACTCAGTTGTGCTGCATCAGTCTATCTGCTTCACTGTCATATTTATTGAGATTTACTAAATTGTGCAAACTGTCATATTCTATCTGATGCATGCATCCTGGAGAGCTGGTTAATTAGATATGCTTGATTTATTTCTTTAATTACTTTGTATATTTTGAAGTTCTAGTCATTGTAATATTAATTTTACTAATGATTCAAATATACGCTGCTTTTAGGATGTGAATAGTATCATGGATTCAAGTGAAACCTACATGCACTCTCAATTTAACTGTAACAAACATAGTGCAACAGGACAATAGTTTTCATCAAGGCAAAATACTGTTTTGATATCAACATCTTGGAAGTTAACATTAGGCCTTTGACTATTTTGGGCTCAGATAATTTTAGTATTATTTTGTACTATGTGATTAGGCATGAGCAGATTTTTAAGTATGGACACTATTTATTACTAGAGAATTGCCCGTCAAAAAATGACGGCAATGAAATTGTAAGTTAGCTAATGCTGTTTGGTGTGTACTACTGAAATATACAATACATTAATAAATGAATATACTTTACCTATTTTGATGCATTGTGTTGAAGAGCTGCAAATCTGTTTTGATGTTGCTGCAGCATTAGTGGTGTGGAGCTGCTGTGTAAGCGTGATGAATGTGTGTAGTGTAATAGTGTGCGTGCGCGAGACCAAACCATTAGCGTAGTTGTGTACTTCCGCATTGGCGTAAAATGGCGGGCAATGTGTGGTATGCGTCTTAACGGAATATCCGTAGGTCGTTTGTGGTGTTTGGCGAGTTTCTTGTGGTGTTTTGTGTGTTTGGAGTGCTGTAGCCTCGTTTTCGTTTTGTTCGGTGGCCATTTTTTCTGTCGCTTAGAGAATTTTCGAGTGTCTAAACTCTTTTATTTTGAGTGAAATGAAGGTGTAAGTTGTTTTTTTGAGGTCCTGGATGCTTCCTATTGCTGAAGGTAAGCTTTTTATGTATGTGCATTTATTATGTTTTGAATTTGTTCATGTTCGCGGGTTGCGGCCGACTTGTGCGAGGTCGTAATGAGTGGTAACGTGTCTCGTATGTGTGTTGTGGTGTTTTGCGAGTTTCTTGTGGTGTTTTGCGTGTTTATAGTGCTGTAGCCTCGTTTTAATTTTTTGCGGAGGCCATTTTTTCTCTAGTTTAGCGAATTTTGTAGTGTTGAAACTCGCATTTTTAGTTAAATGAAGGTGTAAGGGGATGCGTCCTCTTGCTGTAGGTAAGCTTTGTATGTATGTGCTGTGTGTATTTATTGTGTTTTGATGTAATGTAATGTTCGCGAGTTGTGTCCGATTGTTGCGAGGTCGTAATGTGTGGTAACGTGTCTATTATGTTGTTTGCGTTGCGACGTAAAGTTTGCGAGGGTCGCAGTTGCTGGCAAGGAGCGCCTTTGGCGCTCCATGCCAGCAACTGAGGCCCTCGCCCGCAGCCCTCGCAATGCGAGTGTGACGGGCTGGCTATGCGAGCCCGCAAGCGTTAGCAACAACTCGTACGCTCACAACTATATATGTGATTTAATCAGGACTTCTGTTAGGATATGGAAACTATATATTACTAGGAAATTGCCTGGGAGTAAAATTGTAAGCCTGGCAATGCTGTTTGCCACACAGTGAAAGGCTATGGGCCCTCTGAGCACCTTTGGCGCTCTTCACGAGCCCCGCACTGAGCGCCGAAGGCGATTATTGCAAGCCGCAACTTTCCTGCTTTGCGAAGATCACCTTCGGTGCTCATTGCGAGCCCCCCAATGAGTGCCTTTGGCACTCATTGCAAGCCTCTCACCATGTGTACTTTATAGGCATTGTGCTTGAGTGTTACTGTGTTGTGTTGTGTTACTGCCTTGGGTTAAGTGTTACTGCTTTGTGGTAACTGTTAGTGGCTTGGATTAAGGGTTACTGCTTAGCACTCGTTTTTACATTCTACGAGCTAGTTTAACAGCCTTCGGGCTTCGCGAGGCTTGCAAAGTGTGACCAACATCGTAAGTGTCCCCAATACTGACAACTACATATGTGATTAAATCAGGACTACTGTTAGGATATGGATACTATATATTATTTTATCAGGACTCCTGTTAGGATATTTGTCATTGAATTAAATGTCAGGGGATTTTTATTAAAGCCTGTAAAAATGTTATTCAACATTAGCCTTATGAAATATGTTCTTGAATTTCTGAGTATGCTGACACAAAATATACATGGCTTAACATTTACACATGACTTTCAGCAACCTGAAAATGCCAAGAGTGCCAAACTATTTTCTCAATCTGCTGGACCTATAATACACACCCAATGTTGTAACAGATTAAACTAGCATATAACATAAAAAAAAACATTAAATATTTTTTTTCCCTGAAATAACACTCCTAGAAGTTTCAAAAAAGGGTTTTTATTCCACCAAACTATATATTCACACGTTTGCACAAAAAAAAAATAAGAGAAGATGAAATGATTTTTACACTCTTTCTCGCTCTCTCTTTTTTTCTCTTCCCCTCTGTTTCATGTATATATCTATATATATATATATATATATATATATATATATATATATATATATATACATATATATATATTAGGAAATTGCTTGTCAAAAATGACGGGAATGAAATTGTGAGGCTGGCAATGCTGATTGGCATACAATGTGAGGCTTTTGGTCCTCGGTTTTATTTTCAAAGTCCCACGTGCCTGGCATTGTTAGTGTACGTGTTACTGTTTGCGCCATTGTGAATTTTCTAAGCTTTGCGTGCCTGGCGTTGGTGAGCCTCGTTTTCATCCTGTTTCAAAATTTTTACGTCTGCCATTTTTTTCTCTCGCTTAGCCAATTTTCGAGCAGCGGAATTTTTTTTGCAACTTCACTCCTAGGTTTCCTGGCTCTCCCCCTGTGCTGTGTGTGCTATTATTTTTATATAATTATTTTGGTGGCTTTTAAGTGTTTTCTAGTTACGAGTTTGAACGGACCACGTGCCTCAACTGCTTACCTTGCTTCGCAAGGCTCGCAGTGCAATGAGCGCCTTTGGCGCTTATTGCTGTCTAAGTTCCATGTGCCTCAACTACTCGCCTCGCTTCGCGAGGCTCGCAGTGCAATGAGTGCCTTCGGTGCTTATTGCAGCCTCAGTCGTGCATGTATATATGGCTCGCCTCGCTTTATGAGGCTCGCAGTCGACTGCTCGCCTATCCAAAAGCGTGACCAACAATGTAAGCGTTCCGGACATTGACAGCTATATATGTGATATATATATATATACTACTGTATGGTGAAGGGCTTCTATCGCTCTTTTGCCCACCATATTATAAATGATTGTTGTGGTGAACTACCTACTCATAATTTCTACAACACAGGCTGAGATCCCGCTCCATGCTGATGATAGCCAGTAAGCTTGAAACAGCTGTACATGGATTGGATACTCAGCCTGTGTTTATTCCAACCTTGGCTTTGCATTAAAGCTGTGCAATACAGCATGCATAAGCTTAAAGAAAGACATGTTTGATAATGGCTACAGAATGAAGAGCGAGTCATTTGTGGGCACATTTGCATGTCCCAGCTCAACTTCCCAGAATGTAGTGTAATAACTGCTTTTCTCGGAACTCTGAGCTGGAAGCAGGTTTTTTAACTTGCTTTAGACATTCAAATGTGAACACAGATGTGCTTTTTATTTACTATATATATATATATATTTTCCAGCACTGCCTTAACCCTCATTGGTTCATCAGAGCTTTACAGGTTGCCGCTGGATGTTTGAGACCTTGCACTTCCCCACCTTCTGTTTGCGGATGCCCCACAGAAGCTCAATAGTTTTTTATGTCTGGAGACATGCTTGGCCAGTCCATCACCTTTCCCTTTAGCTTCTTTAGCAAGGCAGCGGTCGTCTTGGAGGTGTTTTTGGGGTCATTATCATGTTGGAATACTGCCCTGCGACCCAGTCTCTGAAGGAAGGGGATCATGCTCTGCTTCAGTATGTCACAGTACATGTTGGCATTCATGGTTCCCTCAATGAATTGTCGATCCACAGTACCGGCAGCACTCATGCAGGCCCAGACCATGAAACTCTCACCACCATGCTTGACTGTAGGCAAGACACACTTGTCTTTGTACTCCTCACTTGGTTGCCATCACACACGCTTGACTTAATCTGCTTGTCTTCCGCAAACAGTTTGCAGACTTTATTGTGCGTCATCTTTAGAGGCTTCCTTCTGCAATTTGATGCAGTGTGCGGCGTATGGTCTGAGCACTGACAGGCTGACCCCCCACCCCTTCAACCTCTTCAGCAATGCTGGCAGCACTCATACGTCTATTTCCCAAAGAAACCTCTGGATATGACGCTGAGCACGTGCACTCAACTTCTTTGATCGGCCATGGCGAAGCCTGTTCTGAGTGGAACCTGTCCTGTGAAACTGCTGTATGGTCTTGCCCACCGTGCTGCAGCTCAGTTTCAGGGTCTTGGCAATCTTCTTATAGCCTAGGCCATCTTTATCTAGAACAACAATTCTTTTTTTCATATCCTTTAGAGAGTTCTTTGCCATAAGGTGCCATGTTGAACTTCCAGTGACCAGTATGAGAGAGTGTGAGAGCAATAATACCAAATTTATCAAACCTGCTCCCCATTCACACCTGAGGCATTGTAACACTAATGAGTCACATGACACCGGGGAAGGAAAACAGGTAATTGGGCCCAATTTGGACATTTCCCCTTAGGGGTGACCTCAATTTTGTTGCCAACGGTTTAGACATTAATGGCTGTGTGTTGAGTTATTTTGAGGGGACAGCAAATGTACACTGTTATACAGGCTGTACACTTACTGCTTTACATTGTAGCAGAGTGTCATTTCTTCAGTGTTGTCACATGAAATGATATAATAAAATATTTACAAAAATGTGAGGGGTGTACTCACTTTTGTGAGATACTGTATGTACAGACTAACACTAACATCCCAAATGTATAATACCAGAATAGAACCTTTCATGTTAGCTGACCTGCAGGAGTGGCGGGCGGCCATTAGCCACTAGGTTGTGCAGCTGCAATTTTAGTCAATTTCCTAGCTTTGGTTAGAGTTAAGGGTTAGGGGTAAGGGTTTAGGATTAGGTGATAGGGTTCAGGTTAGGTGTTAGGGGTTATGGTTAAGGTTTAGAGATAGGGTTTAGAGTTAGGTTGTAGGGTTAGGGTAGTGGCAGATGATAAGCTTTACACTACCAAGAAATTCACTAAAATCGCAGCTGCGCCACCTAGTGGCCGACGTCTGCCATTGCTGGAGGTCAGCTAAAATGAAAGATCCCCAGAGTATTTAAGCATGTGGGTGTGCTCCCCTTGCAAAGAATGATGTAAAAACATTCACGATAACACATCCTTAGCAACCATAATTTGTCTAGTCAGAAGAATTAGCCGTATTGCCACAATATCATCTCTAGTATGCTGGGGTAGATCTGTGGCTACATGTTTCTCTATTAAGAGATTCAATCTCTAACCAAGCAATGAGGATATGTATGGCTCTCTCTTGTGATAGTTATTCTGATTCCTAGTAGCATCATCTACATCTCTCCTCTTGCCAAAGCCCTGAAATTATCTGACCTCAGCAAGTATAAGAGAATTCCCACCTAATTAAACATCGTAGAACATAAAATAGTAGAACATAAAATACCAGAACAATATTACTAACAGAATTAACTTTTTCATAATGTTACAGTCTGTTTGTTTTCTAGTTTGTATTAACAGCTGCTTTATGTTTGCCAAACTGTCACAAAGCTTACAACTTATTTATACTGTATTAAAGTAGCAGTTTTTCAACTCTAAATAGATTAACCAGAAAAGTGAATTGTCTCAGTATTATATGAAAATTCTGCAATGATGCATGGTGACATCTAACTACAGCTTGCAGCCTTATTAAATTGCGATTTGGCAAATGGAAAAGGGCTCTATTTAAGCACATAGTGAACTTCTATCGAAAATCAAGGTTTTCACTAACTAAAAACTCCTGTAAAAAAAATATGCTATGTGCTTAAATAGAGCCCTTTTAAATTTGCCGAATCGCCATTTTATAAGGCTGTTAAACTTCTACTCACTTAAATGCAACCTGTCTCTGGTATATGGCGTTCCAAGAAATGAGTATTTCTGTAGCAATTTTACAGACAGTACTATAGCATATTGTACTAGGCTCCCGCTGAAAATAGCACAAAACTAGATGCCGGATATCTATTACAATTATAAAATTAACGTACATTCTTTAATCTAAAACTGTGTTATACCATATTTAAGTATAAAAAAAGATGTGTTAAAAATATCCAGAGCTCTAATGCTAAAAATAACCTGCTGGAGCAACTAACGTTTCAACACTTTTCATCATCCTTGGTGATATTACAAGCCCAACATTGTAGAACAAATTGAGCAGTACTTTAATGATAAGCTGAGTGAAATGCAAATACAGAACAAGAACTAATTGCCTGCTCATGCTATATATTGTGTTTACACATGATGAGGTTAGATAAAGGCTGAAATGTCAGATTGGATTTAGATTGTCCTGCACACTAGGAAACACAAAGATCTTGCTACTTCATTCCTATTTGTCATCATCAGAAATGTATTCTGCTGAAATATCTACAAAGCTAAAGTATATAAACACAATCAAATTTATGAACACATTTTTCCTAAAAAATGTATATTTAAAAATTAGAATCTTTGATTTTCCAACAAACCCATGTATGAAAACAAATTTCTATTTAAGTTTGACGTATCTTAATATATATTAGTTATTCGGGCTTGCCATGGGGTGTTTTCTTCGTTCCTAAACAATTTTTACTGAACCTATATGCACACATTAATACTGTTATTCCCTGTCATTTTATTTGTTTTTATTAAATGTTTTCTATCAAGTTTCTAAAAAGTTATGCCATTATATTTAAAAATCCTCTTATGTATAGGTTTTCTATTGGTCAATGCATTTATTCATTTATAATTAATATATAAAATCAGCATATTAGAGATTACTTTATATTTTCTACAATATATCTAATAATAATAATAATAATCTATATCTAAGATTTCATTTTTTGTAAAGATGTATTACTGTTGATGGATAGATGCAATAGAAATACATTACTAAAATCAATGGGAGAAAAAACTGCTGCTCAATACAAGTGTAAACTTTTAGGAACGTTTTCTCACTTAATTTGCCTAATCTTTAACGTTTTTCTCTATTTTAATAGGAACCTTTTAAAGTAAAAAACACTGATCTGGATACTTTAGCTTGTAAGTCTGCAAGTTTTCAATCTTACATGGTGCTTTGGGGGAAGGACTATGGACACCGGATTAGCTCAAAGACAGAGCCCTCCATCCTCTGCAATGTGTTAATACTGCTTTTGTCTTTGCCTTGATTGTAACCCATTTTTAGCGCGACGGAATTTGTTGGCGTGTTACTAATAAATGATAATCACATATATAGTTGTGGACCAAGGACGCTGTCCGTAACGTTTGTGATGTTGGTCATGCAGTTGCGACTTCACAAAGCAAGGTCACAACCGCGAGCTGTGCAAAGCGCGGTGAGCCATGTATGGCGCACGACTTAGGCGCTCATCTTCAAAGCCTCGCAAAGCCCTAAAAACAATCCTAAACCCTAACAAACAAAAAAAACATTTAACAAATATAATAGCACACGCACAGACCAGGAAGCCTCGGAGTATGTTACAAGCAATTTTGAGCAATATTTGGGCGTTTTCGTCAATCCAAAATCGGCTAAGCAAGGAAAAAAGTGGTGGACAAAAAACGTAAGAATTCTGAAACTGCATGAAAACAAATAAAGATTAATAATAATAATAAAAGGCTGAGCAAAGCCAGGCACTTGGGACTTAGAAAATACGCAATGGCAAAGATAGCAACACTTACACCAACAACTCCAGGCATGCGTGACTTTGAAAAAAAAAAAAACGGCCTTCAGCATTTAACACGCAAACATTCAGCAGACACATGGTGGAAAGAAACACATGCCATTCCCAAGCACAAAACTTGCAGGTTAACGAAACCTGCAACGAGAGGACCGTACAGTAGGCGGGGGGAATAGGCTCCAATGAGCCCCTAAGGTGCTCATTGTGTGCCACGAGATGAGCGCTAAAGGTGCTCATCGCGGGACTCACGATGAGCACTGCAAGTGGGAGAAGCTTGCAATGAGGGCCAAAGGCGCTCATTGCGAGCCCTACGATGCGCGCTGAAGGCTCTCAGCGTGGGGCTCGCAATCAGTGCCGAAGGTAATCCCTGCAAAGCAGGAAAGTTGAAGTACAGCAATGAGTGCCGAAGACGCTCATTGAGAGCCACGTGATGAGCGCCAAAGGCGCTCAGGGTGGGGTTTGCAATGAGCGCCAAAGGTGCTCAGAGGAGCAAAAGCCTCACATTGCGTGGCAAACAGCATTGCCAGCCTTACAATTTTAATCCCGTTATTTTTGACGGGCAACTTCCTAAAAATAGTAATAAAAATAAAGATATATGTGGTAGTATTGTCATGCACTAATAAAACATTTTTTACAAAGCTGGATTCAGTTTTTTATTCCCATGTCTATATGTCCATGTTGTAATTAGATTGAGTACATATTACCACTTGAGGAAATAGTGCATGCTATAAGGATATAGCATATTCGTCAAATTACTGTTCTTCACAAGACCTGAACATTTTTAGACATTTTGGTCACTGAATCTATTTTATATACTTTATAAAATTTGATTTGATTTTCCAGTCATACATATATATTTTGGGTGAACACAAGGAGATGTTAATACTAAATAGATTATCCACTGTCAAGAGGTCACCCCTTGATGTTAAATGGAAAGGAGTTTCACTTTAAGAAAAAAGTTTAATGTAATAAGAATTAGTATAGAACACATCGTATCCAATTTTCAGTTTATGTTGTCAAAGGGGAACTTATGTATATCCTTATGTGATGCAACTGGCCAACTTTTCAATAATTATGTTTTGCCTTCCTCTGGAATGGTAGTCCCCAAACATAAAAAAATACTGAGGTTCCTGGTGGACTACTTTATTATAGCCATGGGTATTTGTGGCCTACATAAAGATTTCCATGTCTGAATGCTATCAATCTCCATGTACTATTCTATGTTGAAGTATTGAAAGTGAGTATTGGGTATTTAGGCACTACTACATGTTAGCCTTCCTAGACAGATGTCCTCTTTTAACCTCAACTACTTTATAATTCTGTAACTATTTCCTGAAATAATTCTCCCCATTACTTTAACTCCAGCACATTTGTCTTTCCTATTCACTGCAGGGTGTGCTGGCAGACACACTTACTTATCACTTTCTGAATACTTTCATTGCCACTATTATTATCTTTCACATATTATATATCACACAAATCTGCCTTTTCTTCAACTTCCTTTGCCACAGTCTTTCTCTTCCCGTTCTCCATTTCACCCCCTTTTCTACATGTTTCCCCCTTTATTTTCTTCAACACTCAGCATACACAGTATCTCACAAAAGTGAGTACTCCCCTCACATTTTTGTAAATCTTTTATTATATATTTTCATGTGACAACACTGAAGAAATGGCACTCTGCTGCAATGTATAGTAGTAAGTGTACAGCCTGTATAACAGTGTAAATTTGCTGTCCCCTCAAAATAACTCAACACGCAGCCATTAATGTCTAAAACGTTGGCAACGAAAGTGAGTACAACCCTAAGTGGAAATGTCTAAAATGGGCCCAAAGTGTCAATATTTTGTGTAGCCACCATTATTTTTCAGCACTGCCTTAACACTCATGGGCTTGGAGTTCACCAGAGCTTCACAGGTTGCCACTGGAGTCCTCTTCCACTCCTCCATGAAGACATCACAGAGCTGGTGGATGTGAAACCTCTGACATTACGTTTTGCTTCATTTTCCTGCTGTTTCATAGAGAGACATTCTTAATTTACAAACTGTTTGTGTGCATGGGTCTAGGAACTGGGTAGCAGGGGGGACAAATCCCCCCCCCCCCCAGATTATATGGCTTAATGTAAATGTATGTATTTCTCTCTTTCACTTCCTGTTGCTTTAACTGCCCTGATCGGCAGTTCTCACGAGATCACGCAACATAATCTTCAGTGATCTTGTGAGCTCCAACTATCACAAATTTACTAACAACCAGGAGACAGGAGGTGAGTTTGAGGAAGAGATTGCAGCATGCTACTGCACATTGTGATATCTGTCCTCCTGCTGCTACATCAGGTATAAGGTACCTATTTCCTCTCCAATATAGGGGAGGTAGGTACTGTTTTATATATCTGTAAAAAATAGGGATGTATAATATATATATATATATATATATATATATATATATATGTATTTATATATATATATACCTGTATATATATGTACACATACACAATATGGGAAAAGCGGGATTGGAAAAAGTAGCCGCAAAGGCATTTTTATGTCTTTGCAGGTGCTCTATAGGCAAATTCAGTACTATTGTGAGTAATAAGTAATATTGAGTACTTTGGAATTTAATAGCTTTTTTGAGCAAAAGCAATTCATATTTGATGTGGGAAAATCAATGGGGAAGCAAGGTGAAACATTGCAAGTGGTGCATTTGTAATCCTGTTGAGTGGGGTGAACAGAATAGCTTTGGAAAGTTGCATACCACTTTTTGCTTGAGTAACTTAAAAAAAGGGGAATTGAATGAGGCTCATTGTTTCCCAGAATGTAAAAATCCTTTTCACATACATGATCCACTAGTGTATCAAAGTTCTGCAGATGCATCTTTTTTGCTAATTCAAAACTAGTTGTATGGCTTTTTCATGATTAATTATGCTCTTAGTTAGACATAAAGTCTTCAAATATATATATATATTTTTCTTTGTGTGGTGATCCTTTAAAATAATGCAGGTCTATTACATTGTATGTGAAAAGACTATGGGCCACATTATAATGATGGCAGCAAAATGGCCGCAACGCTGCGATTCCTTGCGTGGGTTCTGCGGCCACTCGTAGCCCTATAGCTATTTGATATTCAAGGCAATTAGGCCGCAGCACACCCCTTCCTATGGCCGGTTGCAAGACAGGCAATCGTCAGTTAGCTTTGGCAGGCTTGTACCTGATTGCGGGCTTTAACCCCCCGGATCAGAGTGCAAGCCCGCCAAACTAAGAACTCAAAACTAAATTCAAGGAAGCACTGTACAGCACTATAAATGATGGGGGACACATTGGGGGACATGAGGATTACATGTACTTAATTGGCTAGCTGGCACATCGGCGCTACACAATACTGTCATTTGTGGCCACAGTCCGCTGGGCTTGAAGATCGTGTTTCTGCCTGGAGGTCATCCAAACTCGGAACTCTGGGTTTGAATGACCCCCAAGACAGTAACCCGTTCGGCGGACTTGTAGCCACAAATGACAGTATTGGCTAGCGGAGATGTGCCAGCTAGCCAATGTACTACATGTCATCCTCATGTCCACCCTAACATTCCCATCAATTACAGCGCTGTGCAATGCTGCATTTAATATATTTTTACCCCTAATGATATCCAAGCCTGTACAAATATGGGCTTGGATTAAAATCTCCCGTCGCGGGGGTACTGTAGGGGTCCCCACATTAACCCTTGCAGTGGGGGTCCCCATCAGACCTATTTAACCCTAACTGGCCCTATTTAACCTTAAGTGGGCCTATCTAAACCTAACTGGGGCTATTCAACCCCTTCTAGACCTATTTAATCCCATCTAAGCCTATTTAACCCCATCTGGCATATCTAATCCCTTTTAGTCCTATTTAACCCAATCTAAGCCTATTTAACCCTATTGCTTATGGGGGTCTATACAGACCCCCATAAGCCTCCATCTCACTCCATCTCTTATGGGGGTCTATATAGACCCCATAAGCCTCCATCTAACCCCATCTCCCTGTAAGCCTCTATTTAACCCAATCAGTCCCATAAGGGTCTTCAAAGGACAATGTGAACCCTATTATTAACCCCATAAGTACCATGAGGGTCCTCCAGGACCCTAATGACACTAAGTACAAACACTACACTGCAGAAAATAAAAAAAGCTAAGTTACTGAAAATATTAAAGAACATTACAGAAAATAATAAAAGACCATTACAACCCCCCCACTACAGAAAATAAAAAACAGAATTTGCACCCGAAAGAAAAAACATGCACAATAGTGATGTCGCGAACCTAAAATTTTCGGTTCGCGAACCGCGAACGCGAACCTCCGCAAATGTTCGCAAACCGGCGAACATCGGCGAACCGCCATAGACTTCAATGGGCAGGTGAATTTTAAAACCCACAGGGACTCTTTCTGGCCACAATAGTGATGGGAAAGTTGTTTCAAGGGGTCTAACAACTGGACTGTGGCATGCCGGAGGGGGATCCATGGCAAAATTCCCACGGAAAATTACATAGTTAATACAGAGTCTGGTTTTAAGCCATAAAGGGCATAAATTACCTAACATTCCTAAATTGTTTGGAATAACGTGCTTTAAAACATCAGGTATGATGTTGTATCGATCAGGTAGTGTAAGGGTTACACCTTACATGACTGGGGGTCTATAGGTGACATTAGTACTAACCTTTATCTGACTGGGTGTCTATAGAGTGACATTAGTACTGACCTTTATATGACTGGGGGTCTATAGGTGACATTAGTACTGACCTTTATCTGACTGGGTGTCTATAGAGGGACATTAGTAATGACCTTTATATGACTGGGGGTCTATAGAGGGACATTAGTACTGACCTTTATCTGACTGGGTGTCTATAGAGGGACATTAGTAATGACCTTTATCTGACTGGGGGTCTATAGGTGACATTAGTACTGACCTTTATCTGACTGGGTGTCTATAGAGGGACATTAGTACTGACCTTTAGCTGACTGGGTGTCTATAGAGGGACATTAGTAATGACCTTTATCTGACTGGGGGTCTATAGAGTGACATTAGTACTGACCTTAAGCTGACTGGGTGTCTATAGAGGGACATTAGTAATGACCTTTATCTGACTGGGTGTCTATAGAGAGACATTAGTACTGACCTTTAGCTGACTGGGTGTCTATAGAGGGACATTAGTACTGACCTTTATCTGACTGGGTGTCTATAGAGGGACATTAGTAATGACCTTTATCTGACTGGGGGTCTATAGGTGACATTAGTACTGACCTTTATCTGACTGGGTGTCTATAGAGGGACATTAGTACTGACCTTTAGCTGACTGGGTGTCTATAGAGGGACATTAGTAATGACCTTTATCTGACTGGGGGTCTATAGAGTGACATTAGTACTGACCTTTAGCTGACTGGGTGTCTATAGAGGGACATTAGTAATGACCTTTATCTGACTGGGTGTCTATAGAGGGACATTAGTACTGACCTTTAGCTGACTGGGTGTCTATAGAGGGACATTAGTAATGACCTTTATCTGACTGGGGGTCTATAGAGGGACATTAGTACTGACCTTTATCTGACTGGGTGTCTATAGAGGGACATTAGTAATGACCTTTATCTGACTGGGTGTCTATAGAGAGACATTAGTACTGACCTTTATCTGACTGGGTGTCTATAGAGTGACATTAGTAATGACCTTTATCTGACTGGGTGTCTATAGAGGATATTAGTACTGACCTTTATCTGACTGGGTGTCTATAGAGGGACATTAGTACTGACCTTTAGCTGACTGGGTGTCTATAGAGGGACATTAGTACTGACCTTTATATGACTGGGGGTCTATAGGTGACATTAGTACTGACCTTTATATGACTGGGGGTCTATAGGTGACATTAGTACCTACCTTTATCTGACTGGGGGTCTATAGAGGGACATTAGTACTGACCTTTATCTGTCTGGGGGTCTATAGGTGACATTAGTCCTGACCTCCTGCTGCAGTATTATTACTCCCAGTACTCCCAGGCTTGATACTATTAGATATAATAACCTCAGTTTCGTTTCCTTATCTGTTGGTAACATCAAAATATGATTATTAAATTTTTCATATTTGTTTGTTTTTTTCTCCCAAAGTGAACCCCTTTGTGTGTGTCCCACAGATGTGGCTTTTCCGCTCTGCGTATGTTGGATTGGCACCGCTAAAAAAGTATGAAAAGAGATCCCCCCCCTTGAAGCCCATTAATGACATCATCAGTAAATTGTATGTAACAGATTCCAGTGTTTAGGGTTTATGACCCAATACTGCGATCATATCACTTATGACAAAAATCTGTATTTGTCGTATTATTCAGACGCGCGTGCATCTTTGTGTTACATTTCCTGATACTTTTATTATCTTGATCTTTATATATTTACTAGCGACTTGCCCATCAAAAAATGGCGGCAATAAGATTGTAAAGCAGGTAATGGTTTGGACGAGACATTCATTTTGTTGGCGGTCGGAGATCCTTCGGCGCTCATTGCGAGGCTGTTGGTTGTATTTTTTTTCTCATAGGCGCTTTTGCTGTTATTCTTTGGTCGGCGGTGATGTGTTTTTTGCACTTATTGCAAGGCTTTGTATGCTATGAGCAGCGTTGGCGCTCGTTGTGAGGCGCGCAGTGAATGGCTTTTATGTTTAATGTGATAATGTTTTTTTTGTGTATATGTATTTTTGTATGCTAATGAAATAATTACTAAATGAATATACTTTACCTATTTGTAAGTAATATATGCAGGAAGCATTGTGCTGAAGAGCTGACAATCTGTTTTCATGCTCCTGCAGCATACAATGTAGGTTTTCAGTGCTGTGGAGCTGCTGTGTAAGTGTCAGCAATGTGTGCAGTGTGTAGTGTAAATAGGCTGCGTGCGAAAGGGGAAGCCGTTAGGGTAGCTGGGTACTTCCGCATTGTGTAAGTTAGTGTTGTAAAATGGCGGGGAATGTGTATGTGGTACGCGGGTGTGGATGATTTAGCGTCCTTGTTAATAGTGTATCTTTACCTCGTACGGCTTTTTAGGAAAATCCGTATGTGTTTTGCGTGTTTAGGGTCCTGTAGCCTCGTTTTCTTTTTTTCAAGGGCCATTTTTTCTCTCACTTAGGTGATTTTCGGGTGTCTAAACTCATGAATTTGGACTTAAATGGAGGTGTAACTTCACTTGCAGAGGTCCTCGGTGCCCGCCTTGCTGTGGGTAAGCTTTTTATGTGTTTGTTGTGTGTATTTATTTATTTTTTAATGTTTTTAAATGCGCGCCGTTCGGGCGTTAAGGTCGTATTTTTGTGAGCTCGTAATGTTTTTTTTTTTAAGTCCCGTATTTTTGGATGGTAAGTCCGTAAATGTGATGGTGTAAGTCCTGCCTGCGGCTCATTGCAGCCGACGTGGGAGCCTTCGGCGCTCCTTGCCAGCAACTCTGGCCCTCGCTTCGCAAGCCCGCAGCGTTAGCAACAACCCGCCTGCTCACAACTATATATGTGATATCTGTAACGTCTTCCCCAGTTGGCACTTGTAAATCGGCTAAGCGACAAAAAAAATGGCGTCCGGAAAAAATGAAAACGAGGCTATACGACCCCAAACCGCGCAAAACATCGCCAGCCATGTACGACTTTTACCTAGGAACAGACGAGGTACAAAATACACTATTATAAATAATGGAAAATGCTGGCGAGCCGCATAACACATACACAATCGCCGCCATTTTACAACACTAACTTGCAACTAATAACATTACAAATCTAAAATGGCGCGTTACACGACTATACAAGCGGTTTCCCCTCGTGCACTGCGCACATTGCTGACACTAACACCTCGGGTCACCAACAGTCCAAATGTACACTGTAAGCTGCAGGAAAATCAAAACTGATTGTCAGCTCTTCAGGTTATTGATCACTGGATATATTAATTACAAATAGGTAAAGTATTTTAGTAATTAATTAATTCATTATTATTAAAAAATATATATATATAAAAAATACGCTTAATAGCATATTTTACACTGCGGTTACTTTACATACATTAACGCTTCGCACTTCCTAATACATTTGTTCATTCACAATAGTTATTATCGTGCATTCATTTAATAAGTATTAATTAGTAATGGAAAATGAAAATGTAGACTTTACACTACACTAAAATGTTTTACTTTTTACTCTGCAGTTATATATCTGGATTACTGCTCATTGGCTGCCAGCGATAGCACTCTCAAAGCAGTTACAAATCTAAATCACTTTATTATGCTCCGAGACGTGAATACATTTTTTAATTTACACTGCACAAAAAAATTTATATATTTAACACTGTACTTATATATCTGTCTTTTCGATGAGCGCCGAAGATTGATCGTTGCAAAGCACGAAACATGAAGGACACGAGGGAAGAGACTCACAATGAGCGCCGAAGGTCCTCAGAGTTCAAAAAGCATCACATTGTGTGGCAAACAGCATTGCCATGGCTTCAAACTTTATTGCCCCATCATTTGTGCCAGGCAAGTCGCTAGTGATATAATATAACATAATGCAATACAATATTATACAGTACACATGGGTGTTGGAACTGGGGGGGGGGGGGTAAGGGGTAACCCCCCCCCCCCAGATTTCTTATCGTATGTATGTATGCGTATAGAAGCTAACAGGGGAGGAGAGAGGGGGAGGAAACACAGGGGAGAGGGAGAGGAAGACACAGGAGAGGGGAGAGTGGGAGGAAGACACAGTGGAGAGGGGGAGGAAGACACAGGGCAGAGGGGGGAAGAGAAACAGGGTAAGGGAGAGGTGAGGGGAAGAGACACATGGGAGGGGGGAGAGACACAGGAGAGAGTGGGGGGTAGAGACACAGGGGAGAGGGGGGAAGAGACTAATGGGAGGGAGTGGTGAGGAGACACCGGGGAGAGAAAAGGGGGTAAAGACACAGAGGAGGGGGGAAGAAACACAGGGGAAGGGAGAGGGGGTAGAGACACAGGGGAGAGGGCGTAGAGACACAGGTGAGAAGGGGGAAGAGACACAGATGAGGGGGGAGAGACACAGGGGACAGGGAAGGGGGGAAAGACACAGGGGAGGGGGGAAAGAAACACGGGAAGGGAGAGGGGGGTAGAGACACAGGGGAGGGGGGAGTGACACAGGGAAGAGGGAAGGGGGAAAAGACACAGGAGAGGGAGGAAAGAAACACTGGGGAAGGGAGAGGGGGTAGAGACACAGGCAAGGGTGGGAGAGACACAGGGGAGAGGGGGGGAGAGAGACACATGGGAGGGAGTGTGGGGGAGACACAGGGGAGAGGGGGGAGAGAGACACATGGGAGGGAGTGGGGGGGAGACACTGGGGAGGTCTTCTGCTTTATTATTATTATTATTATTACTATATAATGTGTAATACGGACCACTTTGGCAATGAGCGCCGCAGGCGCTCATTGCAGGCGAGGCGAGCCTTTAATACGGACCACTTTGGCAATGAGCGCCGCAGGCGCTCATTGCAGGCAAGCCTCGCATAGCGAGGCGAGCCGTTAATACGGACCACTTTGGCAATGAGCGCCGTAGGCCTCTATATATCATTCCTGGCTTATTCAGATATATGGAGGATGAATCCGTGGACGTACCTGAATCCCACAAGAGAGTGGTCGTTATGTTCATGTGGTGTTTATTATGACACTAGCGACTTGCCCGTCAAAAAATGACGGCAATATTATTGTAACTGAGCTAATGTTGTTTTGTGTGTAATAGTAAACATGTAATACATTAATAAATGAATAGACTTTACCTATTTGGAAGCATTGTGTTGAAGAGCTGTGAACCTTGTTTGCACACAGACCTACAGCACCAAGCACACTGACAGTACACACAGACCCATAGCACCAAGTACACTGGCAGTGCACACAGACCTAAAGCACCAAGCACACTGACAGTACACACAGATTAACAGCACCAAGTACACTGACAGTACACACAGATTAACAGCACCAAGTACACTGACAGTACACACAGACCTACAGCACCAAGCACACTGACAGTACACATAGACCTATAGCACCAAGCACACTGACAGTACACACAGACCTACAGCAACAAGTACACTGGCAGTGCACACAGACCTACAGCAACAAGTACACTGGCAGTGCACACAGACCCATAGCACCAAGTACACTGACAGTACACACAGAACTACAGCACCAAGCTCACTGACAGTACACACAGACCTACAGCACCAAGCACACTGACAATACACATAGACATATAGCACCAAGCTCACTGACAGTACACACAGACCTACAGCACCAAGCACACTGACAGTACACATAGACATATAGCACCAAGTACACTGACAGTACACACAGATATACAGCACCAAGTACACTGGCAGTGCAAACAGACCTACAGCACCAAGTACACTGACAGTACACATTGACCCACAGCACCAAGTACACTGATAGTATACACATATATACAGCACCAAGTACACTGACAGTACACATAGACCTACAGCACCAAGCACACTGACAGTACACACAGACCTACAGCAACAAGTACGCTGGCAGTGCACACAGACCCATAGCACCAAGTACACTGACAGTACACACAGAACTACAGCACCAAGCTCACTGACAGTACACACAGACCTACAGCTCCAAGCACACTGACAGTACACATAGACATATAGCACCAAGCTCACTGACAGTACACACAGACCTACAGCACCAAGCACACTGACAGTACACATAGACATATAGCACCAAGTACACTGACAGTACACACAGACCTACAGCACCAAGCACACTGGCAGTGCACACAGACTCACAGCACCAAGTACACTGACAGTACACACAGATATACAGCACCAAGTACACTGGCAGTGCAAACAGACCTACAGCACCAAGTACACTGACAGTACACATTGACCCACAGCACCAAGTACACTGATAGTACACACATATATACAGCACCAAGTACACTGACAGTACACACAGACCTACAGCACCAAGCATGCTGACAGTACACATAGACCTATAGCACCAAGTACACTGAAAGTACACACATATATACAGCACCAAGTACACTGACAGTACACACAGACCTACAGCACCAAGTACACTGACAGTACACATTGACCCACAGCACCAAGTACACTGATAGTACACACATATATACAGCACCAAGTACACTGACAGTACACACAGACCTACAGCACCAAGCATACTGACAGTACACATAGACCTATAGCACCAAGCACACTGACAGTACACACAGACCTACAGCAACAAGTACACTGGCAGTGCACACAGACCCATAGCACCAAGTACACTGACAGTACACACAGAACTACAGCACCAAGCTCACTGACAGTACACACAGACCTACAGCTCCAAGCTCACTGACAGTACACACAGACCTACAGCTCCAAGCACACTGACAGTACACATAGACATATAGCACCAAGCTCACTGACAGTACACACAGACCTACAGCACCAAGCACACTGACAGTACACATAGACATATAGCACCAAGTACACTGACAGTACACACAGACCTACAGCACCAAGCACACTGGCAGTGCACACAGACTCACAGCACCAAGTACACTGACAGTACACACAGATATACAGCACCAAGTACACTGGCAGTGCAAACAGACCTACAGCACCAAGTACACTGACAGTACACATTGACCCACAGCACCAAGTACACTGATAGTACACACATATATACAGCACCAAGTACACTGACAGTACACACAGACCTACAGCACCAAGCATGCTGACAGTACACATAGACCTATAGCACCAAGTACACTGAAAGTACACACATATATACAGCACCAAGTACACTGACAGTACACACAGACCTACAGCACCAAGTACACTGACAGTACACATTGACCCACAGCACCAAGTACACTGATAGTACACACATATATACAGCACCAAGTACACTGACAGTACACACAGACCTACAGCACCAAGCATACTGACAGTACACATAGACCTATAGCACCAAGCACACTGACAGTACACACAGACCTACAGCAACAAGTACACTGGCAGTGCACACAGACCCATAGCACCAAGTACACTGACAGTACACACAGAACTACAGCACCAAGCTCACTGACAGTACACACAGACCTACAGCACCAAGCACACTGACAGTACACATAGACATATAGCACCAAGTACACTGACAGTACACACAGACCTACAGCACCAAGCACACTGGCAGTGCATAAAGACTCACAGCACCAAGTACACTGACAGTACACACAGATATACAGCACCAAGTACACTGGCAGTGCAAACAGACCTACAGCACCAAGTACACTGACAGTACACATTGACCCACAGCACCAAGTACACTGATAGTACACACATATATACAGCACCAAGTACACTGACAGTACACACAGACCTACAGCACCAAGTACACTGACAGTACACACAGACTCACAGCACCAAGCACACTGACAGTACACACAGACCTAGAGCACCAAGCACACTGGCAGTGCACACAGACCCATAGCACCAAGTACACTGGCAGTGCACACAGAACTACAGCACTAAGCTCACTGACAGTACACACAGACCTACAGCACCAAGTCCACTGACAGTACACATAGACATATAGCACCAAGCACACTGACAGTACACACAGACCTAGAGCACCAAGCACACTGGCAGTGCACACAGACCCATAGCACCAAGTACAATGTCAGTGCACACAGAACTACAGCACCAAGAACACTGACAGTACACACAGACCCATAGCACCAAGTACACTGGCAGTGCACACAGACCTATAGCACCAAGCACACTGACAGTACACACAGACCTACAGCACCAAGTACACTGCCAAGTACACACAGACCCATAGCACCAAGTACACTGGCAGTGCACACAGACTCACAGCACCAATTACACTGACAGTGCACACAGACCCATAGCACCAAGTACACTGGCAGTGCACACAGAACTACAGCACCAAGAACACTGACAGTGCACACAGACCTACAGCACCAAGCACACTGACAGTACACACAGACCCATAGCACCAAGTACACTGGCAGTGCAAACAGACCTACAGCACCAAGTACACTGACAGTACACATTGACCCACAGCACCAAGTACACTGATAGTACACACATATATACAGCACCAAGTACACTGACAGTACACACAGACTCACAGCACCAAGCACACTGACAGTACACACAAACCTACAGCACCAAGCACACTGACAGTACACACAGATCTACAGCACCAAGCACACTGACAGTACACACAGACCTACAGCACCAAGTACACTGACAGTACACACAGACCTAAAGCACCAAGCACACTGGCAGTGCACACAGACCCATAGCACCAAGTACACTGGCAGTGCACACAGAACTACAGCACCAAGTACACTGACAGTACACACAGACCCATAGCACCAAGTACACTGGCAGTGCAAACAGACCTACAGCACCAAGTACACTGACAGTACACACAGACCCATAGCACCAAGTACACTGGCAGTGCAAACAGACCTACAGCACCAAGTACACTGACAGTACACACAGACTCACAGCACCAAGCACACTGACAGTACACACAAACCTACAGCACCAATCACACTGACAGTACACACAGACCTACAGCACCAAGCACACTGACAGTACACACAGACCTACAGCACCAAGCACACTGACAGTACACACAGACCTACAGCACCAAGTACACTGACAGTACACACAGACCTAAAGCACCAAGCACACTGGCAGTGCACACAGACCCATAGCACCAAGTACACTGGCAGTGCACACAGAACTACAGCACCAAGTACACTGACAGTACACACAGACCCATAGCACCAAGTACACTGACAGTGCACACAGACCTACAGCACCAAGCACACTGACAGTACACACAGACTCACAGCACCAAGCACACTGACAGTACACACAGGCGCTCATTGCAGGCGAGCCTCGCATAGCGAGGCGAGCCGTTAATACGGACCACTTTTTTATGGAGCAAACTGCTCCATATGTATATTAATAACTATACAACTTACCAAACATACACATCTCATTGCAATACGCTAGTAATAATAATAATGCACAAGAGTCCTTCAGCACTGCACTGGACACTGAATAAACTTGCCTAGCTATGGTTTTCCCTATTGATGCAGTATCATCCAAACTGTCCCTCCTCTCAGTAAGACTGCAAGGTACTTATGATTCTAAAATGGCTGCTGTCCATAAGGTAGAAGGGTGTAGAAGGGAGTGTATGCTGCTGATTGGCTGGAATGTGTCTGCTGACTGTGACATGCAGGGTCAAAGTTTGCTCAATGATAAAGTATTGGGGGCGGGTCGAATCTCCCATATGTTCGCAGTTCGCCGCGAAACGTGAACATGCTATGTTCGCCGAAAAAAGTCCGCTGGCGAACTATTCGCGACATCTCTAATGCACAAATATACATAACATTACATTAATAAAAACAGTAATATATAACCCCCAACTATAATACATTACCCCCTAACTATAATACATTACCCCTAACTACAATACCTAACCCCCAAACTACAATACATTAACCCTATATACAATGCATTTAACCTTATCAACAGTACATTTACCCTAACTACATACATTAAAATCCCTAGATCTAACCTAAAATAGAATAAATAAGACCACTTACTTTTGCAGATGTCCCTTCAGCGATGATGATGTTCCTAGCAGAAAACACAACCCCTAAAAACCCTGAAAAAATCACATTAGGAGAAAATAAGCACAACATATAAAACTGAACATTCTAAATATTAAACTTACCTTTTTGGGATGTCCCCATTCTTCTTCTTGTCCTCTCCTGCTGGGCCCCTAGAATAAAATAAACATTACATTAGTCACAGATACACATACACATGAAAACACAATAAACATACTAAATATAAAACGTACATGTCTGCGATGGCCCCATCGTTGTCGTCTTCTTCCCTTGCTGGGCCTTTGATAAAATCCGCTGCTGATGCTAACGAGGCTTCTAGCGCTATTTCCGGTAGAAAAACTGGTATCGCGCCTTCTGACTGTCTGAAATGACATTCAGCCAATTAGAATGGGATACACCCCACGAAGTGATTGGCTGAAGGCATATGTGCCTTCTGATTGGCTGCAGTCTGATTGACAGCGACAACAGTCAATCAGAAGGCGCTATTCCCTTCAGCCAATCAGAATGAGATACACTGCATCTGCAACTTCTGATTGGCTGTTGTCACTGTTAATCAGACTGCAGCCAATCAGAAGGTGCAGATGCCTTCAGCCAATCACCCGGGGGGGGGGGGGGGATCCTATTCTAATTGGCTATCTGCCAATTTTTATTTTTACATGTTGCGTTTATTTTTTACTAATGTGATTTTTTATTGTTTTTAGGGGGTGTGACTTGTTCTAGGAACACTGTAGTCGCTGAAGGGACATCTGCAAAGGTAAGTGGTCTCATTTATTCTTTTTTAGGTTTGATCTGGTGATTGTAGTTAGGGGGTAATGTATTATAGTTAGGGGTTATGTATTACTGTATTGTAATGTTATGTATATTTGTGCATGTTTTTTCTTTCAGGTGCTTAATTCTGTTTTTTATTTTGTGTAGTGGGGGGTGTTGTAATGGTCTTTTATTATTTTCTGTAATGTTCTTTATTATTTTCTGAAACCTAGCTGTTCATTCTATTTTGTAACTTATTTTTTTTTTAATTTTGTGTACCTTAGTTTTTTTTATTTTTTGTAATTAGAGTGGTGGGAGGTTTAATAGGGGGTTAGGTAGGTAGTGTACGTGCTAATAGTTTAGGGTAGGTGTTAGGTAGGTAGGGGTTAATATGTTAGGTTAGAGGGGGGGTTAGTTTAGATTTAGTGGTTTATTGGATGGGCAATAGGGTAGTGTAGTGTTTGTACTTAATGTCATGAGGGTCCTGTAGGGGTTAATAATAGGGTTATCATTGTCCTATGAGGGTCTTCATAGACCCTTATGTGACTGGTTGGGTTAAATAGAGGCTTTTAGGGGTATGTATAGGCCCCCATAAGAGGTGGGGTTAGATGGAGGGTCTGTATATACCCCATAAGAGGTGGGGTTAGATGGAGGCTTATGGGGGTCTGTATAGATGTGTTTAGATGGAGGCTTATGGGGTCTGTCTAAATTGAACCATATGAGTGATGGGGTTAATTTTATGTGCCGGGGTTTACTTATAGTTCCCGGCTTAAAGGTAACCATTAGTGTGCCGCAAGACCTTTAAGGATCTGCAGCGGGAAATTCAAACCCCGGAATTCCCAGGCTTGAATTTTGATTTCATAGATGCTGCAGGGGGTCACGATTGGTCACGATCGGGACCCCTGCAGCAAGGCAATGGGTTAATGTGGGGAGCCTGCAGGGGTCCCGATCGGACCCCTCCAGCAAGGTTTAATGTGTGCTTTTTGCAGGAATCCCAAGGTGGACCCCTGCATTATAGTGTTAATGTGTGCCTCCTGCAGGGGTCCCGATTGGGACCCCTGCATTATGGGGTTAATGTAGGGACACTGCAGCTGGGGGGGGGGGGGGCTTAATTGGAGGGTACGGGCTCCAGGGTGCAAGTAAGCTATGTAAAGAGAACAAAACAATCATCTTAATAGGATACAATAAACCCTTCTTTTCCCCAAGAAATACATTTCAGTATAAATCTCTATATACAAAATAAATAAATTCTAGTTCAAATGTGGTTTTAATTCAGATAGAAAAGAGCATTTATTACAATGCCACTTTAAACAGCAAAGTGGTCTGACATACAAATTTCAAGTGGCTAACCATGATGACAAATACAATGTCTATCCTTTTAGGCAGATAAAGTTTAATATGCTAATTTAAAAACGTATATAATATAGTAATTATAACAAACAGCAAAACTATTACTTGGTGTGATACTTACAAATCATTAGAAGTCATATATTAATAATAACAATATCAATGGGAGTATATTCATTTTGTGATGTTAAAGGTAACAATACATTTAAAACATTTTGATTATTACTGATAATGAAAATAAATGACAGTTCAATAGTAATAATGACAGGAATAATATCACTGTTTTCTTGGCAAAGATTCTGGAGTGACCTGCCAGCTCCTTCACCAGTGGACTGTGAATTGTCTGACCACTCTGTTATGACCTGTCCATTTTGGGTAACACTACATGGTACAGCTTACACAGTCTGCACTGCATTATCAGAAGGTCTTCCTTTTTACATATAAGGGGTCTTATGGGGACGGGGTTTTAATTGACTATTTTAGTGTAACCATGGAGTAACCAAAACACAATGGAGTTCAACAGAATTTTGCTTTCTTGATCTCCTTTTTAATTATGCATATTAACATTAGCATTGTTGTTGTTAAGTTGTTCAGTCATGTCAGACTCTCCGTGACATTCAATTTTGGCCATTCCCGACCATAGCCAGTTGGCCATAGAAGCTTTTTATCAAAACACAAACAAAGCTTGATGTACATTTTGAAAGTTTGGGCTTTTTTCTTGCTCTCCTCCAATACAACCCAGGTTTGCATAGCACTTGTGAGATTGACAAATACACACAATGACCACCAGTATTAGCATAAACACTGGTAGCTCCCTCAAATGTGCCACTACCCCCTTCCACTTCTTAAAGATGATCTTGACTGTGCTCCATGGGATACATAAAGGACCACGGCAATATCATAGTCACCATTTTAGAGAAATTGACTTGGTAATGTGTAAAATGTTCTTACATAGTTTAAAATAAATAACTACAACCTTAATTTTGTAACTATTATATCAGTTTTGGTGTAATGATGATGCATATGTTGTCCTTCTTTGTGAAGGTGTTATAAATCTGTGAGGAACAGTGGATTTAGGCAAGATATTTATTTAAAACTGTCAAAAAGGTCCACTTGCAATAGTCCCTTGACAATAGAAACGAATGGTAGAGTAAGGCTCATAGGATAACCCTCCTCTTCAATCTACAGACAAGCTAACAGTCTAAAATCGAATCCCTCATGGACACGTTCAGGGTAATCTAAATATAAAATGTTTTTTAATTATGAATTTATGCCCCTGTCTTGGATATCTGCTAATGTTGTTGTTTTGTTGTATGTGAAAGTTTTGCCAAATACAGAAGTCATTTAAAGCCTTTGAAATCAGTTTATACCCACCCCCTCACTTGTGATTTTCCATGCCTTTGAAATTATTTTGGAAAAACCTTTCCACAATTTGAGGATTCTTTGCTTTGAAATGCACTTCCAAGTAGTGGAATTCTCTAGAAGCATCTAAATATATTCTGAACTAATCAAAATCAACACAATTGATCAGAGCTGGGAGCAAGTTTCCAAGTCCAAGTTTATGGGCGTTTACTTATAAAAATAACACATTTTTGCGTTATAATATGTTTTTCAATGTTTAAGAATTTTATTTTCACTTGGCTAATGTTTATTCGTAAATGTAAATAAAAATAATACAAGCCTTACTAAATTTGGAATGGAGAGGTGTCTTTCTATACCCACTGTAAATACAAAAATAAATAAAATAATAAATGAGTAAATAAATAAATGGGCAAGAATGATAGCATTCCGCTAATTTTCTTACATAAAGCTTGATATTTTTATATTTTTTATTTAACATAATCAGTCAAAACAAGTTCATTTGAATGGAATGTTTCATCAATAGAACTAAAGGCAATGGTTTGAGCAATGGATCAGATGTAAGTTTTAAACAACTTTATTGTGGTCAAATAATTGCTTTGACCAATTAGATATTATTTAGAACATTCAGTTTAGCTTAGTACATATCATTATTTGAAGGTCATCCTCCAAAATGTTCTCTATTATAATTAGATTACAAATTCCAATCTTCCTTGAGCTATATTTATAGTCATGTGTATTCGGATTAATCAAGGTGCCTGCATTAAAGTGGAACTGCAGAAACGCGTCTCTATGATAGATTCAATTAATTTAAATTGTCTTTGTGAATTTCAACAAATTAAGCATGTTCTGATGGAATTAAACTGACAAACTAATTGGTTCAATTCTTAAGGGTAACTGAAATATTTATAGAGAAGTAAATTGTATATTCTAGTTTAGCTTTAAAATGCTATGTTCTTAAAATATATTATACAAAAACATGTCTTGCACTGTAAAACCAAATTATATTTTAGAATATAGCTGCAGTCAAGCGTCATTGTTTTCACATACGCTTTTTAAAAAATAAATTATTTATTGTTCTGCATTTTGCACTCCAGCGACTGCAGTACATTTTTTTTAAATCCCTATACAAAAATAGTCATGTGAACAGTTTCCAAATGACTGTGTTCGAAGATCTGTTTGTACTTGAGAAAAAATAATAGCAGAAGGATCATTTTCTAGTTCTATGGAAACCAAATGCATTTTGCCAGAAAATACTTAGCCTATACTGTTCTGTGTAAAGAAAATCACAAACTATTTTCCTCAGTTTATTATTTTATTTGAAATTACATTAGCTTGCCTCTACTACAACAAAATGTTATTCAGTTTTATATAACAATGGCAAATGCCTATCAATATAATGGAATGACCCTTTTATAACATGTATAAATTAACCCATACAATTATTCAGTATGGGCAAAATGATCAGTTATTTTTAAGCATTGATAGCAGAAGTATTGAAAGATGTTTTCTACCAAAGAAACAATTAAACATTACAATTAAAGATTATGTAATCCATTAATCAAAACCCAAGTCAGAATTATGTCACATATTTGGTGTGCATCAATGGAATACATCGGTTTCTATAATAAGATATACTTTTGATCAATGGATTAAAAGTCAATATTATGATATATAAATATCAGTGGTTCCCAAACTGTGTCCCATGTACAATGGGTTCTATTTTGTGTGAGCAAGTCTTCCATGTGCAAGTTACCCCAGAAGGTAAGTGTAAGTGTAGTGTAAGTTTTCTGGTGTCCTTAAAAATGTCTAGGAGAGAGTTTAGGAGGTCATGGTGGGATTGGAAGCCTGTGCAATGCATTGGCAACCCAGGTAACATTTTTAGTGTTATAGTTAGCACAGCAAAATCAGGGTTGGAGTCAGAATTAACCTAGGGACCAAACAAGAGTACAGTGACAGTCTAATAAATGAAGCATAAATGCTATCTTGTAGGATGTTTAGCTTTTTATCAGGACATACTGTTTGGAAAAGATTTAGAACAATAGTCATTTTTTTAAGAATTGCTGTTCTTTTGTTTTTTGTTCTAGTTGTTATGAGTTTTATTAAAACAAAGCACAACATATGTTCAAGGTTTGTTTAAAGTCATGTTTTAGTACAAAAACATGGAGCCCCTTGAAGACAGGAACACCTGCATAATGGTAAATCTGGGCTTGTGAATAGGTGAGTGTAAAAGATTGGATAGCACATACAACCTACTTCTTCTAAAAGTCATTATCTCACTAATTTATGTTCAAAACTTTAATAAAGTTGAGGTTTTATTTTTAAAAGGGCAATGTCGCTTTAAGAACTGGACAGTACAAAGTGGGACAGATAAAGGGGTAGCTACTAATTGAGGTCATTCATAAAAGTGGCTATCGCCATTCATGAAATGTATTCATTCATGACTTTGTGGTATTTTCTTGGCCCCACAACTATTAACCCACTTTGCACATCAATAAAGAAACTAACTTGATCATCATACACTTGCAAACCTCATTTAGCACATCAATCAAGGAAATTAATTGTTCAAATACTATAGTTCCAACAGTCATTGCAGGGGTTTCTCAAAAGAGTAAATGGTTGTACAGTGCAATATAATAACATGGGTGAAGTATGGCAGTCTCTAACCTCATGTCTATATTCTTTTGGGTAATGTTGGTGTCATAATGACAACAATAAGCTAGGCGCAGTTCCCAGGAAACAGAGGGAAGGATTGGCTGCTTACATTGTGAAACTACTGTCCTAGTGGAGCCAGCATCTAGCAGGAGGTTAATGTCAACATCACATTTGTCAAGTATTCTAACCCTGGAAGAATTGAAGTCACAAATGTTTCCTCAAGTTATTTCCAATAGTCCAATAGAATATTGGTGTGTACATGATGCCACCAATTAAGTATTGCTCGAAAGAAGAGAAGTTTAAGTTGCATTATAATCACACAGCTCATTCTCTCTCTTTCTCCGCTATTTTCTCTACTTCATCCACTATTTTTACATCTTACATCATTTTCTTTTATGTTAAATGTTTTTGTTTTGACACACCCACCTCTCTCTGTTAAGAAAAAAGCTAAATAAACAAGGAAACTTGTTCCCTGTAAAGATTAACTATGTACAACAGGAGCACTGTTACTTTGTGGGAAAAAAACATGTTTGTGAAGTATATAACAAACATCATTAACAGCTAACTAAGACATGCACATACAATCATTTTTAGATAAAACCTTACATTTAGAATCCTGTGCTGGTGTCTTGGTTGCATTCATCTTGGATACATGCAGTCCGATTAAATTCCCCCAATATGAAAACCCATAGCCCATAACAGAGCCAGCTAGACTCAGATCTTCGGTTACAGGTGGAAAAACCCTGCGGGCTGTCGAAATCGGAACTCTGTTCCTGCAAAGCCTTTGATCTGTCAAGCCTGTAAATGTTACGTTCGCAAATCGCTATTAAATTGCTTCAAATACATTAAAGTTCAAACCATTAAACCGCAAATGGAGCCCAAAAGCCTACGGGTACTGGAGATGACCTGCAAGGGTGTTAAAGTCCTATCCGTAGCACTGTAAATGCAAATATCAACACATTACTGTATTTTAAATTAAAGGGAAAGTGATGTTAGGTATTAAAATTAATAGCACAACATTCTCAAGGTCGCAAATCGGCAGTATAAAACTTTTTTCTGTTTAATTTCTGTGTTATATCGATCCCGGCAATCAATGTTTTAATACATATATTGGAACTCGCATGGACTAGAATATCATATTTACTGATTTATTAATATTGCATTATTTCTGGAATGCGGGTCCGATTGTAACTCGTAATTCAAACCTGTAGAGGGATTGAAATCTAACCTTCATTTTTCAGTGACGTAATGATGACGATCTCTTTTATTATTGGCTCCGTCTAAACCCGTAACTATAGGTTTGACTAATTGATCATGTTCACGGCCGCACATGCAACGTGCAAAAGAATGGTTTACGGGTTTGGATGTCTGTAAGTCCGCCAAATTTCAAAGCCAAATGCTTTGTTGGTGTATCGGTGCCGCTACGGGTTTGGAATTTAATATGGCCAGTGGTTTGCCTGCAGGCTAAGAGAGGGTTACTGGAACTTGCTCCCCTATTCAGTCCTATTACCAAGTGACTATTCAAAGTGGCAATATTTCAATAGAACTGAACAGAGATATTATTTGAATCCAGGGTTGCTCCCAGTATTTACCTCTTAGGAACAAACGTCTACTTCTTAAAGCAAAACGAAATATAATAGTTAAAATGAAATTATTTTCTTATTTAAGTTAAAAAATCAAGCTCTTCATTTGAGCTTAATATAAATAAACACTTCAATGGTCTATTAAAGGTTATATAATTCTAAAAACTTGAGTTTACAATGTATGTAACAAAATAACAACAAAAGCTTTGAAGCAAGATAGAAACTTAAATGCATTTCTAGAGAAAATTGTATATTTAGATGACTGATTGGGAGAGTTATCCTTTGGGACCTTACTCTGCCATTGACAAGAGGACATTATTAACAGAAGTATAAATACAGATGTTATCTAAATCCATTGTTCTTCTCACCCCTCAAAGGTTTCTAGTCATTTTACAAACAAAGACACAATGCCAATCATCATTAAAGCAACATTTAATACAATAGTATTAATACAAATTAAATTCACATTATCGAGTCAAGTTTTTCAAAACAGCATGCTATAAGTATGACACTTCATTGAACCTTTAAACATTTCTGTGTGCTCAAAAAATATAGAATATAGGACAGCATTATTTGTGTTTAATGACTATAAATAAGCAGTATTGAAATATTCCATGCCTTCTCTATAAAAACAGATAAAAATATGTGGTCTGATTCTGTCATGAGAAAATCTTAGAGAATAAGGAATAATTGCAGCCACTGGGAATTGTAAGTACCTAAAAATTTAAGGCACATCAAACTTTGTAGAAACCAAATGGGAATTCTGAACACGATGTTACCACTGTCTTCTGGATGTAATTAACTGTAATTATTGTCCATTAATTAAAAAAATGCTGTAAAGAAAAATACAGCACCAGTAGAAACAAAACATTTTCAGGTGTATTAAGTAAGCTGAGTCATTGTTGTGAGATATGTACGGAAAGCTTGCAACAATATATTGCTTGAAGACTAGGTACCAAATATTTTATTTTGATGTTTACATAAAGAATTGACAGAAATCCTTCAAAGAGAATATATGAATGTATGATCAAATGCAGCAGACAGTTATAAAACAAAACGTTCAAAACAGAGGGAGAAAATACCTTCTACCACAATAACCCAAAAATAGATTGGCCTACTGTGAGGTGCTGTCATCCATGGCAATGTTCAGCTGTGAAGCATCTGCATAATTAAAGTAATCAAACTCTCATCCACATCTCATTGTCAGAAAGAACATGACAGTTCAAGTACTATTATCGTGATTAAAGGAACACTGACTGATGACATTGAAGGTGCAAGTTAAAAAAACAGTCCATAGCGTTTGTTCTCTTTAAATTATCTGACATTAAATGTAATCTCCTGAGATTACAGGCACTTTCTAGGTGTATGAAATAAAAAAACTGGGCTTAGAGGATCACTGCACAATGAAAAACAAATATGTGTTTGAAAACTTTAACTCTTAACTAAGAGCATAATTAAGCAGGAAAAATCAAATTCAACTAGTTTTTAATTAGAAAAAATAAATGTAATGTCTCTGTTGGACCATGTAGGGATCCATCATACATTGATTGAAGTTGTGTGTAAGGGGTGTTCTGGAGGTCTATAAATACATTGAATGATGCAAGGTGTTTGCTTCTGGGCCAGTGCGGGTGAAGGGTTATGGTGTCAATTTAAATCTTATCTATTTATCAAATAAATCTGGACATGTGCATGTTGCCTCCTTACATACACCTTATTCCACTGATAAATACAAACTCACACTCCCATCTCCCAGCTCTCAGGGTGTGATGTAACAAACAATAACCTAGATTCCTGTACTCATAAACAGAGTCTTCAAAAATTAAAAATGTACTTGACAAACAAGTGTCTTTTATCTTTAACTGCAGTGGTCATTTAATGAGCTTTTGTAAATTAGAAAAAACTTCACGCTAGTGAAGTTTGCACCAAACTAACAACATTAGCAGCTATAAAAAAAAACGTGCATAAACGTAGATATTTTTACTATATATTGCTATGTTATCGTGTCGCGGTGAAAGAACTTGTATACCTCAAGGAAGTTGTGAGTTATACCATGTAGGGTCACCTATATAGGGTCAAGATGGGCAGGTCATTGCAGATATATATATAGAGAGATAGATTCCTTATCTCTCCTTTTACATCCCTTATGTCTCCCTAACTGTCCCTATCTTCTTGCCTCCCCAGCAATTCCCCAGTAGCTCCTCCTCCTCATAGTTCTCATAGCCATGATTATCTTACATTGTGTGGCAAACTTTCTTGTATTGTGAGTTGTGTTAATGTTTTACATACAATTCAACTCTAAGACACCAATAAAAATCCCCTAGCAAGTCATTAGCTTGAAGAGTCATAATAAGATGTTACAAGGAAATATAGCTTACTGAATGCTGTTAAAAGATTAGAAGAGGCTGCAGAGACTATGTGTGCCCTAGCAAAGCTTTATGAATCTGGGCATTGTTAGTTTACAATATCCTTACAATACTACATGATACAAGATAATATTAATATGTCATTAAAAAACAAAAGGACAGATTTTGTTTAATACATAGGTACTTTAAAGATCAATGTAATGCATTTAGATGTAACGCTCATATGCTTTTTTTTGGGCAAAGACTATTAAAAATAGTTCGCAGTTAAAAATGTGGATCATGATGCGGCTTGGAAGCAGGCAGAGCTATAATGTAATTTTCTCCACCCTGTGGTATAGCTAGCTCTACCCCTTGGCATACACAGAGGTAACAGTTGTATTGTAACCTGCTTGCATTTCTCTTATAGGCTCCCGCCCAGTGACAGTGCATGAGCCATCATAGCCCTGTCTCCTTAACTTAGAAACTCAGTTTGACCAGTCAGCCTTTTTTTGTCTAGCTTCCAAGAACAACTGATTGGCACAGGTAGGAGGATATAAGCAGTTCTGCATGAGGTGAAAGTTGTGCTCAACAAACAAACATAATAGAAAAAATACCAATGATTAGGATGATGTTTGGATTGGCAGAGTAGACTACTCATCAGGTCCACAACACAAGCTGAGATCCCGCTCCATGCTGTTGATAGCCAGTAAGCTTGAAAAAGCTGTACGTGGATAGGAATCTCTGCTTGTGTACAATCCAACCTTGGCTGTGTAATGCAGCGGGCATAAGCTTAAAGATAGCCATGTTTGAAATTGGCTATGCATTGAAGAGCAAGGCATTTGTGGGCACATTTGCCTTTCTCTGCTCAGCTTCCCAGAATGGAGTGAAATAACAGTTGTTCTCAGATTTTTGAGCTGGAAGCAGTTTTTTTTTAACTTGTTTTACACATTCAAATGTGAACACAGATGTATCACATATATAGTTGTGAGCGTACGAGTTGTTGCTAACGCTGCGGGCTCGCGTAGCGAGTCCGCGGCCCTCGCGAAGCGAGGGCCGGGGCTCGCGTAGCGAGTCGCGGGCCTCGCGTAGCGAGTCACGGCTCGCGTAGCGAGCCCGCGGCACTCGCGAAGCGAGGGCACAGTGCCAGGTTCTCAGTTGCTGGCATGGAGCGCCGCAGGCGCTCCTTGCCAGCAACTGAGGACCCTCGCAAAGCGAGGGCCTCAGTTGCTGGCTTGGAGCGCCGCAGGCGCTCCATGCCAGCACCTGAGGACCTCGCAAAGCGAGGTCTTCAGTTGCAGCAACTGCGACCCTTGCAAAAAAAAGTTTACGTCGCAACACATTACGACACTCGCAAACAACATACGACACACGTTGACACACATTACGACACTCGCAAACAACATACGACCCACGTTCACACACATTACGGCCTCGCAACACTCGGACGCAACTCGCGAACATTACAAAATTACAAACACAATACATACACACAGCACATACATAAAAACCTTACCTACACAAACAGGAAGCACCCAGGACCTCAAAAATGCAACTTACAACTTAATTGCACTCAAAATAAAAGAGTTTAGACAATAAATAGTTTGTTAAGCGACACAAAAAATGGCCGACGAATAAAACGAAAACGAGGCTATACACGCAAAGACCATACGAGACACGTTACCACACATTACGACTTCGCAAACATCGGACGCAACACGCCGACATACAAACATTTAAAACTTAACAAAGACACACAACAAACACATAAAAAGCTTACCTACAGCAAGAGGAACCAGCCAGCACCTCAAAAAAACAAGTTACACCTACATTTAAATCAAATTTAAACACTTTAGACACTAATACCATCGCTAAGCGACAGAAAAAATGTCCGACGAACAAAACGAAAACGAGGCTTCAGACGTAACTACACTACACTTACTCGCAATAATGAAACACATGCTATGCGGAACGTATCACAATGAGATTAAACACCATTTTGAACAGTAATACGCAGAAAATGGCGGATGGAACGCAAATTGTAAGTTGGAACGCAAATAGCGCATGCGTATTGCGTTCTAACGGTCTCACTTTCCAGAACTTTCTACAAGTTTATAAATACTGCCTATTTCAAACAAAAAAATACATTTCTCCTCAGGTGATCAACGGAGTGACTTCTGAGATAACTGCTGCTTTTACTTGAGAAGACAATTCTTTACTAATTTACTACTTTGCATTGTGCAAATTACAACTGAGAGGTAAGCTATAATATATTACATTTTATTATCAGGACAGGTCAAACAAATAAAAAAATAAACTAGAATTTATGTAGTCATCATGTATGGCACATTTATGTGTATAGGCTCACAAAAAAAAAAGGTTCATTTAACAAAACAACAAAAAAACATAATTTAATATTAAACAGAGGTTTATGTATAGTGACGACACGCACATATATGTCTATAATGTATAGTGACATGTGACACGCACATATATGTATAGAATGTATAGTGACATCTGACACGCACATATATGTCTATAATGTATAGTGACATGTGACACGCACATATATGTCTATAATGTATAGTGACATCTGACACGCACATTTCTGTCTATTGCCCCTGCATAGTGACATGTGACACGGACATATATGTGTATAATGTATAGTGACATGTGACACGCACATTTCTGTGTATTGCCCCTTCATAGTGACATGTGACACGGACATATATGTGTATAATGTATAGTGACATCTCACACGCACATTTCTGTGTATTGCCCCTTCATAGTGACATGTGACACGCACGTATATGTGTATAATGTATAGTGACATCTCACACGCACATTTCTGTGTATTGCCCCTTCATAGTGACATGTGACACGCACGTATATGTGTATAATGTATAGTGACATGTGACACGCACATTTCTGTGTATTGCCCCTTCATAGTGACATGTGACACCGACATATATGTGTATAATGTATAGTGACATGTGACACATTTATGTGTATTGCCAATGCAACAAAATTAGCTTACAACAATGCTAGATGAAAAATTATAAATATACAAATAACTATTTCACTTTCTTTTTCAAACAGACACTACAAGAAGACCGGCGGATTAAGATTGGCAGGAGGGGACCGTCTGTCATTCAAAACTTCTATCAAGGTAAAGTATTAAGTATAAACAAGAAATAACCATGAGCCTTATTCAATTGCGACTTCCTCAATTGAATAGGGCTCTATATAAGCACATAACATATTTTTTATACAGAACTTTTTAGTTACTGAATTTCTAACCACAATCAAGGTTTTCAATAACTAAAAAATTGGCTCAATAAATATGTTATGTGATTATATAGAGCCCTCTTCAATTGGCAAAATTGCAATTCAATGAGGACCTATATATCTTTAATGGCCAAGGGCCTCACTCAAATGTGATTTGCCCATTTCAATAGGGCTCTATATAAGCACAGAGCATATTTTTTAAAGGAAATTTTTCTTTTGTGTACACGTTGCTTTTGGATACAAGTTCACTAAATACAAAATTCCGTACAAAAATATGCTCTGTGCTGATATTGAGCTCTATTCCATTGGACAAAACACAATTGAATGAGGAGCTCACAATATAACAAATGCAGTAACCAAAGGCCCTCATTCAATTGCTATTTTGGAAAATTAAATATGGCTATAAATAAGAACTTTTAGGCCCTTATTCTATTTTAACAAATATATGTAATGTGCTTATTTACAAGCCTATTCAAATTTCTACATTGCAATTCAATTACGGCCTTAGAGTACTATTACATTGTAAAAAATGCAATTCAATAAGGGACAAACTATGCAACATATGGTACACACAAAGGGCCTCATTCAATTGCAATTTGGCCAATTGAATAGGGCTCTAAATAAACACATAACATATTTTTTTAAAATAAGTTTTTAGTTAGTAAACATCTATCCTAAAGCAAGGTTTTCACTAACTAAAAACTTCTTTAATAAAAATATGTTATGTGCTCATTTATACCCCTATTCAATTGGCCAAATCGCAATTGAATGAGGGCCAAAGGCCCTCATTCAATTGCAATTTGCCCAATTGAATAGGGCTCTAAATAACAACATAACAATTTCTTTAAAATAAGTTTTGAAATACTAAAAAGATATCAAAAATAAAGTTTTTCAATCACTAAAAACTTATTGGAAAAAATATGCTATGTGCTTATTTAGGGCACGATTCAATTAGCCAAATCGCAATTAAATGACACACAAACTGCTACACACAAAACATAATTTATTATTCAATGTTTAACAACCTATAAGCCTTACAAAGAAGCAAAAATAAGAATAACAAAAGTGTTGTGCACCTAATAGCATTGTACAAAAAATCACACAAACTCATAGCAAACTATATTACCATTCTTCTTTAATGTTTAACAACCTATAACCTGTACAATCAAGAAGAAATAAGTTTTGCACAAGTGCTGCGCACCAAACAGGATTGTCAAAAACTGACACAAACACATAGCAAACTACATTAATTATATTATTTCATGTTTCACGAACTATAACCATCCCAATAAAGGTTAAATAACTATACCACAAGTGGTGTGCACAAAACAGGATTCTACAAAAAATAACATAAAACACATCTTATTTAATATATCACAACCCACAAGCCTTACTAAGAACCTTCAATAAGAATAACAAAAGTTGTCGCATTGTACAGAAAGTAAAAAAAAACAAAGATAGAAAAAAATAACCATAACTCATACAATACAGTCAAATTAATAAATTTTTAAATTATTTAAAAGACATTTCACTCAAACAACATTTTCTATTTTATATTACAACAGATACTGCGTGAAGACAATCGGACGAGGACTTTATCCACAGGACCGGACCATCGGACGAGGACTCGGACCAGAACAGCAGACGAGGAATTTCAACACAGGACCAGACCAGCAGACGAGGAATTTCAACACAGGACCAGACCATCGGACGAGGACTTTCACCAACGGACCACAACATCGGACGAGGGATATCGCCACAGGACCACAATATCGGACGAGGGCTATCGCCACAGGACCACACCATCGGACGAGGACTTCCAACAGAGGACAACACCATTGGACAACGATTTGGAACCGAGGACCAACAAACATTCGGATTTAAATCACACTTCAACCAAGGTAAAGTATAATAAGTACTAAAGTATAAAACTAAAGAAACTGCTTTCAGTTGCATTCGTGTCAACAGAAAAATAACATAATTAATTTACTATCTCCCTTATTTTATTTAAATTGCTACTATGCAATACATAGCTCAATAACCACATCACTTTTTTTTTTAGCAAAGAAGTTTTGCAGTGGTAAATATCTATCCACAAACAACGTTTTTCATAAATAAAACCATTTTTTTTAAAAAATATGTTACATGCTTATTTACAGCAGTATTCCATTGGCCAAATTCTTAGCCAGTGAGGACAGGAATTATAAATTTAACTAAATATAAATGATACATTCATGATTTGCCTTTTATTTCACCAATTGTGCACAAGAATCTTTAACAGGAATTACAAATTTAAATATACACAATTACATTTATTTTTTTTCCTTTACAGATTAATATGGCTGATAACGAGACCAAAGAAGAGAAGAAAAGACGTCAAACTAGAGAAAGACAAGAGAGATGGGCCGCCCAGCAGACACCGGAGGAGAAAGAAATTCGAAGAGAAAAAGAACGCAAAAGACTTGCAAATAAAAGAATATCAGCTGCAAAAATGAAAGATACAACCAAAAAAAATAAAAAAATAATAAAGCATTTACAAACTGTTCCTAAAACATCAGATGACATTTTACAACATACCAGTCAAGACAGACCAAAAAAAGCAACTACAAAAAAAAAGCATTTGCAAACTCTTACTAAAAACTTACAGGACATTTCAACCAAACAAGTCCAACATATACCAAGAAAATCTACGAAAAAAACTAAACATTTAGAACCTGTTGTTGAAACATTTCATGACTTTTCATCTGATGAATATGAAAGTCAACATCCAATATGCTTTGCAAATTGTCCTTTACTGAAGTCTTTAGCAGTAGAGGTTCATAGTTGTGGGGACCTGACTACTCAATGTCAATTTTGTGAGGCTTATTATTTTAAACAGGAGAGACCCCGAGATGGACAATTTATTAGTTGTTGTCAAAAAGGAAAGTTCAAACTTCCACAAAGGAAACTATTTCCAACCTATTTACTAAATATTATGACTGAACCTACTTTTCCAAATTACAAAAATTTTAAGACAAACATAAGATCCTACAATAGTGCCATATCATTTGCATCTATGGGGGCAACATTAGCTGCTAATGTACCAGGACATGGTCCTTACTGTTTTAAAGTCCAAGGACAAATTTATCAGCGGACTTCACATTTACATCCAGAGGAAGGAGAGCAAAGAAAATTCGCTCAACTATATGTCCTAGATACAATGGAAGCTGTTGACCAACGTATGCAGATGGAAGAAAATAAAAAATGCTTACCCAGTGTTTTTATAGAGCTAAATAACATTATGGACAACAATCCCTACAGTAAAGCTTACAAAAAATTGGCAGAAGTAGAAAATGAACAACTACTTCATGCACAAAGACATCAATTACCCATGCCAAAGGTTAATATGGTGCTTAAAAGAGACAGACATACTGATAAACGTCGTTATAACTTGCCAACATCAAATGAGGTTGCAATGGTCTTTCAGAATGATGAAGGAGAACCACCATTTCAAAGAGACATTAGAGTATATCCCAGAAATCAGGACCAACCATTTATTAATATTAATATCTTAAGTCCAAATTTAGATCCAATGACATATCCCATCTTTTTCCCACACGGAGAAGCAGGTTGGCAACCAAAATTAACCCTTCCCAGTTACCCAAATGCTAAAGCCAGAATCCGAAATAATGTTTCTATGCTTGAATTTAAAGTTGCTCAAATTGCCATTAGAGATGAATTTAATCCACTTTTATGTGGTGGGAAACTAACACAACAATGGATTATTGATTCATATTTGCAAGTTGAGGCAAATAATTTAAACTTTATAAAATATCAACAAGATAAACTACGTGTAGAACAATATTGTGGACTCATGGACTATGTTGCTGACGTGGCTACAAGCAGAGACATGACAGCTGGCAAAGCCATCATTTTACCATCTTCCTTTCAAGGATCTCCTCGAAATATGAGAGAAAGATACAATGATGCTATGGCTATTGTGACAAAATTTGGAAAACCAGATTTATTTGTGACATTTACATGTAATCCACAATGGCCAGAAATTAATCAAAATCTACTTCTTGGACAAAGTGCTTCAGATCGACCAGATTTAGTAGCCAGAGTTTTTAAGATAAAATTAAATGAATTAATACGTGACTTCACTATAAATCAGTTATTTGGCAAATGTCTTGCTTATGTATATACCATTGAATTTCAAAAAAGAGGCCTTCCACATGCACATCTTCTCATAATACTTCAAGAGAAAGATAAATTAGATACTTCGGACAAAGTGGATGCAGTCATAGTTGCTGAACTACCGGATCCAGAACTATATGGTAGACTATATGAGATTGTTACTCATCGCATGATTCATGGACCCTGTGGAGACCTTAATCCACAATCACCATGTATGGAAAATAATCAATGTTCAAAAGATTTTCCAAAAGATTATAGAGACAAAACATATGCAAATTGTGATGGATATCCACTTTATAAAAGAAGAGAAGGAGATAGTGCCATTATTCGTAGGAAAAAAGTGGACAATAGATATGTAGTACCCTACAATCCACATTTACTCATGAAGTACAACGCCCACATCAACGTAGAAGCCTGCACTTCCATCAAATCCATTAAATATGTCTACAAATATATTTACAAAGGTTACGATGCAGCTACTGTAGTCGTCAAAAGTGCAGACAACCCTGAAAGTAGTGAGTTAGTACATGATGAACTTGCATCTCATGTAGATGCTCGCTATATGTCAGTGCGCCAGAAGCTATGTGGCGGCTTTTAAAATTTGAAATGCATGATAGATCACATGCAGTATATAGGTTAGCAGTACATTTGCCACAACGACATTTAGTCTATTTCCATGCTGGAAATGAAATGAATGCATTGGCCCAAAGTGAAGATCGTCACACTACACTAACTGCATGGTTTGCATTAAATTCCACTGATGCTCAAGCAACACAATACTTATATATTGAAATTCCATATCACTATGTTTTTGTGAATGGATTATGGAGACCAAGAAAAACCAGAGGCAATAAAATTATTCCAAGAATTTACACAGTCAGTCCAAGAGATGTGGAACGTTTTTGCTTACGGATATTACTTTTAAATGTTCCTGGAGCACAAAGTTTTGAACACTTAAGAACTGTTAATGACATTGTATATGAATCCTTCCATTTAGCTGCAAGACATAGAAACTTACTCGCTGATGATACAGAGTGGGAAAGATGTTTAGAAGAAGCAGCACAATGTCAAATGCCACGACAGATGAGAGAACAATTTGCTTTTATTTGTATCTTCTCAAATGCTCCAAATGCATTAGCTTTGTGGGAGACTTTTAAAAGTAATATGGCTGAAGACTTTATGCGACGATACAATGAACCCATTGCACACTTAAAAGCGTTAATGGAAATCCAAGAAGTCTTTTTAACTCATGGATTAAGTTGTGCAAGTTTTAATTTGCCTGATCCAGGTCTTATAGATGACATTAACTTTGAAGACTATGACATTCAACTACAAGCAGAAAGAACAGAAGAAAGACTTGCAACTTTAAATACACTACAATTGCAAGCATTTCATGCCATTAAAAATGCTATAGATGATGACATGGTGACAGAGCGTTATTTCTATCTTGATGGACCTGGCGGATCAGGAAAAACATATTTGTACAATTTATTAATGAGTTCAGTACGAGCCCAAGGAAAAATAGCAATGGCGTTTGCCACTACTGGAATTGCTGCACTTTTATTAGAAAGTGGAAGAACTGTTCATAGTGGATTTAAACTGCCAGTGCCTATTTTAGAAAATTCTGTGTCAGATATTCGCATGACATCCTTACAAGCAAAGAAATTGAAGAAATGTAAATTAATTATAATAGATGAGGCCACAATGATGTCATGCTATGCCCTCCAATGTATTGACCGTTTGCTTCGTGAAGTCATGGATAATATTTTTCCATTTGGTGGAAAGGTAATTTTGTTGGGTGGCGATTTTAGACAAACATTACCTGTCGTTGTACATGGAAATCGAACAGACATTATTGAAACATGTATAAAGTCAAGTACAGTATGGAAACATTTTACCCATCTTCAACTGCAACAAAATATGAGATCAGAAGGCCAAACTGATTTCAATGATTGGCTTATTAAAATTGGAGAAGGCAGAACAGAAAAAATACTACATTTACCTGACGACACTGTAGAGATCCCACCTCATATGATTTGTCAACAAGATATTATATCGGCTATATTTGAAGGGAGCATAAATAACGAAGAATATTCTGAGCTTGCCAACCAAGTTATACTGACGTGTAAAAATAAAGATGCATTAATACTCAATAATGAAATCTTAAAAAAAATTAATGCACCACAAAGAAATTATCACAGTGCTGATTCTGTACTTGCTGATGACAATGAAAGTCAGGCAAACTTTTCAACTGAATTCATTAACTCTTTAACTCCTTCTGGAATGCCACCACATATTTTGCAGCTAAAGAAAGGTGCAATTATCATGTTACTGCGAAATATGAACCCCAAAAAAGGCCTATGCAATGGCACAAGATTAATTGTTCAACAATTAAAGGACCATTTTATAGATGCTGAAATTTTAACTGGGACCCATAAAGGAGAGAGAGTTTTCATACCAAGAATAGATTTAGCACCAAGTGAAAGTAGTCTCCCTTTTATACTTCAAAGAAGACAATTTCCCATTATTATGGCATTTGCCATGACCATTAATAAATCACAAGGTCAAACTTTCAAATCTGTGGGTATTTACTTGGAAGAACCAGTTTTTGCACATGGTCAATTGTACGTTGCGTTGTCACGGTGCAAAAATCCACAGGCTATTAAAGTTTACATTGAAAACAATGAAAGTCAAGGTGATTTATTAGAAGATGGACGTATTTTTACTAAAAACATTGTCTACTATGAAGTACTATAACTTTGCAGGATACAAATTCAAGATGCAAACATTTTTTAAAACCATTGCAAAATACATAACAATTAGTTGTTTAATTCAGTCATAATTAATGAAAGTACTGTTTAGGAATGATTCGCCTCACAAAATACTTGCCTTGCATTGTTAGTAAAAATTATGTTCAAATGTTAAGTCACTATGTTAATGTTTCTAATGTTACAAGTTTAAAAAATATATTTGCAAGTTATTTCATTCAACAGATTACAAAGTGGATGTTAACAGGTCAAGCACCTTTTAAGTCACAATGTAAATATTGTCTGTTATCTTAAGATTACTAACTACATTAATGTTTATCGCCAGTTTATGTGCTCAGTAATGAATTACTTTAATTACGTACGTTTTAAGCAGAGTTTTACTGTATGCCTTCCTCTACATTCAATGTATATTCAAGTTAACAATTATTGTGATAGAAATTGCATGTTAATACTGATTAATTTAAAGGTCAATTGTTTTTACATTCAAATGTTAATACTTTAAATAAAAAATTAGGTTACAAAATGTATTCACTATGTTACTGTTTATATTGTTCAAAATTATACAAATGTTTTGTCAAATTCTAAACTTACATAAAAAATAAAGTTAAAGTTTCAAAATATATACTTTGAAGGTTATTGCTTACATATATTTTAAACTTCATGTTAAAATTCGCAACGTTTCAAGAAGGCTTTTTACTTTTTGCTTTCCTATTCATTCAATGTATATTAAAGTTAACAATTCTTCAGATACAAATTACATTTTAAAAAACCATTACATCAACATTTTGCAAAAATACACGTTCATATTAAAATACTTACAAGTGTCAAAAATATATGTTAATAACTAAACAACTTGACAAACATATACATCACATTGCCGTCATTTTTTGACGGGCAAGTCGCTAGTTATATATATAAATCTAAATATTTACATATATATATATATATATATATATATATATATATATATATATATAGTAAATAAAAAGTACATCTGTGTTCAAATCTGAATGTCTAAAGCAAGTTAAAAAACCTGCTTCCAGCTCAGAGTTCCGAGAAAAACAGTTATTACACTGCATTCTGGGAAGTTGAGCTGGGACACACAAATATGCCCACAAGTGCCTCGCTCTTCATTCCGTAGCCATCAATAAACATGGCTTCCTTTAAGCTTATGCATGCTGTATTACACAGCTTTAATGCAAAGCCAAGGTTGGAATAAACACAGGCTGAGTATCCAATCCATGTACAGCTGTTTCAAGCTTACTGGCTATCATCAGCATGGAGCGGGATCTCAGCCTGTGTTGTGGAAATTATGAGTAGGTAGTTCACCACAACAATCATTTATAATATGTATATAATAGTAAATAAATAGTACATATGTGTTTGGATTTGAATGTCTAAAATAAGTTAGAAAACCTGTCTCCTGCTCAGAATTCCAAGAAATAGTTATTACTCTGCATTCTTGGAACCTGGGTAGGGACATGTAAACGTGCCCACAAAGGCTTCAATCTTGTAATCCATTAACATTTTTACATGGCTTCCTTTAAGCATATGCCTGCTGTATTACATAGCTTTGATCAAAGCTTAGGATGAATTATTCACAAGCTAGGAATCTGTTGTGGAGAAATACAAATATACATACATTATTTAGTATATATATATATATATATATATATATATATATATATATATATATATATATATATATAGTGGATATAAAAAGTCTACACACCCCAGTTAAAATGTCAGGTTTCTGTGCTGTAAAAAAATGAGACAAAGATAAATCATTTCAGAACTTTTTCCACCTTTAATGTGACCTATAAACTGTACAACTCAATTGAAAAACAAACTGAAATCTTTTAGGTAGTGGGAAGAAAAAATATAAAAATAAAATAATATGGTTGCATAAGTATGCACACCCTTAAACTAATACTTTGTTGAAGCACCTTTTGATTTTATTACAGCACTCAGTCTTTTTGGGTATGAGTCTATCAGCATGGCACATTTTGACTTGGTAAGATTTGCCCACTCTTCTTTGAAAAAACACTCCAAATCAATGTCAGATTGCAAGGGCATCTCCTGTGCACAGTCCACTTCAGATCACCCCACAGATTTTCAATCGGATTCAGGTCTGGGCTCTGGCTGGGCCTTTCCAAAACTTTAATCTGCTTCTGGTGAAGCCATTCTTTTGTTGATTTGGATGTATGCTTTGGGTCGTTGTCATGCTGAAAAATTAAGTTTCTCTTCATGTTCAGTTTTCTAGCAGAAGCCTGAAGGTTTTGTGCCAATATTGACTGGTATTTGGAACTGTTCATAATTCCCTCTATCTTAACTAAGGCCCCAGTTCCAGCTGAAGAAAAACAGCCACAAAGCATGATGCTGCCACCACCATGCTTCACTGTGGGTATGGTGTTCTTTTGGTGATGTGCAGTGTTGTTTTTGCGCCAAACATATCTTTTGGAATTATGGCCAAAAAGTTCAACCCTGGTTTCATCCGACCATAACACCTTTTCCCACATGCTTTTGGGAGACTTCAGATGTGTTTTTGCAAAATGTAGCCTGGCTTGGATGTTTTTCTTCGTAAGAAAAGTCTTTCGTCTTGCCACTCTACCCCATAGCCCAGACATATGAAGAATATGGGAGATTGTTGTCACATGTACCACACAGCCAGTACTTGCCAGACATTTCTGCAGCTCCTTTAATGTTGCTGTAGGCCTCTTGGTAGCCTCCCAGACCAGTTTTCTTCTCGTCTTTTCATCAATTTTGGAGGGAGCTCCAGTTCTTGGTAATGTCACTGTTGTGCCATATTCTCTCCACTTGATGACGACTGTCTCCAGTGTGTTCCATGGTATATCTAATGCCTTGGAAATTCTTTTGTACCCTTCTCCTGACTGATACCTTTTAACAATGAGATCCCTCTGATGCTTTGGAAGCTCTCTGTGGACAAAGGCTTTTGCTGTGGGATGCGACTAAGAAAATTTCAGGAAAGACCAACTAGAGCCGCTGAACTTTATTTGGGATTAATCACAGGCACTTTAAATTATGGCAGGTGTATGCTGACTCCTATTTAACATGATTTGGAATGTTATAGCTTAATTCTGAACACAGCTACATCTCCAGTTATAAGAGGGTGTGCAGACTTGTGCAACCACATTATTTTTATTTTTTATTTTTCTTCCCTCTACCTAAAAGATTTCAGTTTGTTTTTCTGTTTTTCAATTGAGTTGCACAGAGGCCTCTGATTTCTACACACAATAGGTCACATTAAAGGTGGAAAAAGTTCTGAAATTATTTATCTTTGTCTCAGTTTTTTACGGCACAGAAACTTGACGTTTTAACAGGGGTGTGTAGACTTTTTATATCCACTATATATATATATATATATATATATATATTTATTTATATATATATATAAATAAATATATATGTTCAGAAACAGTTAATTATACTTTTCTCTAATTCAGCAGTTTTCACTATGATACAATAATATTTCTATAGCCATAATAATATATTATGTGTGAGTCAAAGGAAGGCCCAACTCAAGGCTGAAAAACAAGGTATTGACTGTGTATTCATTGTAGAAACTGTGCGCAAATGATTTTGATGCATGTGAGTTACGTGTTGATTCTTAATTGGCTCAAAAATGTAAATAATCGTTTATTGGTCTAGAAGGGGTTGTTAATGGGCAGACCATTTTCTGTATGTGGAAATGTTATAAAAGACATGTTGTTAATGCATTCACTGCCAGCAGCAGATATTGTGCATACTATTCTGTTGTACATGCCGTGGTTGTGAATAAAGTGAAGAAAATCAGAGGCCTCTGTGTTTTAGTATCATGAATGGGTTTTGGAATAGAATGTTGGTCAGTGGATATGCTTTTCTTCTACATTTGGCACCCAACATGGGTCCTGCACTAAGCGTCCATAGATAGCACCCTGAGCTTCAGTAATTCGCAGGGGAGACGCTTGACAACCGATCATGGCCAAACTCAGAGGTGAGCAGAGACTCCTTCATAAAAATCTGTGTGTAGGATTGCTTGTCGTGCGGACAAGACTGGCGCTTGTGGGAGTGATGGACGGAGCCACAGCAAATTACCCCACCCAGACTGACCTCTACCCGGAACCTGGTATGATTGCATTTTGATGTCGATAACATCAAAATGCTTATTAGTGATATTAAGTGAAATTAAGAGACATAGAATATATTGAGACATATTTTACCTGTAAAGGTGTTAATTATTGAGACTGAGATTAAGAGATATTAAAAGATATTATACCTAAAGAGGTATTAAACTTTAAGAAGCGCTGTAGATATAGATTAATTGAGTTGCCTTTTTTTAATATCATGTAAGGTGCGCCTACCTAAAAATGGTGTGGGGAGTTGCCTTTCTTTAATGGGGTGTAAGGTGTGCCTACCTATAAATGGCATGAGGAGTTGCCTCCCTATAATGGCGAGTTGTGTAGATGGATTCTAATTGATGAAAAGCTAGAAATTGCTAAGCAATTTCGACTGGTGTTGCTGTGAAAAAGTGGCTGTTGGGAAAAGAATTGTGTATGAATTGGGCCCATGTATGTGTGTGAGTCTTGTGTGCAGTGAGGTGTGAGATCTTGTTTGTCCATCCATTTTGTTTGTTATTTAGAGTGTGTCTGCATCTGTGGTGTTCTGAAAGTGTGTGAGGTGAAATAAGAACTGTGTGTGAGTGCAAGCAGTGTGTTATAGGTTGGTTGTTTTATTTGTTGCTGTATTGCTGAGAAATCGCAAATTTGTTGTACTGTTGAAATTGTTGCATGATGCTTTAAGAATTACTGAATTTAAGAATGACTTTAAGAATTGCTTTAAGAAAAGAATTACTGAATAATTAGATAGTGTAGCACCAGCCTCCCCACCCCTCTGATTAGCCCTTCCGCCAAGCCCGTAAATTGCAAAAAGCCAACTCCAGCCTGCTGGTACCATGGAGGTGTCACAAGGGCTTGCAAAGTCTTTATGTATCCTCCCCACTACTCCCTAATCCAACCCACTCGATGCAGGGGTCCCAATTGGGACCCCCCGCAGGGTCCCCTCATTAACCCCATGATACAGGGGTCCAGATCGGGATCCCCGCAGGGTCCCCACATTACCCCCATGATGGTGGTGTCCTGATTGGGACCCCTGCAGTGTCTACACATTACCCCCATGATGCGGGGGGTCTCAATCGGAACACCCACTGGGTCAACACATTACTCCCATGCTGCGGGGATCCCGATCGGTAACCCATGCTAAATAAAAATGTAACCTCTGCTGCGGGGTTACTATAAGTACCCCCCGGCACCTAAATTTAACCCCATCACTCATAGGGATCAATATAGACACTCATGAGACTAAAAGTAACCCCCTCAGTCCAAAAGCGCTCTATGTAGACCCCTATAGCTCACTATTAACCCCTATGTTAACACTATAAGTGCCATGAGGGTCCTCCAGGACCCTCATGACACAAAGTCTAAGCAATACACTACACTATTAACCGTAACAATACCCCATTAACCTAACCTACAAATCCCCTCCTACCCTACCCTATCAACCCCTACACTACCTACCCAACTCCTACCCTAACCTATTAACCCCTACATTACCTACCTAACACCCTATTCAATCCCCAAACCCCACTAATTACGAAAGACAATAAACCTCCACTAATTATACAAATTAAAAAAAACCTAGATTACAGAAAATAAAAATAGAACAATAGAGAAAATAAAAAAACTACATTATAGAAAAACAAGTTACATTACAGAAAATAAAAATAGAAATACTACATAAAATAAAAACACCCCAATATTTACAGGAAAATAAAAAAAAAGCTACTCCCATAAAATAATACATTTACAACCTAAAATAAAAACATCCCTATCACAATAAAACAAAAAACTACACCCAGAAATAAAATAAAGTTTAAATTAGACCACTTACCTTGCCAAAATGCCCCTCCAGCGATGATGGTTTTCTTTGCTTCATCCCTAGACAAATGCCCATTCATAGATGTCCCCAGGTCCAGTACCCCTACAAAAAAAAGAAACATTACAATTAATAAATAAATACACAGAACATATAACACAATACGTTTTAAATACTACAGTTACCTGTCCCAAATGCCAATCCAGCGATGCCCCCATCCTCCTTGAAGTCTTCGGCGACAGGGCCCCTCCATAAACACCACTGCAAGGGTCAATGTATGGGGACCCCCAGCATTGGAGGGGTTCATTTTAGGTGCAGCACTTACAGTACTGACAGTACCCCCCATGACCAGGAATGTGCATTGGTGTGCCGCGGGCCCTTTAAGGACCCGCGGCGGACATTTGCATTTTTTAATGCAGTGGTGGTCCCAATTGGGACCCCCACTGCAAGGTTTAATGTGGGGACCCACCGGGGGTCCCAATTGGGAGCCTGTAGCATGGGGGATTAATGTTAGCTTCCGTGGGGGTACTTACTGTACCCCCACAGCATGGGGTCAACCATTAGTGTGTCGCAGACCCTTTAAGGACCAGCGGCGGGGAATGTAACATTTTTCAGGACCCCTACATCATGGGGGTAATGTGTTGATCCTACGGGATCCTGAATGGTACCCCTGCATCATGGAGGTGATGTGTGGACACTGCGGGTGTCCCAATCAGGACCCCTGCATCATGGGGGTAATGTGGGGACACTGCAGCAGGGTTGCAGGCTGCATTGTACCAAGTCCTACAGTTTTGGAAGTTATAATCTCTGTTTCCATTGGCTGTTTCGATAGTGGGCATTACAGTCTTCATGTTCAGGCACGTAGATACTACTTCCGACGGCAGGGTTCGCGATTATCAGGAAGGGGGACTAACTTGCGGCGTCAGCCAAATTAATAGCTAAGTAAAAGTAGAACTACATGAGCATGAAGCTCAAAAGTAGCAAATCGGGAAGTTACTTGCACGTAGTAGCCCCGAATTGAAGTCATTGAAGCAACATGCTATAAGTCTTTTCAGTTAAGGTCTTTAAACATTATACTGGATACTAGACAAAGTTCTGTGTTTTGAAGAAATTAGTCTTAGTCCTAAGGTCATATGCTGATATAACTTCTAGTGCAATAAAGCAGTTTTGTTTTTGTTTAAAGGGACCAGAGCAACTTGTGATATTATCTTTTAAAGGACGTATTATTTTTCTAACGTACAATTATGATTATTTTTTTAAAGGGTTTATGAAATGTTATGTTATCTCAATGTATGATCACTCAATTGATCTGTAATGCAATATGATGTGATAAAGTTATGACAAATAAGATGTATTGTGAACTATTGTGAATAATTTTATGGGTTATGATAAGCGTACAGGATAGTCAAAAATATCAACTGACTAAGAATGCATTTTTTTTTTCTTTTTTCTAAAGTTTTTTTTTTTTTTTTATTGTTGCTGGTCTGTTTTTCTGTACAAGTTATTTTATTGTGATTGTGATTTTTTATGCTCATTGAAGCTACCCTCGTGTTGACATTTCTCTCTGTCGGAATTAATGTGGTATGTGCACAATTCCTTATCTCCTGGTTACTCCAGATATTGGATGGTGCCCATATCACTAGAAATCAGTGTATGATATCCTATCTGGTTAAAGAACCTTATCATACCAATTCTGTTTTATTTGTGTGTGTTATGTACCATGTTTTGTTTTTCCATGTTGGATAAATACTGTGAAATTGTGACATCTATTCCTCTAGGCCCATCGCTAGCTAAGATGATGGCCATGGTGCAAATGGGTAGAGAATTGGGAAAACCTCTTCAAGGTATTTCTAGGCCTCTAAGAAGGGAACATGATAAGAAGTGGATTACATTATCACTTGAAAAAATAAAAAGCTTTATTAGTAAATGTATATAGACAGTAAGAGAATTAGTAATTTCTTTGTAAGTATACAACCTGTTACAGTATAAATTAAGTAATGTCTTATCACTTATAGAGACATAATTTAGTAGTATTGAAACTGTTCTAATGATAATTTTTGCTGCTTTAGCAGGAGAAGAAACTAATGATTGTTTATTTATTTTACAGTATCTCACAAAAGTAAGTAAACCCCTCACATTTTTGTAAATATTTTATTATTTACTTTTCATGTGACAACACTGAAGAAATGACACTCTGCCACAATGTAAAGTAGTAAGTATACAGCCTGTCCCCTCAAAAATGCTCAACACACAGCCATTAATGTCTAAATCGTTGACAATAAAAGTGAGTACACCCTTAAGAGGAACTGTCCAAATTAGACCCTAAGTGTCAAAATTTTGTGTGGCCACCATTATTTTCCAGCACTGCCTTAACCCTCATGGGCATGGAGTTCACCAGAGCTTCACAGGTTGCCACTGGAGTCCTCTTCCACTCCTCCATGATGACTTCACGAAGCTGGTGGATGTAAGAGACCATACACTCCTCCACCTTCCGTTTGAGGATGCCCCACAGATGCTCAATAGGGTTTAGGTCTGGTGACATGCTTGGCCAGTCCATCACCTTTACCTTCAGCTTCTTTAGCAAGGGAGTGGTTGTCTTAGAGGTGTGTTTGGTTTGTTATCATGTTGGAATACTGCCCAGTGGCCCAGTATCCAAAGGGAGGGCATCATGATCTGCTTCAGTATGTCACAGTACATGTTGGCATTCATGGTTCCCTCAATGAACTGTAGCTCCCCAGTGCCGACAGCACTCATATTTTTCAAACAGGAAACATTTAATTATTATCATATATATAGATAGATGAATATCATAGAATATCATAAAAATGCCTGAAATTAACACAAATTAATGGAAGTTTTGTTAAAACAGTTATTTTTTATTACATTTAATGTATTATTAACATAGGTAAATATGGTAATAATGTCTGAAAATTCAAATAATTAATATACCTTTTGGGAAAAGCAATTTTTTTATATACATTGAATAAGTTGGTCAAGCCATAAACGAAGAACTATTGTTTGTTGCATTAATATTTTTTTCTGTAGACCAATACTAAACACAATGATATTTGAAAACACAAAATGTTTAATTGTTATTAATATAGATGAATATCATAACAATGTTGAAAAATAGCACAAATTAATGGAATTTTTGTTAAAAGAATTATATTTTATTACATTAAATTTGTTATTAACATAGCTAAATATCCTAACAATATCTGTAGTTTGTATCATTAATGTACTGTTTTTTAAAAGCAATAGTTTTTATTCTGTAAACTTTATATAGTTTTATCTGTAACCAACTTTTAAATACTATGTGCCTCATTGAATAGTGATTTGGCAAATTGATTATGGCTGTATGTAAACATTGAGCATATTGTTGTCCAGAAGTTTTAGTTAGTGAACTTTTATGCAAAAGCAAGGTCTTCAGTAACTAAAAAGTTCATTCAAAACAATATGCTCTGTCCTTATATAGAACCGTATTGAATTACTCAAATCACAATTGAATGAGACGCTATGTTAATATTAATTAATTTTTAAATGTAATATTATTTTATTATACATGAATATTATAACAATGTACCAACTTTTTTTTTTTTTTTTTATTATTTTGAAAACAAATAATACACACAAGCATCATACATACTATAATAAGTCAGATAATGCCACAATACTAACTAATAATAGTGGGTTTCCATAATACATTTAAGAGAAAAATAAGAAAAAGCAGAAAAAAAAGCAACATTTGTATAGGCAATAAAAGAGGATAAGAGCAAACGAACACTTTTAATCCTCTCAGACTCACCCTATAATTCATTTTTAAATTGAGAAATGTTTGTCCCATCTTTCCCACTTCAACTTATCCTTTCCACTCCTTTTCAGAGTAATAAGGGCAAAATCTTTCTCAATTTGCCTATCCCTTTCCATTATATTTATGATCTCATTCCAGGAAAGGAAAATTCCTTCTTTCCTTTCATTGCTAATAGCCATTTGGTTAATAGTAAAGTGTTTAATACCACTGCCTTAGTAATAGCATCACAATGAGATGGAAATATGTTAAATAAGACTCAGGAGAAGAAGTAATAACCTCTTTACAAATAGCTGATAGATTCAGGATACATGTAGCCCATATCTCTTGAATCATTGGGCAAAACTACTACTTGTGTAGTGCCTTCTTGGCCGCATTTCCTCCAACATTGCTATTCTGTTCTGGTGTATTATTATATATTTTTACTGGATCATAGAACCATCTTTGATAAAGTTTGAAATTTACTTCCTTAAGTGAGACACTTATGAAATTCTTATGGGTAAATTGTAAAGCATTGAACCATGCTTCAGATAAGCATTCAAAACCCAATTCCTCCTCCCATCTAATCATTGATGGGGTTTTCCCAGGTGGATTTATACTATGCAAAATTCCTCTACATCCCAAAATATTAAGTTTAGCTTTGACTTTTACCAACTTTCTTTCAAAGAGGGTAAGCTCTCTATGAGGGACTAATTTGCCCACCAATTTCCCTATCCGGAGTTTCAATGAATTATATTGTAACCACAAACTAGACGGTACTCCTCTTTCCCTCATTAAATTGTCAATGGAAACAAATTCCTTATTTCTATAGATGTCCTTTAACAACTTTAGGTTCCATTGTGCCCAGTAAACATTATCACTATAATTTAATTTATTCTGAAATATTGTCAGAGGAGTCGCTGGAGAGGGGAATAGGATCAGATTATATCTCATGTTTAGACTAGACCAGCTCTTTAGACAAAATCTAGTAACCGGTAGACCATTATTAATATCTTTCATATCCAATGTTTTACTCCATATTATACACCCCAAAATTGTCTGAGGTATCTGTGTATATTCTATTTGTAGAAATTTCAGTTCTGAATTACCATTTAACAATCTCGTAGCATGAAGGAGTGCGGTTGCTTGAAAATATTGTTCAAGTTTCGGGGTACCAAGACCCCCTGCCCAGTAGCTTCTGTTAAAAATTAAGTTTTTAACTCTAAAGTCACCTGATTTATTAATATATTTATCTATAGTAACCTGGAATCTCTTAAATAGTTCTTTTGGAATCTTCATAGGAATACACCTGAAAAGATATAGTACTTTGGGCAAAACAAACATTTTGACAGCTGCTACCCTGCCCATCCAGGACAAATTCAATATGTGCCAAGAATCCAGCACTGCTTTAATATCCTTAAATACAATATTGTAATTATTCCTAATTATGTTATGCCAACAAGGTGAAAATTCAATACAAAGATGTGTAAAGTGGTTAGACGACCAATCAAAGTCGAACTTTTCTTTAAGTTGGCCTTTTGTTTTACCATCTATATTGATCATCAACACCTGTGTCTTACTATGATTAATTTTATAGTAGGAAATAGACCCATAGTGTTGAATTATCTTTAATAAATATTCTACTGAAGTTAATGTTTCTGTTGTTGAAATAACTATTTCATCTGCAAATAATGTTATTTTGGGGGATTACTTTCCCTATAACAACTCCCTTAATGTTAGTATCAAATCTTATTTTTTCTGCTAATGGCTCCATAACTAAAGTGAAAATGAGGGGGGACAATGTACATCCTTGTCTAGAGCCATTATGGATGTAGAAATTATCTGTTTCAAACCCTGGTCCACATATAAAGGCACAGTTATTGGAATATAATGCCATAATGCTCCTAATGGCCTTATCTCCTAAACCAAATTTCTGCAAAGTCATTTCTAGAAACTCCCAATTCAAATGATCAAAGGCCTTTTCTGCATCTATTGCTAGTGCTAAAACAGGTGAATTTTTAATTAGCAAAAGTCTAAGATATCAAACAATTTCCTTGTGTTATCCAGGCCTTGCCGTTCCTTTAGGAACCCTGATTGGTCATAACTAACTAGGCCTTTCATTATCTGGCTTAGCTTTTTTGCTAATATCCCAGCATAGGGCCTCATTCTATTAATGGCCGTAGGAGATGCGTGGTGGCAAGGACTGGCTGCAGCCTACGTGCCTATTCTATTCCCTTGGGGTCGAGGGCTCCGGCAGGCTTGCGGCCGGCGCCCTATTATCTCTTGCAGCCGCACGCGCAGCAGGAAAGCCTTTGGTCTTACACGGCCGCAAGAGTTTCGGCCGCACGAAAGCCACGGTTGCTATTCAAATGCTACGTAAACCCTCTCGTCAAGGCCGTAATTAGCTAAAACCGAGCCGCGGCACCAATTAAACACATAATAAAGCCATCCTGCACTTTGATGAGACGTTAAAGGGATTGGAGGTGTTAGCATTCATAGCACAACATTCCCCTACACTCAAATCTGAAAATAATTTTTAGTTTAATTCATGTAAAATGTCCGTGTACAAAGTCCCACGGGCTTGGAGCACCTCAGACCCGCAAAGGCTGCGGGATTAGCCTCCGTCAAGTTCGTAAATGGGTAAAACAGAACCACGGGTCGTAAAGGGCTTACTTACAAGTCGTAGCATAGAAAAGCCATCCTGTACTTTTATTAAGAGTTAAAGTGATGTTTGGTCTTAGAATTAATACCTCAACATTCCCCTACTCTCAAATCTGCAAATAAAGAAATTTAACTTCATGTTCAATCTTCGTGTCCTATCTATCATGCAAGCCTGCACGGGTTTGAATAACGAGCTACGGGCTTGGAGGACATTCACCCTCCAAGGCCGCATGGGCTTGAATAACGAGCTATGGGCTTGATCATTAAAGTGCGTGGGACTTGGACGGATTTTAAAATCAAAGTACAATTTGGCGATGTGCAAGCTTGAGAATGTTTTGCTATTAACCCTTATGCCCCCCATTATGTTCCCCATCATTTACAGTGCTTTGCAGTGCTGGATTGAATATATATTGGCTTCAATGCTTTGAGTTTGCGGCCCTCAACCTCCGAACCCGTACGGGTTTTAACAAGGACGAACCCGCGGGACTTTGGGACGGAAAATAAACCATAAATGAAATATCGGATTTGGGCGATGTGCAAGCTTGAGAGGGTGTTGCTATTAATCCTCATGTCCCCATTATGATGCCTAGCATTTACAGAGCTTTACAGTGCCATCTTGAATTTATATTTGCATTTACAGTTTTCTGATTTTGCGGCCGGAAAACAAGATTTACGGGCGCAGGAGAAATGCTTTGCGGCTGTTTGCATGATGTGCGGCTGGCCGTAATGGGGATATCCTTGCGGCGCCGTCCATTTGAATAGCAGGGTAGCAGTAGCTCTACACGCGGCCTGAAGATGGCTGCAAGGAATCGCAGCTTTACGGCCATTTTATGGCCGTTAATAGAATGAGGCCCATAGAGTTTAATGTCAATATTCAAAAAAGATATTGGTCTATAATTGGAGCATTTATTCTCTACTTTTCCCTCTTTATGAATAGTAACAATTACTGCCTGAAGAGATTCGGCAGGGGCTGAGCCTGATAATCTGATTTTGTTAAAGCTATTCACTAAATGCGGGCTCAATAGCTTCTAATAGTTCTGAAAAAAAAAAACGATAGCCCGTCCGGACATGGGGACTTATTTAATTTGAGAGACGATAATGAACTCTCCTACTTCTACTAAGGAAATTGGTCCCTCTAGTTTTCAGGATTGTAGGGCGGAAATTTTAGGCAATTGAACAGAGTCCAAAAATTCTGAAATTATTTCTTTGGAAGGCTTAATCAAGTCTCCATTGGCCTCTAAACTGTACAGGTCTTTCTAATAATCTAAAAAAATCCTTCCGATTTGATCAGGGAGCCTATGGGATTTCCCCTTCAGATCAAGTATCTCTAAAATATTCTTGGGACTATTATTATTTCTAAATTGATTTGCAAAGAAGTTATTAGACTTATTACCACAATGATAATATTTTTGCTGAGCTATCCAGATATTCTTATACATTTTTGCTTGATGAATTTCTCTTATTAATTTCTGAATATTCAGAATTTCCAAAGAAGTATCTTTATTAGAATCTAGTTTATTTAAATTATTGGCCATATTTCATTGAATACATAAATCCCTAGGGGATTTACCTCTTTCCCTTCTTTTCTTAGACGCTAATAAAATCAAGTTGCCCCTTGAAAAGGCCTTGAGTAAATTCCAAAATGTAGCTTTAGAAATGACCAAATCCTCATTAAATTCTATATATTCCTCAATACCAAAAACTTTTTTACATGTGATATTTTTTATTCACTACTATTAAATATTTTGTATATGCTAAAGCAATACACCGACATATTCCGTAGCGCTGTACATAAGATAGGTTCCAGTCAAAGGTAATTACAAATCAAAACATAACAAAGCAAGCCTCTAATCCAGTGTCCATGCTGCTTTCCCAAAACACCCTTTCAGAATTGAAACTCGCATTCTTACAACCTAAAGGTATTGTGTGTGGTAAGGGAGGGAGAGAGAGGAGATGAGCGTGTTAGGGTGGAAGGTTATACACTTCTTTAAAGAGATGCATTTTTAGTGAGGTTTTGAATGTTTTGAGGCAGGAGGTCAATCTGGTGGAGCAAGGCAAGGAGTTCCAGAGAATAGGGACAGCACAAGAAAAGTCCTGAAGGCGAGAATGAGAGGAGGTGACAAGAGTTCCAGAAAAAAAAAGGTCATTAGAAGAATGAAGAGGGTGGTTGGGGGAATATTTGGAGATGAGAGCAGGGGTGCGCAATTATTGACGGCTTTGAAAGTTAGGGTCATGATTTAAATGTTATTCTGGAGGCTAAGGGAAGCAAGTGGAGTGATTGACAGAGAGGTGATGCCGACAATGAACGTTGTGTATGGAAGATGAGTCTATCAGAGGCATTCATTATGGATTGAAGTGGGGATAGTTGGGTGGTGGGTAGGCCAGCAAGAAGCGAGATATAGTAGTCAAGTTGAGTGATTTACAGTAATATTGTTCATTACACATAGTAAAATACAGTCTATTGCAGTGCTTCAGAAACCGGTCCTCATGCTACCCATACAGATCATAATTTTAGTGTAACACTGTGGGAACAAAGATGATTCAATTCTTAATCAAGACTCACTTATAATATATAATTGTCTCACGTGTGTTTAAAGCTTGTTACATTTAAATTGTGAGCTGTATGTGGAGTGTTGAGGTAATAGACTATATTTTTAGTAAATACTCGACCATCAAGTAATAATTCACCCTGAGTTTTGCTTCTTTTAATGGGCAAATACTAGTTCTTCTAAAAAGAAGCCAACAGAGTTAAAAGTTTGTCTCCTGGGATTTATTAATGGTCATTGCAAAAGTCATGATAATGGGCAATTGTCTCCTTTGAAGTACAAAAGGTAAATCTATTCTTGGTATGAAAACTGGTTCACCTTTATGGGTACCATTCAGAATTTCGGCATGTATGAAATGGTCTTTTAAATCCTGAACAATTAATCTGGTCCCATTACAAAGTCCTTTTTTGGGGTTCATATTTATCAGTATTTCTCAGTTGCATGACAATTGCTCCTTTTTTGATTTGCAAAACATGTGGTGGCATTCCAGATGGAGTTAATGAATTTATAAATTCAGTGGTAAAATTGGATTCACTCTGTTTGTCATCAGCTAGAACAGAATCTGCACTATAATAATTTAATTGTGTGCAACCTATTCATTTAAAAAAAAAATCCTTTTGTATTAGTCTTGTTTCTTACGTTGGGTTTGGGAAAGGAAACAAAGAGAGAAGGGAGGGGATATTAAAGGGAAAGAAAAAGAGAGAATGTATAAATGAGCTTGAAAATTTTCTCAATGAACAAACTTTGTATGATACATAATCTTGCCTATTTGTAAGAATCAATATTTTATGTATATGTTTGTATGTGTTTCTGTATTTTTATGTGAATCTTTCTTTTTTTGCATGTTTAAAATAAAAAATAAAAAAATAAATTAAATAAAAAAAAATAGTACTTTCTGTGCAGGCTCTGACGAATATTCTGTAGTTTTTCCATTCGGGAATATAGCCGATATGAGTGAATCTTGGCAAATAATTTCCTCTGGGATTTCGACAGTATCATCAGGTAAATTAGTTATGACCTCTGTTTTTCCTTCGTCAATTTCAAACAGCCAATTATTTAATTAATTTTGGCCCTCAGATCTCATATTTGTTTCCAATCTAGAGTGTGTAAATTATTTCCACAGTGGACTGGACTTTATGCATGTTTCTACAATGTCTGTTCGATTTCCACGGATAACCACAGGTAATGTTTGTCTGAAATCTCCACCTAACAACATGACTTTTCCACCAAAAGGCAAATCATTACCCATGGCTTCACACAATAAGCAAACAATACATTGCAGAGCATGGCACAACATCATAGTGGCCTCATCTATGATAATTAATTAGCATTTTTTAAACTCCTTTGCTTGAGATGCTTTCATTCTAATATCCAACACTGATGTTTCCAAAATTAGAACTAGAAGTGTAAATCCACCATGTACTTTTCTGCCACCTTCTAATAATAGTGCAGCAATTCCAGTTGTTGCAAAGGGAAGTGCAATTTCACCTTTACCTCTAATGGAACTTATCAACAAATTATATAGAGAAGTTTTTCCCTACCCACCGGTGCCATCTAGATAAAAATAACGCTCTTCGAGAAAGTCATCATCTAGAGCTTGTTGTATTGCATTGAAAGCGTGCAATTGCAAATAATTTAAAGTGGCTATTTTTTCTTCTGTTTTTTGTTTTTCTACATCAGCGTCATAGTCCTCAAATATTATATCATATATAATTCCGGGATCTGGTAGATTAAAAATGGCACAACGTAATCCATGACATAGAAAGACTTGTTTAATTTCTATTATTGCTTTAAATTCAGCTATGGACTCGTTATAACGTTTCAAAAAGTCTTCATACATATTTATATTAAATGTTTCCCTCATCTGCCACATAGTGCTGCTTCTTCTAGACATCTCTCCAATTCTGTCTCATCAGCTAATTGAAATGTGTCATAAAGTCTGTCATTTACAGTTCTCAAGTGTTCAAAACTTTCTGTACCAGGAACATTTAAAAGTAATACACGTAAGCAGAAATGTTCAATGTCTCTTAGACCTACTGTTTACATTCTGAGAATAATTTTATTACCACCATTTTGCCTACGTTTCCATAAGCCATTTACGAAAACATAATGATATGGAATCTCATTGTATAAGTATTGCCTTGCCTCCATATTGTTACAATTTAAGATAAACCAAACAGTAGGTGTGGTTTGTCAATGTTCATTTTGTGCCAGAGCATTTTCTTCATTTGCATTTCAAATTTTAGAAGCTGCCACATTGCTTCTGGCGCACTGACATAGCACCCATCTACATGAGATGCAAGATCGTCATGTACTAACTGATTGTCTTCTTTATTTGGGCCACTTTTCACCACCACAGTTGCTGCATCATAAATATATTTGTAGACATATGTAATTGATTTTATGGAAGTGCAAGCTTCCACATTTATGTGTGCATTACACTTCATTAACAGATGTGGATTATATGGCACCACATACGTGTTATCTACCTTTTTACCACAAATGATTGCCTTTAGACCTTGTCTTCTTCTATACAATGGATATCCATTACAATTTGCAAAAGTTTGATCTCTAAATTCTTTTGTAAAATCTTTTGTTCCTTTTTTTATTTTTGCTACATGGTGATTGGGGATTTAGATATCCACATGGGCCTTGAATCATGGTATCTGTTACAATGTCATATAGTGTGGCATGTTTTTGTGGATCTGGTAGTTCAGCAATAATCACTGAATCTATGTTCTCTGCAGTATTCAATTTATCATTTTTTTTAAGTATTATCAGAACATGTGCATGTGGAAGACCTTTTTTTTGTGTGGAATTCTATGGTATAAACATAAGCCAAACACTTTCCAAATTAATTACTGCTGGTTACGTCATGTATTAAGGCTGTTCATTTTATTTTGAAGACTCTAGCCACTAAATCAGGTCTATCAAAAGCAGTTTGTCCCTGGCTAAAATTATCAACAATCTCTGGCCATTGAGGATTACATGTAAATGTAATACATCCGCTTTACCATATTTAGTTACAATAGCCATTGCATCATTTCTCGCATATTGCAACGAGATCCTTGGAAAGAAGATGGTAAAATAATGGCTCGGACAGCTTGAAGATCTCTATTTGTAGTCACTTCAGCAACATAATCCATGAGGCCACAATACTTTTCAACACATGGTTTATTTTGTTGATGTTTTATGACATTTAAATTATTAGCTTCTACTTGCAGGTATGAATCAATGATCCGTTGTTGTGTTAGTTTTCCAGCACTTAAAATAGAATTAAATGCATCTCAAATTGCAGTTTGAGCCACTTCCTTCCTTTTTTTACAATAAATAATACAAACAAATACATACACAAGACAAAACATTAAGGCTAATGTACAAACTACAAGGTGATGACTTATACACTTTCAATAATACAGACACAAAGTGTATATACCATCCTGTTCTTCAACACTTTGTCAAGAAATTATTTAATAGCCAATATTAACTAAAACATTACAACAAATAATAAAATAAAACAAAACATTGGGGTAATCTGCCTAGGATATGTCATTAATTATAGTTTTTTATTAATTTTCTGCCAAAAAAAGAGACCTTTATTAACAATTAATGAGTTGAAAATTGAGTTCAATTTTGTTAGATCTTTTAGGCATTGAATTTTCTATCTCTAGCCAAGAATTTGTGTCTATAGGGTTTATCCACTTTATAAGATGTTACAGCATTATAGCATTTTGGTATAAATTTATGTAAGGTAAGTTAACCTACCATTATTAAACTTTTTGCTTAATATTGTCTTGAGTTTGAAAACGTTTAATCCAGCATTCTGGAAATTTTATAGGAATATTATACAAAAGGTAGAGCCACTTTAAATTCAAGCATGGAAATATTATTTCTGACACGTACTTTACTGTTTGGATAACTATCAAGTATTCATTTTGGTTGCCAACCTGCTTCACCATTGGGTTACAAAATTGGATACGTCATTGGATCTAAATTTGTACTTAATTTACTGATGTTAATGAAAGGTTACTGTTCATTTCTTGGATATATTCCCATTAGCTGTGGGTAAGTTATAACATTGTTCATCAGAATGCCACTCTCTTCTAAGAACCATATTGACTCTTGGGATTGGCAACTGATTTTGTTGTGTAAGAATGCGTTGTTGTTCTTCAACTTCTGACAGTTTTGTTTAAGCTTAAGTGTATGGATTTTTTTCCATAATCTTTTCAAGCTCATGAAAAACAGTGGGAAAGCATGTTGTATTTTCAGCAAGCTGCATATGTTGTTTCACAGCTTTGTTTGTATCGAGTACATATAGGTGAGCAAATTTTCTTTGCTCTTCTTCTTCAGGGTGTAAATGTGAAGTATGGAGGTAAATTTGCCCTTGTACTTTAAAGCAGTAAGGCCCATGTCATTCAAAATTACCAGCTAATTTAGGACCCATAGATGCAAAAGAAATGGCACTATTATAGGATTGTATATTTTTTTGAAAATTTTTGTAATTTGGGAAACTCATTATACTTTGTAAGTATTTGGGGAATTCTTGTCTTTCTGGAAATATTACTTTTCCCTTTTGACAGCAACTAATGAACTTACCATCTTTTGGTCTTTCCTTTACAAAAAACTAATAAAGTACATTTAACATACCACAATTGTGAGGCTCTACTGTTATACCTGTAAATAATGCACTATCCTGTGAAGGAACATGAACATTACAATCTACATCAACATTTGTATCATTACCATATTGTTCACATGTTTGTTCATCAGTTTTATTTTTTTTCCTATCTGTCTTACGACGTTTTTTTCCTCCAACAGTATGTCTTTTGTTGTAAATTCGGTCATGCTCTTCTTCGAGTAGTCTATTCTTAGTGTCATCTGACTGTCGCTGTCTCCATCTTTGTTTTTGATTCCTGTCCAGAAGTTGTTTTGATTCCTTGCTGGTTTCGGGCTTCTCAGCCATTGAAATCTGTAATTTAAAAGTTACAGTTTTATTTTCAACCTACAGATTCTGGTAATGACCTAGTTTTATGTGAACATTTTTTTTCTTTAGTTTACCTCCTGTAATGGATAAAGATTTGCAACTTCCTTTTCCACTGTTGGCAATGCAGTTTATCTTTCCTTGCAAATTCTTTCACGCTCTTCTTTTCGTACTCTTTTCTTCGTATCATCCGACTGTTGCTCTCTCCATCTTTGTTTTCATTCCCTGTCCAGACGTAGTTTGGCTTCTTTGGTGGTTTCGGGCTTCTCAGCCATTGTAATCTGTAATGTAAAATGTAAATGTTTATTTTCAACCTACAGATTATGATAATGAGTCATTTTTATGTGAACTAATAATTTAATTTTTCTTAACTCAAGTTGTAATGTATTAAGATATGCAAGTTGTGTTTCCACTGTTCTTAATGTTTTCTTGCAATCAGTACAATAAACCAACTTTTTATACTATGGAAATTTAAATTCAATGTAATGTAATCTAATTAATACTGCTAGTTATGTGAAAACAGCAGTAGGCTACATGACTGTCCCTTTTTTAAAGTTTCATTTTTTAGTGTTTAAATTAATATTGTTTTTATTTGCTAAATCTTCTCTCATTGAAATCTGCAAATTCGCTCTAATGATTGTAATGTCAATATAATCCACCATATTAATTACTGATCTTCAAAATATTAATCTCTGCAGTTATTAATTGACGTCCTATGGTAATGAAATATACTATACATCTGGGTTGTAAAGAGGTCTGTGTATTGAAACCGGCACTGCAGCAATCTTCTATGTCAGTGTCAAATTGACAGACAGCTGCAAAGTATAAAAGAATATTTTCAGTATAAATATTATTATTTTTTTATATTTTCAAAAACGACCAATAACAAACATATATAGGTTAGAATGTGTTTTTAAATTTGAGCACAGTAAAATTTAGGTATTTAGGTATTATCTTTAATTTTATGAGCTGAAATCCCCAAAGACCTAACAATGTCTTTATAAAGTCATGAAGCATAGAGAAATCATTTTGGTATAACATAGTCTAATATATACAAAATAATAAATTAATTATTATGAAATATATACCTTGTCTCTTCTTTAAATTCATGCACCTGTGCCAGTCTCTTAATAAACGTGCACTGCAGGCAAATTATGTGTCAGTGTGAAATTGAGAGACACCTGCAAACTGTAAAATCATATTTCAGTAATTACTATATTTTATACTATAGAAACATATCCAGCTTACAATGTCTTCAATTCCATCAGGAATGTAATTTTTTGCATAAGTTAATTTTTTTGTTGTTAAATTAATGAATTAATACATTAATAAATAATAATCCTTTAGCTATTATCTTTCAATGTATTTGCTAAAAATCATAAAGAAATAACTTACAATGTCTTAAATTAGGCCACCATAAAGGTAATATTTATGATAAGGTAATTTTTTTTTAAGTAATCAATTAAACAAATAATAAATAATAATACTTTACCTATTATCTTTCACTGTATTTCGTAAAATCATCAAGAGGTAACAACCTCTTAATACATTTTGTCCCCAGCAAACGTGCAGTCACACAGTTCATCATCTGAGGAGAAAGTGCGAAAGTTCTGGAAGATGTCCAGTATTTATAGAGTGCAAGCGATACGACAAACGTGCGCATGCGCAATTTACTGTTTTTCCACCATTTTCGGGTGAAAATCTTCGTTTTTGCAAGTTAAGGGCTTGCTCACTACAAAATGGCAGTTCTACAGGCCTATGTTCTATGTGCCTTGCGATGAGAACCTGCGTGCCTCTCATTGTCCAGCTAACTGTTACTGGCTTGTATTAAGTGTTACCGGTTTCAGAAAATGTTTTACTGTCTTTCTGCCTCGTTTTCATCTTGTTAAGTTTTTTGGGCTGCCATTATTTTTTGCGCTTAGGCGATTTTCGATCGAGAAAAAAGAAAAAATATGGCTCAAATTAACTTGCAACCTCACTCACAGGCTCCCTGGCTCTCCCCCTGTGCAGTGTGTGAGTGTGTAACTTCATTTGAGGCATATTTTTTTTCTTGTGGTCTTTCCAGTTCCTTGGTTCAGCCGTTAAATACGTAATTAATGTTGGCCCGAAACTGCGGGCCTCGGTTTGCAAGGGCTGCAGTTGCATCTACGGGCTTTGGGCCTAAGTCCTTCTGGCCTCGCAATGAGCACCTGCAGTGTTCATTGCGAGCCCTGCAATGAGCACCTTCTGTGCTCATTGCAGCCTAAGTCCTATGGGCCTAGCGATGAGGCCCGTAATTTTCTTAACATTGTGTGATCAACATCACAAACATGACCAACATTTGTAAGATCCACAACTATATATGTGATAATAGCATTATATCAGCTACTTCATTTCCCCCCTTTGATACTGCTAAAGGATCACACTGCTAAATTGCGAGGTTCCCATAACACAAGGGTGTGCCCTAGCAGCCATGGAGTCCATTGCACAAATACAAGCTATAAAACCAACCTGTTAGCCAGTTAGCCAACAAGTCTGTAAGTTGTACAAAAATGGATCCATGGATCTGTGTTATTTCATGGGTGCAGATTACAATGTGGATGATCAGAGTAAGTGGGTTGTTCCTGGTATGCTAAGTCAATAGCATAAGCATTGAGTCCAATGGTAATCATAATACATAGTCCGATGCATAGTCATCCAAGCTCCTGGTATGTCTGGGTGGCACTGTCCTTTGGGCAGCCACCTTGGGGTCTTTGCCGCTTAATGGTAATACTGGGGAGCAGTGCATATGATGTACCCAAAAAAATGTTTTCTCTACTTTCACAGTGGTTGGAGTGTTAAAGGTGATGGCGAAAGGACCCTTTCATCTGCGCTCTTTCCACTTGCGCTTAAAGACCTTGATGTATACCTTGTCTCCCAGCTAATAAGGGTGAGTGGGTGTCTACGGAGGGTCAACCACTATTAGCTGGGTACCATGCACGTGAAAGTAGACAGACTTAGGCAGAGTTCCCAAGTCTGTGACCTCACTGCCCAATTCATCCGATAAAGCATCTAAGCCCTGTGGATCATTAGATCTAATGAATGGAGTTTCCATGGGCCTACCCATAACCATCTCATGAGTGGCTAGGTGTGTTACTCTATTTACTGAATTTCTCAAGTGCTTTAGTGCTAAGGGTAATGTTTGTGGCCAGGTGAGGGATGTGGTACAGATTTTAGCCAACTTCCCTTGTACTCATTGTCTTTTTCATAACAGGCATTGAGATGATAGATGTAACCAATAGCCAATAATAAGATTATCATAAATCATTGCAGAAAAACATCTTAAAATATAATTTTGCAGTGATATTACCATCAAGCCAGAGTTTTTGCAAGATAACGTCTTCTTTCCCTAGTTTCTCTCTCTTATCAGATGTTAGTACATTCTATATCCTAGCAAGTTGACAGAACAAGATGCATATACGTGTTAGAAGCCAAAGGACAGTACACAAGGAAGACAGGACTTGAAAAGAGTGGAAAATGTGAAATATTCCAAAACAATGAAATCATAGACTCCGACAATCTTCATACAAACTCAGGCTTACTAGGCCAGGCCCCTCTGTGGTTAAAAAAAAACAATAAAAAAACAGGCAGATTGCTTCTGGATAATGAAATCCTCTGGTCAAAGCAATAGTCCATCAGGTGCCAATGTCCAGGCACAGAACAAAAAGTATGTGATTTTCTCACATATGTTTGCATTTTTTTCTTGCCAGCAAATACGTGCATGTGCGTATTTCCAAATAAATGAACAAGAGTTTGGCCTGTACCCTTTTTCTTGGGAATCATAGCAAAACTTGTAGAATCATAGCAAAACTTGTCTGAACTGAACCTCGTCTTTCAGTCAGCAAACTCTGTATCGGTTCTTCATCTGTATTATGTGTTGTCATCAGGATAGATGCTTGGTAGAGACTTTCTCTCATCATATTCTGGGCTGCTGGTGGCATATTTGTTGCTCTACTTTATCTTGTCTTGGTCTTTTCAGGGTAATCTTCTTCTGGGGTAGGCAAGTGTGACAAAAATAAAAATAAAAATCCAAACATTCAAGATCTGTCATTCGAGAACTTCCTTACATCTTTCAACCAGACATCCTCTTATCATACACACCTATCCTAAACTCCAACCTAATTAGAAATTACATTTTCACATATGCATAACGCTATAATGAATAAGAGGTGGTATATAAAACATAACCAGTTAAGTCAATAATGCAAATCATAGTAAAATATATTGACAAGTAAAATACATAAGCAACCATTAATTTTCTTTTTACACTAAAGAAGAAACTAACAGTTCTATTACTCTTGATATATTTATACAAATAAGACTTTGACATGTTCAGCTCATAATTAAAACAATCTCCTATCATGTTCCCTTCTTAGAGGCTTAGAAATATCTTGACAATGTTTTCCCATTTCTGTATCAGTTTGCACCATGGCCATCATCTGAGCTGGGGATGGGCCTTGATGAATAGATATCACATTTTGATAGTATTTTCCCGACAAGGAAAAACAAAAACATAGTACATAAAACATATCATCACACAAAAAAAACAGAATTGCTATAAAAAGGTTATTTAACCAGGTAGTATATTATGCACCGATTATTGTCAGTAATATGGGCACCCTCCAATGACCACCTGGGGATAAAACACAAGACAGAGGTTGTGCTCATATCACATTCATTCTAACAGAGAGAAATGTCACTCTGCTTATTACTCCTCAAGGTCAGTAACACGAGGGTGGCTCCATTGAGGCATAACATTTACAGCTACAATTTTAAAAATATCTTTGTTTTTTAAAAGTAACAGGCCAGCAAAAATTCAAAAAAGAAAAAACAAAAACTTTAGAGAAAAGAAAAATGAGAAAAATGACATTCTTGGTTGGTTGACATTTCTAACAGTGCTTACTTACACCCTTATCAGAAACCCATAAAATATTGGGACTTGTTAGTTGATATATTAAAGCTTTCATAATTATATATTAGGAACAGGTAAATATTATTGTACATATAGTGTACTTCACTCTTTCCATAACTCTACATGTAATCATAAACTAATTCGATCTGGCAACATCTGATTGTCTTATCAGACTTGTACCAAAAAATATAAATGCTACCATGCAATGTCTCTTACCTCTTACTTGTCATAATTTTGTCACTTTTCATAATGCATTGCATATCTATGGAGTTTTCAAAAAGTAAAATAACATAACATTTCATAAACCTTTTAAAACAAAATACACTCTTTGCCTGGTCACTATAAATGAAGTGAAACTGCTTTGTTTCAATATAAAAAAATTAGCCAATGTCAAGCATAATGTTTAACCCTTAAGTCAAAATTATTATAGCATATACTTTACATTATATTCTCTTTTAACATGATTTTTACTGTATATTCAATCTGCAAAATGTTCTATTTTTCTCTTTAATACAATTCTTTAGCAATCACTATTTTTATTTGTAACCACATTTTCGGAAATGTTAATTTCAATAATATTTAACATAAGTAGGAATGAAATCTAGATAAAACTTTTATTAATAAATATCCAATGCGGCTGACAGCATACAAACATTATTTATAATATTCATCCAAAAGTGATCAGATTCTGCATTGTATTATAATCTATAAACACATTTTTATCAAACTGTCTGTCAGTCAGAGTGGATAATTTTTACAAAGAAACATAATGATACAATCTGGACACTGGTTTCCCTAGGTGAACACCAATATTCAGTATACTATTTAGGGAAATCCCCATCTAGAGCACCACAAACCACTCCGCAATCAAAACATAAATGGACTAGTATATATACACCCTCCATCATTCTTCACCACTCATCTCAGAAGCCCCATCCTAATTCATCCACTTTACTGCCTTGCTCACCCCTATACTTGTCTCGCTCATCATGACAATCGATGCCCTTTCTGGATCCATTTGTCATTTTTACATAGCTTCTACTTGCATCCAACCTCATCCTCATCTGCTCACTACAGTACAAATACTAATCTTTCAAAGGCATCACAATCTTTTATATCATTTGTACCACCCTTAGTTCTTAACACTCTCATTTGCTTCTCAAACTCACATCTGCCACCTTTATCTTTGGATCAGAATGAACTGGCTCAGCCATGATGAACCTGAATCTACACCCTCAGTAGCCTCCATCTCTCTACTGCACACATACAGTTGCACCTGCCCTCCTTTACCTTTCACCACCTTTGCCTACCGTTCCCTATCTCATTTCATCCAGTCCCATAGCCCTCATCTTCTCTCTCTTCCATGCATTACCTCCTTTCTTATATTTCTTTCCCCAACTTTTACCAGGAATTCTTCACCATATCTCCACACTGCATACCCCATCATTCCATTCCTACTCTTACTCCCCTACCTGCCATCAAAAACTTATTTTCATTTCCCTTAAGTTTTTCCTTCATTCACCCACTTAACCCTGCACTCAAAGCATACATTCAACTACTTTTCATATCTTTCTCTGGCATCTTTTCTATCCCTTACGTCATAAGGACATCATTAGAATTTCTGATTGGTTGCCAAATGCATAGCCTGATTAGAATTTCTGATAAGCAAATTAAGTTTTGGGTATAATTGGGAGAGAAACATGCTCTCTGGAGGGAAAAGGAGACACGTACACATACCTACACACCTATCTCAACAAACAGACTCCACTTATATATGATTATGTGGACAATGTGATATTAACTGATACTTAATAATTGCTGTACCTTGATATATATCTGTTACTTGTTATATTACAATATACAGAATTATTATCTATATTCATTTATAATAAATATATTCTCACATAATACAGTTCTGTTTATTTCATGGGGGCCAAAGCTTACATATATCATGTAGTAAGAATTAGGAATTAGTTGAAATTGGCAAATATATAAACTATATGTTTTTTTATTAATATTAATAAAGGTTATTGATATTAATATCGCCATATTAATTGCCAAAACCCACAACATATTATGGAGGCACTGCTGAGATATTACAGTTCATATATTTTATTAAGCTGTAAACTGTTTTTTATATTTACTAGAGTTAAGCTTAGTGAAATTTAACTGAACTGAAATCATTTGTATTTTTTTGTTTTTAAATTTCCAAGATGGCTGACAGAGCCATGCCTAACAAAAGCCTACTGGCTGAATTAAATGCTACTGTTAATTGTTTTTAAATTATTACAAATAGCAAAATATGTAATAACAAAAAATAACAGATAAGTAATTGATATATTTAAATGTTTTTCTGTTTTGTATATCAGATTGAGAAATGTTTAAACATTTTACTTGAAATTAGTAAAATAATGAATGAAAATGTGATTATATCAAGGTATAAAATATATGCAAAAAAGAAATTGCTATAAAGAATATTCTATCACATAGAATAAATTGAGTTAAGTTCAGTTTAAAATGCAGAATGTTTTAACATTTCTGAAATAAATAAGTAATTTTAGAGTTAATCAAGAATATACTGAATTAGACTGTATTTTAAGAGAAATAATTGACATACTTTGCAAAATAATGTTAAGATAATTAAAATCCAAATTACTATGAAGTGTGATAATATAATAAATGTATTACCAGTAAAAAAAAAAAATGTAAAGTTAAGTCTCAAGTAAAATAAAAATAAATACTTAGGGCCCTATTAAATTATCCCTCGTAGTTCTCTCGGTGCTCGCAAAAGGCAGTTTTCCTGCTGTTTGCGAGTACCGAATATCTCGCAGCCTGCTTTGCGATATGACTGCGATAAAATGGCCGAGAATAGGCTCTGAGAGAGCTACGTAGCCTTAAATCTACGCATGATTCTCGCATATCGTAAGAATCCCTACGTGGACAAAAAGTGCACGCAAGGGATCCTAAAGCCTCTACGTGCTGCCTCGGAACAGCCCGAGACAGCAGTGTGAGGCTCCCCCCTGCACCCTATACACATCCCCATGCTGCAGGGGTCTCTATCGGGACCCTTGCAGCACCCCCACATTAACCCCTTGCAGCGGGGGTCCCCGATCGGCACCGATCAGGCCCCCGCTGCATTTAAAACGTTTAAATTCCCCGCCGCGGCTCCTTAAAGGGGCCGCGGCACACTATTACCCAATCCCGGCCGCGGCACCTAAAATTAACCCCCCTCTATGCTGGGGGTCCCCATCGGGACCCCCGAAGTGTCCCCACATAAACCCATTGCAGCGGGGGTCCCCGATCGGCACTGATCGTGACCCTGCTGCAATTCAATTTTAAATTTCCTGCCTCGCAGGTCCTTAAAGGACCGTAAAGGTCCTGAAAGGACTCGCACTAAAAATATTAACCCCAGGCAACTATAATTACCCCATTAACTCATGGTGGTCAATACAGACCACCATAAGGCCTTAATTAACCCATTAACTCATGGTGGTCAATACAGACCACCATAAGGCCTTAATTAACCCATTAACTCATGGTGGTCAATACAGACCACCATAAGGCCTTATTTAACCCATTAACTCATGGTGGTCAATACAGACCACCATAAGGCTCTATTTAACCCATTAACTCATGGTGGTCAATACAGACCACCATAAGGCCTTAATTAACCCATTAACTCATGGTGGTCAATACAGACCACCATAAGGCTCTATTTTACCCCATCAGTCCCATAAGGGTATATTATTACCATTATGGGCCTGTTACAACCCAACATTAACCACATAAGTGCCATGACGGTCCTCAAGAACCATCATGACACTAACTACAAACACTACACTACAAACCCTACACTATAACCCCCAATAAACCATTTAATCTAAACTAACCCCCCTCTACACTAATCTATTAACACTTACACTACCTACCTACACTACCTACCCCCTAATAAACCTCCCCAACACTCTAATTACAAAAAAAAAACTACCTTACAGAACACAAAAAACCTACCTTACAGAACACAAAAAACCTACCTTACAGAAAACAAACAAACCTACAGTACAGAAAAAAAAAAACTACAGTACAGAAAACAAAAAAACCTACAGTACAGAAAACAATAAAACCTACAGTACAGAAAAAAAAATACATTACAACCCCACTCCCAACTACAGAACATAAAAAAATTACACACCTGAAAAGGAAAGACAGATAAACACAATACAATACATACATATAATACATTACATACATTACATATAATATATTACCTATAATATATTACATATAATATATTACATACAATACATGACATAAAATACATGACATTACATACATTACATATAATATATTACCTATAATATATTACATATAATATATTACATACAATACATGACATACAATACATGACATTAAATACATTACATATAATATATTACATATAATCCAAATCAAATACCCCCTATCTATCTAACATACAATCTATTTAATTTAAAATAAATCCTAACTATATCAAATACATCCCCCTATCTATCTAATATACAATAAATCCTAACTACATACACAGACCCTAATTCTAAACTAAAATAAAATAATTACAGTCCTAACTACACAGACCCTAATTCTAATCTAAAATAAAATAATTAAGACCACTTACCTTTAAGATGTTGCTTCAGATCACTAACCTATGGGTCAAACCAAACAAAATAATTAGTACAAAACATTAACATGAAATAAATAAACATTATATACATTCTAAATATTCAACTCACCTTTCCATCATGTCCCGTCATTGTTTAGCTCTTCCGGCGCGGCCCTGTTAAAAAAAAACACAATACATTAATACATTAATACAATATATAAACAATAAATAAAATAAACATATAAACATCTAAATATACATTTAACTTACCTCCCCGCGATGTCCCCGGCCTTCTCTCCTTCAGCCCCGGCTGGGCCGCGGAACCATCCGCGCTCTAAAAAAAACAAAAAAAAACTTACGGAGGTCTGCACTGGCAGACCTCCCCGACGCTAATGAGCCTCCCGGAGTCCTTTCCGGGAGGAAATTGGCATTGGCGGCTTGTGATTGGCTGAAAAAGCTGTCTATCAATTTCAGCCAATCAAAAGTCGTCAATGTGTGAGCCAATCAGGATGGGATACACCCCAATATCCCACCCTGATTGGCTAAAACACTTGTCTATCTTTATGGGAACCAATCACAATAGAATTAGGGTCTGTGTATGTAGTTAGGATTTATTGTATATTAGATAGATAGGGGGATGTATTTGATATAGTTAGGATTTATTTTAAATTAAATAGATTGTATGTTAGATAGATAGGGGGTATTTGATTTGGATTATATGTAATATATTATATGTAATGTATGTAATGTCATGTATTGTATGTAATGTATTATGTGTAATATATTATATGTAATATATTATAGGTAATATATTATATGTAATGTATGTAATGTCATGTATTTTATGTCATGTATTGTATGTAATATATTATATGTAATATATTATAGGTAATATATTATATGTAATGTATGTAATGTCATGTATTGTATGCAATGTATGTAATGTATTATATGTATGTATTGTATTGTGTTTATCTGTCTTTCCTTTTCAGGTGTGTAATTTTTTTATTTTCTGTAGTGGGGAGTGGGGTTGTAATGTATTTTTTTTTCTGTACTGTAGGTTTTATTGTTTTCTGTAAGGTAGGTTTTTTGTGTTCTGTAAGGTAGGTTTTTTTATTTTTTTGTAATTAGAGTGTTGGGGAGGTTTATTAGGCGGTAGGTAGTGTAGGTAGGTAGTGTAAGTGTTAATAGATTAGTGTAGAGGGGGGTTAGTTTAGATTAAATGGTTTATTGGGGGTTATAGTGTAGTGTTTGTAGTTAGTGTCATGATGGTCCTTGAGGACCGTCATGGCATTTATGTGGTTAATGTTGGGTTGTAACAGGCCCATAATGGTAATAATATACCCTTATGGGACTGATGGGGTTAAATAGAGCCTTATGGTGGTCTGTATTGACCACCATGAGTTAATGGGTTAATTAAGGCCTTATGGTGGTCTGTATTGACCACCACGAGTTAATGGGTTAAATAGAGCCTTATGGTGGTCTGTATTGACCACCATGAGTTAATGGGTTAATTAAGGCCTTATGGTGGTCTGTATTGACCACCATGAGTTAATGGGTTAAATAGAGCCTTATGGTGGTTTGTATTGACCACCATGAGTTAATGGGTTAAATAGAGCCTTATGGTGGTCTGTATTGACCACCATGAGTTAATGGGGTAATTATAGTTGCCTGGGGTTAATATTTTTAGTGCGAGTCCTTTCAGGACCTTTACGGTCCTTTAAGGACCCGCGAGGCGGGAAATTTAAAATTGAATTGCAGCCGGGTCACCATCGGTGCCGATCGGGGACCCCCGCTGCAGGGGGTTTATGTGGGGACACTTTGGGGGTCCCGATGGGGACCCCCAGCATAGAGGGGGGTTAAATTTAGGTGCCGCGGCCGGGGTTGGGTAATAGTGTGCCGCGGCCCTTTAAGGAGCCGCGGCGGGGAATTTGAAAGTTTTAAATGCAGCGGGGGGCCTGATCTATGCAGATCGGGGACCCCCGCTGCAAGGGGTTAATGTGGGGACACTTCGGGGGTCCAGATGGGGACCCCCAGCATAGAGGGGGGTAATTTTTTGGGCCGCGGCCAGGATTGGCAATTAGTGTGCCGCGGGCCCTTTAAGGAGCCGCGGCGGGGAATTTAAACGTTTTAAATGCAGCGGGGGCCTGATCGGTGCCGATCGGGGACCCCCGCTGCAAGGGGTTAATGTGTGGGGGCTGCGGGGGTTCCTATGGACCCCTGCAGCAAGGTGTTCACGTGAGGACACTTCAGGGGTCCCGACGGGGACCCCTGCATTGAGGGGGGGTTAATTTTAGGTGCCGGGGGGGGTATTTGGAGTACCCCCCATGGCAGGGCTTATGTGGGGGACTGCCGCGGCGGTCCCTTTTAGGACCCCCGCAGCAATTGATGAGGAGTGGTAGCCTGCGATATCATCTCGCAGGCTGTCACTCCTCATGTACATTTACGCAGTGTAGATACGTACGGCCCTGCTGCGTAGCTCATACGTTGCTCGTAGCAGGGCTAATTTAATAGCATTGTAAGTTAGAGAAACTTTGCAGTACGTAGGGCTTAAGTAGAAGCCTCTTATTTACGAGGCTGGAATTTAATAGAGCCCTTTATAATTAGTCAGTTTTAACTTTGAAATACTGAAAGTTTTACATTCCACACTTCACTGTGAGAGAAGGGGGGCTACAATCCCCCGCACTTTAGCCATTCACAGAGACCTTACAGCCCCTGCAACATAAAGCAATTCATCCCTTGTATGCCTGAACACAACAGTGTCTCAAAATCACCAAACCTCCCCTCTACTATTTAATAATATAATAATAACATTACACATAAAAGAACTTAAAGCAAGTAATATTGTTTTCTAAAGATAAAAAAAGGAACACCTTATCTAAAATTATAAACAACCCTAAAAGGGAAATATTAACACATTCCTAGCCATTGCCCTCATTCAAATGTTATGTTTTTGAGCTGCAATTGAATAGGGCTCTATATAAGCACAGAGCATATTTTTTTACAGAAGTTTTTAGTTAGTGAACTTCTGACAAAAGCAAAGTATTCTCTAACTAAAAACTTCTGTAAAAAATATGCTCTGTGCTTATATAGAGCCCTTTCAATTGGCCAAATTGCAATTGAATGAGGTCCTATATGTAACAAAAGAAACAATATAATATAATTACCATATGTTGTTGATAGGAACAGATTAGTGAGTAATCATGTATTCTGATGTGTGTATATATTATATCTGGGTACCAAGATATAATGAGAGAAAATTATGCACAGAAGTCAGAGTGCCATCAGAATAGTCTCTGAGTTTATTTGGGCGGCAGAACCTTATATAGCATAACACACGTCACAGCTAATAGCAAAGTTGAAAATAGGGTTAAATTCACATTTGCAAGCAAGTGTCTTTTTCTGTCTAACTCAGCAAAACAATCTTTATCTAATCACGACTTCCTATAGATATTTGTGCTCGGTAGACCCAGAGACAAAGGGAGGAAACAGGAAACAGATGTGGGAATATTACCTTAAACATTTCTACAGATAACCCACTTAAACATTCTAGTAAGATACAAGGAAAAAGCAAGCTGATATACTTTTTATAATCATGATATTCTTAGCCAATTTCTCATAATGAGGAAATTAATATCTTACAGTCCCTCCTTTTATAAATGTATTAGACAAAGGTCTTAAAGCAAGGTTCAGTTTAAATGGTAACATTGCCATTGACGGTCTGGCAGTGGAACATGCTATAAAGTTAGTCATTTCCATGGAGGCCGTCGTATACAGCATCCATTCAAACCAGATATTTTTTTTCTGCATACCCAGTCTCAATTTCAAAAGTGTCAATCAGGCGGTCAGGTTCCAAATAGATGACCTGTGAGGGCACAGTCCTATTCACAGGGCTCACCTTGGTGAGATCATTAGTCTCTCTGGGCACCTCTTTTTGCAGTACCTGAATATGCAAATATTCCATGTTGTTACCTCTGCCTGAGGTGTAGATTCCAAGAGTATATCTCCCTTCATCACACTTTTGTGGGTCCTGGAGGGTGATCCGGATGGGGTTGCATAGCTGATTTTGGCTGCAGGAGGATGGCTCCACACCCCGTGTCAGCTTTAAGCGTCTCTTTGTACTTTTGCACTTCATGTGATTAGGTGGGGAGTAACCACAGTCAGCTCCTGTATTCCATATGGCCAGTTTCCAGCTAGGACATCTCTAATTTCCATACGGAGAGGCTATACACAAGTATACTGGCGCTTTTCTCACCCCTCCACTACGTCTTCCTCCAGAAAGTCCACATCTTAGTACTTGACATAGGTCTATTTGGTTGGTTCCTGTCTGTCCTTCCTTGAACACTAGGGTCACTTGGCCAGTTAAATTGACTTCCATCATGTCTCTTTTCATTCTGTACATCCACATCTCTCTAATAGATTGCGTCTGGTTGCCTCTGGGTCTTGTTACTTCTTCCCATATGATTATGGGTGCTACTATGCAGAGAGTTATCAAGATGATTCCTGTCAGTGAGATTCTTAGGCCACAGCAGTTAGGTCTTTTGAACTGGTGCCAGGACATTTTCTTGGGCCAGTTGAGAACCCCAAACCCGCACCATTCGGTTCTTCACTGGGTTTGAGACGAGTTTCCCCCCCTTTGTAGCCCAGCCTGACTCGCAATGTGTCAGCTAGCAGGTTTTAGGAATCAACTGGCTCAAGCTCTGGCACTTTTACTTTCTTGCAGTGAGTCAGGTGTATCCAAGTGGCTTGTTCGGCAACTTTCAAGGCAGTGGGTGTTGACAGCAGAACTTGGTACGGTCCTTCCCACCTGGCCGATGCCCAATTTTTGCGCTTGATTACTTTAATTAGGACCCACTGGCCTGGTTGTACCATGCAGGGTCCCTGCTGTTGCTGTGGATGAGAGAGAGAGATGGAGGTAATATCTTTCTTACTTAACATTTTTCTCATATAGTCTGCTAAGTTTTCACTCATGTTCTCATCTTCTGAGATAAATGGTCTAAATTCTGGTAGTAGTAGTAATGGTCTCCCATACAATATTTCAAACGGGGTTAACTTCTTCCTGCCTGGAAGCATGTGCATGTTTAGCATGACTAATGGTAAACAGTAAAGCCAATTTTTCCCTGTCGCTGCCATCGTTTTCCTCAATTTATTTTTAATGGTACCATTAGTTCTCTCCACTAATCCAGCTGACTGTGGGTGGTACGCACAGTGGTTTTTCAACTCTATGTGTAATGCTTTACTCAAGTGGTCGATAAATTTGTTCACAAAATGTGTGCCGTTATCGCTATATATTTCCTCTGGTATACCAAACCTAGGAATTATTTGTGTCACTAAGGTTTTAGCCACTGTGATTGCGTCAGGGTGTGCACATGGTTTCGTTTCCACCCACCTAGAGTATACATCAATTATCACTAAGCAATATTTCTTCCCTTCACACTTTGTTAGTTCAATGAAATCCATACATATTGTTTGGAAGGGGTATGTTGGTTCTGGGAATGTGCCTCTTATGGGGTGATAGTTACCCTGAGGGTTGTGTTGTGCACAAACAAGGCACCCTGCACAACATTTTTAAAATAGGTGTTTAATCCATAGACTGAAAATATTCTGCTGACCATGTCTACCATACTCCCTCTTGAGACATGACTAATGCCATGGCTAAACATAGCTGCATATGTGAATAATGATTTTGGTAAAACTGGTTTCCCTTCTGCACTCTCATAAATATTATCATACCTTTAACCAGTATGTGTTTTCTTGTGAGGGTGCGTCTGTCTGTATTTGCTGTTGAATACTCTTGTCAATTTGGTCTACGAGATACACAGATGTGTAGCGGTGTAAGAGAAAAATGTGTATGTTTCCAGTTAGAGTCGCCTGCTTTGTAGCTGCATCTGCTCTGACATTTCCTATTGAAATTGCGTCTTTTGTCGTGGTATGAGCCACACATTTACATACCGCAAACTTCAAGGGCAGTTGAATGGCTTCAAGTAACTGCAAAAGGAGTTGTTTATGAGTGACTTGCCTGCCGGTAGATGTGGCCATGCATCTATTTTTCCACAATTGTGCAAATATGTGCACCGTTGAGAATGCATATTGGCTGTTGGTGTGTGTTTACTTTGTCTCAGTTACCCAGTTCAGGCTTTTCCTATATATTTTTATGCTCTGTGAGTACTGCACTCCGAGGCCATAGGGCAAGTACTCCCATTGTATTTTATCTCTCTGAGCCTCTTCTACCATCCCTCCTACCTGTACCCACCTTCCACCAGCTGGCATAGCCAGTGATATGTGTGTCACTGTGTGTCCTGCATAGAGTAACTGGTCTCGATCATTCAATTTTACGCCCACCCCTGTATACCCATTTTCTGTCCAGTATATATAATCCAAGGTTATTCTGGTATTGGTGTGTTTGAAAAATGTTTTTTCATAGTCCACATCCCTCCCCTGTGTACTTTCAAATTTCATAGTGCAGTGTAAGGACCCTGTGCTTTGTTTTACACTGGAAGATGGAGCTAGGTCATTAGCCATGGCTACCAAAGTGCTGGATACTTGTCCTGGCCCTTTCAACACCATGTCTAATGTGTAAAAGTAATGTGGTTCACCCATCCCCTGCACTACATTTACATCGACAGGTATGCCCTCCATGTATGCTTTCATGCCTTACTCTGTAGGAACCACTCTAATGTTGCATTTCAGCATCAGACCTCTACCCAAGAGATTTATCGGGCATCTAGGGGAGAGTATAAAAGGATGCTCAAATGTTTGGCCGTTGAACAATCTCACTGTGAGTGGGCATGATATAGGTTCGCTATTTGTCTGTCCTGCTGCTGACCTAACCAGTATGTTTTGTGACGACATGTAACTAGTCCATGTGCCATCATCACTCAACACTGACCTACATGCTCCTGTATCGCATAAAAATGTTATCATTACCCCCTTTACATCTAGGTGAATGACTGGTTGTTCTGCTAGAGCCATTAAGTCTATACATGATTCTAAATTCAACACATCATTTATTTCTGGCAAGTTTGCATCATTATTACCATACTCATACAATTAAGATTCAAGAAATTCTTGTTCAGCAAATATTTGGAAAGGAAGGGTACAACCTGGTTCTAGTCATTTGTCAGTCTGGTGGTCATCGTCATCTGCTCCCTCTTCCTCCTGGTACTTTCTGTTTCTGCAGGAAAGTGCTAAGTGGCCGGCCTTGCCACACACGTAACAATTTCCATAAAATTTTCCTCTGCTTCCATCTCAACCTCGTACACCTCCTCTCCTTCCACGTTTTTGATTATTTCCACCATCACCAGAAAAGAAAGCAGAAGTTATAGGTTGCGCTTTCCCATCAACAGAAGTCATCAAATAAACCTCCTTTGGTTTACTATCTTGCTTTTTCTGTTCCTTTTCTTTTGCTCTCTTACACTGCTCCTCTGCATGTTTAGCATATTCTATGGTTTCCCTAAGGGGACATGTTTTGTAAGTAATTTGGTGTTGTATCACAAAGTCATTTATTTCTGGATGACATCCCCTGAGAAAAGCATTTTTTTAGTTGCTGAGCATATGGCCCAGCATCATCATATGGGTAGGTCTGGCTACCCCGCTATGGCTGTCAAATACTACCCGTCACCTCCCCATATATTGTTCCACACTTTCATCATCTTTTTGTACACACTCGTTTATCTTAGTCCAGTCTGCGTGTTCCCTGTGTCTGTCAGCTATTCTGCCTATTAGAGCCTCTACTCTTTGGGTCAGTTCTTGTGATCCATATTGCAATGGCTCCCCCCTTGGGTCCAGTGGATTCCTGTCACCTTCACTAAGGATCCAATCGGACCCTAATATCTGCCTCAGACATCTTGCAACCTCAACACCATTTAATTTAAAACTTTGCTGGAACTTAAGTCTGAAAATTCCCATATTGTCATTTGGGTGGGGGACTCCTTCTACAGCTCTCCTCACATCTGCATCTGTCCATGCTCAGTATACTAGCATTGTGGGAGGCAACACATTCCCCCCCTCTACAAGCTCTACCCCCCCAGGATCGGGAACCTCAATTAAGGGATAAAATGGCATAGATGTTATTCCCTTACCTCCGTATTGATGATCTGGTTCTGGTGGGCCGTCCTTCATAAGGTGGTGGTGTTGGAGGAGGTGGATTTGGAGCGGTGGCGGCAAGAAGGTATTTACGGGCATCATCAAATTCGTCCTTTACATCATCACTATAAGTGACCATATTCCCAGGAGTCGGAGGGGCGGTTAGTCGTGGAAGTCTTTTCTGTGTACACATTGACATATCCTCTTCCTCTTCCGAAGGAGAGAGGTGGTTAACATTACATGTCCCTTGAGTAAAGTTACAAACACACAGAAACTTTATATATATACACAAATACACATAAGAAAACAATTCTAGAATACAGTGTTCACAATTCCCACACATAAGTGTGTTTTTACCAGACATAAGCTACAGATGCACACCAGAAACCCTTTGCATATTAAACATTTCTGTAGAGATAACCTTGAAAACTGCAGGGTCTAGAAACCACACACCTGGCAGTGCGATTTATGCCCTTGAGAGCCTATCCACTTATATATATATATCTTGAATAGGATCAATTAAAGTTAATAGATATACACAAAAAATAAGATCACAGGTACATGGAAATATACATAGCATTACATATACATACAACAACCAACAAACCTTTTATACATTTTCCAGAAATAATCTGTATATCTCCCACACCTTGGACCATCTGCCGTCTCCACACTTCCGAGTGTGGAAACCTGGTTCACGTAGAGAGAGAGTCGTTCACGCTACCTCTCGCATGCTACTCAAACACCACCACATATACTCGGCACATCAAGGACCCATAAAGCCCGTAGCTTCTGATGGGAAGTCTTGTTGTGCAGTTCCCTTTTAGTGTAAACCTTGCCACCCAACCTGTAGGGCCGACAGGTAGACCACTCAAAGTCCAACTACACCATATGTGTAGTGCCTTTGTGGACGTATCCCTTACAAGTATAGCTCCCACCCAGGGCTTCATACACACAATCTTACAGAGTATTTTAGTAAGAAGTTATGAATACACAGAAACTTCAGACCAAATATTTCAACATTGTATAACCAATTAAAGAATGAGAAAGATGGAAATTCAAGCAGTTCAGTTATAGATGCCTGTCGTGCTCGACTGCCACAAATTTTGGTTTGTGCGTCTTCCATAAACACAGGCAAGTCACAGGATTAGCCCTTTGGAGACTAGGTGGGTAATGCGTGACCACTCACTACCAAAAGTGGATAGTTTCAGGTAAGAATTTTGAGAACACAAAAGAATACATGTATATATATATATATATATATATATATATATATATATATATATATACATACACTCACAAGTACACAGAAATATACAGAAAGTATACAGGTATATACAATAACCAATAAATCTGTTATCCGTGATACACCTCTCACAAACATACATACACCAGGTACCGGTATTTAAAAACATACAAAATGTTAACATGCACACACATACATATTTTCTTGCAAGAGCTCATTTGAAAGTCGGACTCATTTACCCCTTTTTCATGGTAAGCTTTCTCAATAATGTTACGTACGGAGAACTTATTTTATAGTCTTTTCCTCAGGATAATGACTCTTTTACCTCTCTGTGGGTAAGTTTCAACCCTTCTACCTATTACTAGGCTAGAAACCTAGTTGTACAACTCTTTTACCTAATATCACTGTTAGGCAAGGACCTGCAGACATACACACACATGCAAATGCAGCAGAAATTCATATACTCACTGTCAGTTCGTTGTAAGCTGTGCCTTTTCATCCCTCGGAAAAACACCTTGCCTCTGTGCTCCAACTGATCGTATGTATCAAGCCTGAGGTCTTTCTCAAGGTAAGGGAGTCCTCAGCGACATACCCCCAGTGCACGGTAAAAGGCGTTTTACTCCGTCCGAGGAATGATAAGGGAAACAACATTCGGCTCGAAGGACCAAAATGATAGGAACAGATTAGTGAGTAATCATGTATTCTGATGTGTGTATATATTATATCTGGGTACCAAGATATAATGAGAGAAAATTATGCACAGAAGTCAGAGTGCCATCAGAATAGTCTCTGAGTTTATTTGGGCGGCAGAACCTTATATAGCATAACACACATCACAGCTAACAGCATAGTTGAAAATAGGGTTACATTCACATTTGCAAGCAAGTGTCTTTTTCTGTCTAACTCAGCAAAACAATCTTTATCTAATCACGACTTCCTATAGATATTTGTGCTCGGTAGACCCAGAGACAAAGGGAGGAAACAGGAAACAGATGTGGGAATATTACCTTAAACATTTCTACAGATAACCCACTTAAACATTCTAGTAAGATAAAATGAAAAACGCAAGCTGATATACCTTTTATAATCATGATATTCTTAGCCAATTTCTCATAATGAGGAAATTAATATCCAACAGTTGTGATGAAATATGTATAAGTGAATTAAAATAAAATAAAATCTGAAAATAAAATCTGAAAATATTGGGTAATTCTTAGTACTAAGGGGTGGAAACACCACGAATATGGATCCATGCCTATAACTGTATTATGCAAAAAGAGTAGAGAAGCTCATCTGGGAACAAAAAATATCTCAGTGGTTTTTTTTCTATAGGTCTGGTTAACTTCTCAGAGAGCAGCCTCTTTTAGCTCACTTGTGCCCTTCACAGGGGGAAATATTATGTAGTATATCAGTCTGGTCCCACTCAAAAGAGATACCCAGCCCCGAAATACCAGGCAATTCTACCCTGAACAAGAGAAACAGCAAACCCCAGACATGTTTCAGCCTCTGTGGGCCTTGTCAGTGAGCTATTACTGTATTACTCTATTACTGTAGGTATGCCATTATAACTATTATAGCAATAACACTTAGATGAGACATAGTGCTAAAGCATAATGTTTAGAAAAATAGGGTTTTAATAAAAAAATTATGTCAAAAAATATTTAGGCATTTATAAAATTTCACATTATTTTTTAGACCAATACTTAAAATGCTGTTTTTTTTAAATTACCATAGAAACGAAAGCAGCCCACTGATGTTGATGCAAATCCTATGAAAGAGTCAATCCTTCTTCAGGACTGCTGGATGGAATTGACGAGAAAACCATATCCAAATCCTAGGATGCTTACCTTACTCAAAAGAAGATGACCACAAACACACACATTTTCTAAATTGATCTCCAAGCCGTTGCCTTTTAAGACCATGAAGAGTACCAATGTTGTGCACCATTGTACTAAATCACATCCATGACAAGAATTATGGAAAATCCTGTCAAACCATAAAAGATAATCGATAAAAATTAAAGATGCCAGAACAAGTTAATACAACTGGAAACCCATTAAATCATGTTTTTAATTTACTATGCATTCAGAAAATTTTTCTTAATTTCAAATATGAAAACCATCCTTATGCAGCTTATGAGGGATAGAAAACAAAGAACTCATTGAAGTGTATTACACAGACTGAAACATTATATTTAATACAATGTAATTTACCTTAACAGAATAAGGTGTATTAAAAGGGGGGGTTGTGTCAGAACCTTTACTACGAATAAAATCCAAACTTATATGGTTATAATAATATAATATGATATTACCATTATAACCTTTCTTTTATATCCAATGTATTAATATTTTATTTGCTATATATATATATATATATATATATATATATATATATACGCATGCATTTCCATTTTGGATAATATCTATGTAAAGATGAGTTTTTCAGTTTCTAACTGAAATAGAATTCTCCATAAGTAAATTTCACAGCTTATTGATAAGGTTAACTTAATGTTTATGTTTCTTAAAGATAAGAAGATATTCCTCCCAAAGTTCTCATACATATATAGACTTGGGCCCTTAATAAATTAGCCCTCCTAGTTCCCTCGGTCCTCGCAAAAGGCAGTTTTTTTATGTTTGCGAGGACCGATTCTCCAATACGTCTCGGAAAGCAGGCTACACGCAGCCTTAAATCTATGAGGAGAATCCCTACGAGCACACAAAAGTGCCAGCAAGGGCTCCTAAACCACATATGTGCTGCCTCGGAGCAGCCCAAGACAGCCGTGTGATGCTCCCCCCTGCTCCCTAAACACATCACCATGTTGCAGGGGTTCCAATCAGGACCCCTGCAGCCCCCCCCCCCCACATTAACCCCTTGCAGCAGGAGTCCCCAATCGGCACCGATCAGGCCCCCGCTGCATTTAAAACTTTTAAATTCACGCCACGGCTCCTTAAAGGCCCCACGGCACACTATTAGCCATTCCCGGATGCAGCACCTAAAATTAACCCCCCTCTATGCTGGGGGTCCCCATCGGGACCCCTGAAGTGTCACCATCGGGCGCAGATGCCTTCAGCCAATCACCCCGTGGGGGTGTATCCCATTGTGATTGGCTGAAAGCAATAGTGCCTTCTGATTGGTTTAAAAAAGATTGATAGTTCCTTCAGTCAATCAGAATGGGATATAGGGGTGTATGCCATCCTGATTGGCTCACACATTGGTGCCTTCTGATTGGCCCAGTATTTTGTGGTAAAATAGGTGCCTCGGCTTATACTCGGGTCGGCTTATACTCTAGTATATACGGTAAATAAATGTTACAGTATGAGAGAAGGTGTGCAAATATCTTCAATAGCCTGGCACTAAAGGGCCTAAATGAAGCAATGCCATTTAACTGTTTCTTTTGAATTGTTTTACTTGAGGAGAGTACCTTTATTACCCTAGGTTTTATTCCCATATTAAAAATAATATTTTATGCTCTGATTATGTAGCAATAAAGTAAATATGATCACCATTTACATACATGTTTCTAAGTAATATATGCAGTCAGAGTTATGAATATGTGTCTTGTATGAGTTCTAGATTGGCACTAAACAAAATGGGCCATATTCTATTAGCTGATCGCAAATACCTCAAATTCACAAATTTGTCTGCGACCTCAAGACTGAACTGGTAAACCCTGCCTTTTTAAATCTGATTTTAGGGAGTGTGATCATATGATCTGACAATGTTTAAGAAAGACGGGAATTTGCTTCTTAGACACAGCCAACAGTAAATTAGACCGTCATTATGTAAAGGATGGAAGTTACATGCAATCTGCAATTGGAGGCTACGAATTAATTACTGACAATAAGTAATTTGCTGATCAAGCTCACAATCAAGAAATCTATAAAATGTGCTAGATCATCTGTTTTAGTGGGTTTCATGATATGTATTAATCCCTTGAGTCCCAGGATACATATTACTCAGAAAAAGAATGTAAAAAATAAATTTTAATTGCATGTTTGTGGGTTTGAGACTGTTGTGCAATTATTATAATGTCTTTGCATGCCTTCTCATGCTTTTAAAGTACAGTAAAGTGTGTTTAATAGAGTTACTACTTTAATAAGTGTTTGAAAAAGCCCTTGCGGGTCCTGTTTAGTACTCATATTATTTTTGACAAAAACTTGATAATCTTTTCAGTTGCGGGTAAGATTTTATTTGCAAGCTAGAGCTAAGGGTCTAATAGAATATTGATTTTGTGTTACTATTTAGAGCTCATAATATTTGATTTGCTTAAACCAATAGAGTTCTAAGGCTGGCTTTGCGGTTTTGGCTGGCTCATAGAGATTGTAGGCGGTTAACTCGTAATCGGATTGCGAGTAACTAATCTAATCTGTGGCAATATTTTATTTATTTTTTCCAATGTTTTTATTGATTTTTTCAAAATAAACAAGACAAAAAAGAAAAAATATACAAAAACAGACATTGAAATTCATAGTTAATGAATACGTATCACTGTAACATTCCATCATACACAATTAGTAAAATGTATATGCTATTTATACACCATTGCATTGTTTCAAAGAAGGAAAGGGCAAATAACATTCTCCAAAGTGATACAAGACATACTGTCCAATAATAATATACTTTTTATTTTAAACATTTTTCTTTTTTATTGTATATGCAACATCGCAAAAAGAGGACAAAAACAATACATAGAATAATAAATACAAAAACATATACTCTAAAACATTCATTCAACATAGCCAACCAGTATTGAGGATACTATTTGAGGTGTGCTAAAACCAATAAAGTTCTAACGCCGGCTCTGCGGTTTTGGCTGGCTCATAGCAATTGTGGGCGGTTAACTCGTAATCGGATTGCGAGTAGCTAATAGAATCTGTGGCAATATTGAGAGCAGCGTGTATAAATTTACGAATTAGGCAAAAGAATAGGATGACTGATTAGCACTGTTTTTATTATGTATTTATATGGTGGAGAATATAAGAATGTGATTTACCATGATAATGGGACGCTAGTCCAGAGACATACACAATCGATTACTCTAACACAGGCATTTATTGATATGCCTAGCCTATGAACGGGACACTATTTTGGAGGTACGTACTATTGCTGCTGTTGCTCTGTTTTTTGTTATTGTTACGCTTGTTGCTCTCATGCTATCAAAAGGTTACTGCAGCAACAGAAAATTATTTGAGAAACATGTAGAATGATTTGATTGGTTGATCTCATGGAGATTAAGGGTACACCTTATGGATGTAGACACAAAGGGTTTAAATTGTTTACTTTATATTCTGTGGGATTAAGGTCTAGTGGCTAGGCCACTCCAGGACCATAATGTGCTTCTTCTTGAGACACTCCTTTGTTGCCTTGGCTGTGTTTTTTGGTTCATTGTCATACTGGAATACCTATCCACGACCCATTTTCAATGCCCTAGCTGAGGGAAGGAGGTTCTCACCCAAGATTTGACCGTACATGGCCCCGTCCATTGTCCCTTTGATGCAATGCAGTTGTTCTCTCCCCTTAGCAGAAAAACACCCCCAAAGCATAATGTTTCAGCCTCCAGACAGTGGGGATGGTGTTCTTGGGGTTATAGGCAGCACTCCTCCTCCTCCAAACACAGCGAGGTGAGTTGATGCCAAAGAGCTTGATTTTGGTCTCATCTGACCACAACACTTTCACCCAGTTCTCCTATGAATCATTCAGATGTTCATTGGCAAATTACAGATGGGCCTGTACATGTGCTTTCTTGAGCAGGGGGACCGTGCGGACACTGCAGGATTTCAGTCCTTCACGGAGTGGTGTGTTACCAATTGTTTTCTTGGTGACTATGGTCCCAGATGCCTTGAGATCATTAACAAGATCCTCCCATGTAGTTCTGGACTCATTCCTCACCGCTCTCATGATCATTGAAACTCCACAAGGTGAGATCTTGCATGGAGCATCAGACCGAGGGAAACTGGCAGTTATTTTGTGTTTCTTCCATTTGCGAATAATTGCACAAATTGTTGTCACCTTCTCACCAAGCTGCTTGGCGGTGGTCTTGTAGCCCTTTCCATCCTTGTGTAGGTCTACAATCTTGTCCCTGACATCCTTGGACAGCTCTTTAGCCATGGTGGAGAGTTTGGTATCTGATTGATTGATTGCTTTTGTGGACGGGTGTCTTTTATACAGGTCAAAAGCTGAGATTAAGAGCACTCCCTTTAAGAGAGTGTTCCTAATCTAAGCTCGTTACCTGTATAAAAGGCACCTGGGAGCCAGAAATCTTGCTGATTGATAGGAGATCAAATACTTTTTTACCCTCAATGACCTGCAAATCAATTTATATATTTTTTTACATGCGTTTTTCTTGTTTTTCTTTTTGCTATTCTGTCTCTTACTGTTAAAATTATCATTTCTTTGTCAGTGGACAAACATTCAAAATTAGCAGGTGATCAAATACTCCCCCCCCCCCCCCCCACACTGTATATATATATATATATATATATATATATATATATATATATATATATATATATATAAATATATATACCTCTTACTTTTTCTACATATATGTATAGATTGTTTGGCCATTAACCTCTCTACATTATAGTGCACCAGTACCCTATTCTATTCATGTAGAGCGGAACTTTTTCAAACTCAACTATGAATTGCACATTTTCTTAGTTTGAATCATTTTTATTGACAGAAAAGGGGAGCCTGAAGCTTCAAGGCTATTCTTCGCCATATAAGATCCATGTTGAATATTTCCACAGCTCGTACTGACAGCCAATTCACAAGGTCCAAGCATCCCACCAGGAAGCCCATCTTTTATAATTTACATCAAGCTGTGCTGATGGCATACTCATGGAAAAAATATATTTAATTTTCCTCAAGAATTCTTCAGAAGCAAAGGTAGTTAGTTGCCTTCCAGTTTTTGGCAATGACGATTCTGGAGGTTAAAATTTTTTGGTTCAACAGAAATTGAGATTCCTTTAAGAGACCTGGCATATGGAAAGTTTAATAGAGCTTTCTCTGGCTTTTGAGGAATTCAGACTCCCAACAACTTTTCTAAAATGGCATACGTTTCAATCCAAATAGGAGTTATTTGGGGGCAATCCCACAGCATATGTCTCAGTGTTTCTGTGGCACTACTTGAATCTATTGCAGTACAAGGATGAGTTTGACTGTTGTAATCTGTTAACTCTCAAAATTACATTCAGGGAGGAATGTGCAAGTCATTGCAAGTCATCTAAGTTCATCTTCCTTAATAAGTCTTGTAAGGAAGTTTAATAAATGTGGCCTGGTCAATTAAATAATTATAAAGGATGGAAATATGTTTTGCACCATTTGAATTGTAAATGCAATTTTTTTCAAAAGGAGTTTAACTAGCTGACTTATTATCTCTTAAGATATGAGCTACATTGGAGTTAATCAAATCCAGGTTTGCACATATTCTTGATTCTGACAGTTTCATTTGATGAATAGATCAGAGAGTTGGTGCCCTAGACAATATTACATAGAGAATGTTATACATATGATGTTACACATATCTACATTTAAAGATCCATACAATATACTTTGGCATGGAATATCAAGTAGTTTGTTAGATCACTTTTGTTACGTAGTTTTTATTCAGAGACATTACCAAGAAGTTTATTTAAAAAGATTAAAGATAATAATACACACAGGATTTTCTAATTTGGAGCTGGAAATATAAAGAGTTGTTTGCTGCTATAAAGTATTATCTATATTTGACTTTCCAACATGCTTGACATAATGACACTATTTAATCTTGATTTTCAAGTTCTTAAACATTCCCAGTAAAAGCAATCACAAAGCTATCATCTTTATTCAATGACATACAATTCACATTAATTGGCTTCTTAATTCCGGTAAATTAGAATTATTGTTTTGCGTATAGCTGTAAATAGCTTGCACATTAGTACTTGAAGAATATTATTTTTTACCATATTTAGCACATGGATTAGAGTAAATGACTAAAATATAATTAGAAATAATTCATTACATTCTCCAACATTGTTTCTGGATAGTTTTTCTCTTCTTAGGCATTCTGTGTATTAATAAAATAGTTTTTAAACTTAAACTTCAAAATTCATTACTTCCAGTTAAAATTGGTTTCTAACAAAATGAAATTACAATAATACACATTATAAGTCTGACCACAGATTTTCTATTGGATTGAGGTTTGGGCTTTGACTATGCCATTCTAACACATTTACATGTTTTCCCTTAAACCACTCAAGTGTTGGGGTCATTCTCCTGCTGGAAGGTGAACCTCCATCCTAGCCTCAAATCACGCACAGAGTGGTACAGGTTTTGCTCAAGAATATCCCTGTATTTAGCACCATTCATCTTTCCCTCAACTGCTGAAAATCATCCCCACAGCATGATGCTGCCACCACCATGTTTTACTGTGGGCATGGTGTTCTTTGGGTGATGTGATGTGTTAAGTTTGCTCCAGACATAGCGTTTTCTTTGATGGCCGAAAAGTAAAATTTTAGTCTCATCAGACCAGAGCACCTTCCTCCATACATTTTGGGAGTCTCCCACAAGCCTTTGCAAACTCAAAACGTGCCATTTTGTTTTTTGCTGAAAGTAATGGCTTTCTTCTGGCCACTCTCCCATAAAGCCCAACTCTATGGAGCGCAAGCCTTAATGTTGTCCTATGTACAGAAACTCCAGTCTCTGCTGTGGAACTCTGCAGCTCCTCTGGGTTACCTTAGGTCTCTGTCTCTCTGATTAATGCCCTCCTGGCCTGGTCCGTGAGTTTTGGTGGGTGGCTGTCTCTTGGCAGGTTTGCTGTTGTGCCATGTTCTTTCCATTTGCTTATGATAGATTTGATGGTGCTCCTGGGGTTCATCGAAGATTTGGATATTTTTAATAACCGAACATGGCAGTATTTGGTTAGTGGTGCCTCTTGCTTAGGTGTTGCAGCCTCTGGGGACTTTCAAAAAAGGTGTGTATATGTAATGACATATCATGTGACACCTAGATTGCACACAGATGGTGGTGACTTCTGAAGGTAATTGATTGCACCAGAGCTTTTTATGGGCTTCATAACAAAGGGGGTGAATACATACGAACATGCCAATTTTCTGTTTTCTATTTCTAAAAAATAGTTTTATGTATATATTTTTCTCATTTCACTTCACACAACTATTGTGTTCTGATCCATCACATAAAATTCAGATTAACAAAACATAGAACTTAAGGCTGTAATGTAACAAAATAGGTAAAAAGTCAAGGGGGGGTGAATACTTTTGCAAGGCACTGTATGTGGGATTCAAGTACTCATTCTGGTCAAGTATACAATGTTTCATAAAATCACTATAATAGTTGTCAGTGTTCGTCCTGTTGCGATGTTGGTCAAACAATGTTAAATAATTGCGACCCTCGCGAAGAGAGGCGAGTAATTGATGCCCCAGCTATTAAATAATTGCCAGGGTCGCAACTGCTAGCCAAGCAGTTACGTGCAAACCTTAGGGCCGCTCATTGCACTGCAAGGTTAGCAGTTGATGCACGCGGGACATGGGCTGCAATGAGCGCCAAAGCCACTCATTGCACTGCTAGCCTCGCAAGGCGAGGCAAGCAGTTGAAGCACGCGAGGCACGCAGTTGATTCAAACACGTAACTCAAAAACACCAAAAAAACACCACAATAATAAAAAATAATAATAACACATTCACACAAAGCACAGTGGGAGAGCCAGGGAGCCTGGGAGTGAGGTTGCAAATGAATTGGAGCTATATTTGGCATTTTTCGTCGCTCTAAAATCGGCTAAGCGAGGAAAAAAATGTGTCGGGAAAAAAATGTGTCAGGAAAAAAATGTGGAAAAATTCTGAAACAGGATGAAAACGAGGCTCAGTAAGGCCAGGCACGCAGAACTTAAAAAATACACAACGCCGAATACAGTAACACTTAGACGAACAATGCCAGGCACGCGGGACTGAGAAAATACATGACGGCGAAGACAGTAACACTTAGACGAACAACGGCAGGCACGCAGGACTTTGAAAATAAAACCAACGTCAGTCTGCACGCGCCACGCAAATGGTGCTCAGAGGAGCAAAAGACTCACATTGTGTGGCAAACAGCATTGCCGGCTAGTTTCCAGATAACAAGAAATACAAATTTCACTAGACAAGCATCACATATATAGTTGTGAGCATGCGAGTTGTTGCTAACGCTTGCGGGCTCGCAAAGCGAGGGCCGCGGCTGGCCTCGCGTAGCGAGGGCCGCGGCTCGCGGAGCAAACCAAGGCCCTCGCAAAGCGAGGGCACTGGGCAAGGGCCTCAGTTGCTGGCATGGAGCGCCGACATTACGACCTTGCAAACATCGGACGCAACACGCCGACATACAAAGGTTTGAAACACAATAAATACACACAACACACACATAAAAAGCTTACCTACAGCAAGAGGAACCATCCAGCACCTCAAAAAAACAAGTTACACCTTCACTTAAATAAAAATAAAACACTTTAGACACTAATAAAATCGCTAAGCGACAGAAAAAATGGCCGACGAAAAAAACGAAAACGAGGCTACAGCACTCTCAACACGTAAAACACCACAACACACTCGCAAAACAACACACGAAACTCGAAAAACATCACGAAGCACCGACGGATAATCCGCAAAGACGAAATACCACACATAACCCGCCATTTTACGCCAATGCGGAAGTACACCACTACGCTAACAGTTTCGTCTCGCGCACGCACTGTATTACACTGCACACATTCACCACGCTTACACAGCAGCTCCACGCCACTAATGCTGCAGCAACCTCAAAACACATTGACAGCTCTTCAACACAATGCTTCAAAATAGGTAAAGTATATTCATTTATTAATATATTATATATTTAATTATTACACACCAAACAGCATTACATATTCATTTATTAATGTATTACATCTTTCATTATTATACACCAAACAGCATTAGCTACCTTACAATTTCATTGCCGTCATTTTTTGACGCGCAATTCGCTAGTAACTAATAAGCCCCAAAAATTCTAGGAAAACTAGTTTCAAGTACTTTGGGCCAGAATACAATATTTTGTAAAATGAACTGAATTACAACTTTCCAGACAGCCAGAAATATAAAATTCACTAGACACATATGACTGGGTGGGATTCATGTAATAAGCTTCAAAATGTCTGGGCCAGAATATAATATTTCATAAAATGAGCCAGAATAACTAATTCACACATAGCAACAACAAAGATAGAGGTACTTACTTAGAGAACAAACTAACCATAATAGGTTAGTTCTGTGGACATAACCCACTCTGAAAGCAACCTCTTTTAGCTCACTTATGCCCTTCACAGGGAGAAATATCCTGTAGTATATCAGTCTGGTCCCACTCACTAGAGTGGTCCAGCCCCCGAAAATACCAGGCAATTCTACCCTGAACAGGAGAAACAGCAAACCCCAGATTTACATCTCGGGCCTTCATTGGGCCTCGTCAGTGAGGTGTAGCTGATAACTCCCTAAGGCACAGTGAGCAAGGGGTCCACGTCTGGATTCTAATCCCTAAGGGTCATTTGCATAAACAAAAAGACAAAATAGAGGTGCTCAATCAGAGAACGAACTAACCTTAATACATTAGTTCTGTGGACATGATAACCCACTCTGAGAGCAACCTCTTTTAGCGCACTTGTGCCCTTAACAGGGAGAACTATTCTGTAGTATATCAGGTTGGTCTCACTCAGCAGTGCGATCCAGAGAAACAACAAAATACAAACGTATGTTTCAGGCCTTAGTAGGATGCAGCTGAACTCCCTACGGCACAATAAGCAAGGAGTCTACGTTTGGGGTCCCCTATCACTGAGACTGAGCCCTAAGGGCCATTTGCAAAGGCAAATATCACCTCTATTTTAGTTGTTACTTCCCAGGTGGCCAGTAATATAAATGTCACCAGAAACACATGGCTAGATGGGATTCATGTAATAAGTTTCAAAAATTCCACAGAAACTAGTTTCAACTAATCAGTTCTGAGCCGGAACATACATTTTCAAAAATGAGCAGGAATGACTACTTCTCAGATAGCAATAAATACAAATTTCACCATACACAAGAAACAGAATTCATATACAAGCACATTAGTATACCCTATAATGATAGCTAAAATGAGACGAATTTAAAAATAACTTTCATATTAACCAGTCAAAGAAAAGGATTTCTAAAATAAGGAGATGAATATATACAGTAACTATACATGATTGCAAGCTGACAGTGAAAATGCTGCTGATATATTTTCTAAAGACATTTCCCGTAAGTTATCAGTAAGGTTATTTCCTACTGAGATGCAAAATCTGGATCAGGTCTAATTTCCTATTTTGGTAACCATAATCAACTGGTGTAGATATTAGGTCTAATCTGTACTGGTCAGACACCAGAACACATAGCAGAGAGACTGCTACAGCTGCCCCATCCCTAATTATGCAAACAGGGTGGAGCTAAGAAGCACAGACTATCGGCCAGAAACCTATAAATGTAAGATCTCTAAAGCATATCTTCGAGCATTACAAAGTTTGAACATTATAAATCAAATATAAATATGCATGTACTCTCATTTAAACAGTCATTATTTTTAAAGTACAGTTCCTTTATGTGATTTCTAAAAGGTATAGATTAGGTATAGCTCATTTTATAAAAAATTGTATTGTGGTCCGGAAGGGGTACTTTAATCTAGTTTCTGTGGATTTTGTATAGCATATTCACATAGTCATGTGTGTTTAGTGACTTTTGTATTTCTGGCTGTCTGGAAAGTTGCTGTTCCAGCTCATTTTACAAAAAATCATATACTTGCTTTATAAAGCTTAATAACAATTACTAACTATCAGCCTTATTAAATTCCAGCCTCGTAAATACGAGGTGAGAACGCAAGGCCTACGTACTTGAAAAATTAGACAGTTTACGACGCTAATAAATTCAAAGTGCTGCGACGCGATCTCGTACACCTTAGGATTTGCGAACGAGGGACGCTATTTCGGATAACTTCTAATTTTCGTGGCCGTGCATGTCAATTTATCAATTAAAGTTTGCGTGTGAAAAGAGCGCGAAATACGTAATATGTAACACTTAACAAGACGCCAGTATGCCTTTAAAAGAGAGCCATAACAGAAAATCATTGACTGTGCTATAGCTTTTGCAAGTAGACACACAGGTCTAGGCATTGGTGTTTTTTTTGCGAGAAAGGAGAGTGGCCACGAAAATCAGGAGTATCGTAAGTTTGGATCTTTTGAAATGTTATAAAATTTAACCCTTAATTCACAACACGTATAATTACTGATATCATATAATTCACACACATAGATTAATACGTACACATAGCTGTGTGCCACACAGCAATCCTTCATTTACTATTCTATTGCCGTCATTTTTTGACGGGCAATTCGCTAGTAATATTATAACTTTGAGCAATCCTATGTGCTCCATTATCTTTCAAAATCATATGTTCAAATGGAGAAAGATCCCTAAAATTTTCTAAACAGTAACCTAATTTTAGTAATCCGGCACATAAAATTAGGAAATCTAAACAGGAAAGTTTCACCAGAAAATATTTTTTTAAGTAATTAATATGATAACAATGAACCACCCTGGTAAAGATCTCCTATAATTCTAAGACTGCCCTTTTGAAATGTAGAGAAACAAGAAAGTTTACTCTTATCAAATTTGTTTTCTGGAATATCTAAATTTATTCTTGCCGACTTTGTGCCAAACAAATGTATTAATTCATTTTTGAAAACTATTTATAATAGATTTAGTTACTCTTTCAGGAATACATCTTAATACATATAGAATCTTAGGAATGCAAGTCATTTTAATTGATGTAATTTTACCTGCCCAGGATAGTTTAAGAGAAGTCCAATCTGAAAAAAAAGCCAACTAATATGATTGTACAGTATACTAATACCAAATTATTCTTATACAGGTTTTTAAACAAAGGGAAAATCTTATTCCTAAATCCGTTATATATGTACAGTTCCATTTGAAATAAGAAATTTGTTGTAATTTATATTTTAAAGCCCCATTTAAGTCTTTCGATATAACCTCTGACTCCAATAAATTAATTTTAAAGTAGGAAAGAATATGATATTCCTCCAGAATTTGATTAAGATAACTAAGTGATTTCTCAAAATTAGATCATGTAAATACAATGTCATCAGCAAAGAGTAATATTTTATAATCATAGTCACCTATCTTTATCCCTTGTATACTAGGGACCTCATTCAATTGCGATTTGGCCAATTGAATATGGCTCTAATTAAGCACATAGCATATTTTTTTTAAAGACAATTTTAGTTAGTGAAAACCTTGCTTTTGGATAGATGCTTAATAACTAAAAACTTCTTTAAAAAGTATATGTTATGTACTTATTTAGCACCCTATTCAATTGGCCAAATTGCAATTGAATGAGGGCCTAGGTGAGGTTCTTATCAACTCTGCAAGGGATCCCATTGTAAGGATGAAAATTAAGGGGGAAAGAGGAAACCCTGCCTAGTTCCATTATTTATAGAAAATCGCTCAGTCTCAAAACCCTAATATTTGGTTTTAAAGAAAATATAACTGATTCAATCTCTTTCAGGTCAATATCCTTATTTACAAATTCTCCTCTGGGATCCTTATTAGATCAATTTTAGAGAGGAATTTGGCTATATCTTTTCTTGAGGGTTTTATAAAATTATTTTATTTTTTTAAATTATAAAAAGACCTATAATACTCAAAAAAAAAATGTTTTACTTCTGTCTTCAAGATAGGAATAGATAATATTATTCTGGTCTTTTAGAGCCATTATCCTTTTCTGAGTTCTTTTTTTCCCCAATGTATTAGCTAGAAGCTTCCCTGGTTATTTCCCATATAATATTGGTTCTGTTGTTCCTCCAAAATTAGTCTGTCTGTCACTGCAAGATCGATTTAATCTGCAAATTAATTACATTTATCTGATCCAAAATGGACTTACTAAGAGAAAGTTTATTTATTTTTTTACATTTCTTTAGATCAATATATAGTTCTCTTAAAGGCTTGCCTCTTTCCTTTTTTAGAGCTTTTGTTATATTGGCTCTATTTAAGATTTATTTTTTATTAATTCTAAAGAAGTTGCTTAATCTTTGTTAATTTGTCAATCTGATTTTTGGTTCTAAATAGGGATGAGTCCATCTTCCAACTTCCAAATTTAAATTTCTATTGAGAGTTAATAAGAATCAAGTATATTGAGGAATGACCTGACCATGGCCCTCATTCTATTACCGGCCGTAAATCGGCCGTAAGGCTGCGATTCCTTGCGGGGGTTCAGTTAACTCGCGATTCTATTATACGGTCCGGCAAGGATCTCCCCTTACGTCCGGCCGCATATCTTGGAACCGGCCGTAATCTCAGAAATATAAAAACTCAAAAATAAATTCAAGCCTGCACTGTACAGCTCTGTAAATGCTAGGGATCATATTGGGGGACATGAGGATTAAAAGTAACCCCCTCTCAAGCTTGCACATCTGCCCAAACCCGAGTTCAAATTAACTGTTTATTTTCCGGCTGCGGCGTGGGTGTGTCTGAGGTGCTCCAAGCACTCTGGACTTTTTACATGGATATTTTACGGATATTAAAAATAAAATATTTTACGGATTTGAGTATAGGGTAATTATGTGCTATTTTTTCTAACACCGAATATCACTTTATAGTCTTCTCGAAGTGCAGGATGGCTTTATTTGAGCTATTTTATGTGCTTAATTGGTGCTAACGAGACCTGTTTGCTGCAAGTAAGCTGCGGCTCGCTTTTAGCCTTGCAGACAGGGTTCCCGGAGCAATAGAATCGCAACCAGGCTTTTCTTACGGCCGATTTCCTTGCAGCCGTTTTAGATCAAAGGCTTTCCTCGGCCGCAATGTTGTATAATGAAATAGAGATAATAATAAAATATCATATGTTTTAATTACACATGCATGTATATTTGACTCTTAAGTGTCAAATAATGATGAACATTCTTTATTTTATATTGTTTTTTGTGTTATACTGCTACTTGACTGCTGCTTCGGTAGTCAGGAATGGTTTTAAAACAAATTGCGAGTGACCTTTAGTATATATTTATTTTATGTTACGGCACTGCCATATCTTGTGAGTGATCCGAAAAGTGTGTTTAGACTTATGGTTTTGGTGTAAAAGTCTAATAGAGTAAATCGTAATCTTTCATCAGTGCAAAAATCAATGGACAAGTTTGCCGTAATTTCTGGCTCTGGCTTGCCGCCGTCACTCGTAGCAGCTCTCTTACAATGTTTCCGAGATGGGTGATTAGCATAGCTAGGTATTTTTACTTTGCTCTTAAACTTTTTTTGACTCTTTGAAGTGTTTATGTGCCCTACAATTAAATAATAATTTTATTTATCAGTTGCTAGTCCAATAATGTTTAAGAATATTCCTTTTTTTTTTTTTATTATTATATTTATTGAAGTTTTGTGGTACATTGTGCAAAAATAAATAAATACAGTTTGAATACATATAATCATCAAAACAATGTAGAATTAATATACAAAAAAAGAAAAAAAGTCAAAAGCAAAAAAAAACAAAGAACAAACAAAGAACAACATACATTCGTACCCCATTCAATCAGTTCTGGATAAAAAAAATTGGACAGTAAGAATTGTGCATCCTTAATAGTTTATAAAATGTGGAAAATTTAGATTAATATTTAGAATCCCACATTTTCCATTTTAAGTTGTCTTTCTTCAGTTCTCCAGCAACTGTATAATCTCTTTCTAGTTCTCGAAATCGTTTTCATTTCATCACAATCTCATTACAGGATGGTATCTCTATTCATCTCCAATTAGATATAATAAGATGTTTAGCTACAGAAAAAAATAGAATGGCAAGAGCCTTCTTTTCTAAGGCAATTTCTGCAGGAAAAATGTGCAGTAAACTGCATTGTTTGGTAAAGGGCAAGTCAACTTCCAAAATCGATAAGGCAAGGTTATAAGAATTCTCCCAAAAGGTTTTAGAATTGTGCATCCTTAATAGTTTATAAAATGTGGAAAATTTAGATTAATATTTAGAATCCCACATTTTCCATTTTAAGTTGTCTTTCTTCAGTTCTCCAGCAACTGTATAATCTCTTTCTAGTTCTCGAAATCGTTTTCATTTCATCACAATCTCATTACAGGATGGTATCTCTATTCATCTCCAATTAGATATAATAAGATGTTTAGCTACAGAAAAAAATAGAATGGCAAGAGCCTTCTTTTCTAAGGCAATTTCTGCAGGAAAAATGTGCAGTAAACTGCATTGTTTGGTAAAGGGCAAGTCAACTTCCAAAATCGATAAGGCAAGGTTATAAGAATTCTCCCAAAAGGTTTTAGTATGTGGGCATTACCACATAATATGGCTTAAATTTCCCAACATACCACAATCTCTCCAGCAAAGTTTATCTGTTTAAGAATATTCCTTACTGGTTTAATCACTTAAGGGCAGAGATATTTAGTGGGCTACGTTGGATATGTACAGGGTCGAGTCACATTATAATGACTACAGCCTACTTTTGACACCAACAGTATGTAGCCAATGAATGACGGTATGTGACCCACTATATAAGAATATTCGAAAAGGAAAGATTAGTTATATATAAATAAAAAGTCTAACCTCATATAGGTGTCACAAATGCATATAAGTCCCGGCTGGTAGTAGTCCTGTGTGTTATATACATTATAAATATATTATACAGTCAACAATAATAAAACTCCAGAGCTTGCAGATTGGTCAGCACTGTTTACTCAGATTGACCAGAATATGATATTAAAATAACAAAGGAATGGAAAAAGTAGCAATATTATTTTTTTAAAGTATAATGGTGCTACGTATAAGGACATATTAATGAGAAAATATTAACTAGGTTATTTTACAAAATATGGATGAATGGACTTAAATAGACGCTGTCACCCCATGAAATACTGGATTTACATTGTACTAGCCATTTTATTCTAACGTGAACTGTTCAGTAGAAATTCAGTATTGAGTGTCTGATAGCTAGTACAATGAATAGTCAATTGTTATTGGTCTTTAAGATAAAATCAACTTTGTGTTTGTGTGACAGTGTCCCTTGAGGCTTCCTATATAACTTTAATTGTGTGAGAGGAAGTCCAATATTTTAAAGTATAGACACATGTACCACTGGCAGATCTACTATAGAATTCCTTCTAGTCCTCAAAACAAATACTCAAAGCATCCAGAATGCAAATGAAGAGTACAAAATTATAGTGCACTAATATATCTAACAAGTATGAAAATAGTTTTTTATGTTTACTAAAAAAAGTTGTGCTTATCTGTTCCAGACTGAATTGCACTGCTTCCTCTTTGATAATGGCTTTCCATAAATACTTCAGGGCTGTTCTATTTCCTCATAGGCCTCTGAGGAAATGCCATAGCCCTGGAACATTTCTGGTTAATCTGTAAAAGTAATACAATTCCAGTAATATACTGGGTTATATTTGCTTAAGGCTAAATGGTATTGAAAAGTTGTAGCCAAGCCTGCTTTCTTGAGAGGAATTACATTGTGTTATTCACTAAATTTTGTACTGCATTGTTTTTCTATCCCCTGGCTAGAAAGATGTAAATTTACTTAAAACAGTACCAGTAATCAACATTGCTCTATTTACTAGCTACTATAAATTAGTATTCATTATGGGAATAGTTACTACACTATCAGTAAGGCAGCAAAGTGCTTGAAAGCCTCACTGACATTTGTAGAACTTATATTTATACATCTTAATGAATACCGTGAACTTCCCTGCAGGTAAATGCTGTGTGATTCACATTCCCTATATTTCACCTGTTACATAGTTACATAGTAATTGAGGTTGAAAAAAGACTTTTAGTCCATCAAGTTCAACCTTTTAAGATCTCCTCTGATCTGCAATACGCGCATTAGTTGTTAATTAATTGAATCCAGAAAAAAAGGCAAACAGAAAAAACCCAAGTGAAACTAGGCCAAGTGTCTCAAAGGGAAAAACAAACTAATTCCTTCCTGACCCCAGATACTGACGATTGGATTCCTCCCTGGATCAATACTCTCTCTCTCTAATTATCCAGGATAACCCTGAATGCCCATTTTGATTACAAATAAATGAAGCCCCTTTTAAAGTCATCTATCAAATCCGCTGTTACCATCTCCTTTGGTAGAGAATTCCACAGATTAACCACCATTACTGTGAAGAACCTCTTTTCTTTCTTTAAGGTGAAATCTTTTTACTTCTAACCTCAAAGGATGTCCTCATGTCAGTCTGAAATCTCACTTGACAAATCTTCATACTGACCCTGGATGTATTTATATAAGGTAATCATATCTCCTCTTGGACACTTTTTTTATTAAAAAAAACATTTATAGAGAAAATGCGCTTAATTTGGTTAGTCTTTTTTCATAACTTAGCCCCTCCATTCCCCTTATTAGTTTTGTTGCCCTTCTCTGTACCTTTTCCAGCTCTAAAATGTCCTTTTTTGAAGAGGTGCCCAGAATTGTACTCCATATTCCAAATGAGGGTGTACTAGTGATTTGTATAGTGGCAGAATTATATTTGCTTTCCTTGCTTCTATATTCTTTTTAATACATGCTAATATTTTATTTGCCTTTGCAGCTGCTGCTTGGCATTCAGAACTGTTACATAAGTGGTTGTCCACAAGCACTCCCAAATCCCTTTCAGTATCTGATACCCCTATATTTGCTCCATTAAGATTATAAATTGCATGTCTATTTTTCCTTCCCAGATGCATAACTTTACATTTATTTTAGATGACAATTTATTCATCCATTTAGATGCCAATTCCTCTATTTTATGTAAATCGCTTTGGAGGGAAAGCACATAATTATCTGATTTAATTACCTTGCACAACTTAGTGTCATCAGCAAAAATGGAGACACTACTTTCCAATCCTACTTCTAAGTCATTAATAAATATGTTAAAAAGGAAAGGACCTAATACTGAACCCTGAAGAACCCCACCTACCACATTAGTCCAATCAGAGTATGTTCCATTTACCACAACTGTTTGCTTCCTGTCTTTTAGACAGCTCTTGATCCATGAGCAGATATTTACTACAATTCTTGTACCTTAGTCTTCCATGTGGCACTGTATCAAAAGCCTTTGCAAAATCCCAAAATACTACATCCACTGAGTTGCTTTGATCCAGGATCCTACTGACCTCCTCATAGCAACTAATTAGATTTGTTTGACATGACCTATCCCTCATAAATTAGTATATGTTAGTAATCTGGACCACTGATAAAAGCAACTAAACCCACTGGTGAAATGATGCCTTGATCATTGAGGAAGTAAGATAAATCCTCCCAGGACTATTAAAAACTTATGATGGCAGGTGTCATGCCTGACAATACTCATCATTGGAAGATAATAATAGTGGTGTCTACAAATTCTCTCTAGTTATTTCCCTTGTACCATATAATACATTTTTAGAGAAAATCTATATTTAGTTAAACAAATGTGATTCATTGGGGCTTCATCCTGCAAATCTGCCAGTGCTCAAGGGGGATCCTACTGTGGCATACTCTTCTGATTAGTTACAGTATATTGCAAGTGGCAGCCTTTCAACATAAATGATTGGAGACCTTGTCTGAATACATTGTTTCAACCATTTGTTCCAGGTTGGCTAGACCTGTTAAAAACAAAGGCAAAAGAAACAAAATAGTTAAACATGAAATATGTTATTTAATTTAAAAGCTTTGTAAAAACATACTACAAATCTTACACTTCAGCAGTCCTTTCCTTCAGCTTTTTTAAGCTATCTCTGAAAGAATATCTATTTAAAGGGGCTAATCAAACATCCACAACTAATGGTTCTGCCAAATACTTACCAAACTAACACCCAGCCTTCTACATAAGCAGCTCATTCTACATCAATATCTATGGTTATCATCTTCTTTGTACGTTTTTCTGCAGTGCAGTGGTATGAAAATTAACAATTATATTATAAATAAGAATTACAATATGAGTAATAAAATATTGACATTATAGAACAGAAGATTTAGGAGTGCTGCCAATATGCTCAGTAATGAGGTCATTAATAGCTCTCTATATATTTTTGCACTACATTTCATGGTTCAAAACATCATAAGCATTACTGTCTATATACTGTGTTTATTTCATTTTGAATAAAAATGAAATAGGAAGCATAACCCACAATTAACATGTTTTTCGAAATTCACAATTTAGATTGTTGAGCAAACAACACAACCCATCTATTTTTGACATCTATATCCTTGTTATTTATATGCTGCAGAATTATAATTTCCTGTTATTGCCACTGTATTTTTTTTTCTGGTGAGGCTTTGACTAGAAAATGAAAGCTGTTTATAATTGATTAGAGCTGGTCTACTTTGCAATTTCCTACTAATCTCTTTCATTGTGCTTTTCATAAAATGACAGTCATTTATAAACCCCAGTTAAAATCAATCTGAAAAAGTGCTAATCTTCAATTGTATTAAAGATGAGAATGTGACATATAGTAGCTTCAGTGATGTGCATATCCTTCCTAAAAGTCAAGCTGGAAAAAGGCTTTAGGCATTCTTTTTTTCTGTGAGCTGTTATTTATTTTTATTTTTATGACAAGACAAATGGATTAAGGTTGTTAAATGTTACACCATTCCTATTGACATTAGTGAGAAAGACGAATTTAGGAGATGAAATTTCACAATGAAAACAAATTGATAATATTTATTATTTAAATTTCCATGTTCCCAAGTATTTACTTACAACATGTTTGACCTTCCAAAAGACAAAATGTCCTTCTCTAGAAAAACTATAACAAATTAAATAAAACCTTTAAAAAAACTCAAAAAGGTAGACATAAATCAGAAGAAAAAGGTGATTATGTCATAGTGTTATTGGAATAAAATATTATTTAAAACATCAGAAGACATTTACCTAGGATAGAAAGTCTTCCTAGAGTTTAACCCAAAAAATAATCCACATATATATTAATCTATGCTTTATGGCTTATAGTACATTAATCTATTAGGATATATGGGATGATTCACTCAAAGGAAGAATGTAAACAAATGTATTATTACAAAAGAAAAGAAAAGACACTGCAGCAAGCCATTGAGTAATCCTATGGGAATCAATTACCAATAATTGAGACATATATAGGTCTACTATTTAGCTTTTTTTAAGAATATTAAAATTAACAAATCGAAATCCAAGTCTAAAAACATAGCCGTCTTTCCCAAAATACATTTACTATAAAGTTTGACAGACATTCAGTTAGGCTGTAACCAATATTAATCATATCTATATTCTCATTATTTCATTCAAGAGTATTAGTTATCTTGATATAGGAGCATTCATATCCATGTGCTATTAAAATTAATCCTAATAGTGAAACATAACAGAAATTAATTATACATGACAATAATCAATATTAATAATTCATGTGACAATAATTTCAGTAAATAGAAAAGTACAAATTGGTCACAATATTAAATTAATAACTAAAAAACAATGTAATCAATAAAAAATAAATTTATTTATATATAATATATATGTATATAATTAACCCCTAACTCTAAAATCCCTACAAAACTGTTTTGGTGGCTTTTGGAACCCACCACTCATTCCTAAAGTGCACAAATTCTATGCTACACTCCTACTATTACATAACAGCAAACCACTACAATCCCTACAATCAATTTTGTTATAATGAATCAGAAGACATTTAGCAACACATATCAGGCACCTCTCTTTGATAAAAAAATAAATTATTTAAATTTAGAAACAATAAATCCAGGTATTCAGTCTAAAGACTAGCAGCCTTATGAAATTGCAATTCGGTTCAATTGAAAAGGGCTCTATTTAAGCACAGAGCATATTTTTTTTACAGGTGTTTTTAGTTACTGAACTTCTATCCAAAAGCAAGTTCTTCACTAACTAAGAACTTCTGTTAAAAAAAATGCTATGTGCTTATATAGAGCCCTTTTCAGTTGGCCAAATCGCAATTTAATAAGGCTGTAGATTGTTAATGTGAAGCTTACACTTGAGAAGTCTCCCCAGGATCTTGATGCCAACTGCAGCAGTGAATCTTACATTATTCACTAAAGTTATCTGTTAGTGAGATATGTGAAGGGTTAGAGATATGCTTTCTAGCACATCACAATCATTGTATAAACCATTTTAGGTGCCATCTACATTTGCCCTTCATAACTAGCATATCACTCTCTACTTCTCCACAAAACTATTCATCTCTCTCTAATTTATTGTTACCTCTCTCCCACAGTTATTTTAGTACATTTGTCAAGTGTAAAATAAAAGGTTTAACCACACTGTGTGGCCCTTTTGAGGACTTAGTGAGTGCAGCCCCCCACAATAGGGTACCACAGATCCCATTGCAAAAAAGCTCTTCTCATAGAACTTTGTGATAGGCTGATGAAAAGGAATAGGGGTATATATATCAAGCAGGGATAAAAGTATGGATAAGAGGGAATAAGTGGAGTTGAAATACAAAAAAAAATCCACTTGCTATGTTTTCTTTGAGACCTATTTATCAAGAGGGAATAAATGTTACCTCTATTTGATGAATAGTCCCTATAGAAACAGAAAACATTAGAATACTCTTCTTTTTAATCCCATTTTGATAAATACCCCATAAATGTATGGATAAGTATAAATGTGTTGAATATGCAGTAAATCACAAGAAGTGTTTTTAAGTAAAAGAAAAGTGAATGAAACTCCTAAAATTCTTCCTAGAGCAGGATGTCTTGCAACATGAAGGACCTTGTTGAGGGAAATTACCACAAAATCATTGAAAAGCTTGAAAGATCAATACTAAGATGGGAAAAAATATGTCAACAGGACAACCATTTCTTCAGCGCCTTCCAGATATGGTTTATATGGGAGAATGTTACTGCCAAAGTAACACACAAGAATGATTTACTAAATATGGGATTGCTATTGAGTGGCCTCACCTAAAGCGCAGACTTGAATTCCACTGAAATTCTATGAAAATACTTGAAGATTGGAATTCACAGATGCTTCAAAACTATATTCACAGAATGTGAGCAAATCTGCAGGGAGAAAAAATACAAATATACAATGCTAACACAGAAAATATCCAAACAGACTCAAAGCTGTACTTGCTGCCAAAGGTACTTCTAAGACGTACTGAATTTGGATGATAAAAACAAAGGGACGGATTCAATTGAGCTTTTGGGAGATCCCAAAGCCCATAAGTGAAGTCGCAAGCTATTTAGCTATTCAATCGGTGTCTATTTGCAGACTTGGAACGGCTTCCAATTTACAAGCTTGAAAAAATGGCGATAGTTAAACTCGTAACTTACAGCCTTTGATCTGTCACTTCCGCAAGGCTAAAATAGCAAATCGCTATTCAATTGCTCAATTTCCCCAGGCCCGCAAATGTTTTCACACCCGTAAATGGCAAGTGAAGGAGAAAATCCTACAAGTGCTAGAGAGGACACGCAAGGGGGTTAAACACTGTAAATGCACTGTAAATGCATATAAAAAAATCAATACTGCACTGTAAATAACGGGGAAAGGGATGATAGACATTATAATTAATTGCACAACTGTCTCAAGCTCGCAAATGGCCGGGAAATAAATCTTATTTTTATGTGTGATGTTGGGGTTAAATCGATCTTGGGTATCAATGAGTTGATACATATCAGGCCATCCATATGGACTAGAACAGTGTTGGCATCCATTTTAATAATTCTTAATTTCTGGGATTTGATCACATATCGGACCCCCAAACCTAATTGATTAGCATGTAACCTCCATGTTTTACTGCCGTAATTATGACATTCTCATTTTCTACTGGCTGATTCAAAATGGGCGGTTACAGGGCTTTCTGAATTGATCATGTTCACTTGCATCCTTGAGCAATTTAATAGCATCGCAATCAGAGACCAATGGGGGCCCATAACTCACTTGCAGATATTTGGCTATCGGTGATCGTGTTGTGGGCATGGAATTGAATCTGGCGCTAAGCAAGCAAAATATTTCAGCTATCACATCTAGTTCTATATCAGGCTTATGCAAACTTTCAGAAGTGGGATGCCAAGTCTTCGTGTAATGCTCTCTAATTTACTGTATTAAAAACTAATAATATATATATTAAAGTTTATTAGGTTGTGTTCCTATTTATACACCATTGCTCTGTGTAATATAAATATTGACTGATAAACTGAATTAAAAATATGTTAAATGCAGACCTAACCATCTAGCATGTTCTTTCTTTATGACGCAAACAGGCTCCTTCCCAAGTAAAGCCAATCATGCCCACCCTCAGTATATCTCAACAAATCACTGATATTAAATCAGCTCCCACATTTCATCAACTCATTTGTATGCCTAAACTGACACCCCCTCACCCTTCCTCATAAAATTATTCACACAATTACCACTCAAAATCCATTTTGCTTGCTGTTTTTTATTGACTCCTAGTATTTTTACAATTTTTTTTTTTTTTTTTATTTGCATAAAAAGATTATCAGGTTAAAATCCACAATAACCTTTCATTGTTTCATTTGGGTGACTAAAAGCATGCAATCCTCTATACTATTTAACAGTCATATATTTAAGATAAGGGATGAATGTCCATTTAAAGGTATAAGAAAGTTTCATGGATTATGAATGCATCTGATAAAGGAGAATCAGTAGTGTATCCAAACATTTTTGAATGAAAAAATCCCAAAATAAATATTAATAAACTTATCCTAAAGTTTGCAAAATGTCTACAGTTTTGTGGCAGTTGATTTTGAGAAAAAACTCCCCTGAAAATCCAAGCTAAATTAGCATAAAATCAACAATTTGTTGTGGTCAGAGGTAGCTACCCCATTGTAACATTGTATGAGGTCTCTGCAGCAAAGCATTGTGGGTTTTTCTCACCACACACCTACAGTATCTCTCTCTCTCCCCTGGGACGAAGCAGCTCAGGCAGCACTGCTCACACAAACCTGTCTCCCCCTGGAAAGCAGCAGCTGATTTGGATCTCTGCACTGTACTGCTATTAGCTGGAAGGTTAGTATAGGGTTACAAACATGTTTGGATGCAGTTTTTTTCTTGGTTAGTATGTAGGCACCTCTGTGGGTGTGGAAACACATTTTTCTAAATATTTTGAATCTGTGTGTATAGAAGGACTCAATGTAATGTGTGTGTCTGATATAAACGGTATGGGGTATATTAAAATAGTTTGTCTACTATATGTCACAACCTTTTTCTATAATTATTAGTATATATTATTTAATCACTCCTATAAAATGTATAAATGTACATTTAAAAAATAAGAATGCAGAGCATCTATATTTGACCACAATATAGAGGCTGCCATTTTGCCCCTCACATTATCCCTCACGGATAGGCATCTCCATCCTGTTTAGCTGGTATTTGCAACTGTATATGCACAGATAATGTTATGGTGGGAGTTGTCACCACAGAGCTGGGTAGACTCCACTTTCAACTTAACCAGAGAAGCCTCTATACAGTCAGCTGTGTGATTAGTATAATTAGTTCTAGTAATGCAAGAGTTTTGTTTGCTGTAAAGTAAAAGGTAATACAAAGTATATGTTTAATAAATTGACCCTGGCATGATAGGAGATGAATCACAATTAGGAGCTGACTTTAGAGAGGCTCCTCCTGTCATATTTTGTAAGTGGAGCCTGCGTAGCTGTGTGGATGGATCTGCCAATAACTCCATCTACCAGATGATATAATCTGTGCACATACAGTTGCAAACACCAGCTAAACAAAATAAAGGAGGATATCAGTGAGGGAGAATGTCAGAGGTAAACGGCAGCCACTATACCAAGTAATCTGAGTGGAAAAATAAGCAAGTAAGGCCACATTATGTCACTAACATATTTGTAAAAAGTAGAGAATAGATTCATTTTGATTTAATTTACAGAGTCTACGGGTCCTTTAACAATTTTCTAAAACTTCAGTGTACCATGAGACAAATCGCATTTTCCAAATAATATTTTTCAAGCAAAGAAGTACTCATAATGAACAAATAGGCCCCTATTCAATTGCAGCCCGCAGTTGCCTTCATTCCGGCCATAAGTCTGCGGTATTGAAACTTGCAGCAGTTACAGAACGATTCAATTGCAAAATTCCAAAAGCATAAGCCGTAAACTATGCACCCATAAGTAGCATTTCAGAGCATGATCATGATCAATTAAGCAAGGCCATAACTACTGATGTAGAAACAGCCAATAGTAAATGAGACCATTATGACATTAATAAAACATGGAGGTTAAATGCCAATCAATTCTCGTTTAGAAGTCCGATATGCGATCGGACTCGCAATCTGTCAATGTACAAAATAATAAAAATGAATGAAGGAAATGTTCTTGTCCATGTGGGTGGCCTAATATGTATTAACTCCATGATTCTCGAGAATGATATAACATGGAAATTGAAAATAAAATAATTATTTTTCTATTTGAAATTTGCGAGCTTAAAACTGTTGTGTAATGAATTCTAATATCTTTCATCGCTTTCCTCGTCTTTTAAAGTGCAGTATTGATTTTTTATTTGCATTTACAGTGCTACGATCAGATGTTTAACCCCCTTGTGAGTCCTCTCTAGTACTCATAGGATTATCTTCTACATTTGACATTTACGGGTGTGAAAACAATTGTGGGCTTGAGGAATTGTAGCAATTGAATAGTGATTTGCGATTTCAACTATCGTAACATTGAAAGATTAGTTGGGTCGGAGTTACGATTTCGACAACTGCAGGGATTTTCAGCCTATAACCCGCAAATAGTTTGTGGGTAGCTGTAAGATGCCAATTGAATAGCAAATTAGTTTATGGGCTACATTATGGGCTCCGGTAACTACAATTTGCTAAACTGAATAGGAGCCCTATTCTATAAACATTGTATGTACTTAAGAATCACGGCAGGGAATTTACAAGTAAGGTTCATATTTTATGGTGTTGGACAGAGACTATTAAATACAGTATGTAGTTTAAAATAAATAAATGTGAACATTTTTTTTTAGTTTTTAATCTGTCAGTTTTCCCTGAAAGGCCAACTCTGCCTTTAAGCGAAACAAACAAAAAAAAAAAAACTCAGGTTGCAATACAACTGTTATCTTTCTGTATACAGTGGCATCAGAGGTAATGATATCATGGGGCGGGGCCAGAAACATCATAGCCCATTTTGGCTTCCCCTGACAAAGCACAGGTAGGAGGAGATTCCCTCAAGCAGAATTGACCATTGAAAAGTAAATGAATCACAGAAGAAACATTTTTATTATTAATGTTATACTTCATCCTATTTTAATAGTCTATGCCCAACAAACAAACATATGAACTTTACTTGCAATTCCGTTCAGGTTTAACCGTGATACTTACAGTATTATTATAACAAACAGTTGTGTACACCAACTTTCTTTTTTTTTGCCTGATCATTTCCTTTTGAGCTGATGCTAATATGTGGAAGTAAATGACTTCTAATGAGTGTACTTGATCACAGCCAGGTTATTTTTATGTTAGATTTTTTTCTTGATTCGGACCCCCTGCTGTTTTTGACATGGTTATTATTTCCACTATGCTTTTCATTGTGACATAGTTTTTGTCAATGTTCTTTCTGTTTCATCTGTTCCTTCCTTTATCTTCTCTCTAGTTATATTCAAAAAAAAAAAAGATCTGCGAATACACTGATCTTCTCGCTCTTTGTAGCTATTCAATGGGTGTTCTCTTTGCCTCTTTAATGCATTTCATACAGGCACTAACTAAAGGGCAATTCGTTCTGTTACTGTGTTCCCTTATCCCTCTCATCTTATGATACACTTTACATCATTTCCCAGCAATTGCTCCTAGATTTAAACAATGGCTCTTGCATATTCTCAAAATTAAATGTTACTCTCTTAACCATCAGCCTTTAATTATATACTATAAACCTTTTGATTTTCAAGCATCCACTACTTTGAACTCAATTGATTGAATCACCGTATTTTTTTTCCAGACCTTTTCCACTTTTGCTAAACAGATTCCACTCAACACAATCCTGAAAGTATTCTTATTGTTGGCAGAATCATTTCTATACACTAGTGTTTCATTTTGATCCAGATCACTAACGAGTTCCTTGTTTGAATTTTGCATTTCGGGTAACCCTGTTTTCTCGGTTAGCTATTAACTGGTTTTAGCTAAATTTGTCTAAAAACAAGGAATAAATCTATCAAATTAAGGAACAACTTATGTCAGAAAATGTTAGTTTAATCAATGCTGCACTTAAAAAAAATGTTTGCACTGATAAATCATCAAAATAAATGGCTAACACTACATACTCATTATTTAGGATTTCTATACTCAACTATAAATGCAGTGATTTTGCTTTTAACCTATAGTATGACCTCCATATTGAAAATCCTGCAGTTTCAGATTTAACTGTGACTGCAAATTTAATGCAAAATGGGACTTTGTGAGCATACTCCTGTGTATTTCACTTGGTACCAGTGAATAGTGGCATAAAGCAGGCACGTGATTTTGAAGGTTCAACTCTCCACATGCGAATTGGGTTAATTTCTACACCCCCACCTACCTAAACACTATCACATGGTAATGTAATAAGTAGTAGGCATATAATAATCCAGAGCTGTTGCATAATATCTGACTGGTTTGTAGCTGTCTGTTTGCATCTCTGCCCAGGAGACCCTCAATGCTGAATATATATATATATACATACACAAAAATCTCAGTCATATTTAAGATAATCATTGTAGTAGGCTATTAACTACATTGCACCCAGTATAACAATACTGTAAATATGTCACTGAAATACACTGAATATACCCAGAACCAGACATGGTACTACCAATACAAAAAAATAGCTTAACCAAGAGACTCAGTCCAAGTGGAATACTCCAAAATCCCTTGACTGCCAAAGAATGGTTCATAACATTTCTCCCCATTTAAAAAAAGGACATGCTTGGAGCAATACCCACTACGAGTGTGCTGCTACATTATTAAAAAGTATTTTTCCTTTGACTAGAGGGTCTCATTGATATGGTCTGACTCAAAAGTAGTATATAATCAATAGCCCAAAGCAGTATATACTCAATAGCCAAGAGGGACTCAGATGCTGGGAAGAGCACCAGTGACATGCCTGTCTAGTTCTCCAGTAAGTGCAGTAAATTGGCACTAGTTGTGCCCCAGTCAGGTATTACTGCATGGGCAGGGACAGCTCAGATGCTAGGGAGTGAATCAGATGATGTGCCTCAACCTAATACCACATCCTACAGTGCCTTGCAAAAGTATTCACCCCCCTTGGCATTTTTCTTGTTTTGTTGCATCACAACCTGGAATTAACATGTATTGTTTGATTTGCATCATTTAATTTACAGAACATGCCCACAACTTTGAAGATGTTTTTATTGTGAAGCGAACAACAAATAGTACAAAATAACAGAAAAAGTCATTGTGCATAACTATTCACCCCCCTAAAGTAAATACTTTGTAGAGCCACCTTTTGCGGCAATCACAGCTCCAAGTCGCTTTGGATAAGTCTCTATGAGCTTGCCACATCTTACCACTGGGATTTTTACTCATTCCTCCTTGCATAACTGCTCCAGCTCCTTCAAGTTGGATGGTTTTTGCTTGTGAACAGCAATCTTTAAGTCTGACCACAGATTTTCTATTGGATTGAGGTCTGGGCTTTGACTAAGCCATTCCAACACATTTACATGTTTCCCCTTAAACCACTCAAGTGCTGCTTTAGCAATGTGTTTGGGGTTATTGTCCTGCTGGAAGGTGAACCTCCGTCCTAGCCTCAAATCACGCACAGAGTGGTACAGGTTTTGCTCAAGAATATCCCTGTATTTAGCACCATCCATCTTTCCCTCAACTCTGACCAGTTTCCCAGTCCCGGCTGATGAAAAACATCCCCACAGCATGATGATGCCACCACCATGGGATGTGTTGGGTTTGCATCAGACATTTTCTTTGATGCCCTAAAAGTAAAATTTTAGTCTCATCAGACCAGAGCACCTTTCTCTATACATTTTGGGAGTCTCCCACATGCCTTTTCGCAAACAAAAAATGTGATGTTTTGATTTTTGCTGGAAATAATGGCTTTCTTCTGGCCACTTTGCCATAAAGCCCAACTCTATGGAGCGTACGGCTTAAAATTTGCGCTGCCTCTCTGATTAATGCCCTCCTTGCCCAGTCTGTGAGTTTTGGTGGACGTCCGTCTCTTGGTAGGTTTGCTGTTGTGCCATGTTCTTTCTGTTTGGTTATGATAGATTTGATGGTGCTCCTGGGGATCATCAAAGATTTGGATATTTTTTTATAACCTAACCCTGACTTGTACTTCTCAACAACATTGTCCCTTACTTGTTTGGAGAGTTCCTTGGTCTTCTTGGCAGTTTTTCTTTAGTGGTGTCTCTTGCTTAGGTGTTGCAGCCTCGGAGGCCTTTCAAATAATGTGTGTATATGTAATGACAGATCACGTGACACTTTTTTACACACAGGTGGACATCATTTCACTAATTATGTGACTTATGAAGGTGACTGGTTTCACCAGAGCTTTTTATGGGCTTCATAACAAAGGGAGTGAATACATTCGCACATGCCAATTTTATGTTTTCTATTTCTAAAAAATTGCTTTATGTATATATTTTTCTAATTTCACTTCACCAACTTAGACTATTGTGTTCTGATCTATCACATGAAATTCAGATTAACAAAACATTAAACTTAAGGCTGTAATGTAACAAAATAGGTAAAAAGTCAAGGGGAGTGAATACTTTTGCAAGGCACTGTATGTGCCGTCTCCTGTGTGTGTCTGACTCACCTAGGCCATGTACCATGTGCTTTTGGGGAGTGTTTGACAAATGTCCAGCCACCTTTCATCCACCTCTGCAGAGCACTGTCATCCTGCAAGCCACCTTCCCATCTTCTCCTGCAGTGTGGCAGCATGTTCCATGCAACCTTCCATTAAATATTGCTGTTGCTGGGGAGTGCCTTACTCACATAGTCCACCTCCATTCCGCCTCCCATTTATTATTTCTTCTACTGGGAGGTTCCTGAACCACTTAGCCCCCTCTCATCTGCAGCTGGGGAGTGAGTGCTTGCATCCTCTACGCCCCCTTTCATGTTCGTGCTGACACTGGTAAGTGCCTGACTTGACTAGGCCATCTCTCATTTTCTTTTGGACGGTGTTGGCATCAGTCTATACACTTCCCATATGACACTGGGGAACACCAGCAGGCAGCATCCTCCATGCTGCCTTTCATTTTCCACTGGGGAGAGCAAGTTTTCTCCATACCACCTCCCATAAAATCCAACTGCTGCATAAGCTTAAAGTAAACCATGTTTGAAAATGCCTATGGATTGAAGAGCGAGTCATTTGTGGGCACATTTGCATGTCCCAGCTCAGCTTCCCGTACTATTTTTCTCAGAATTCTGAGCTGGAAGCAGGTTTTTTACTTGCTTTAGACATTCAAATGTGAACACAGATGTACTATTTATTTACTCTACTACTGTATGGTGGAGGGCTTCTATCGCTCTTTTGCACACTATATATTGAATGATTGTTGTGATGAACTACCTATTCATAAGGTCCACAACACAAGCTGGGATCAAGCTCCACGTTGATGATAGCCAGTAAGCTTGAAACAACTGTACATGGATAGGATTCCCAGCTTGTGTATCATCCAACCTTGGCTTTGCATAAAAACTATGTAATACAGCAGGCATAAGCTTAAAGGCACCCATATTTAAAATGGGCTATGGATTGAAGAGCGGGGTATTTGTTGGCACATTTACAGCTTCCCAGAATGCAGTGTAATAACAGTTTTTATTGGAATTCTGAGCTGGAAACAGTTTTTTGTAACTTGTTTTAGACATTCTAATGTGAACACAGATGGACTATTTTTTTTACTATATATTCTTTATATTTACTATATATAGCTACCAGTCTATCTCAGGTGCCATCTTCACATAGCACCCAGTCCCTCTCAACATCCACCCCACACACAGCAAACACCCCTCTTAGCATCCCTATAAAGCACACAGTCCCTATCAGCATCCATCCCCACACAGCACCCACCTCACATATCACCCATCCCTATCTCCTTTGCTTCCTGGGACATTAAACAACAAACTATGTAGTGCCATCAGTGTCCTACAGCACCAGGCTCTATAGATTCCAAAGTAAGGATAACAACCAGAGAATGTCCACATTAAACAATCAGTAGAACCTATGTTACTCTGAGACTAAACTGAGAGAGCAGATCACTTCCAGTTCCATTTCTTGTTGAACAAACATATCCAGTAAATCATCCATCCAGTCCTCTGGATCACCCCCCAGAATTTCTCCCCATGTTGCTAGGAGTTTCTGCTTCTTGCTCCTGGGGACCTTAAACTTCTGAGAGATCAGCAATTGCAACTCAGCTCCCTCTGCGGACATAAGTTCCATCTTTGCTCAGCTCCTTCTACCAGTAGAAATATTATCATGGCTGCCGCAGTAGAAGGTTCAAAAGGTGTAGATCACACACTGCTGCTGCCAAGTCTGTCTTGAAAATGAATGGGATTAATTATTATGTGCATAGGGTTCCTTTCTACACCTCAACAGCCGGCACACTTACTTTGGGTATTCTTTTAACAGATAGAACAGCTTTAAATAAATCATGGACTCCCAGAATTATGGAAAAGAATATTATACCAATTATGTCTTTAACAGAGTGCAGGACATTTATGTTAACTAAACAACTGTGCCATTAAACGATATCACATTGTAACATAAATCGGCTACTGCAGCATTAGCCCGATGGCCAATTGAATAGTGCTTTATATAAGCAGAGAGCATATTTTTCTACAGAAGTGTTTAGTTAGTGAAGACCTTGCTTTTGGATAGAAATTCACTAACTAAAAACTTCTGTAAAAAAATTGCTCTGTGCTTATATAGAGCCCAATTCAATTGGCCAAATCTCAATTGAATGAGGCCCATTGTGGAATATAGAAAGCCAAAATTATGACAAAGTATTAATAGAAGAAAATAGTTTTAGAATGGAATATTGTTTAAACTGACAATGTATTTTCATCTTCAGCAGTCCTTTAAATTAATGTTGAAAGTAGTGCTAAGTCACAGGAGCATTCAGTACTGCTTCTTTCAGTTGCAATTCAATGTAGTGCTCACAAAAAAATGCTGGCAAGCATCAAGGTGGAAGCTACCTATAGAAAAGCTTTGAGAAGAGCAGCTCCAGTGCAGAAGGGGATTAGCTACGTGTTGCTACTATTGGTATGTTTAACCAATGGTTTTCAGTTGGTAGCACTGATTACTAGGGCCCTCATTCAATTGCGATTTGGCCAATTCAATAGGGCTCTAAATAAGCACATAGCAGACTTTTTTTAAAGACGTTTTTAGTTAGTGAAAACCTTGCTTTTAGATAGATGCTTACTAACTAAAAACTTCTTTATAAAAATATGTTATGTGGTTATTTAGAGCCCTATTCAATTGGCCAAATTGCAATTGAATGAGGGCCTAGGAAATTAAACGTTTAGGTTTACATTGCTGCTAATAGGCACCAATGGCTCTTTTTCCTTGACATTAATCATTGTTTACATTTTGACAGGATCTGTTTGTGCCTAAACACTTCCAAATTGGCTGTCCTCAACACTTGATGTTGGTTTGTAAGCTGAGGTGGTGTTGGAGTAAATAATTAATTGGTATTTTAACAGTACTAAAGTGATTTATTCCTTTTTTTAGTTCCTCCTTTAAGAAGAGTGGAAGCTTACATCGAGCCTCATTCAATTGAGCTTTCGGGATATCCGCGCTTCATAAATGTAGCCTGTAAGTTATTTTGCTATTCAATTGGCGTCTTTGTGCAGGCTCCGATCAGGTTACGGCTACGGCCTCCGATTCATTGCGATGGTTCACATTGCAAGCTAATGCCCCTCTAAGCCTTTGATCTTTCACGGCCGCAGGAGTTGGAATGCTAAAATCGCAAATCGCTATTCAGTTGCTTTAATTCCGCCTCTCAAAGCAAGCCATCAAGCCCACAAATGGCAAAAGTGGAACCACAAGTCACAGGTACCAAGGAGGACCAAAGGGCTTAATGACATGTCCTGAGCACTGTAAATACACATATACACACACTAAAGTACTTTCATTGAAAGGGAAAGTGATGCTATGTCTTAGAATTAATTACACACCATTCTCAAGCCCACAAATTGGCCAAAACAAATACTTGATTTTATGTTTAATTTCCATGTTTTATCGATCCTGGCAATCAATGTGTTAATACATATTATGGAACTCGCATATAATAGAATATCATATTTACGGCTTTATCAATATTGCATTATATCTGGAACGTGGGTCTGATCGTAACTCGTAATTCAAGCCTGTAGTACTTAGAGATCGTCGTCATTACTTCAATAAAAAAGGGGCTGGATTTCAAAGTCCTACAGGCTTGAATTACGAGTTTTTATCGGACCCACATTCCATTGGCTGTTTCTAACCGGGAGTTGCGGTCCTGCGTAATTGATCATCTTCAAGCTTGCAAATGCTACATATGCTAGCATGGTTTACAATGTGCCCTATCGGGCCGGGACTTGCAGACTCTGCCTATTGAATTGCACCATAAGTTGGAGACACTGAGAGCCTGCAGCAGGCCTGCAGACTTACGGCCTACATCCCTCGACTGGATGAGGCTCTTTGTATTTGCTCATTAATTTTGAAAATAACCACTAATAAAACAGATTATTTAAAAAACTGAAACTACTAGCCTACTGCATATTCACAAATGTATAGAACTGCACAAATATACATAGTAGAGCTGACATCATGAATGATGTCAAGGCAACAAAATGCACATGTGTAAGATATGACCCTTTTCTTGGAAATAGTGCTTAAAGACACATTTTTCTTGACCATAGCTTCAAAAACAAAATAAAAAAAATGACAAAAAGCATTAAGACTTTTTAAATAATAGACAGCATAATACAAATGTTTCCATGTCCTTTTAGCTTTGAATAGTAGTGTAAACTCCATTATCGGTAAAATCCCTTTGCCTTTCTCAACCTCAGAATAATCTGAAAATTACTATCCACAAATATATGATACAAGCCCAAAACAAAGATACCTTCAAATAGTTCAATTTAAAACTCTTCAAATAAATGAAGAGAAAGTAGCAGCAATTAAAAAGTGTCAATTTATTGATGCTATGAATTAGTAGTAGCAGCAGCTTTGTTTCTCTGTGGATTGGTTAATTTGTTTTTGTGTGTTTTGTTTCTCGATTTATACCATGATTAGTGAAAATTGGGACATAATTCTAGACATTTCTTTTAACGATATAAATACTAAAAGCCTTATTAAATTGCAATTCGGCAAATTCTAAAGGGCTCTATATAAGCACATAGCATATTTTTTTTACAGAAGTTTTTAGTTCATGAAGTTCTTGCTTTTGGATAGAAGTTTGACCAACCACCAATATATATACAGTATACATTTAAAAACAAACCATACTACTAATAGAATGTCGAAAGCCTATGATTCACTAAAAAATGTCAAGCTTTACTTTACTAGGCAGTAGTTGTTAAAGGACCACTGTATAGGCAGTGGGCGTATTAATTAGGTTCATCCAGTTTTGCTGCACCAGGCTGAGGGACTGAGTCCATTGGGGCCATTAGTTAACAACATTACACTTTCTTAATTGCAATAAGAAATTTCACCCATTTTGTAACCAAAATATATTTTTTATGCCAGCAAATGAAGTACAGTAAGCTCTCGATTATCCGGCACTCAACTAACCGGGACTCTGAAACAACCGGCACCTGCCTCTATTCCCCCAAAACTCTCACTTAATTGGCTTTATCTGGCACAACCGGCATCCAAATAAAAAAAATAAAAATCAACTTTTTTTTCTCCTTTTTCTTTAGCTTTAAATGAGTCAGATTAGTTAGCAGTAGCTGTTTTATAGATAGTTTAAGGGGTTTTAGGGGGTTTACGGTTAGTTAGGGCTTTCAAAATAGCGACTTTCAAGCAACCGGCAACTACACTTATCCGGCAATAGGCAATCCCCATAGGTGGCGGATAACGGGGAGTTTACTGTATATTAGCATTTGCCGAGGGCACAGACACACACTCCCTCTCTCCACACACACACTCGCTCTCTCCACATACATACACACTCCCTCTCTCCACACACACACACTCCCTCCCTCTCTCCACACACACACTCCCTCTCACTCTCCACACACACACTCTCTTACCTCCATGCTGCTGCTGCTCCTCACGTCCCGGTCTAGTGGCTCTTCCTCCAGACGGCTCCTCCTCTTCCCTGCAGACAGAGGAGAGAGCTGGGATCCGTGCAGGCGGAGCAGAGAGCAGGGGGTGGAGAGGCACATGGGGGAAAGCAGAGACCGGCGAGGGGGCATGGGGGAAGGGGCAGGTGGACCATGGGCAGGTGGCTGCCCCCAGAGATACACACACACTCAAACACACACAGACTTACATACATACTCACAGACACACAGAGACATACTCACAGCAGGCTGCAGCAAGGTCACGTAATGCTTCCCCTTCCTCGGGGAACTTCCTGTGTGATCTACCAAATGCGGTCAATAGCGATCGACGTGTTGGACATGCCTGGTCTAGACAGTATTTTTCATTGGCTGCCTTCCAGCCAGAGCTGATAAGCTGCTTGTTACAAATGTAAACACCATTAGCATAGAGATCACTTGCTCCTGTCTAGATACAATCCTGTGTCTAACCTTTTATTAATGTCTCCCAGCTAGATCCTGTTCCACACCCTGGATGATGCCACAGGGGTGGAAACAAGCCTTAGAAGCTGAATTTTGAAAGTAAGTTTAATATTTAACAATACTTTTTATTAATCATTCAGTATCCATTGAATGCTGACTATATTTCTTCTGTCACCTTATTCTATGTTGAGAATGAGTTGCCTTAGTGTTATTTCACAAGTGATAATAGTGCATCTTTTTTTATCTAATTCAAAGGCAATGGTTTTCATCATCTTGGAGACGGTGACATTTAAAATCGTCTGTAATGACATTGATGTCTGGAACGTCCTGTACCATAAAGGAAATTTTTGTAAGATTATAATTTTGGCAGCTTCATAATTCTTCATGAGTCTTTTTCTCAAATTATCCTACAGCAACATGCATTAAAAAAACTGAACAGGGCTTAATTGTCTGTGGAGTATTGTCTTTATCATACATGAAAATTAGGCAGCAAAAAAACCTACCACAATTCTCATCAATTTTAAAATGAAAGAAATACGGTGCAATTGCGAAAATGTAGTATTTACTTCACAGAAAAGAAAATGGAGTCTAGCCTTTGAACATACTAAAGTTCATACTGTATTATATATCGGTGAAAAGAATCTTCAGAAATTATTCACTAAAAGCTGTTTTATCAAACACATAATACCTAAAAGCTATATCTAAAGACATAGTACTTATAAATTGCATTATATTTAAGCTACCTGCAATTTTATATGCAATCAGTCTGCTTTCAACTTTGGCACGTATTCAGCCCACAGAAATGTCTAACACTGAGTTTCAAGAACCTTTTATCTCAGCTGAAAGTCTGTGACTGACATTCCAAAGTACATCTATTTTTTATGAAAAATACACTTAGTAAAACTCAACATGTTTTTTTTTTTTTTTTTTTTTTAAATATAGCACCGAAATGCCCCTATTGTTTAATAAATTTACTGAATTAATGAGGTGTTCCTAAATACTGGATTTAGATTCACTAAATTAGAAATGTAGAAATCAGTCTAAATTAATGTTTCAAAATAATTCAACAACCAGACAGAAGATTGGTCAATACCTTAAAGGGGCATGGAAGTTTTTTGGTTGAAGAATGTTGCCACTGATTGTTGCTATGAGCCAGAGCAACCCCTGTACTTAGAAGTACACTGTCTTCATGAACTGCAGAGGGAAGAAACCAGATAGGAATGATTTGTAAGATTTTAGGCAAAAAAACAGAGATTTTAGCTCAGTTGTATTATTATGGAACAAATTTCCTGAAGTATATCAGTTTGGTCACTGTCCAGCCCTAAAATTTTAGGCATTCCTCTAATGAACATGAGCAAGCCTCTCTTCCTTCACACTTGTTTGCTTGTAGTTAGGTTTAGCATTTCTAACTTTTAGCAAATATACAGACATGGAAAAACATTGTCGAGAGAAAGCACCAGCTGGTTCCAACTGCTTAGGTCCTCTCCTCTGTGGGTTTTTGTATATTGGTGCTAGGGATTCCCATTTCTTTCAGTTGGTGCTTATTCCTTTACTTAGATCCCTTTACAATGGTCACTGTTGCCATGGCAACCTACAACACCACAGCCCTTCACCTCAAGATTCTCTCCCATCAAAGCTGTCGTAACAACCACCCCCCCATCCAGTCACCAGGCTTTTCAAGATCCCAAACTGGTCGTGGGCAGCTAGAAATGCAAGGTGTCCAATTGCCTGGAGAGACCATCAGCATTCTGATGAGCTCTACCCTGTCTGCATTGTATAGTAAAGTAATGAGACTGCATGCTGAGGGCTCCATCTCAACAGGCCACCAATGTCTCTGGTCACCATATTGAGCCAGCAAAACAGGTTGCGCCCACCATATTGAGCCAGCACAATAGGTTGTGCTGTGTGACAAAAGACTAAACCAAAAACAAAGATATCATTCACTCAAGGGGGGACCTATGCATGTCTAATAATATGTTATATCAAAATAAATTCCTAAATCTTAGTGTACATAGAATTTAAGAAAATCCTTATATTCTAGTTTATTATGAAAATGTATAAACAACTTACCAAACACACCCCAACTTTCTCCCTCTAGGCTGTGACTTTTTGTGTTCAAGATCTCAGCATCCCCAGCAATTACATTCAGGTCAGTTACAGTCATAATCAGATCCCTTTTATTAGGACATAAGAAGCACTCATGTACTGTTGTTTAGCACAAAATAGACAGACTTTTATTCTTGCTTCAGACCCATCTTAAAAACAAAAACAATAAAAATCATGTGTACCCAGTTACTAGGCTTACCAACCCCCCCGACATTCCTTCCTCTGAAATATTTCTGGTCTGGCATGTTTCTGCTGTCATTAAGTGGGGAGGGGATCATATTTCTCTTGGTCTCCAGATCTGGTGTTACAACTCCAGAGAGGCAGTAAACTAGCTTCAAACAAACACATTCAATAATGTTCCCAATTCTACATCAGCACCAGCAGTTTCTGCTTAATGTTTCAACCCACAAAATCCCTCCTGAGGTGTGTGCAAACCTGGTTGCCAACTACTAGAAATGTGTGACCTCTGTGATTGCCAACAAGGGTTTTGCCACCAAGTACTAAGTTGAAGGGGTCAAATACTTATTTCCCTCATTGACCTGCAAATCAATTTATAACTTTCTTGACATGTTATTTTTCTTATTTTGTTTTTCTTTGTTATTTTCTCTCAGTTTGGAATTTGATTGATTGATTGATAAATTGCTTCTGTGGACAGGTGTCTTTTATACAGGTAACAAGCTGAGATTAGGAGCACTCCCTTTATGATAGCCAGAAATCTTGCAGATTGATACGGGATCAAATTTTTTTTTCACTCATTGACCTGAAAATCAATGTAGAACTTTTTTGACACGCATTTTTCTTGTTATTCTGTCTCTCACGGTTAAAATACACCTACCAATAAAATTATAGACTGATCATTTTTTTTTTAGTGGACAAATGTTCAAAATCAGCAGAGGATCAAATACTTTTTTCCCTCGCTGTATCTACCCACATCTCCCACCCCCAGTGGGTACACTGACCAAACAAACATTTCAGATGTCTTTGGAGGGGTCTGGAAAGTTCCCTTGTTTTGATTACACATTTTCTATCAATACTCTTATCTCTCCCGGGGGAGCTATAAACTGTCCAGAGCCCCGTTCTACAATACTGCTTGTTTATATGAGTTGGTCAGCCCAGGATAAGAGTTAATACACTGCTATTCTGCTGCTATTAAATTTGGAGCAGTAAATAGTAACTTTTGGTCATGAGAAATTTCAGACAAGAAGTGTCATGACCTCTGAATGGACTACTCATACAATATTATAATATCAGCACTACACACAATAACCTTTAAACATTACACATAAACGCAACATATCATACTCCCCCAAAAAATCAATCATGACAGTATGGCTGTAGTTTCTTTAGGACCCAGACAACTGCCAGGCACTCCTTCTCAGCACGCACATAGCTGAACTATCGGGGCAACAACTTGTGGCTCAGGTATGCAATGTTGTGCTCCGCACCCTGGGGAACTCATGACAACCCAATGGAGGTATTGGTCTGGACCAAGAAAGGATGATTTCAAGGCATCTAGGACAGGTGGGACATTAGAGCAGTCTTCAGGAAAGTTTTCTCACATTCGGGGGTACACTGTACCAACTTTGCCAGAGTACTATAATGGGAAATAAACTGTCAGTAATACCCTGCTGTAACCAGAAATGCTGACACCTACCTAACTCACTGGCATGGTCTGCTGCTCTATTGAGGCTAACTTGGCCAGTTCTTGCCAGACCCTCCCTACTCTGTGACCTAGAATGGTCAAACCTGCTTGCTGGATCTGACCCAGGACTGTGGATAGGTAGACCACATGTTACTGCCAAGTATGGTTAAATATTTCAATGTCATCCAGCTACACAGAGGTGAACTCATGGCACACATGTAGTAGGTGGCCAACATGCCTTTGGAACGTGGAAGTGGCATCCTTCATACAAAAGACATAACCGTAAACTGTTATAGTCCAAATGGGGTGACTATAACAGTTTCATTAAGTGGAAACTGCCAGTAGCCCTTAGACCATGCCCATCCCAGTCTATCTAGCAGTTCATCTAATTGATTTTTAATTTAGGCATAGCATAAGCGTCGAAGCGTCGGTCGTTTTATGGAATTAAGACCCATATAGTCCACATAAAACCCCCATTCTTCTTAGGGACCAACACCACAGGAAAAGCTCAAGGACTATAGGAGGGTGTGATGACTCCTAGCTCTAACATCTCATCCAGCTCCTGTATTATATTCTCTGCATAGACTTGGGGACCCTATAAGAGTGTGGAAGTGTCAGGGGCAAGGAACTCGTAGGTCCGTCAGGTTGAGAACAACTCTAGTTGACAACTCAGCACCCCCTCAAGCTGCTGTTGCTGGTCATGTGATAAGTCAGTCAGCAGGTCGGTTGACTGCTGTGGATCATCTCTCTTAATTTGGTCATGCTGAGCTCATACTGGGCCATCTTTACAGCTGCTTCTCTGCTTCTCTGGTCTCTGTTGTTTCTCTTTAACCTTTGATAATGTTGTGGACGAAATTCATGAAAATGTATATTATGTCCATGCTGCATTCCTTTCCTTACAATATATCATAAGATAAGTCACTAATTACTTTTATTCTTTATCCTGAGAGTCCTAAGATGGCTACTGAGCCGTATCCTGAGAGTCCTAAGATGGCTACTGAGCTGTATCCTGAGAGCCCTAAGATGGCTACTGAGTCATATCCTGGGAGTCCTAAGATGACATTAATATCCGTGACCAAATAAGGATATGAGCCCCGCCACCTTCCAGAGCCAATCAGAAGCTTCACCTAACCTGACCATAATGACATCAACATCCGAGACCAAATATAAGGACCCTTCCTACCTTGTCAACCAATCAATAACTCACTCACTGTCTAATAATGAGTCGTATGATTGTTATATCTGATCAACTTATACTATATAAGTGTCTATGTTGTATTTGGGGGGGTTCGTTCGTTGGGAAAAATACAAGAAGTTTTATACCAGAACTTTTGGGTCTGTGTAAATTCTTGTCTCTGTGTGCACACATGGCCAACAGACGGATGATTTGGACAGGAACAGATATTATAAAATGGGATTATTTGTATCCATCTAAAACAACAACACCAACCCCGCCACTACCACCAGTTTGTCAAGTGGATCGACCAACTGGACCGGCCAAGGGATGAATGGATCCAATCACTTAGGATCTCTCCTCTTCGGGTGCATCTTGGTATTCCCATTTCTGCTTATTTTACTTTATTTGACTCAGTCATGTTACATTTTGTAATGTTCACTCAAATCCTTCAGTATTCAAGGAACAACCATCTAAAATCTGAAGGTTGTTATTCTAGAAAATATTTATGACTAATCAGCAGTAGGATATGACTTATGCAATAGAAATCATTGGGATACTATTTTATTCATATGTTTTAAATTAAGATTAACTCAATTCTGCTGTATGCCTACAGTATGCCGTAACCATTGTAAGTATTATTATCATCACAAGTGTAGTACTGCTTCTCACTTTGTTTTTTTTTACCACAGGTAAGACACCTCCACCTTGTGGAACTCTCGACCGACTCTATGAACATGACTACCCTTACAGCTCAAGTAACTATTCCAAAGCAGTTGACCTTTAAGCATTTAGATTATACACTATACCATCTCCTATCTTAAGCCTCCAAAATCTAGATTCTTATTACTTTAGCATTCCCATAATCCAACATCCCTTCTCTTTAGGCACTCACATCATTCATAGAACATTCCACCTACGCCAAGGAACTGAATATAAATTTTCCATTTCCGGCATTCTTCCATATAATTTACATGCTCTCAGTTGCATATCATAGTCACTTATAACCAAGAGACCAATACCCAAGTAGCGTACTAGACACTATGACCTCACTACTTTTAAAGATACTCTCACATCAGCTTCTCCACTCAGGCTTTTTGAGGAGCTGTGATAGTCCATAATCCAAGCTGCTATACAGTCTTCGCTCCATTGCATAAGATGTTAGGACCAAAACCTGACCCCTCTTTCATTATGGATATAGTTAATCACCTTTGCGGCACTTGTTTGTGCCTCCTCCCTAGCATGCAATCCAAGCAGTTAAAGTATTATTTTTCTCAAAAGAATTATTGGATCCCGAAAGCTTGGCCTCCCATGCAGTCTTATCCACAAGTAGATCTCTGTCAATATCAGAAAGGTGATCTAGTCCACTGCACCTAAACTATTAACAAACTAAATGCCAGAAGCATCCCTTACTCAGCAACTGCTAGTAAGGCCAAACTCTTCGGACTCCTAAGATCTAACGCAACTTTCTACTTCCTGCAATAAATAGACACAACTTTCCAACATGCAAAAATGGTTACCGATGTAGCCACTTCTATTACATCCCTGGAAAACCCACTTCTCAGATTGCTCCTCAACAGATACATCAACCAAACGTCAAGGTTATCCTTTTTGCTAACACTCACAATCAAGCCAGCTCACTTTGTCCAAGTGCATCTTTAGAGGGACGTAACAGAGGGTCCTTCACTACAACTGTCTAATGAATGTTCACTCTTAGAGGAAAGCAAACGTGACAACTTTATATTTAAATTCTCAATTTCATTGATGTAAACATCATGTATATTAACAATATTAGATTTGAATTACTATAAATTAACATTCACTTGCCATTACAGATGAGCAAAGGTATACATTACTAAACCTTGTACCTTTTAATGCATCACTGCTAATGCAACACTTTTCTAAATTTTAGAGGGAAAATATCATCCCCAAAAAAGAGGTATATAGAAATAATAAGTGTTTTTTCACCTTTGGAAGATGCAACTTATGGTGCTAATGTTGCAAAGTACTACTTTATAAAACGGTAGTACATAACTGCCACAGCCTTCCAGTACATTTGGTCAACCACAGTTATGAAATCTAAGGTTGCCTGAAAAAAGGCTATGCTCAGACTAAATTAACCCAAACTGCCCACACCAGATGGCCATTTCTATTTTCCTATGTAAAACCAAATATACACATTTATTAAGTAGCAGTCATCACCAATCAATGTTGGAGAAAAAAACAAATCAGCATTTATTTTCAACAAGTTTAATTAACATTTCACATGTATAACAATGCACATTACCTCATATTCACATTGATACAACTCCTTTATTACCAGTATGATACTTTCTTTAATAACACTGCAATTTGTTACAATTACATTGTCACAAAACACTGTTTAGCTTTTAAATATTACAAACACAACATTAAATAAGAACTCATTAAAAAAAAAAAACTCTAGCTCTGTTTCAGGCATCAAAAAGAGCTGTTGGTGGAAATATATTAAAATTAAAGTTTTTTCTGATGACATAATTCATATCATCTATGACAATGATATCACATATAATATAAATATTGACATCAGTCATGACATTACATATGGTATGAAAAAAATGAAGTCATCCATGATGTTACTGATGACATCACATTAGACCCCCTATGATGTCAATGAATGCATTTATAATTCTACACTAATTTAACATGTTAACTTTTGAAGATTTTAACATTTTCAAATGAAGGCGATTATTTTAATATACATGGCTACAAATATTTTTTGTATAGTCATCATAGTTAATTTTTTAAATGTATGTTTATATTTCTGCTTGTCTAAAACCCAATAAGTAAAGTTGAATTATTTTTTAACTTGTTCCACACTTCTTAGCTTTACAGCAAATTTCCATTCATCAAATAATCAAATCTAACATGTAAAATTAATTTTCCTATAGTATATACATTTAGTGCATTCTCAGTATTGGTGGTTCCAAAATCTCTTCTAAAAGCCCACTAGGCAGTCTGCCAAGGTTTAGGTTTAACATTATATCAAAATAAGTGAGACTAATAATATTCATAGGTGGTGGAACCTGTGTTTGTATTTACACATTTTTGTTGATTGTTAATTTTTTTGCCTTGATGAGATGGTTCAGAATTACTGCTCTGTAGTTTGAAGGTTTACAATATGTTATTTTTTCTATATTTTATGAGATACGATTGAAAATTCTTCCAACTTTTTATCCTTGGTTATGAGCAACTTATGTGTTGAGCATTAATGTTTTTTTAATAAATAAGCTTTAGATTGATGCGTAAGTCAAATTATAGAAAACAGTTTGATACAGATGATACCTTTTAATGGCTGACACTGTTAGCCATTTATATGTACTGACTGAAACTGATTTAATAAGTTCAACAGTACCACACCTTGCCTGCTTACATTTATTTTTACATTTTCTTTTCCGTCAAATATCAATGTTTTCATTATTTTGTGTTGCATAAATGTAAAAATAATTTGTAAGAATAGTGTTACCATTAAGTGACATCATAGAGGGTCTAGTGTGATGTCATTACTAATAGGCACACTCATATATAACGATACACATATGTACAGACACAGAAAGAAACACACACACAGTCACTTAACTCTTCTGACAATGTGCTGTGTGTGTCATCCTTTGTGATAATTGTCTATCAGAGCATACATGGCACGTACAAGTCACTGCAAGCAGACTACTTCCAGAACAATAGTTGCTTTTCTCTGCATTGTGCTAGCTAATCCACCTGCTGAAAACGTCTCTTCCAGATAGACGCATCAAATAAATAAATAAAAATCCCAAATGTAGTCCCAGAATTCATTATCCCATGTGTCCTGTAATAAACATATGAAAAAATGTAATATTATCCCACATCTCATGTACAGTGAGTCAATTATGTACTGGGACATCAGCAATATTAAAAAAGGGAGGTGCTAAAGAAAGTAGACATTCTGCACGTGTGCGGCTTCAGCCAGCCCACTGTGCAACCTGATTGGCTTGGGACAGTTCCCTCAATCATCCCCTAATATTGGAACTGAAAGACTAGTGTTAAGATCAGCTTTCTTCAGTTGGGCTTGATAAGGATGTTGTGGCCAAACCTACCCAGCAGATGTTTTAGGTTGTTTTGATCCCTTCACCAAGGCAGCTGATATCTTACATGTGCTCTTACTCAGATGCAGTATTTAAAAAAATATTAACTCAGGCTCAGCATTATAAAAATCAGGAACTTCTTTAATTGTTGTTATAATTCATAACAGGTTCAATAGATGTATATTGAATCTTGAGCTGATAACAGTCTGCAACAGTCTGCAACAGTCTGTGTGTCTTCTGGATTTTGTATAAATTACTATTGACAAGGTTTCATCTGCAAGGCATCATAACATCCACTTCATTATTACCTTCTCTCGGAATGCTGACATATAATATATCTTCTAGATAGGTTTTCTCCCCTTAGGTGCCTACACACACTTTGGATTATTACCCTTCGGAGCATATACACACTTCATCAATTGTACAGGATCAGGGCAACCATTTTCTCTGACACATATATATCTTCCAGATATCTTTTTCCATATATATATTAATCCTTTCTTCACTATGGATTTTGACATATTTATATATATATATATATATATATATATATATATATATATATATATATATATAAATATATATATATATATATATATCTTCCAGATATCTTTTTCCATATATATATTAGGCATCTAAGAGTCACTATTAGCTGTGTTACCTCACTTCTCTCCTGTAAAAAGCATCACAGACGGCCTTCAGACATCATTACATCTCACTTCATGTAACTGAATCTCAACTGACTCTCTCTGACAGTTACAGACTGACAACAAAATATTATAAATTATTTAACACGTCATGAACCAAACATGCAACATACAGAATTAAAACATCACAAGTCAATCACACATAGGGAATCAACATAACTTACAATAATTAGCATAGATAGGGTTATCAACTTAACATAAAAACATATATTAAAGAACAATAAAAATGACTGAACCCAAAGGATGGTCAGGGGGATAATAACAACTAGTCCCTACCAAGAGGGTGAATTATACACATTGCACAGTGCCTGCAGAAGTATATGTGACAATTTGTCTCTTCACTACCCAGACTGTCACACATACTCTGGAACTTAAGGGTGTAGAAACCAAAATAATTCTGCGAGGGGGGATACAGCTCACTTTATACACAGAACACTTAACAGCTTCTATACGCACACATACAAACAATGAGAAATCTGGGGGGGATTTTTCCTCCTCATCCCCCCCAGTTCCTACACCCATGCTGGAACTGTATCATACTGCATGTAAATATCAACTTTGTGACAATTATTGTATTAAAAGTGTCCTGATGGGAGAAGTAATGGATCCATGTTCTGTTGTACCGTGGAAGAAACTTTAAACACACATAATAAAAATGATAGTTAATTAGTATATTGTGGTGGGAAAAAGAAAAGGGTGGGATACATATTTTCCATAAGACAAGAGGAAAATATATAAATCATTTAACACTTGATATACCCGCTTAGACTCCTGCTCAGCACATTGTTGAGTGTTTTTATGAGTTTCTATTGCTATTTATACCAATTCCATATTAAAATAATTGCTTCAGGATTGTTGGTAAAGATAAACTTGACAGTATTGTGTATTCTGCATTTTTATGCTACTGGTCGGTTCCTGAATACTCATTAGGTGCTTTGATATGCTGATTAGAATAACAAGCTGTCTTTCTTGTCGTTGGCCAAAACAATGACCATCAGTGTTGTCATTCAGCTAGATCGACCCTTATTAAGTACTCTGAGCAGCAACTTATAATATTGCGACACTCATTAACTACAAAAGCATGTATGTATAACTCAGCAATGGTTTACTGTAAATAAATATGGATAGTACAATGTATAACCAGTATTTGTTTAATACTCTTTAATGGGAAATTAACTTCCAGTTCTCTTTAATCTTTGGATTCCCTTAGTTTGGCTTTATGCTTACTTCTAACAGACCCTCAGATTCATTATATGTCTGTCTGAAACACACTATCTTCAGTGTCTCTGTGACTCTTTCTATAAGCACTGGCAGTGAATGGAATTCATTGAGATCTTCAACCTCACCTATCACATCAAAAATAAAAGCACAGCTGCTGACTGCATCAAAAAAACACTCACTAACATGTTGCTTTAATCTTAAAGAGCATTAAAAAGAACCAATACCTTTTGCTGCTGGAGTCTATGATGTAGGCAGTTTCACTAGAAACCTATCAAGGGAAACTTGCTTCTGCATTTGTTTCAAAATGTTTCTGAAGTAAGCCATTGCTTGCTTGAGCTTTGTCAGGGTGATCGTGTTCAACAAAATGTTGAAATTCAGCCAATTTAGCACACATTTCTTTAATGAGTGCAGTAGGTACTTCCTCCCTTCCTCGGCCACTATCTGTTGCTGTTTCCTCTTAAGTTCCTTAATAGGCTCAATTTGGGCTCTTACAGGCACAAGCTCGATGTAGGCTCATACAGACACAGGCTTGATTAGGGCTCTTACAGGCACAGCGATTTGCGCACTTCTTGCACTGCTGCAACTTTATTGCACTTCCGCATCACAAACAGGTCTCAATCCAAGCAAGCAACTTGTTCCAAAAATATTGTTTACATGGAAATATGGTGTGCTAGTTCTGACAGGGACACCAACGTCACAAAAAATATTGCTTATCAAAGATCAGGCTTTAAACTCAATGTTTGTTTGCATGAATATTTCTGTAATATAGTTGTATCTTGGCATTGCCCCATTTCCTTACTGGAGCTCTATGGAAAAAAAAAATCTCTCCCTCTAGTGGCTAAACCTGGCCTCCTTATTCCTAGTCTGTCACAATTTGCTGTATTGTTTACTTGTGTGAGCGACTAGCACTTGTTTACTCACACAGTCCAAACTGTGCATAAGGAGCTTTGGGAGCTTTGGGAGAACCAAGTGAGTGCTATGCACCCCTGCAAGTAAACAATGGAGCAGATTATGACACAAAGGGGCAAGAGAATACAAGAGGCATAAGACTGAAAAAGGATTCCCCCATTACAATTAAAATTTAAAAAAAAAAAGTAAAAACAAAGCTAATTAAAAAAATATATATTTTTGAGATCCTCCTCTATGCAACTGTATAGATACCCCATAATTACAATAAACACAATAAGTATATTTCCAAACCATTGGAGGAGTAGCAAATGATCTATAGCACACCCAGTTATTTAAAGGGATCCAGTGTACATCTGCACATATTCAGCCTGGATAAGGTATAAGGAAATAGAGGCACAAAATCCCTCTATTTCTTTAATTCCAATGTAAATTAGTGTCTAGAGACACGGGCATTGGAACTTAAACTTCAGTTAGATTTAGGGGGGAGTCTGTGGGAATCAAAGCATTCCCCATTCACACCCATAGGCAGACCTTAGTGTGTTCATGTCACCGAACTGTAACACAGCACTGAAATGATTTTTCCCATTTGTCTGGATTTTCCCTCCTTTTTTTTCTTAGCCAGTGCACTGTAAAAAATTCTAATTTATATCATGCATCCTCTTAATTTGTTTTAATTGTCGCTTAGCATGCTGTATGTGAATCTAATAACATGCATCCAACCATTCTCCATATTTTCAGTGATACATGAACTATTTCATCTATAATTGTATAGGCATACAAGGGAAGCTAAATTAAACTGCAAGGTTGTGAAGTACTAGTTAATGATATGACATTTAGCCTCTAATTAAATATGAAAATTCACCTTAAACTGCAAACACAATATATCAGTGAAGATAAGGAATATGTCTATTATTCTGTACACTGTGTCACATATTATCGGATACTGGGTTCTTTCTCATTCAATGCACAAGCCATGAATTTACATATGAAAAACAAGATTAAGTATTTTCACTGGAGATATGAAGACGGTTATTAATATTTATGTGTTGAAACAGCCCTATTATGTTTTCTTACATGCCATCCGGTAAATATGCTTTTTATTTACTATATTTGAAGGGCATTGGGGACATAGGCAATGGGTGTGATCTAGACTCACATTTTCGTTGTTTTGAAACAACTAGCATGTTTTCTGAATTTTGGATGATATTTCATATATAATCTATCTTTAAATGAAAAATACATTAGCAAAAATAAGTGTGGAAGGTATTTATGTGAAATTCAATCATGTGTTTGTTAAATGAAAGGGTTATTAGCCAGGTCAGCTATTGAAACAAATAGAACAAAGAGATTGTGGTGTAGTTTGATGTGCTCACATATAATTGATTTCTGCATCCCACTGATCACTGCTTTATTTCCTTGGAGAAATGTGAGTTCTGCTCTAAATTGTTTCTTGCCCTTTAGCCCTTGTACACTTCCTTTCTTTGGTATAGGTCAAATATGATTTGATGTTAGTGGCATTTTATTGAGGTATAATGCATAGCAACAGCTGACTTAAAAACTAAATGGGTATACAGTGGTAATGTTTTAAAGACGAGATCCTTTCCTGAAAACGTTCTTAAGTCAGATTTGTATTTAAGTTGGATCCCTAATGAATAATAATAATATTAATAACAATACTATAATGGCTCATACATGGTAATAATAATACAGTGTAATAATAATAATAATACCAATGTACTGTAATAATACATTAAAGAAACATTTTTATGTTCTGTTTGCTTAAATTAAAAGAAAGAGCACTCTTTCTTTTAATTCAAGCAAACAGAACATACAAAAAGCTTTAGGAGCCCGTTCTTAAGTAGAGGTCATTTGTAAGTTGGTTGTTTGTAACCAGGGGACTGCTTGTACTTATTTGGCGTGAATTCAGCAGATATCCTTTTTAAGGTTTGGTGGAAATAGCTTTATTGTTTTATTTATCCTGCAATATCCGTAGATTCTTGTTTCTGTTGCCAATGCATTATTTCCCACATGAAAATACATCTCTGCTTCTGTGCGAGATGTTTCCCGATGGAGGTGTACAAAATGACATCAGTTTTGATAACAGTATTCTTTCCCCAGTGGGTTTTCCCTGACTGAGCAGCTCAGTTTGACAGTGTGACAGTTCTGGAGCGGTGGAAGAAATGGAGGAATTCTCCAGGGTGCTGAATCAGGAAGCCAGCAGCTAGGCACTAACGAGCAACCCTGACAAGGGAGTGTGAAACACATGGCCTGGCCCACTCTCCTCTTTGTATCAAACCATTGGTTGCGAGTCCTCTACACGTGACCTGGTTTGGTACTGGCTTTGAGGCTTAAATGAAATGAATTATAGATGAGGAGGAGCTGAGATGCAGATTTGGCATCAGAAGTAGACTCACATACACATACACACACTGCCGAGCTGCCTCAAGAGCAGAGTTGCACTGCTTCTGATACAGAAGGGAGGGATGCAGTAGGATAAAGCACATTGACCTGTCCTTTTGATCTCACTGTTCTGTCTTTCTGTATCTCTGTGTTTCATTTGTTTTGAATCTTTTCACTTCATCTGTAACCTTAGCAAAAGAAGTAAGCAAGATGAAACAAGGATTTGTGACAGAGTGGATGATTGCTGGGATCCTTTGGCTCTCTGCGAGTATTTTTGCCTCTGCTGAAAAAGCTGTCCTCACTGATCATTTTTTGGTTGACTTACACAAAGGGGGAGAGGCAGAGGCCAACCAACTTGCAGCTGATTATGGCTTTGGTGGGGCAAGGAAGGTAATTTCTTCTTTTATTTAATTGAAATATACCATGTATTCCATTATTTCATTTTTAAACTCACATGTAAATTATGTATGTTTTTAGCACTTTCATCATTCAATAATATTTGGCATATGCATTTTCTTTTTTTGCCTTGTACTTAACCCATGTATAGTGCTACGGAATATGTTGGCTCGTTAGAAATAATAATATTATTTTCAAACTCTATTTTATGTTTAACAGATAAAATATATTTTTATTAATTGTATTATTTTTATCTTGAATAAAAATAAAAATGATACCCAAATAAATACATTTAACATTTTAAGCAAGTATGATTTTATTCAGTGATAATTATTTATATAAGATGTTCTTATTAGTACAGAAACCAATTTGCTTGTTATGCATGGTAATACATAAACTGTACCACATCATTTAAAAATAGTAACTATCAACCAGTAAATATTCTGTTGCCTCTTATTGGAGAAAGATGTACTGTATATATATATATATATATATATATATATATATATATATATATATATGCACATTTGCATGTCCCAGCTCAGCTTCCCGGAATGCAGTGTAATAACTGTTTTTCTCGGAATTCTGAGCTAGAAGCAGGTTTTTTAACATGTTTTAGACATTCAAATGTGAACACAGATGTACTATTTATTTACTATATATATATATATATATATATATATATATATATATATATATATTATGGTGTGTATGTATAAAAGCAGCTTGTAGGGAATATATGTATTTTAACAATAATTTAACGAGAATAGAGTTTACTGTAGAATTCTAGTTTAATTAGAAAGGCTAGTTCCATTATTCCTACTCACACGGCAATGTAATTTTACACCTTAGTAATGAGAATCCTATTAAAGGCATACTGTACTATGTCTGTAAGGGAAATCATGTTATTTTGTTAGATGTTACTACAGGCAATTCCCATAGCAGTGTTGGAATCTGCATACTGTTCAGCAATTCAGGACAGTTTGCAGTAAATGAAAATAAAGCAGGCCTAATTAGAGGCTTAATTTACTTATTAGAAGACAATCATGTGTAAAGAGAATATAACATAAACCAGAAGATTAAAACACTCAGTCTAGTCTCATATATGATAAATGATCCACAAAAAAACAGAACTGTATAGAGAACCACACTTGGGATTAGTTATATTTATTTATTGCTACTTCTGTCTTCTAACTTATTTTGGTGTGTTTATTGTAGTTCTTAAAGATAAACAGCAAATGTCTTATTTATTGAGGAAATGGAAAGTACATATTAAAATAAATGCAATCACAATTGCTTATAATTAAAATGAAATAGCAGAATTTAGTTAAAATTGATATATACATTTTTTTAATGTATAAAAATCCACCCTCTGAGGTAATGGCCTAATCAACATCAGTTGTTGTTTTTTTAAAGAAGTAACGCATGCCCAGTTGAAAATGGTAACAGTGACAGATTAAGTTGACAATTACATTTAATTGTTCTGTTGTTAAATACCTTTGTTGCTATTACTTCTTTTGAACCTTTTCTTCTTATTTGCCTCCCACTGCCTCCCATTTAATTGCGGCTGATGAAGCCATTACTACAAAGGGTAGATGTTTCAGTTAATTTATATGTATATTTTTATTTACACAAAATTGTAATTACAAGTAGTTGCAATTATGTTTATTAGTATGTGTACTTGTCATTTCTGCAATAACTGCAAGTAGTTCTCTGTCCCTTTAAGTGATCTTAAATATCCACATAAAGGTTCACTTTCATTTTATTGACAATGAAGTCTAGAAAATGCTTTGACTTGATTCTCTATTAAATCTGTTCGACCGTAGGTGGATTAAACAAACATGTTTGCTTTTTAATATGTATATTTCTATAACATACATCTCCCTGCCAGCATTATGGGAATATTCTGATGGATATGAAGCCAGTGCTGGTCGTTGGCAGCTCTCTGGGGCTGGTGGAACACAAGCTTAAAACAAATAGACATTACTGCCAGATATTCAGGAAAATAAATCTGACCCACACCCAGAAAGCCTTAGATGAATATACACTTTAATAATTAATGTTCTAAATATTTGTGTTACACACTCACATGTAAGGTCTGAAATGCTCTGTTTGATGTAAAGAGAAAAAAAGGCAAAATGACAGTGATAAGCAGTATGTCTTCAAACTGTAAAAAATACATTACAATTGTTTTATCTTCTCTATTATTTAATACAAATGCACACACATAAAAAATATGTAGGAAGAAGAAGTAGAAGTATGTATATATACAGTATTTTTATACACAGTATATGTATATATATATATATATATATATATATATATATATATATATATATATATATATATACATATATATATATATATATATATATATATATATATATATATACCAACAATGAATAATACATTAGTGATTCTATTTCAATGTCTAAAAAAATAAGTCATTAATAAATTCAAAAAGAATCATTAATGTATTTTTCATTGTTTGTACTGTCTGTACGGTGGAGGGATTCAATCACTCATCAGCCCACTATATGTGAAACGATTGCTGTATATATATATATATATATATATATATATATATATACACATCTCTATCTATCTATCTGTAGTATAGTAAAAAAAATAGTACAATAGTGTTCACATTTGGATGTCTAAAACAAGTTAAAAAAACTTGTTTCCTGCTCAGAATTCCGAGAAATACAGTTATTACACTGCACTCTGGGAAGCTGCGCAGGGACATGCAAATGTGCCCGCAAATGCTTTTTTCTTCTATCCATAACCATTTTAAACATGGCTTTCTTTTAAGTTTGTGCCCGCTGCATTATACAGCTTATATGCAAAGCCAAGGTTGGATTATACACAAGCCAGGAATCCCACGCACGTACAGCTGTTTCAAGCTTACTGGCTATCATCAGTATGGAGCGGGATCTCAGCCTGTGTTGTGGATATTTTGAGTAGGTAGTTCATCAAAACAATTATTTATAATATGGTGGGCAAAAGATCAATAGAAGCCCTCCACCGTACAGTAGTTCAGTATACAAATAGTACATTTGTGTTCACATTTGAATGTCTAAAACAAGTAAAAAAACCTGCTTCCTGCTCAGAATTCCGAGAAATACAGTTATTACACTGCACTCTGGGAAGCTGAGCAGGGACATGCAAATGTGCCAACAAATGCTTCCATACCCATTTTAAACATGGCTTCCTTTAATTTTATGCCCGCTGCATTACACATATATATATATAAATATACAGGATAGATAGACAGATAGATAGATAAATATGCTAATAAGCAAATCATTTTACTTCCTAATTTAAATTCAGGGTATATGCTGCAAAAAAAAACAAAACATTTATTGTTATAGACAAAAATATTTATTATATTTTTTTGGCAATTGCTTTTATTTAGTATTTAATTATTATAGTAAAACCACAAAAATCCTCTGAGTTTCTGTAAGGGTATGCGTGTGCATTGCATATTAAAACTGCAGTATATATATTACATAACACTATATTTATTATATATATATATATATTACTGTATATATGTTAAAAAAAAAATTCTCTACCTGGAAGGTTCATCACTTTGTTTACTTTTCTTAATTGCCACCTGTGAAGGTGACCCTTTTGTTTTCTGCACTTCCATTTAATCCTATAGTAAGTCCGGCAGTTTTGTGGTAAGCTTTAAGTAGAACCGTATAGTGATCTTATCTGCATCCAATGTCCCTCCCAGGTCATCAAACTGATTAGGAAAAAACAAAACAGCTTCCAGTAAGACATTTGATATAATGATTTAAAATGTTAAGATATATTTACTTATTTTTAAACTTTAAACATTTAAAAATAGACAAAATAGCATGCTCTGGCATTTTAGTTCTGGCTCAGGAAACCATAAAAAGCTATTCTGGCTTTCAAGCAAATGTGAGACGAATCCCTAATGCCATTAAGGGCTTTCAAGAACAGTCAGCAGTTATGCATGAAGCAGAGGGTCCCTTGATTTAACTTATTGAGCAGCAACAAATACAAATCTCATAATAAGATACAAGAGAAGCCCATCTAATATATAGTAGCTGTGTAGAAAGATATGTGCTAGCAGGGGTGCAGGAGTCAGTATAATTCTGGGGTAGGGGATACATCTGATGTAAACACAGACCTCAAAACAGCTTCTATACAGCTACACACTGAAAAGTCTGGGGGGTTAGATGTGCCCCTCATCCCTCCAGCTCCTACACCTATGCATACCAGTATATATTTTACAGTAAGCTTTAATATTATATGAACTTAGTATATTATATGAACTTAGCACCTGCTTGGTCTTAAGGTGAAAAATATAGGCTGAGGAGTGTCCCACCAAAGGTTTCTTAAAAGACATACAGAGGTCTTTAGAAACAGGCAGAGCAGGATCCTGTAACTGGAAAAGGTGAACTGCTTCTAAGAAAATAATGAACACAATGTTTCCATCTGCTGCATTTAAACCATTAATCACAATATATTCAGCATCCCCCATCAGGTCCTTTATGCCTCTCCTGCACCACCACAAAGCCCCACACCCCTCCCTACAATATACACCTTTCTCCTGTCTTTGTTCACTTAAGGTGGATTAGTACAGTTGCAAAGTGAATTAAACACATATGGTTTAATACAACCCAGATACCAATCAGTAACAATCACCTCATTGTATACATGCAGATTGCTTCATTATTTACTCTGTTTTCACCCAAAGTAAACGTTTAGGCAGGGTATGTAATTAAAGAGACGTAACTAAATATAGGTGAGTTTATATAAGAACAAAGTAAATATAGACGTGCAAGTATTATGCATTTGTACTAATAATGCAGTTGCTGTGGAAACAAGTAAAAGAGTTATATATGTGTATATAATTGTAAATATAGCTGCTCTATTGACAAGTAGTATAAGACTGTTCACATTTAATACTGTACTTCTCAATTCACAATAACAGCTGCACATTTTACTTGTCTTCCTAGGAACTATATATTTATTTTAAAATCGTTATCTATCTATCTATCTATCTATCTATCTATCTATCTATCTATCTATCTATCTATCTATCTATTTGTATAATCCATCCTGAGCTTTGCTTAAAGATTTTTAATACAGCAGGCATATGCTTAAAGGAAGCCATGGTATCGGATTACAAGAGCGAAGTCTCTGTGGGCACATTTGCATGCACCTTCCCAAGTTCCCAGAATGCAGTGTAATAATTTTATTTATTGAAATTCTGGTCAGGTAACAACTTATTTTAGACATTTAAATGTGAATACAAATAATTTATTTGCTATATATATATATATATATATATATATATATATATATATATATATATATATATATATATATACATATATATATATATATATATATATATATATATATATATATATATATATATATATATATATATATATATATACACATGTTTATTTTCTGTCCAGTAGCTATATTTATACCTATAAATTCAGATATCAATTTGTGAGTGCGTAATATCTTAGGAAGTTGTAAGTTGTAAGTTGAAAATATTTAATGAAAACTAGAAAATAGACCTGTCAGAAAACTGTGGAAATCATAGCTTTTATTAAACATTTGCAAACCAATAGTATTTTTGTTCAGATGACTCGTAATACTTTTACTGTGTAATTGTACATATAGAAAGTAGAAAACTAACCATAAAATGTTTGATCCAGATCAAGCTGATGATTGAGTAACTGTTCAATACCTATACTTTTGTTGTTTTTTTTGTAGGGAACTGGACAAAAGGCCAAGCAATATATGCAGAATGGTTTACAAATTTAGATTTAATTTACACTACTAGGAAACTCAGAATGCCCCAACTCCAGGCCAGGATTTAGCCTGCTGGAGCACAAGTGATCCTGTCAAATTACTATTATAATGACAAATCCATCATTGGTCAAGCTGGGATGTACTGCGGTATACTTAAAGTATGATCTGTTAAATTACATTGACATTGAACATGTATAAAACAGGATTTAACATTTAAATGAGCATGTTAAACTAACTGAATGATGAATACATCTGTGCTCAAGCAAGGATGCCCTTATATTCTGATAAATTGTATTTGGGACTGCCCTAATAACACTTTCTGAAAATATTTAAAGGTTTGTTTTAAGAAGCAATGCTCCAGATTAACTAACCTCCGGAGGGGAATGTAAAGTGCTTTGTTGAGACTGTTATAGCAATTTCCAGCCTATTGCATTTAGGGGAATATAGTATGTACTATATTGCAATACCTGCAAGCTCATCAATATTAAAAAAGGGTCCCTGTTAAAATTAAAGTATAAACAAACATTATGAAGTTAGAAAGAGCTATGCACTTATAACTTTAACCTATAATATAGATCATTGAATTTATAACATCCTTAGATGAATCAGCTCATCTGCTAGACTGATAAATCTACTATATACTTGCTAATACATATGCATTTACATAAACATATTAAGCCCTAAAAAACTAGGTGAATGTTTTGGTTAAATATGTTGGCATTTCTCAGATTGGTTTCCAAATGAGAACAGTGCCAATATATAGTTGTCCCAAGTTTTAATAAGACCACCTACCAGTTAAGCCAAGTTTTGTCAATCTTTTTTTTAAATTGAAATAATGATTAAACACACACATATTTATATGTTTATATACATATATATAGAGAACGAGAGAGAGAATGAGATAGATAGATAGATAGATAGATAGATAGATACAGATAGATAGATAGTGATAGATAGATAGTGATAGATAGATAGATAGATAGATAGATAGATAGATAGATAGATAGATATGATAGATAGATACTGTAGATGGATAGATGCAATAGATAAGATAGATAGATGCTGTAGATAGATGTGATAGATAGATACTGTAGATAGATATGATAGATAGATACATAGATAGATAGATATGATAGATAGATAGATAGATAGATAGATAGATACTGTAGATAGATATGATAGATAGATACATAGATAGATAGATATGATAGATAGATAGATAGATAGATAGATAGATAGATATGATAGATAGATACTGTAGATGGATAGATGCAATAGATAAGATAGATAGATGCTGTAGATAGATGTGATAGATAGATACTGTAGATAGATATGATAGATAGATACATAGATAGATAGATATGATAGATAGATAGATAGATAGATAGATAGATAGATAGATAGATACTGTAGATGGATGGATAGATAGATAGATAGATAGATAGATAGATAGATAGATAGATAGATAGATAGATAGATAGATAGATAGATAGATAGATAGATAGATAGATAGATAGATAGATAGATACTGTAGATGGATAGATAGATAGATAGATAGATAGATAGATAGATAGATAGATAGATAGATAGATACAGATAGATAGATAGTGATAGATAGATAGTGATAGATAGATAGATAGATAGATAGATAGATAGATAGATAGATAGATAGATAGATATTATATGTTATATATACACGTGCAGTTTAAAATATATATTCCAAAACCACCTATTAAATAATATAGAAACAGGAGCTGGTTTGAAAGAGGAAACAATTGAATGTTAAATAATTGAGCAGCTGGTTTTGTCTAAAAATCTTTCATACTGCAGTAGGCAAACAGATGCACAGTCGCTAGCTAGCTGCAAGTGGCTTTGTTTATCATACTATACAGTCTATTTTTGCTGTGTATACTCATCCTATTTCGTGTGTTAAGTAAAATAATATTGATAGATATTACTTTATCAGATACACTATTAACGTTAAATTGTATTAAGCATTGCCGATGTCTGCTTTATAATTCTATTTGCAGAAAACACATAATTTAATTTAATGCACTGCAAGTCTGTTTTACCCTTTATAAAGTCATAGTGTAGTTAGAATAAATTATTCTCATTCAAAATTATTTTTTTTCTTCCGTTTTTTTTTAGAAAGCTATTTCAGAGGGGTTTCTCACTAGTAAGGTGAGATATTGCTAATTCCTATACATGGGTGTAGGAACTGGGGGGGACAAGGGGGACAAATCCCCCCAGATTTCTCATTGTGTGTATGTATGTGTATAGAAGCTGTTAAGTGTTCTGTGTATCAAGTGAGCTGTATCTCCCCCCCCCCCTCCCCCCCCGAATTATTTTGGTTACTACACCCCTGATAATGAAATACTTTAAAACAACACAGAAGTCTATGATCTCTAGTGGGAAAGCTCTACAATAGTGTAAAGCCTCCACTCAATGACATACCCTCATTGGCATAGCAAATATTAATGGAGATCCTACATCATAGCTAATGCTCTATGCAAGTGCTGAATGCACAGCAAACCTGAAGGAAACCACCTCATTTCTTGCTATTCTCGATTCAGCCTCAATTATGATCATCAATATATTACATTTTATATTAGACACAAAATATCAGTACAGTTGATTTCCCATGTCATTTTATCTGGGATGTTTTTCAAAACGACATAATGCCATATGTGCAATTGCTAGCAGCATTATATGATACATATGGATGTTTTTTCATTGTTTACAGATGTAACCCAAAATTGTCATTATCACTAAACCATTAATCTTATTAATAGGAATTAAAATAATTCGGGGGGGGGGGGGGGGGCGGGGTGGAGCTCACTTGATACACAGAACACTTAACAGCATACATACACACAATGAGAAATCTAGAGGGGGATTTGCCCTTCTCACCCCCTTCAGTTCCTACACCCATGCTTATTAACCAATAATCTAAAATTTTGTGTCTCAGTTCCTACACCCATGCCTATTAACCAATAATCTCAATTGTTGTGTCTCAGTTCCTACACCCATGCTTATTAACCAATAATCTCAATTTGTGTGTCTCAGTTCCTACACCCATGCTTACTAACCAATAATCTCAATTTTTGTGTCTCAGTTCCTACACCCATGCTTATTAACCAATAATCTAAATTTTTGTGTCATGACATTTAATATAGGGTATGAAGTGGAGGAAGTCATTATTTGGCATTGAGTGACTTACTACATTTATTATCATTAGTGTTGGGTGAACACCAGGATTAGATAGTGTCAGTCCTCAAGGGTCATACACAGTCCTGATTTTCAGTACTTCCCTGTTTGAACACAGGGGAATCATTTCAAATAACTTGAGAATTTATAGGCTCAAGCAGGGAAATCCTGAGATCATGAGAAACATTTACAAATGGGTTAATTGTTGCTTTCTGTACATGAACATACCCATGTAACTATTTCTTCTTGTATTCCAGTCAATGGAATAGCCTATCACACCGAGGTATCACAATGCAGAAAATTACAGTAATACTGAGTAAATTTGAACCTATCTGTAGACAATACAAAATGCAGATAGCGTATATCATGCTAATATACTTGTTAGTAACTACAGGCAACATTTTCATAGCATAATGCTCTTGTCAATAAATAAGGGAATACCTGACATACTGTTTTGAATGCTTCAGAGCACAACTGGGAGAAATTACCATCTGTAGCTTTATAAATAGAGTTATTTCCATATGTACTGTTAACCCTCTTGGTGTATGTGCCTAATTTATAAGCCTCTGCTCTGCTACATTAATTGACACTTTTGCATATTATAATGCTAATAACAAACATGAAATGGCTTGTACAGCTATTTTGAGAAATATCCTGTTTTCAAACAGAATGTTACACAAACTGTAGCTCTTAGCCTCCCAAATGTCCCTCTTTTAAAGAAAACTCCCACATTTAAAGACAAAACCATGTTTTATAGATATGGTCATGTCCCACTTTGGATCCTCGTGTTGTTTGCTCTTAAAGTCCAGCAGAAAGACAGAAGCCTGAATAAATATATTTAACGACCATTGTGCACATATTAAAGGGACACTTTATTGTTCTTATTAAGGGCTGTATAGAGAATTGTTAGGGCATCATAAGAAAAATCCCTGTATTACACTTTAACTATGCATTTAAATGATGAATTACTATTTCTTAGCCATGTCCTCAGGCAGTAGGAGCTTTTCATCTCTCCACCCCATGAATGTATTGTTTATGAATTTGGAGCTGCCCAGAGGAGAATGCGCTCCAAACAGCCATGCAATACTTGCAGTATGATAGTGGGAGGAGACTAGAAAGTGTATTTGTGTACATTGCTAGCAGCTCATGTTACACTACTGCCTGCAACTAAAGTGGTCAGTTTTGTACTTCCCACTCTAGAAACAATACATCATTCATAAAGTGTAGAGATCTAGAGCTTATATAGCCTGGAGCATGATTTAAAAAAAGTAATTCATTTTTTAAATGTACAGTAAAAGTTTATATAAAAAGATTCTTATCAGGTTTTACCCATTCTTTAGAGAATACTTTAAAAGACCACTAAAGAGGTCCTATAAGTGTGTTTAACTTTAATACTTAGTTTACTCTACAGTGGTAACATTACATACCTGATCATGTGTCCCCCTGGTCATTTCAAATGTTGGGCCCTATAGACCATTCTATTTGAATATACAGTAAATTATCATCATCTAATAGTGGCTAAAAACTAAAAATCCCACATTATAGCTGTATTTTCATTTCAGAGACCACAGGGTGTATAATTCTTTATGTTCCCTACAAGCTTTGACAATTTTAATATTTTTGACTAGTAATGATTATTAAGGACACTTAAATTACAACTGAAATACCACAGATATGCCATATCCTTTTAATGTACTCATCTTGATTTACAGGAAAATATTTTTAGTAAAAAAAAATAATGCAGTCTTTAATTTACTAACTGATACATGCAGTTTAATTTATGTAGTTATCCATTGCCTCATTTACTTTCATTGTTTGTCACACGGAGAGTTGATCTCATTTTATGTTGCAATTCGATTTCATTCTACTATAAGTTCCACAACATCAATATAGCTTTTCTGTCAGGACTGAATCTTGTCTGCACCCAAGGTCCCTCTCAGGAGATTAAGCAAGTTAGGAAAAATAAATAAATGTGAACCCCCCATGAATACAAAATTGAATAAAATAGATAAAGTTTTTTGAATAACTAAATTTGTTAGTGTGCAAAATGTTTTTAGATATAAACAAAATACATTCTTTGTATCCTTTATCCAAAATTATCAATTACTGCAAGGATCATTTTTTTTTTATCAGCTGACACTGTCTATTACTATGCTCAAGAGGGTGTGTCCTTGTAAGCTAGTGAGCAGTTCATTAGACCCAATGAATGCACTGGCAGTTGTATATGCTACATTTCCCATGTACAAATATAAGCTTCATGTGTATTCAAAGTCTCTGCCCGCCTCAGAAAATTGATCAGTAAAAAACAAAATTTTATCTCTCATTGCAACATGGTTGTATTTAAAAGGTAATATAATAGAGGCTGTGTTATTTTATTTTCCATTCTAAAAACATGTGCATATAAATAAATGACTGCAATGGTCCTTAAAAAATAAATGTGGCATATTTATCTATCTATCTATCACAAATTCTTCAAAAAAGTAAATATGACTTTAGTGTCTGTAAAGGAGCATAATGCTTTTCCTTCTCTTTATTTGCCTTCCTTCAATCGCCACTTTCCCACATAGAAACACAAATATTCACATACACACAATTACTAACTGGCACTTATACAGTGTGGCTCTCTATTCCTGTATGCCCTTTTGACAGTCTCCCCCTCACTCTGCCTCTGTCATTCTTCATCTCTTCTTCTTCCTCCCCCCACTACAACACCTCTTCCTCCCTTTATTGTCAGAATCCAGTGACATTTGCACAGAAGGCAAATTGTAGCTGAAAGTGGACAGTAAATGCTCCAATTATACAATGCATATATTCTTCACACTTATTAATGTACACATTTCATATACATGTCTCTAAGGAAATTATTATGTATGGTCATTTCACAGAAAATAATCTTCCTATTGTACTAACTTAATTTTGAAGATCTTTATAACATTACATTTTGTCAATTTGTAGTCCATCTGTTTTATGTTTTAGCTACTTGCAATGGATGCTGCCACCAAAAAAAACATCATTTAAAGTGTATTCAACAATACAAAAAAATAAATCAAATCCATGATTGTAGTATGTTACTGCAAACCCTCTGACATTCATTTCAAGCAACTAAAATAATTTAAGGACAATTGTTTGATCAAATAAAATAAGTGTTTGTTTTTGTAAGTTTTTTTTATTATACTCTTTGTCAGACTCAATCTTTTCAAATATAAAGTCAGAGGTGCTCATCAGAGAATCAGAGAACTAAGTAACCTTAATAGGTTAGTTCTATGGCCATGATAACCCACTCTGAGAGCAACCTTTTTCAGCCACTTGTGCCCTTCACAGGGAGAAATATCCTGTAGTATATCAGTCAAAAGAGTGATCCAACCCAAATAACCAGGCAATTCTACCCTGAACAGGAGAAACAGTAAACACCAAACGCGTTTCGGCCTTTATGGGCTTCGTCAGTGAGGTGCAGCTGAACTCCCTAAGGCACAGTGAGCGATAAAGAGTATAATTATCCATAAAAATTAACATTTAATAAGAAAAATTAAATGATGCATTTCCTTGTCCCTATAGGCAGGGTGCATGTGTATGAGATGGGGGTGTCCATCTGTGCAAGAGCAGGGTTTGCAATTTACCTTGAGGCATCTTGCTTTTTAGCATGTTGGAAGCAGGTAGGAGTCAGATTCCAAAAATTGGATTCATGTCATAATGAGATTATAAACCCAACATTCCCATCCTTCTACTGAACCTTCCATTTACTGCTTATTAAAAAAGTATACCCCCTAGTCTCCAGGCTACCACAAAGACAGTGATATTGGACATTATGGGCCCGATTCAGTTGCCCAATTCGTAAATCTATACACACTTAAAATCACTCTTAATATTGTTACATATTTTGCAAATATCACTTATTGGCACTAATGAATTCTTAAGTCAATAGAATGCATATAAACATTTATAAAAAAAACACCTGAAGCCAAATGTATGAGTTCAAGGCATTTGCAAGTAGCTAATTGAATATGGCCCTGTATACACAAGCAGTATCTGCTAAAAAGACTTTATGCTCATGACTTATACAGCTGGTAATGTTGTTAATATGTTACATACTTCAAAACTGTGACCGATTTTTACTAAATTACAGTGGTTCTTTTAAAGGGACATAGAAAAGATATTATAAAGTGCAGACAGCATAAATTATCACTAAAGATATAGACCTACAAAATATGTTTCCTGCCTCCTCAGGTATCATTTTAAAGTAATGCCTTGTTCCCTGTCTGATCCCAATTCATACAGCTATGCCCTGTTTAGCGCTGTAGATAGGATCCGGGCAAAAGGAGTGCTAGATGAAACAGCGCTAAACTGGGTCATTTTAACATAAGGGAGATAGGGATTGGGGAACTCATGGAAAAAAAATGAAATTGCATTTTTTTGGGCTTTATATGAACTTTTAAGAAATAGCAAACATAACAACAACACAAACTGAATCTTTTTTAAATAAATTGAAAGAAACAGCAAACAAACTAAACAGTCCACTTTAAATGGCTGATGCTTTTGGTCTGGTGAGGAAAAAAAAACTAAAAATTATAGTGGGGCACAGTGTTAATCGGGGATCGGCGGGCAAAAAACAGCACTATAGCGAGGTTTAGCGCTAAGCCGGGATTACATGAAAAAGAGCAGTGCTATAACGGGTAGTAAGGGTAATCGGGCTATACCTGTATATAATTCCAATGTTAAGCACATCAATAGAGACTGAATAATTTTACCTTGCAGAAGACTATTCTAACACACTGAAGCTCTGTGCATGTAAATTACATTGCTACATCTCTCTTAGTACTGGCTCCTGGCAAGCAGAGTGAAAAAATCAGGTTGTTAGAGCTAAAGCATGTGAGATGGATGGCCGCTGCTACTCAGAACGGATTGCTAATTGTGTCTCCCATGAGATATTCTTATTTTCTTGCCTTCTGATAAAAAAGATAATATTAGCAGATATGCTAATTATCAGGTTTTATTGCAGATAATGCATGTTATCTGGGTGATGCCTGACATTATCTGCATAATGTTAACTGTTTTCAAGTTCAGAAATATGCAACATTTTGACATTCTGCATTTCCTAACTATAACCACAATGCTTATCTATATAAAGAATAAAAATTACTAATTGTCAAAAATTGTATATACACAGCTTTCAATAGCATTTACAGACAATATTTAATTAGAAAAATTTCCTGATTTTTTTGCTTTCTATGTTTGCTGTGTCTTATAAAGAGAGGTGCATCTTATAGGCAAATAGTTACATAGTAACATAGTATTTAAGGTTGAAAAAAGACCTTCAGTCCATCAAGTTCAACCTTTCAATATCTCCTCCGCTCTGCAATATGCGGATTAACTATTAATTAATTAGTTGTATAAAAAAAAAATCAAATCTCTCCTGTTCCCAGACACCGGTGACCGGACTTCTCCCTGGATCAATACCGCCTCTCTAATTATCCATGATAACCCTGAATTCCCTTTTTAATTAGAAATAAATCCAGTCCCCTTTTAACGCTATCTATCGAATCCGCTGTCACCACCTCCTCTGGTAGAGAATTCCACAGATTAACCACCCTTACTGTGAAGAACCCTTTTCTTTCATTAAGGTGGAATCTTTTTACTTCTAACCTCAAGGGATGTCCTGTTGTCAGTTGAAAACCTCTTGGAACAAAAAGCTCCCTTGACAAATCTTTATACTAACCCTGGATGTATTTATATAAGGTAATCATATCTCCTCTTAAACGCCTTTTTTCAAGAGAAAATAAGTTTAATTTGGTTAGTCTTTCTTCATAACTTAGCCCCTCCATTCCCCTTATTAGTTTTGTTGCCCTCTTCTGTACCTTTTCCAGCTCTAAAATGTCCTTTTTATGAAGTGGTGCCCAAAATATCTGATACCCATATATTTGCTCCATTAAGATTATAAATTGCATGGCTATTTTTCCTTCCCAGATGCATAACTTTACATTTATTCATATTAAATCTCATCTGCCATTTAGATGCCCATTCCTCAATTTTATGTAAATCCCTTTGGAGGGAAAGCACATCACTATCTGATTTAATTACCTTGCACAACTTGCCATCAGCAAAAATGGAGACACCACACTCCAATTCTACCTCTAAGTCATTAATAAATATGTTAAAAAGGAGAGGACCTAATACTGAACCCTGAGGAACCCCACTTACCACATTAGTCCAATCGGAGTATGTTCCATTTACAACAACCCTTTGCTTCCTGTCTTTTAGCCAGATCTCAATCCATGAGCAGATATTTAGATATTTAGATAACTACTGTATCTCTTAGTTTGCACAATAGTCTCCCATGTGGCACTGTATCAAAAGCCTTTGCAAAATCCAAAAAGACTACATCCACTGAGTTGCCATTATCCAGGTTCCTACTAACCTCCTCATAGAGACTAATTAGATTTGTTTGACATGACCTATCCCTCATAAATCCATGTTGACTCCTACTTATAATCCTGTTCAAATAGACATATTCTTGTATATTATCCCTTATTAACCCTTCTAAAAGCTTCCCCACTACAGAAGTGAGGCTCACTGCTCTATAATTCCCTGGATTTGCTCTTGCTTCCTTTTTAAATATAGGTATCACATTAGCTTTTCTCCAGTCATCTAGTAGAGACCCTGTGTTGAGTGAATCTTGAAAAATTAAATATAATGGTTTGGCTATTACAGAACCCAGTTCCCTTAGTACCCTTGGATGTATTCCATCAGGACCCGTGGCTTTATTAACATTTATTAACATATATTTTTTGGGAGACATGTCACTCATCCACATTTCGTAGTCTTTGTTTTCTCACAGCACAACAATCATAACATGCTCTCTTCCCATTAATATCTAGCCCCATCCTGCTGTATTCACATCTTTCTCTTATACAAAGATTATTATTATATTTATATATCAATGAAAAGGATTCAAATGGTCCTTAAGTTGAAGGGTAGAAGATTCATAGATACTGTGCAAATAGGTCAGTGAACAAAAGTAAAAGCCTATTAGTTGAATTTGTAGAAAACATAAATTATAGGAGTTAGAGAACATGGGATATGCAGAAGGCTACCCTGATGATTGAGCAAGAACTCATGATATACAGTGCCTTGCAAAAGTATTCACCCCCTTTGGCATTTTTCGTGTTTTGTTGCCTCACAACCTGGAATTAACATGGATTGTTTGAGGATTTGCATCACTTAATTTACAGAACATGCCTACAACTTTGAAGATTTTTTTTCTTTTTATTGGGAAGCAAACAACAAATGGTCAATGTGTATAACTATTCACCCCACTAAAGTCAATACTTTGTAGAGTCACCTTTTGTGGCAATCACAGCTTCAAGTCGCTTTGGATAACTCTCTATGAGCTTGCCACATATTACCACTGGGATTTTTGTCCACTCCTCCTTGCAAAACTGCTCCAGCTTCTTCAAGTTGGATGGTTTGTGCTTGTGAACAGCAATCTTTAAGTCTGACCACAGATTCTCTATTGGATTCAGGTCTGAGCTTTGACTAGGCCATTCCAACACATTTACATGTTTCCCCTTAAACCACTCAAGTATTGCTTTAGCAGTGTGTTTGGGGTCATTGTCCTGCTGAAAGGTGAACCTTTGTCCTAGCCTCAAATCACGCACAGAGTGGTACAGGTTTTGCTCAAGAATATCCCTGTATTTAGCACCATCCATCTTTCCCTCAGCTCTGACCAGTTTCCCAGTCCCGGCTGCAGAAAAACGTCCCCATAAATGGATGGTGGATGGTGTTCTTTGGGAGGGTGATGTGCGTGTTGGGATGGCTGAAAATTTTAGTCTCATCAGACCAGAGCACCTTCCTCCATACATTTTGGGAGTCTTCCACATGCCTTTTCACAAACCCAAAACTTGCCATTTTGTTTTTTGCTGGAAGTAATGGCTTTCTTCTGGCCACTCTGCCATAAAGCCCAACTCTATGGAGTGTACGGCTTATTGTAGTCTTATGTACAGATACTCCAGTCTCTGCTGTGGAACTCTGCAGCTATTCCAGGATTACATTAGGTCTCTATGCTGCCTCTCTGATTAATGCCCTCCTTGCCCGGTCTGTGAGTATTGGTGGGCAGCCGTCTCTTGGCAGGTTTGCTGTTGTGCCATGTTCTTTCCATTTGCCTATGATAGATTTTATGATGCTTCTGGGGATCATCAAAGATTTAAATATTTTTTTATAACCTAACCCTGACTTGTACTTCTCAACAACATTGTCCCTTACTTGTTTGGAGAGTTCCTTGGTCTTCATGGCAGTGTTTGGTTAGTGGTGCCTCTTGCTTACGTGTTGCACCCTCTGGGGCCTTTCAAAAAAGGTGTGTATGATAGATGTAATGACAGATCATGTGATATAATAAATTATTTTCTAATTAGAAGTGTAATTATACATAAATATGTGTTTTAATTTCTTCTATTTCTGACATTTTTCAATAGTCCTTTATGTGAAAAAAAGTAGTTTGACCCTACTCTAACATGTAGACTTTAAAAAATATTTTTTAATGTAATATTTATTAGGTTTTAGCAATTTTAAGATGCAATGATACAAACAGTGATAGCAGTGAAAAATAAGAAAATGGAAAACAAGCTTATTTGTTGAGAAGATAATTGCTTTCTTTGAAATTCTAATCATAATTTTCTTTTTCTAAAATGACAATGTGAAGTTTTATACAAAGCAAAGGGTAAACAGAAAAAAGTATACAGCTATGTTTTTACCAATAGAGATACCTGGAGCACTGCATTTATTATAAAGTATATAAAAGTATTTTTCCTAAATATGACTTCTAATATACCCTTTATATTCTGCATATATTAATCAAATAATCTAATGCCCCTTTGTTTACTCTCCTGTATGGAACAATTCACAAATCTGTGTTGACCTTGAGAAGAGTACTGTACATTAGATTAAATACATATATGTCTCACATATCAGACAAGAAACACAATTAGTGAATGAGAGCAGACATAGAGGAGTAAGGATAAAAGGTCAATGCAGACAGAACAGACTACATATCAGCAATACAAGTAGAAGCCTGGACAATAGACTATGACATACAGCATATTAAACACAAAACACTGCTGGTGAAACTGATTATAAAATGAAAATAATAAAAAAAACGATCTTGATAAAACAGTGAAAAAAATAGTGAATATATTGCTCAACATGCATTATGCAAAGTAACTTATCATACATTAATTTGTTACAGAGCTTTACTACCCTTATTTGAAACATAGTATTGTGATTATCCTTTATTTACAAATCCCCTAGCTTTTTATTGGCACTAAATGCATGTGTCTTAAGGCTGGGTAAGGGTAAAAATAAATAAAAAAAAACAGTGCATTGTGCATAGTGTATTTTTTTATTGCTTGAAACTTAATGCTCCCCTTAAAGGCATATCTAAGTGAGCTGGATTCTGAATGCATCTGATAGAGCAGGGGTCACCAAACTTGGTCCTGGAGGGCCGCACCCAGGCCTGGATTTGTGGATATCCTTGCTGCAAACAGGTGAGACTATTGCTTCTTCAGTCATCCTGATTGACTCACCTGTGCACAAAAAGGAAATCTTCAAATCCAGGCCTGGGTGCGGCCCTCCAGGACCGAGTTTGGTGACCCCTGTGATAGAGAATAAGTTGTGTCTGCCAAAAAAATATGCACGAAAAAATAAGCATTTAAACACTTAACTGTAAGTTATCAAAATATCTTGTAATTTCTGACAGTTGAACAACATTGTTAACACCCTCTACAAACCCAGGCTAAATGAGCATTCATTCCAAAACAATTTTGGCCAATCAGGAGGAAACAGAGGCTGAAACATTTGGGGCTGCTGTCTATGCTGTAAATCAGCCTGGGATATGTAGTCAGACTCATATGAAAATAAATAGTATTTTCTAACATGTGCCAATCTGTGCAGCACAATACCAGTAGATTACACATGCAGCGTGTCTGTGCCCTGCATCACTGCTGCTGGGATTTACATTTCCCACAAGGAGACAGGCGAAGAGAAATAAGCTGTGACCCCAGCAACTATGTGACTGGCAGCATTTCCTTCTAGGGGTGTGCAATTCAAGTTAGCAGTACCCAGCATATAAATATGTGGGTACATTCAACTTTTCAATAAAATACATATTTTTCTACTAATCAATGGCTGTTTTTTAGGAAACATTTGAAATCCAGGAAACTTCTGTATATCTTTAATTGCAAGACTAAGAGCATTGCATAAGAAGTAAACAACTATTTAGTTAAATAGAAACATGCCCTAAAATTGTAAACTGATTTGCAGATATTTATTGTTTTTACTCCTTGCATCTAAAGACAATTATATTTGTACTGGTTGGCTTGATATTATATGGCACAATATGACATTATAAGTTGCTTAGTCTATTTAATGAATAAATATCTCTAGAAATGTCCGATTCATTTGATTTTTTATAATTACAAAACCAGATGTTCTGATTCAGTCTTGTTCACGGATTTTAGAATAGCAGTGCATTATAGTATTAACTTGTCTCTGCAGACATCATTAACTGTTAGGAATATACTGTATATATGTTTGATTTTAAACACATTTTGTTTAAAGCAGACCTAATTTGTTTTTGCTGATTTTGTCATTAATGATTTTTTTTTAATTCTGACTTTTGTGGATAAGTGCACATTATAAAATGCACATTATAAAAATAAACATAAATGTATACAAGTAACCTATGGTGTACTGTGCTTACTTTACATATGTCAACAGTTGAGCAAAATGATTTAAATGATTTTCAAATGATTTAAATAATATATGTTACCTGTAGCCAATGTAGATGTCTGCCATAATGTATACAGTACCTCTCACAAGAGTAGGGCCGTCATCTCTCTATACCAGATTGTAGGTACAAATATGCAGTCTTCTATTTTCTGTCTTCAGCATGTGCTGATTGCATCCACAATATGGTGGCTTCTATAAACAGAAATTAAATAATAATGATAATAATAATCCATGCTATTAATAATGAAGCAGAGTAGCACTGGGCACATAATTGACAAGTATATATCTAGTAGTTTTATATAATACCGATGTACAATGCATAGCACATCAAGAAGAGGGTTCACTGAACTGGGAACATATATATTTGTAGCATGACTTCCTCTGCCTATTTTATGCTTTTATTGAACTCTTGTTTTTATTTTTTGCAACAAAAAAATCAAGAATACATTGAAGAGTTAATTGGTAAAATTAACGACTTAATACATAAATGTATTAAACTGCTTAACAGTAAAAAATAACTGTTCAGGGGATGCATGCTAGTCCAAATCAAAGCTACCCAAAAGTGCTATCAATTTTACTTCCCCTTAAATTAATGTTTACCAAGTATAGTGGTAACTCTAATGAGATGTTAAAGTACTAACGTAGTCATATTTCAGATTTTGAATAACTATACGTAAATCTATGCAACATATTATATTTTATTTATGTTTTTAGAATTTAAAAAAAATTATGCAACTTCTATTTTATTGTAATTTATATGCAATTATACTGCTATGGAATCTACCATTTTTGCTTCATCAGAGTAACTTCCTGAGGTAGGAGGAGATCTTGAACAAATAGAAAGAGTCTGTCTGCCCAGTGGGAATGTGGCAGTTACCTCTGCCACTGTTATCAGTGGTATTAAAGGGAAGTCCATTACTTTACAAGGACCTACCAAGTTGAGAAAGTAATAGAGAATAAAGCATTACAGAGCCCTGAAGTGAAGAATAGTTGCATATAAAAGTTGCAAAATATAAAAGCTGTTTTTTATTTATTTATTTGCAGCCCAATAATTTGTTTAGTTGTTCAAAAAGGCAAGACAAAAAAAAACCCCAACATTGGTCCTTAAAGCCCCCTTCATAAGTATAATGTATCATATATCATATTAAAATGAATCCTGTGTTGAGTACTTTAATGGTAGGTATTACTATTTGCAATGTGTGTTAAATACACCCATATTCTTCTAGCTGTTGTGAAATACAATGTAGATGGACAGAGCTTTATAAATATAAATACAAGATAGGCCTAACCAAACACAGAGGGGTATCGTATACTAAAGCATTTCAAAAGCTCAACAAAACAATTATCTTTCAAAAGGCTTTGCAAATACATTGCATTGTGTGTCTGTGAATAAAAAGTATATACTAGACCAGAAAGGAAATGAACCAGATTTATTGATGCAACCCATGTAATTTTGTTAATAACTACTAAGAATATATTTTCAGATTTAGTATGCTAGACAAATGTGGTGTGCACATCTTATTTACTATACATTGGTATAAAGTCACTTAAATGCCACTGAGGTCAATTAGTTAAACTACTATTTTAAAGAACGCTGCTTAAAAATGTGCAAAATGTTATTAAATTGGAAAATAAGATACAGCCTCTAATGTCTTACCTTTTGTAAGCATTTGTGTTAATCTGCGATCTACCATTCTATCTGCACAAAAGAACTGTGGCATCTGCAACTGCCCGTGCATTCATTGCTTTATAAGGACAGGCCCTGAGAAAATAACATATTAAATCATCTAATACAAGAAAATGATACCCTGCAGTAATTAATAATTGGGTATGAAAACTTAAGATTTGTGTATTTATTTGCTTTCTAAAACATGTTATCCATTATCAAGCATAGTTATTAGAACTATATTGAAAAAAATGGACCAAAGAAATATAATTATAATCTTCTCCATTTCTGTACCTTGAGTAGTGTACAATAGTTGGCCCATATATTTTACAGTGCACTACCATCCATTTTAAGTATGAGTTTATTTGGTGAATGAGGAACATTTTTGCTATATGGGTTCCCTGGTGGTCCAGTGGTTAGGATTTGGTGCTTTAATCTTTGTGACCTGGGTTAGATTCCAGTCAGGGAACTAAGAGGTCACAGCACCATAAAGCCAAGCTGGACTGGGCCTGGTCAATACTTGGATGGGAGACCACCGTGGAATACCAGGAGCTGCCTGCTGTGGCCTACTGACTGTGGCCTATTGGAGGGGCCATCCCCCTCCAGTATCTCTGCCATGAATACCAAGTAGATCAGCATGATGTGTTGCAGCCATGAGGTCACAGAGAGTCGGACACGACTGATCCATGCAAACACACACAAATAAAAAGTGTATGTCTGCCCAGTGGTAATGTGGCAGTTACCTCTGCCACTGTTATCAGTGGTATTAAAGGGAAGTCCAGTAAAACGTAAAGCTTTGCAAGTATGTTCGCCTAGAAAGATTGGTCAATTAAATAAGAACTGGCAGTTTGAGATCTACTGCTTGATAAATATATACATTTGTAAAAAATATTTGTGTATAAATATATTTCAATTGACATGCTTTTTAAATTATAATATGATATATTTTCAAAGATGGCATCCGTGTGTATGACATAATCAGTTACATTTAAACCCATTTAACAGCATTTGTGTTGTCACGAAGGGGGACTTTCAGTTTTTTTCTAATTTGAACTTTTTTTTAGATTGGGGTTCCTAATGCAGAACTATTGATCTTTTGAGATGGAATAGCTAAATAAGAAAAATGCATGCATCAAATTATTGGAAAAAGAGAAGTAAAGATTAAAGGCATATATAACCTTATCTGTTCTTACCTTTTTATAATCTAACACAAGGTGCTTATATCAGAAACATAGATTACATTGAGTCATTTTATACACATATAGATGTTTTTTATTTAAAAATAAAACCTTGTTTTTCCACACCCTCTGTCTACATGGGTACCTGATACCTACCAATAGAAACACTACAATCAAATATGGATTTTAACCCTTTACTAACCTCCAAGCCAACAGCATTTCAATGCAAGGACCTACAGATCAGTATCTGACTCTTCTTGTTTCCATCTGCAAGGGGTCTACACATCTCATGATTACTTCCTGCACAAACTGCCATCAGTGATTGTTACATTGTATTAAAATTTAAAGATGCCTGTGATTGGCCAGGAAGAATTATGAATTTTATGCTAATCCTGGCAGGGATTTTCATGGGTGTTCATTTTTTACTGATTCTCCTCTATAAGATGCATTCATAGATATGTCTTTAACTACTTGTCTCTCTGCAATAGTCGTGGGGCAGTGTACCTCCAAATCGTCCTGTTTTCTGCAAGACATTCCCGTTTGGGGACTGAAATCTTGCTGCCCCACTCAGAGGGATTAACATCCTGCTTTATTCCTCCTTTACTCAACCACTACATATAATTTTCGTGATAAGAAATTCATGATATGTACAATCACAACAGTGGTGGAGCCAGTGAATGGAGGCGCCTGGTGCTAATGAATTTGCCCCCCTCTCCCCAACGACTTCCCTATATAGTCCTTAGGGGTCAATATATGTTAATGTTCAAATAACTCCTATAGTGATCAGATAACCTTTCTATAAAATAAGTATCTGCCATCTTCTAAAAAATTAAGATTATTGCCAGTAACATAGGCCCCCTACCCTGTTGTGGGCATTGGTGCTTTGCACCTGCTGCACCAGCAGTAGCCCTGCTACTGATTCACAAGCCTTTCACAATAGCTATGCATTGCCCATACACTTTACTGCCACCCACCCTCCTCCCTATTGGCTTCTCTAATTGTTAATTACATGCTGTTTGCCTCTGCTGTGTAGAGCATGGAGGAGATAAATTAGACTCTGTGGCCTCATTCAATTGCTATTCGGCCATTTGAATAGGGCTCTATATAAGCACAGAGCATATTTTTTTTCCAGAAGTTTTTAGTTAGTGAACTTCTATCCAAAAGCAAGGTCTTCACTAACTAAAAACTTCTCTAAAAATATTCTATGTGCTTATATAGAGCCCTATTCAATTGGCCGAATAGCAATGGAATGAGGCACTGTATTTCCAAGACACTGATAACAGAGGGTCAGATAATAAATACATGGCTTTTACAAGCTGTAACTCTAAGGCCAGTATACACACTTTTCATGTTAAACCTATTTTTAGTTCACCATTCATTAACACTAAACATATATGTGCAAACAGCAGCAAAGCAAATCTTTAGCAAGAAAATATAATTTAGAAACACTTTACCTCATTAATGGCCGTACACCTCTCTCATGGTCCTAAGCACTAACGAAAGTAAGTGAAAGATTTTGAATGAGATACCATTGATTATGTCATCTTGGTAATGCTTCAATAATGATATCACCATTGAAATATTTCACATCCTTTGAGGGGGGGAGGGTTACAACAGCAGCCATTACTGATTTTCTGACTAAAGTTGCTGTATTTTTTTGCTAATGTTCCCCTTATGGATCGCTACCTTGTTGTGGTGAAGGGGCTTGTGTACCTCAGTGAAGCTGTGAGCTATGCCATGTAGGGTTACCCAAGATGGGAAGGTCATAGTAGAGAGGTCAGACACATTGCGGTCCACTGGAGAAGGTACTGGCAACCCACTCGAGTATCTTTGACATAAAAACCTTACCTATTAGCACACCCTGTCACAAGATGTCACAGAGAGTCGGACACGACTGAACGACTTAACAACAACAATGCTAATGTTAATATGGATATTTAAAAAGGGGATCAAGAATGCAAAATTCTATTGAACTCCATTGTGTTTCGGGTTACTCAGTGGTTACACTAAAATAGTCAAAACCCCATCCCCACAAGACTCTATGGCCCTCATTCAATTGCAATTCGGCCAATTGTATAGGGCTCTATATAAGCACATAACATATTTTTTTAAAGAAGTTTTTAGTTAGTAAGCATCTATCCAAAAGCAAGGTCTTTACTAACTAAAAACTTATTTAAAAAAAATATGTTATGTGCTTATTTAGAGCCCTATTGAATTGGCCAAATCGCAATTGAATGAGGGCCCTTATATGTAAAAAGGAAGACCTTCTGATAATGCAGTGCAGACATAGATGTGTTTGTTACTATACACATATTTAATGCATTACTTACTCTAAGCCCCTGTCAGTTTTCCTCAAAGACAAGTCAGCTACTTCCACCAGGCCTACAAAACAATTAAACAGCTCCACTCTCTTCTACATAGCTCTATTTTCCTTTCGCCATTGCTGCTTGTTACTTTCTCAGATGAGTGTGTCTTTGTAAACTAATGAACTTCCATTTATTTCTTCTAATAGCACTCTGGCAAATTTAACCACCATATTCTCATTCTGTAGACAGACACTTTGGCCGTGATTCAATTCAGCTATCATTGTTTACGGGAGCCAGTAGTGTAGCCTGTAAACTAATTTGCTATTCAATTGGCGTCTTTTTGAGAGCTGCAAATGACCTACGGGTTAAATGATGAAAATCCCTGTGGTTGTCAAAAACGTAACTTACAACCCATCTAAGCCTTTGATCTTTCAAGCCTGCAAGAAATACAATCCCTAAAATCGCAAATCGCTATTCAATTGCTACAATTCCTCAAGCCAGCAAATATCTTTACACCCGTAAATGTCAAATGTAGAAGAAAATCCTACGAGTACCAGATAGGACTCGCAAGGGGGTTAAACACCTGTTCGTAGCACTGAAAATGCAAATAAAAAATCAATACTGCACTTTTAAAGACGGAAAAAGCGATGAAATACATTAGAACTAATTGCACAAAAGTCTCAAGCTCGCAAATCTGCTTACGCATATCGGACCCCTAAATGCTAATTGATTGACATGTAACCTCCATGTTTTACTGACGTAATGATGACAGTCTCCTTTTCTATTGGCTGTTTCTGAATCGGGAGTTATCGCCTTGCCTTATTGATCATGTTCATGCTCTGAAATGCTACATACAATTGCATGGTTTACAGTTTCGGCTTTCGGCCCGTAAGTTGCGGGCTTGTTCAATTGAATCTCTCTGTAATTGTAGCAAATTTCAAGTCCGCAGACATACGGCCTGTATAACGTAACCTGCGGGCTTGCAATTGAATAAGGTCACTTTCTGTCTATTCAAAGTCTATTCAAAGTTTCCTCCCACCTCAGGAAGTAATCTGATGAAGCTAAAATGGTAGATTCCACAGCAAATACAAGATAATAAAATAGAGGCTGTTTTTTTTTTTTACATTCCAAAAACACGTTACATGTTTTAATAGTATTTCAACAGAATAGTACATTTTAAAAATGTGAGTACAGTGGTCCTTCAAATAATATAGTGTTTATAAATGATAATATATGTAGAATAAGAAATACGTTTTATGTAACTTGAAATAAATAATATAATTTTTTTTGCAAAAGTGTTATGGATATTTTTGACATTAATACAAAAATCAAAACATCAAGACATCAATGCATGTTGCCTGGAGACTGAATGGCTGAAACAGATGGTGATAAAGACTTTGAATAGGTAGAACTATTTGCTGTAAAAAGTTGTAGGCAGAAATTATAGGTGTTTGATCATTAGGTTTTGTAAACGTACTTAAAAATCACTGTTAGATAACATAGAAATATATTTAAAGCACATACAAATGAGGAAATAGTATGCTAAGATAAACACAACTGTTATCAAAGTTTGTAAATGCAGACTAAACTTGCAAAAAAGACACAATGGTGTATACAAGTTTGCTCCATTGAAGCTGGTTGTCCTCTATAGTGAGAATCAAGTGAGTTCAAGGAAAAATCATCATCAACTAAACATGAAATACTCACTGTAAAGAAGAATGAAGCAAATGGGAGGATGAAGTACCGTATTGGTCCGAATATAAGCCGCACCCGCATATAAGCCGCGCCCGTAACGTTCAAGGGGAAAAAATAGAAAAAATATAGTACTCAAATATAAGCCGCACCCGTAAAATTGGAGAGAAATAGACTCTCAAAGTGATCAGCCATTGCAAGAAACAGGCTTTATAATTAGCACTGTAGCTTTTTTTGCAGGTTACAGGCTTTACAGGATGTTAGAATCACTAAAACCGTAAATTACTATTTAATACCGCAGTCTAAAGCATCAAAATCGTCACCATTAACTCGCAATCGCGCAAATCGGCAGTAATTTTGGGTTCGCGAATAGAAGCCACACACCTAAAAAGCAAAGTTCGCAAATCGGCAATGATTTTTTTACGGTCGTGAATATAAGCCACACCCGTAACTTGCAAGCTCAAAAATCTAAAAAAAGGTGCGGCTTATATTTGGACCAATACGGTATGTGGTACCATCTTTCTTATTGAGGGTGTTTAGGGCAAATATACAACTTCATAATAGGATTGGTTTTTGCTTTGGTACTCTTATTCATCTATTTTTTAAACAGACTTGATTCCATTAAATGATCACTATAGTTTGGAGAAAACTACTTATGTTTATGAACTATATAACAAATAAACAATATTAGCAACATGAGCATAAAGTAAATGCCATAAAAAAATTTTTTTTAGACTCTTGAGTATAAAGGCGGCCTTATTGATCTCTTGAGAATCACTTGTTCCATTTGAATCGGACAGGGCATGCTCTTCTATTTTTTCTATTCAGCAGTGAAGCTGATGTGGAGGGGGTATTTGTGGTCTCATTGGATGGTGAACTCAGCTTTCAGCATTTGATTCTTCCCACTTTCCCTCTAACAGGATCAGGTAGTTGTCCTACTTTCCCTGCTTTGTACTAGTTTCTTCATGTACTGAACAGGAAGAATACAAAAGTATACCCCTAGACAGTAGTATTGCCTTCTAAAGTTAAGAGCTAAACATTATTTTATTGTCATGGCTTAGAAAAAATGATAAGGCTATGAGTTATCTGTGAATTATTTCTTCACAGTTAAGAGTTCCTTTAGTATTTTACACATGTTTCCATTAATCTTTCTTATGGTTGTTCATAAAAATATATAAATAACATGAAATAATATATAAAACTAAGACTCATTATAATGTATAATTCAGGGAAGATACTAGTAATTGGGCAAAATAATCAGTCATCAGTCCATTGTATATAATTGTTATCAATCAACGTTATTTCACTTTTTTATTTTTTTAAAACACTTATTTTTTAATGTATAATTAAAAGTTAAATTTTAACCATAAACCTTTCATGGGCTTATCCACAAGGGTATCTCTTTTTTTGTCTGTTTCTTCAGTCAAATTTGAAAAACTTATTGTTTAAGTTACCCAGGATTTATTTCCTAACCACGGCTAAACATTTGAGTCTAAGCTCATAAATATATACTGTGCTTATTTGCTGTAAGTAGTGGCATATACTATATTATGGGACTTGATCATAAAATCAGATGTCAAATTCATCAAGTAATCTCCCACCACTGAGCTTAGTACAAACTATCTGACAGCCATGGCTGTTTCTTGACAACCTTCCACCCAAAGTGAAAAAGTAATTCTATTATTTTAAAGGTGTATTCAGTATAAATTATAGCAAGGGCAGTCTATAGGTGTACATGTAGCTTTCCAATACAAAATGACAAAAGTGGTATAAAGCTAATACATTTATACACAATAGCGTCTTAAAAATGTCTGCCCATCTTTAACAGATATCCAGGATATCTGTAACAGCTCTAAAGCTGAGTTATAAAACATTTGGTGGCCTTGTCCCTGAACCCATTCGGTTAGGTAATCGAAACAACGTTATGATGCTGTGACATCCCCCTAGTCCCAAGCATTTTTAAAGGTACTTAATATTAAGATAATGTACCTAACTACCTTTAAACATCATTTTATTATGCACTTGCTGTTAAAATTATGTTTAAATCTGCAAATAAACACTTAGGGGCATTATTTTTATATTAAAAAAGGGAACCCTCCATGTATGTTTAATATCACACCAGAAGGCCTGAACATGCCGGAGGACTATTGTGCCCCTGAACTATTTATGGCAGGTAGATATTCGATAACTGTCCTTTCTAATAAACCTCTCTGAATATCTTAATAATGAAAATGCTTCTTCCTAAAGACCATAAAAACAACGCCATCCACACAGAAAACAGCAAGTATGGAAAAATAATTTAGATGAAGAGCTGTCTTACTAGTTTATCTTGTTATATAATAATAATAATAAAAAGAAGAATGGATGTAATGGATGTAAAAACAATTCTTAAAAGTGTATTGTATACTTATATTACATGGCAAATTATACACTACATGGCCAAAAGTCTGGACCCCAGACCATCACACTGAACATCTTATTCCAAACTATGAACATTAAAATGTTTAGACTGTAAGTTTGTGAGTTTTCAATCTTGCATGGTGCTTTGGGGAAAGCACTATGGACACTGGATTCCAAGCTCAAAGACAAGGCCCTCTATTCTATGCAATGTGTTAATTTTGAATTTATCGTTGCCTGGAACTTAACTGATGTATAGCGCTACAGAATATGTTGGCGCGTTACAAATAAACGATAATAACAATAATAATGGAGTTGGTCCCTTCTTTGCTGCTGTAACAGTATCCACTCTTCTGGGAAGACTTTCCACTTGATTTTGGAACATGGCGGCAGGGATTCTCTAGCAGGGTAGAAGATTAACAAAATACACTCATTGGAAAGGCGGCATCCTGTGATAGTGCCAAGTTGAAAGTGAATGGGTTGATAAGTGTGACCCATTCTACGGTGTTTGACTATGGAGAGTGTATGTTGAAAACAAGTATTTAGCAGTGTTATTAAACCAAGCTTCCCTAGCATCGTACAAAGTGCACTGAATACACATTGGGAAAGGAGAAGGGGATGTTTATCAGCCAATATCTTAACATATTTGGTCAAAATTCAATTTTACTGTAGACTCTCCTTTGATTGTATAAATATAATTAAATTGCAGTAAAAAATTGCAAATAAAACCTAAAAAAGGAACATTTGCTTTTTAAGAATATTTTGCTCATTACAAATTACTTATTTAAAATACCATATAGGACATATAGCACCACAATGGTCTATTAACTAAATACCCAACATTTTCATATAGATTTTTACATACAGTGTGTTTTCCATTGGAAACACTAGACAGAATCACAGTGCTAGGAAAATGTTGTGTCTTTTTTAGACGTGCTGTATAAAATGAGCTGCTTCTGAACAATCAATAGCTTTTCCTACATTATGTGCAGAGCCAACAACTAAAAAGGAAAAGCAGCAAACACTGCTGCAGGGCCAACATCTGCTATGTACCACAATCCATCCTTTTGTTGCACAGATCATTACTAGTCAGGCCAAATCATTTAAACTAATTTCCCTTACCAGCTAACCCCTGCTGTTTGGCCATTATGTCACCCAGCTGAAATGAAAACTATTGATAGAATGCAAAAATAATTACCTAAACTGATTAATTGCCAAAGGTCAGTCACATTGCATTCATTCTAATATGATGAGAAGTGGCTCCATAGCAACAATAATTGATTCAAATCATAGGTATCATTATGCTGATGCTTTTTCACATTATATGTATTTGTCTCATTTCTAATCTTGATCTAACTGTGTTTCATTTAACCTGATATTTGAAGCAAAATGGTAACTAATTATATGAGAATTGATATGTAGAAAAATTGTGATGTCATTCATTTTCTTGGTGATATCTATAGGCTCGATCCATTAAGATTCTTAGAGACTGCAAAAGTGTTTTCTGAGGTTGTGATGACTGTTTTCTATTGACTTACCTACAGAAAACAGCCATAGCTGCCTCAGAGAAGTCATTGGAGAATTTTGCTATTTTTTCAATTTATTTTTGTTTAAAAGATCAGTGGTGGTCTAGCTAGGAATCTTAACCGCAGTGGGGTAATGGTGCAATGTGAATTTGAGTTAGGGAGAAACTGGGTTCAGCAAGAATTCTGTGTGAGAGGCTATACTTAGCTAATGTAATCGCACCCAGTAAAAGATTTGCCATCCTTGCATATGACAATATTGCACAGAATCAGAATAAAAAAATACTTCCACTGATTCCCTATAGAATTATGAATGATATAAATGTTAAAAACCTGTATATATAGTAAGGAAAGGAAAACAAACATTCTGGGTAGGGTAAGTTCATAATTTACCACCAATTGCCTCTAGCCCACTTAATATGGTATCCTATCCTAGGTGTATGTGCGATGCTCTCATGCAGTCTTCAGAACATTGAGTGGGTTTCAGGAACTGTATCCTAACCGAAGGCTGAGATGACAGTTCATCCTTATAAGGGTGTCGTCAGTATGACGTTTGGTCTGGCAATTAAGTAATGTGGCTGGGAGAGTACTCAGAACCAACACTAAGTATATACTATATATACTATATTAAATGGACTTGAGGTAAAATGTTGTACAACTGAGGTTCATTTGTCGCTACTTAGAATCCTGAGTGGCAGTGGGAGCACTTCATACACAACCCCTTGCTAAACACACTTTCCCCCTTAAATGTGGTTCAATTTTATATTCCTTTACATGAGATACCACTATTGACGGTGACATTCTGTGGGAAAAATATGTCTCCTGGCCTGCTTTAGAGGTGCTTGTTTACTCAGAATGTTTTTTGTCTTTCTTCTTTATATACTTCAGGGCTTGCTTTATGTACATACAATATGTACAGTGTATGATATAAGCTCTGATATTTATGAACTGGTTGCAGGTGTTAATATTCGTTTGTTAGTGTCCAAAACACAGCTTATACCAATATATATATAAATAGATCTGCTACTATTAATAATTGAAATAACATATTTTAAATATTGCACACCCTTATATAAATCATTTATATAGTCTGCAGTTGTGTATTTGTACTTCCTATGTTATGTATGTGGTGATGGTCAAAATCTTAATGTATTATTTGCCTAAATATATATATTTTTGGGCTGATCAACTTAAATTACATTAAAACCACAATTTCTTGCAAGTCATTGTTAATGTTTACATGTCCATGGAAGAAAAAAAATCCAAGCTCTATGGAATTACAAACAAACAACATCTAAAAGAAAAATTGTTCAAAGTACTATGTATGTGATGTAGACCTTTTAGCATAGCATTTTTAATTTAATTTAAATAATAAGCATAAGTGTATTTTTTCCTGTAGCATAAAGAAGCAGCGTTTTCATAATGACACAAGATAAAAACAAGGCTAAAATGCACTAAGCTTTGCAGTGGCTGCAAAGTGGTTCTCTGTGGCTTACTTGGCACAGAAATCAGTCATAACAATACCAGCGAACCCCTTTTGCAGTGTATTTCTTTCTAGTAGCTAAATGAGAGATTTATAGAGTCAGTGTTGAAATGTATTGATTTAGCAAGCAAGGCAGGTCAAGTACCTCTGGAGTCAACTGTGTGGGCAGTTGTATAAGCATATGAAGAATTTATACAATATGTATATTGTATATTATTTCAACAAAAAATTATATTTATTTACCTTAGCTAATGTATTTTAAAAAATAATGTGAAAAAAATATATGTATAATTTTGCATGTACCTGATTGTTGTCATATTTCTGCTTATTCTATATTTTTCACAGCTACCCTTTGCAGAAACATTGTACCATTTCTACAATGACATACCAAAATCCAGGCGAAGGCGCAGTATCCAAACCAAGAAACATCTGGCAATGGACCCTAAGGTAGGGCATTTCTTATTTATTGAATGCAGTAACTTTATTAATTTTCATATTTTTATGAAAAAGTTCCTCATTACTACACTGGAACTGAATAATATATCTGCTTATGCCATTATTTTAAATATATTCATAATACCATATTATATTTAGGCATACTGATATAACTTGCATGTTAATGAGATGCTGTAGATAACAGTATATAATTAGTATATACATGAATGTTTATATGAAAGTTACATTACAAGTGTAAAATAATAAAATATTGACATGGGAATATTTTATTTTTTTTTACTAAAATGTTTTTTCTTCAATACCCTTAATGTTACATTTGCAAACTTCTCTCATAGGAACATTTTAAAACAAATTAGATCCCCAAATAAGTTAGATACCTCTCAAAGAACACTAAAAAAAAGCCTGCATAAAATGGTAACCGTTTTTTTAAATTAGATACTTTGCTCTTGTCAGTGGCTGGAAACGACCCACCCTTGTATTAAGACATTCATGAAGTAAGATTCCCCACTGGAAATCAGGAACACAGTACATTTTCAATTGACAAGTAGTTTTAAGATGGAAACTTCCAAAAACTATCCAGTTTTTTTGTAGTATAAGTTATATAGTCACTTTGTAATTCCAAGATAAAAAATCCCAACCTGTTTTATTGCGCCATGTCATTTTGGAACCTGTTCAATCACTACATTTAACCCAGCATCTCAGGGGCTGTTAAGCAAATCATTGAAGATTCCAATGGCCCTTTTATAGGGAGAAAAAGCCATCACAGCCCTTATTTACTTGTTGACATTTGTTTATAGTGTTTTTACCCAAGGTGCTTTACATAGTTATAAAACACTGCATCATTGTCCTGGAGTAAAAATTAGCACATTTACTGAAAAAAACGTAATATAGCATAAATTGAGGTTTGTGTTGATAGCTGGGATGGTACAATGCAAGAGTAGGGTCATGGGCACAACAGGTCAAGCAAGAGATCAGGAGAACTAGGGTTAAAGCATATAAGCTGTATCTTGGTTGAACAGAGAGAAGATGGGTCTTCAGAGGGCTACAAGCTTTGTATGGAATTGGAGAGTGTCTGATGTAAAGTTAGAGTTTATAGCCTGATGTATCTCCTTTAACAACTCTGCAAATCTACTCCATAGATGTCTTATGTGAGGGTACAGTTTTATTTTATTTTTTCATTTCAATGCTATTGTATCTGCTACTCTTTTAGTGAGTGACTATGGATTCACTGTAAAACCAGTTGCATTTATCATGTTATCATTTTCTACTGCATGCAACATCATTAGCTGCATCTGTACTCTTCAATTAAATCTCGGCTGTAGACATGATGTCATATTCAAACAGACTATAAACACTGAAATGCTTTTTAGGAATGTTGCCATTGTCCATTGTAATACTAATCATTAAGTAAAACTTATTGTTTTTCATATATAGACATATGTGGTTTTGTCTTATATTGTCTTGGGGCCAAATTCTATTTTCAATATATTACTTTTGCCACTGTAATAAATATTAAGATACAAAGAATGTGGTGCCAAAACAATTTAATGTAGTTGCTTGGTTCACACAAAACGCTTGGCATATCTACGTGTTTCACAGTAAAAAAATGGCAAGTAATAGGTTGATTATTGTCAGGCCATTATTCATCTTCTTGGGGCTAACCGCTTCTGGCACTAAAAAATAATGAGTCTGCTGTGACCTTTGGTATTGATTTTAAACTGTTCAACAACATTATTTATTTTTGAGCACATATTATCTAAAAAAATATTAATTTGTGTTATTTTAAATTGTATTTTTTATTTTTGTAACCTGACCGATGTTATGGAGGTATCTCTTTTTGCTATTTAAATTAATTTGTACTTTTTTTTGTTGTTGCTGTACCATGACCTGAAAAACATGTCTATAGATACACAAAAGGGGTTGAAATGAGAGAGAATATTTGAAAACTGCTTTACCCCTATGCGGTTTTGCAATTGCAAAGCAGAACTTAGTAGATGAATAATACAGACTCTTTGGCCCTTCCAGTTTGGGGTGTGTTTATTAAGCGAGGAACAAATTAGGCTACAAGAGTAGAGTTACAGTCAATATTGCAATTTCCTATGTTCTCCACAGGGGCTATTTATCAGAGTTAATATTTATCCCACTTGATAAATTGGTCCCATAGAAAACATAGGGGTTAGAGGTATTTTATGTAATAGCATCATTTAACACTGCTTATATTCTCTTATCCACACGTTTATCCCGACTAGACACTTGCAGTGAACATGTTCCCTGAGACTGTGATGATTGTTTTGTTAGTAAATCTGGTGTCAGTATAAATGTACCTAGAACTTGTAGAGGAGGTCAAATGTCTACATTATGATATATTTTGCTACTTTGACTCATAACCATATTAATAATTTGTTTGTAGTAAACCATTACTGTACTAGAGTACCCAACTTGGCAAAAGGAGTATAAACAAAATACAACTCTCCTAAGAATTATACCTTTACATAAAAAAAAAACTTGGCTGGAGTTGCAACTCTATTCACGGAAGGCTATGGCTTTATTCCATCACAAAAATTGCATCTACACCCCATGTGAAGCTTGGTAAATCTAGGGGATATCCCTTTAAAGACTCCATTGTATATCATACCAAGAGAAAACTAGATAGGATGAAAGAACACAGCAAACAATAGCAACAACAAAATATGTAAAAATGAGCTTCAAAAATACATTACATGCCAGAGAGAATACGAATAGGGGATACAATTTTTGTTTGACAGACTTGTTCTGCCCTGATTATTTTATTTGTAATGTTTGTCCCTAAGTCACTGAAGTGATATGAGCTGCTGTTGAACGTCATGGAATTGAAAAATATGGGTCAGGTGCACAGCCTATTGAAGCACATGCACATCAGCAGAACAACATTCCTCTGGGAAAATGATAACAGATCGTCATGATTAAAATTGGATAGCCTGCACTGCACATCAATATTAAAAAACATAAATAAATATGTATAATATTCTATTTACATATTTTTTGTAAATATTACAGAGAAAATGGTATTCTAGAGGAGATTAATTGAAAAAATCACCTATTTAATATTAAAATGTATGCAGGCTACATAATTCATTAGTTCTGTGAAGCTTAGTAAATGCAAATTCATAACTTAATTATTAATAACAACATAAAATTTAAAATTCTCCATTTGTGAAGCTTGATATATATTTGAACTCCAATAAATGTCTCTATTATTTCTCAGTGATAAAATAACTAAACCTATTATGGTGTTTTAGCAACCAGTGATTTTCCTTTTCTTTTTTTATACAACAAATCTTAAAAATATAATTAAAGCTTTTATATAAATATTGTAGTTTTGCTACATTAATGTATGACCTACACACAAAGCTAAGAAATTAGATGGGATATGCTCCTAAGGAAATAGAAAACAGGAGGATGGTTTATGGTGAAAGACAGTAACAGAACCAAAAGATGCTTGTCAAAATGTGAGCATGTAGGAACAGCAGTATAAATATACTTTATATTTAGGTTACATATCTAATAATCAAAGATACCCCCACCTTTGGCATGTCCATGTTTGTTTATAAATTGCTTAGCTTTCTTCAAAGCATTATTGAAAGTTAATTCACCAAAGAAGTATTCAAAACACATTTAGGGGAAGGTTATGGTGGGTGAAAGAAAGAAGATTATGGAATCCCTGAGTCTGTATTCTTTACCACTACACTTATCCAATACTCAATGGCATGCACAATGGCAGAGTTATATGCTTACAACCAAAGGGCATATGACATTGAGCAAAGAACAAAAAAGAAACATAGTTATATATTTGTACCTAAGTACATGAAGTATTTGTAAGCACAATATTATAATTCAGCAATTTAATAAAAAAATGCATTAGCTCTATTTTATTCCAAATGGAATTCTAGATTGTATCTGCTCAAAAACTATACCTAACCTTCAACATGGTGTATCTCAGCCCCAACACTTGCTTGACTTAAGATGAGTCAACCTAAATGACTAGCTATGATATCGGTTTCCATTTTTTTAAATTATGCATTGATTTGATAAGAAATTTCACATCTATCAATCATTTTGACAAGCACTACTCTTTGCAGGTTGTCAAAATAACACCAAGCTTATTGTATGATATAGATGAAGAAAGAAGGTTAGAGAAGCAGATATTTGTCATACATTTTATACTGTTTTTCTATGTAGGATGATAAAGCAAACTCCCTACAATGCTGCTAGAGGTATATTGGTGCACTGGTGATTTCATAGAGTTTTCCAAAAAATATTCCTGTGCATTAAAGAAATAATACCATATAGTATAGAATCATTCCATAGACCAAAGGGAGCTAAAGGAGCTAAACTGCTCAGGTGAAGCAAAATTTAAAGGACCGCTGTAGACTGGTAAACACTTAAGATGTTTCTGAATTATGCAACAAAATAAGAACATTAGCAAATGTGTAAGGCATAAAATCAGACTCTTATTGTTCATGGAAGCTACCATGGTGGTAATACTTAAATTTCAACTGCCTCCACTTAGCTTATGGGAGGAGGAAGGTGTCCTGTGCTGAAATGTTATCAGTTGGCCAAAAAATCCCACTCTCTTCTAACCCGTCTTTTATAGTAAAAAGTATACCTGTCTCACAGAGTCTCCAAGCGTGCAGTTATTGTGAAAGACACAAACATAACATAGCACCCTTAATTCACAAGCAGTGTCTCCTATCAAAGGCGCTCCTTGCCTGCAACTGCGGGCCTTGCAACATTTACATTTGTATATCAAAGCAAAGTATGTTGCATTTTTGGTGTGCAATAGGTTATAATTCTTCATTTAATGCATACAAATGCATAATAAATTAAAGGGCCATTTAACTTACTGTAATTGCTCTTCATGGTGTAAAAGAGCACAAGATTGTATATTAAAAATTATCTATTGAATACAGCACTAAATAGCCTAAAATGAACTGTGTTGGCAAGTATGGGCTAGCTGTCACATTTACATTTCCCTCCAAACCATCCCAATCGAATCCACTGGTGCTAATTATTTACTCTTTTTTTCCTACCCAATCTTCTGTGTACCGATGACCACCTGAAGAGGCTCAAAAATGCCTCTGAAAAAGATTCAGGTGTCAGATCTGATATGATCAGTTTAACAACTCTGTTGAGTTGGATATGAGGCTTGATTTCTCATTTCCCACACAATTAAGGTGTTAGTAACATACACCTAAATACTACACATTGCCTATACTTAGGGGTTAATTTACATTGCACATACGATCCCCCATGCTACAGGACCCCCACAGCATCTAACAACTAACCTAGCCATGGAGGTCCGGCAAGTACCTTCATTGCATTTACATGGTGCCTCCATGCCTGGAGATCCTTCATGACATCTAAATCTAAAATACATGCTACGGAGGTCCTAATTGACACATATTTCAGCCAATGAGAAGCCATAAAAAGTACTGCAGAAGCCATTAGTGGTAGGGAGCTCCTTAGTGGAGGAGCTACAATAGTATAAAGCTTTTTTTCTAGAAGATCTGGTTCTAGAAGGGCAATTTCAAGGCTCAAATAGCTTCAAACGAAGAAGACTGGATCCTTCAAGCAATTTGGACAGCCCACTTGATCGAGGGCAGAAGAATGAGGACCATGGCATTGCTGATCATCGCTGGGTAGGCATTAAGAATGGATTTCTCTGTACAGGGTTAAGAGAGTGAGAAAGAAAGACCCCATGGTAATAGAGCTTAATTTTAGATATCATGGGAGTCCTTTAAATGGCAAGGGTTAATGATATGAGTGATAGAGGTCCTTTAAGGACCTCAGTGGCATATTCAATTTATTTGGAGCCACAGGGGTTACATTTAAGGGCTTGAATTTAGACGGACCTCTGTGGCATATGAATTAACAGTAGGTGCCATGGAGGTCCTTTCAAAAATGTAAAAGTGCATCGACCTTACACCAGATTGTAATAATCAGACTTGTTCTGGGAGTAAAAACTAGTATATGTGTTTTTACAAAAGGGATAGCAAAATACATTATTACCTAGTGATTCTCTTTTATACTGGGTAGATCAGATATTATCCACTCTGTTAATAATTCATGTCATGTTACACAAAAAAGAGATATTAAATCAATAGGATAAAGAACAGAAAAATTATTAAATGTAACTTTTCGGTTATTGCATACTTATTAGCCCAGAAGAATTTGTAATTGTGTCTTGAGAGTGTAGTACACTTTTTATCCAGAGTATAATCCACCTAAATTGTAATATGGTATGGTCTATATAGGGTTTCCTGGTGGTCCAGTGGTTATGATCCGGTGCTTTCACTGCTGTGACCTGGGTTCAATTCATCAGGGAACCAAGAGGTCACACCACCATGAAGCCAATCAGTGCTGGGCCTGGTCAGTACTTGGATGGGAGACCACTTAGGAATACACTGGCCCACTGGAGAAAGAACTGGCAACCCACTCCAGTATCTTTGCCATGAATACCAAGTGAATCAGCATGGTATGTTGCAGTCCATGAAGTCTTGGACATGATTGAATGATGTAAACACACACAAGGTCCATATATCAGAAATATATACTGAATCTTTAGTCATGGTTACCTTTATAGTAAAGAACTATATAATGAGCATCAGACACATAGTTTCCTTATAAAACTTAACTTTTATTAGTTCATATAAAATCACCAAACTAGAAATGAGAATAATACAAAATGATGTATAAAAAACTTTTTTTTTAAATAACTTATCAGACACACCAGTAATGTATGGAGACACTTCTCATAAAGTATACATGGGAACTGTGCTGAGGCACAATAAGTAGGTATGACCACCTACCTATAATGCCTCAGTAGAGGTTACCTGTATACCTTATGAGAACGTTCTCAATACATTACACAATTAGCGTATGAAAAATTATTTTACATATTTTACAATTATTTTTTTACTATTTTTATTTTTATTTTGGTGATTTTATATGAACTATATATGAACTTTATATGAAGATTTATATAAGAAATATAAGGTGTCTATATAAACTGCATTCATTTCAAGATGAAAATGTACTACCCTTTTCTCCCTTCCAATACTCCTTAACAGTAGTTAGTTTTGAAAGGTCTGAATTGCTCCTTGAAAAAAGGACTTGAGACAAGTTTGCAAGGTAATGATTTACACATCTCACCAACAGACTGTAAGAATAAAAATCAATTTAATTCAAAATCAGTGAAACAGAACAAATATTCCACATTAACATAACCATTTTTACAAGCAATACATAGACATTCAGGTGAATAAATGGAAAAATATAATTGACTGAAATGCTGGTACTTTAGAAGAATAAAAGCTGTAATACTGAGTGAAATGAATGGACAATATGAATATGCTGCACACCTTTAAAATGTAATAAAAACAAAATAAATATATGGGTTTCTTTTGCACTACTGCATATTTATAAAATACACCTTTTAAATATGGTTTGTACTAGTTGATTTAGCTGTTCAATTTACTGAAAACTGAAAAATTACTACATCATAAGATATCTACATATAAGTTAAATTACTGTAGTTTAATTGTATTGATAACTTTTATTTTTGAATATATGTCTAAATTCTTCCTGACACAGAAGTTAGTCTAACTATGAAACTAACAATCAGTCTGTATTATGCCTCATGATAGGACATGCATATACAAGGATTGTGGCCACTGCCCCTAACATTTCAGGGTGTTTCCCTATTATATATGACAATCTGATATGTAAAACCATGAAAATGGTTCAGCAACGACCTGCTTGAATGTATATATCAGTCAGAGAATATAACTGAACTTAAGCAGATGTTGCATTATATCTAACTAAAAATAGTTAATATTACATAGTGTCACATTAAGATGTCTTTAGAAACGGCTGACTTTAAAAGTCTTCTGCCTCAAACTCACCATTAATTTCAGGCCGCCCAGAACCATCTAATAAATTGTTCTTGTGATGTTCACTCATTAGCTAAATATATTTGTGGAAATCATAAAATTCAGTATGATTTCAATATACCTATAATGTGTATATAAGACAGGTATCAAGATGTGGTCATAATATTAAATCTCACTGATGTTGACAACAACTTTGATAAAGATTAATGCAATGCCCCTAAAACATGTGCTTAATTTAAATGTTTCCAATTTTTTCTGACCTTATATAAGCATAACAAAGAAAACTTCTAATTTGATCTACTATTGTTAATATTGTTTGATCTACTAGACTTCAGTGCAATAGGCCTTTGCTATGGCTTTTTCCTATAATTCTCTGCCTAATGCTAAATCACGCGATAGCGCTATTTTTCACCACTGATCCCTGTGTAGCCCTTTAAATCCCCACTCAGCGCTCTCTGCTCAGACAGTGCTATGGAGTTAAACGGCCCCGTTTAGCGCTTTTTCCACATATCGCTCCTGCATGAGGAACCCTAAACAGGGTATACCTATATGTATAGATGGATGTACTGTATAGATAAAGATGGAGGATGGATAGGTATATAGATGGATGGATGGTTAAAAATATAGATATGTGAATTAGCAATTAAATATAGCAAAATTAACATTTAACCCATATGTATTTAATTATATAAACACTTTTTAGCATGCCTTTTAGCAATAAAGAGGCACAGAGGTTGAAAATTGTTTATCATGTATTTAAAAGAGCAGGCTTAAACTGATGTTTGCATGTATAATGAGTGAAATAATTGCTGCTAGGGTTAAACTGGTTCAGCTGTTTTTGGAATAAACTCAGGACCTGCTTGTGATATTTTGGGATGTATCAGAATATTGCAAAGGAACTAAACTCTCAACTGCGCCAGATACTCTTTAAAGGAAACTGCTAATCGAATAAACCAAAGTATGATATACTAAAAAAACTACAGCTTAATCTTAATGCTTAAACACTGCGCGAGAGCAAGGGGAAATTTATGATGGGGTCCAAGATACCAGCAATACTGGGTGAGGCTCAAAGTGCTTCCCCTCTGCTCACATTTTATATAATATGTTACAAAGAACTTTCCAGAAGATCCAGATTTGGACTGACTATGTTCCAGATTTGGACTGACTATGAATGAATGCAAAAATACAATCATTATTCATGTGAAATCAAACTGCTATTTGCATGAATATCATTTGAGTATGCAGTTTTTTCTGCATTTTGTATAAATTGGCTTTAATAAATGATACCATACAGAGACAAAAGTAAAAAAATGTTGGCCAGTGATTTTACCGGCTACCACTATCTTGCTTTTCTTCAGGATAAAGATGGATAAGCCAACTTTGCAAGCTGTGCTTTTAGAATTGCTAACAAAATTGAATGTTACAATCATTTGGAAAGAATTGAAGTTTAAATTATACTTTTTGACTCTAATTTAATTAGGCCCTTAGAGGTTCTCAATATATCTTTCCATTTCTCATCTGTATTATCGAGTCAATGCCTGCTTCCCAACGAGATATGAATCTATTTTTCATAGCATTCTTTTGTGTTCGTAATATTTGTCACAAATGTAATAATACAGTCTTTTGTGCATTGCAAGCATTGTGCGAATCCTCCAGTCCATTTACTGAGGAAACTGTTATAATACATTGTCTGATTTTAAAAGATTTATAAAATTCACTACTATTCACAGGGAAGTTCAAGGGCTTTTTTTCTTTAGAAAAATGAAGACTGAAAAGTGCAATTCTTGATAAATCTTAGTGAATTCAGTCAGTTATTACTTACATTATAATCATTAGGAAATCAGTCATATTTATTTATTTATTGTATTATTGGTTTAAAACTTGCCACTCAGTTTCCTGTTTTGTATCTATTCATTAAAAATATCTTCTGGCATCCCTCTTGGGAATAACAAGTATCCCATTACTAGCATTAATAATATTAATGAAATGTATTAATAATAGTAATAAATACATATTGCTATATTTTGTCTTTTGAAAGGTAAGAAGTATGAGTTGAAGACAATAGTCTTCAGTCTCTTTTCATAAAGTCCAAATGAGGGGCCTCTCTGATTGAGCATGTTAAAGAGTTTGAGAAACTCTGTGCTTCATACATAAAAGCTCAGGACTCAGAGGACTATGAAGAAATTCTGGGGATGGTTCATAGATCTTCACCTGCACATCTGAGCGCATGATTGGATCATAAGGAGTGAAGAGCTCCTTCACAAAGTTGGAGTCCTCCTCATGTAGGGAGCTAGGGTAGTGCCTGAAGGACACATGTAAATGTAGCAGGAATGAGGTTGATTTGTTATTTACCTCCGGTCACATTCTGTACCAACTTTAAGTGATGTAGCTCATTATTTGACACTAAATGCATTAGCAACAGTGAAGTCTCAACAATATAAAGGCATGAACGAAAGTAGGGAGGTCTCCTGGGGGTATCAAATACCTTACCCTGGCTATGTTCTTCATATGGAAAAATACCTAACACTTGATCAGCACAATCTAGAACAACCCCAAGGTTATGCACTTGTTCAAATTTCAACAGCTGTGAGTCACCCTGCTGAAGGACCTCTCCTGCTTGACCCAAGTAAGCTGCAGTCATCAGACGGTGACCCACCAGAAGTACCTGACGAAACAAAATTCAATGTAGCATTTAAAACTTAAGTTTAGTATGCTTTTCTCTACATCCTACCAGAGGTAGGAGAGGATCAATCCTGATGTTAATATGACTTAGTGGCTACCTCTAGAGAGCAGAAACTGAACCTGTAGCTGGACTCCCAAGATAATACAGTGGTAGACCATGATCTAGACATTTTGTTGACTCCCTAGAACTGAGTGGGATCACCATGGTTGTAACATCTACCGTTGACTATGCAGCCCTGCAGGAAATTTCATTGATCTCTAATTGTAACTTTTAAGCTTAGTCATAGACAAATAACAGCAATTTCAATTGAGGATAACCTACTATAGAATACTCTTTGCAACCCCACCAGTAACTGAGATGTACGCTGATCAAGCCAACCTACTTGTAGTCTCCTATGTAACACCCATTGCAAATCAAACTAACATGCATAGCATTTTAGCAGTATAGAGACTCAACCTACTCAAGTCACAAGGTTGCCAAATTTATTTTATCTGACCAGAAAGGTAACTGGCTATACTTATTAATTACAATTTATACCTAACTGATGTACAGGTTACTACTTCTATTTTGGCATTGATGGACATCCAATATTCTGTTTATCACTAGGATACACTAACCAGTTTCTTTGGAGACAGTTTAAGGACTTACAGAATTACATTTTCTATTGTTTTACTGAAGATTTTTTTTTTTTTTTGTTGCTCAGTCATTTCCGACTCTTTGTGACCACATGTCCCGACACTCCCCCCCCCCCCAACACATCTTTATGTCCATGATCATGGTTGATCCACTCGGTTTCATGGCAGAGATAGTGGAGTGTGTTGCCAATTACTACTCCAGTGGGCCACAGCATAAAGCTCTTGTTATTCCTAGGAGGTCTCCAATCCAAGTACTGACCAGGCCCAACCCTGCATGGCTTCAGGGTGGTGTGACCACTTGGTTCCCTGACTGGGATCGAACCCAGTTCACAGTGGTCACAACACCAAATCCTAACCACTGGACCACCAGGGAACCCTATTTTACTGAAGATATTTGCCCCATAAATCACAAATAGGCACATACTCTCTAGCTTAGTACTAAACCCTGTACAACATAGTGACAAAAATGTAAATAACTTCCTTTTGTATCACATTTCCTCAAATTCATCTAATTCCTTATATATGTACTGTTTAGATACATATATTATATATTCTGTGAAGAGCTTATTGTTATAAAATGTTTTCTTGTTTGTACTCTCAATTTTCCACACCTTTTCTCATCCTTCCCCCTCAACTCTATACCGTCTTCAAGTCTCCCGCTACCCCTCTTTACTCATACCTATCCCTTCCCCTGTCATAAGAAGTAAAGACAATGGAAGGAAACAGGAATTATAACAACTTTGTACAATACTTAACCAAAATATTAATAATATTTGTACTGTACCAATAATGCTTACAGAACCCTATAATATGTGTCTGCAAGATTTTATACCATAATATTACTGCTGTAAATATACATGGTGTTCCTCTTGTTTAATAATAATAAATAACATCAAGATGTATTGGACTTTTTTCTTCTTATAGTGATTGTATTTGCTTATCAGATACTAAACCTCATTGTTTGACTACAACAGTAACACTTTAAGTAGGTAAATTAGAGTTACAGTTACTGTAACACGACAACTTAGTTCAACTATTGTATCACTTATCAGTGGTTGTAAGCATCCCCATTAAAAAATGTCTTATCATGTAGATTCCACATGATATCATTTGACACCCACCCATATTTTATTCCTGTACCCTATATTCTATCATATGAATAAAGCTCGTATGAATGGAAACATTTAGTTATGCTCTGGTGCTTTTTGTGCCATGACATTTTCATGACCTATAAAAAATTCAACATTTTGATATAAGTCTTTGGAATCTCTCTATATTACAGAACTGGCAAAAGCTGCATTAAGCATATAAATTATAGTCATAGAATTTATCTTTTTAAAATGTATTCTACCTATCAATGAGATCAAATATTACAATGACATGTGGGTAATTGTGTCTTATACACATATTAAGTTATCTGGCATAACATAATGTATCATCAACTTTCACTGTATTTTTCCAATTTCTTATAGTCATTTTAAAAGCATAATGCATTTTATTATTTTAAAAGATATATTTTTATTTATATTTATATTTTATTCTGCCCTAGTCTCAGATCAGATCAGATTTGTGCACGTGCTCCCCCCAACTGCTAATTCTTCTTTCCCCTTGCTATATCTCTATAATTAAATGATATTATTTTATATATAGATGTATTGTCATTTTAAGTGTATATGTGTTTATGCATATATATATATATATATATATATATATATATATATATATATATATATATATATATATATACAGTATCACAAGCATCATAGTACTTCATATAGATATTTTATTGCATATGCTAATTCCTTGCGCTGCATCAGCAACTTTGTGGGTTCATTAGGGATGTGTTTGTAGGAAGAGGAAGCTTTTTAGGCATTATATGCTTTATGTGCAGTGCCAAAAATTTGTGGATGTCTATTTAATCTTTTATGTCCTCAATGAGTTGAGATTGCTACTGTCATCTGAAATTGAAATGGATACTGAAATTAGGTAAACAAATCAAGTATAATTGGTAGCATTGTCACTTTTTTGTAACATATAGACACAAGTTAAAAATTAGGTTTGGATAGTTTCTTCTATGTATTTGGAACTTTTAATGAATAGAGTTTAAATTAGATGTGAAAAGATTTTAGGGTTTAAGAAAGTTGATTCACCTAGCTTTAGTGCATGGTTTGTTATAGAAAATGGAGACCTTTTCAACCGCAAATTGAGGCCTTTTATCCTGTACAATTCTGCTTCTAAGAATACCTTTTTAAAGAACAGTAGAGATGTTACTTTACTATAGAGGCTGAAAGCCTTGATGCATGTGTTCTTTATGAAAGTGTGCATTATCTTTTCTAATATTCTGTTCAATTACTTTTTCTCTGTTGTGCTTTGCAAATGACATGCCCTACATCTGTGGCTCTGCTAACAAGTAACTGTGCACAGTCTTATACACTATGTGTCACGACCCAGAGATGAGGAGCCACATACACCCCAATTATCTCCTGCTTTCTGTTACAGAAATAATCTGGGTTGTGAATTGTTGGTTCAATCTCTCAGCGCCAGCAATTCAATTCGGATCTGGACATCATTCATGGAGAAGCATGAAAAATCTGAATATTAGCCAGCTTGTGGTGACCAGAATGAAATTCACCCTTTCAACCAGTAATATTAAGCAAGTCACTAGCACAGAGCATATTCTGAACATGCATGATTTCTTTAACATTACCCATACAAACCACAAGTCACATTCTTTAACAAGTCCCATGTCCATTGAAATATTAGCAGTCACACAGTCTGGGCTTTCAAATAACAGAGCCCATGATTTAGGTACCAGGTTCCCCTTCAGTGCCCACACAGTCCATAGTCCCCAAAAGTCAAGTTGTGGGCTCTTCTGGCATGAAAGTATGTCTAGCAGAATCACAATTAAATCTATTTTATTATTGTTGTTGTTGCTGTTGTATTAATATTTATAGTAACAAAACCAATAATAATATAATTATATAAAAAGGGACTCAAAACAAAGAAGATAAGAAAGAAATAACTTAATGGAAATTTTTATTTGTTATACGTGAAGTAATTGTGAGCAGTAACTGGCATATGTTGGAGATATGGCAGGTTTATGGCTTACTTTATCTCAATATATGTATATATATATATATATATATATATATATATATATATATATATATATATATATATATATATATCAGAGTGAGTATTGCAGTATATAGTGATACTTTTTTTATTGGTCAAACATTTTCATAATTATTATGAGAAGCTTTCGCGAGATAACCTCCCTTTATCAAGTCTGAAGAAGTACTAAACAGATGCACCAAAAAAAAGAGAAAAAAACACACTCAAAGCAAAACAAAATATCTGTTCAGAGATTAGGATGGAACGCAGACAAGCACTATAAAAAATGTCCTGTGAGTCTGTAGATCAGGTTTAGATAAGAACATAGCAGAGCCATAACTAAAAGCCATAAACATTCCCACAATTTAAGGGATAGAAAAACACCAATTGAACATATAGAGAGATGTGGAATGTGTCAGGTCATGGAACATTTTGGTAATGAGACAAAAATCCTAAATCAATATAAGCTTAGTATGTTTTGAATAAAAAAAATATATAATTTTAAATTCAAAAGTTTTCCATTCCTGGATAGTTTTGAAATTTCCTCTGAGCACATATATATATATATATATATATATATATATATATATATATATATATATATATATATATATATCAAGTGCATATACATTTGGTTTCAATAGCTGTATAGATATAGTTACCATAATAATACTCCTATCTCAACCATAACCCTGCTATAACACCAACATGTGCCAGTTACTACCCACTATATATATACATATTTGTGCATATAACTTTAGGAGCTAATAGAAAAGAGAGATGATATAATCTTTCATGTAGAGTTTAGGTATCAGGCCTTGTATAATCATGCCCTATGGTACCTTCATGCTTCCCATAAATTAATATTCATTTGTGTACCTATAAAACAAGAAGGCTAAAATGCACTTGAAGATAATGTTAAATGGATCTGTTACAAAGGTCTATAAAATATTTTTAAACAAGTGAACTACATGTATTATCACTACTAGTTACCTAAACTTTTAATATATATGGAAGAATTCTCTTTGCATTAATCAGCAGACCAGATGGGTCATAGATCTATTCAGGAAATTATCTGTTGCTAAAAATATATTTTTTTAATCTATTTCTTTGGTCTTCCTATCTGATATAGTAATATGTAACTATTTCACTTGAATGTGACATGGCAACTTGTAGAGTGGAATTGATTATTTTGCTGAATATGTTCTTCAGTATTCTTAAACCCATTGATTACTTGACTCTTTACTCAGCAGTCTTTGAAGGTTGCTAAACTATAAGGCATATTAAGAGGACGCAAATATTGATCTACATCCTCTTTTCAGGAACGTATCCATTTACCAGGTGCTGCAGTGCATGAAATACATACAATACAATTGAATGTTCAAAAAGTATATTATTTCTATTTTATTTGGTAGTATAGAAGATATTAATGTGCAACTTTAATTTTCTTTAAGAAATGTATATTTAGGTATACCAACAAAATTAGAGAAGGATATAGGTGTGAGAAGTAGGAGAAAAATCCATAAAATAGTTTATTAGAAGGGAGATGTTAATAATAGCTTTTTCACATCCACAAAAAGTAATTTCATGCTTATTATGGTGTAAACTGAGCGCTAGAATTAGGTGACCCTGGCAAAATTCCTTATTTGCATGTGATGGGAAACATCTGCCACTACACGATCACTTCACAATCTTGAAAATCTTGAAGCTTTGTAAAAATCTCACAGATCTCAAACAGGATTTTTAACCTTAATTAAAAAGTATTTGTAAAATCTTAAGACATTACATTATATATACCATTCATTTATGTATTTTTATTATTATAAGTAGTTCTGAGAGGAGGAGTCTTGTAGTATATTTAAGGTTGCAGCTAAGGATGAAGTAATTTAAGAATGGAAAAACACAGAAAATTGCACGCAACCTTAAGGTCCCTGGGTCCCCCCTACAAAGGTTTTTCTGATTACATCATTCATGACATCATCTGTGACATTAGGTGACATCACTCATGACATCAACTTAAACATTTTATGAAAAATTTGTTTATAATGGAACAACTGTGCTCTAATAATACATATATATACATTGCAATAAGGAGCTCATGATCTGAGCCACAGTCAGCTCCAGATCTTGTTTTTGCTGTCTGTAGAGCTGCTCCATCTTTGGCTACAAAATATATAGTCAATCTGATTTCTATATTGTCCATCTGGTGATGGACATGTGTAGACTTGAGTCCAGAGAAGTATCTTGACACACCCTATATTGTCATGGTCATATTACATTTGTTTTGTTATTTTGTTTTTTGAAAGATCTGTTTGATAGACAAGTTACATAGAGTGTTCTATTTACAGAAGCTATGATTCATGATATATTAAATCAGTAGTTCTACAAGATCATCAAAATTGCATTTTTCTGCAACTTGTCCTACAGGGCACAATATCAACTTTACTTTTGGTTGTTTATATTCATGATGTAGCAAATGAGTGCCACAGCTGATTCAAAGCAACCATATAAATTGACTAAATCTGTTTTTTAGTCAGTGCCATTTTCACAACATTGCACAATAATTGTCTATCATTAGACTGGTAATGCAAACTTGGTAAAGACCGAATGAGTCAATGGAATACATCTATATATGTAAAAATGTTGTAACCTGCAGCCAAAATGTTGGGTTATGTGTAATAATGGGCTTGGAATTAAATAGGGGCCTTTGTTAGTAAATATATATGAGGAATGAAAGTGATATGCTGGAAACTCATGCTAGAAGAGAGAGGAATGGAGCTGGTATTGAGAGGTAGATTTGAGTGTCATCTGCATAGAGATGATACTGAAATCCAAAATATTTTTTTAAGGGTTCCTTAAAAAGGGAGAATTTAAAGAGGGAGAAGAGGAGGGGGCCTAGGACCAACAGACAGAGGGCAAAGAGAAGCATGTCTGATGAAGTCTGTATCTATTTTTTTGCATTTCTATTTCTTTACTTTTTTTTCCGCAAATGGTGAACTTGACTTTGGAGCATCCACTGTGGCAGGAGCACTTGGAAAATTACTTTTCACTTCATAGTTCAGTCTACTATGTTATATCTCATAGCCTATTAAATCAGAGGCTGAGTAGGCTAAGCTGTTGTCTTATAAGATGTATATATATATATATATATATATATATATATATATATATATATATATATATATATATATATATATATATATATATATATATATATATATATATATATAAAAAATGAGTTTAAAACAAATCTGTTTATTTAAATATATGTTATAAATATTGTATATATTTTGTATACTCCTCTGCAATGCTGCAAGTTGATGTAGTGATTATACATGCTGCCTAAGAGTTTTTCCATTGCTAAATCACACCCCATGACATTTGTTTATGCAGTGTATTTATTTACATATACTGTATATCTTATACACACAAACATATGACAAATAGTGCAATGATTTAGGCATCTAAAATCTAAAAAGTGCATTGAAAAAAGAAGAAGTCCATACTTTCCATGTGTCATCCTCTTGGATCCAGAGTATATAGTCACTAACATAATTTCAGTTTAATCATGTTTACTTTTAACTACATCCTTTACCAAACAGATACTTTTTTCTCTATTTGCTTTGTCTGCCAAAAAAGCTTATTCAACAATTTAATGTTTTTCCTTTCTAATTCACTAATGTCCACTTCTTCATTTTTAAAATGCACCAGAAGGTCCCACACCATTTGATTAGCAATATAGTCAATAAGGAGAAGTTTTAGATTTTTGCCTGCATCTATCCATCTCTGTTTCTGCCATCCACTTTTTTAGATGCCTTCAAATTTTCCCAGCATCAGAGTCTGCTCTAAAGAATCCTGTCTTCTCATATGCCGAAAATATTTAAACTTTAACCTCATGATCAAACCTTCCATTGAACACTTAGGCTTGATTTCCTGTAGTATCGATTGATTGGATTTTTGGATCCCAAGGAACTCTAAGCAATTTTCTCCAACACCATAATTCAATTCTATGGGGCTCAACCTTCTTTATGGTCCAGCTCTTTTATCCATATGTTACAACCAATAATGCCATAGTTCTAAATATGCAGACTTTTGTTGATAGTTATATATCTTTACTTTCTAATAAATTATCCAGACTTGCCACCTACAAAAGTGAAGCTTATTGATTTTATGGCTGCAGTCACCATCTCAGAGACCTTGGAAAATAAAATCTGCCACTACCTCCACTTCTTCTCTAGCTATTTGCCAGGAACTGAGATCACGGTTTGTCATGACCTTTATATTTTTAATGTTGAGCAACAGGTTATATATTGTAATCTCTTCTTTCACCCTATAAATAGGCCCTTTATCCCCCTCCTCATTTTCAGTCATCAGAGTAGTATCATCCACTTTTCTGAGGTTGTTGATAGTTCTCACAACAATATTAATTTCGGCTTTGGATTCATCCAGTCCAGTCTTACACATGATGTATTCTGCATATAAGGTGAATAAATAAGACAATATACAACCTTGTAGAACTCCTTTCCCAATTTCGAACCATTCAGTTGTTCCAAGTTTGGTTCTGACTGGGGCTTCTTGGTCCACATATAGATTAGTCAGGTGGCAGAGGTGATGGACTGGTACCCCCATCTCTTTAAGGACTTTCCACATTTTGTTGTGATCTACAGAGTCAAATGCTTTAGAATAATCTATGAAGCAGAGATAAATGTTTTTTTGCTTTATGAAATTCTCTTGCTTTCTCTGATATTCAGCAGATATTATTGGCAGTTTGATCTCTTGTATCTCTGCCACTGTGAAACCCGGATTGCAGGTCTGGTGGTACTTGGTCCATATATAGTTGGAGATGAGCTTGCAGGATCTTAGCATGGCCTTGCTAGTATGTGAAATGAGAGAAATTGATTTATATTAGGCACTGTATTTTTGGGACTGGTGTATCTATGGGCCCTTTCTACTCTACTGGCCATTGTTGACCATTTCCATATTTGTAGGCATAATGCAAGCAACAATTTCCCAGCATCAACTTCTAGGACTTTGAGAAGATCAACTGGGATTCCATCAACTCCTGCAGCAAGGCATCTTATGGCCCATCTTACTCTACTCTCCAAAACATCTGTCTCCAGGTCATTGGACAAGCTGCTGGGGTTATCAATTCTGTTAAGGTCCTTCTTGTATAAATCTTCTGTGTATTCTTGCCACCTCTTCTTTATTTGATCTGCTTCTGTTAAATTCCTACCATTGTTGTCTTTTAAAACTTATACTGGGCACAAAAGGTTTTGAGATTCACAATGTTCTTGAAGAGTTCTCTTGACATTCCATTATGTTATCTTCTTCTATCTCTTTAAATCACTCATTGTGAATGTCTCCTTGTCTCTTCTTGCTATCCTCTGGAATTCCGCATTTAGTTGGACAAATCTTTTCCTATTTCCACTACCTCTCAATTTTCTTTTTTCCTGGGCTACCTTCAAAGCCTCATCAGACAGCCAGTTTGTCTTTTTCTTTTTTTCTTTTAGGGATATTCTTTGTTGCTATTTTCTTGATAATGTCACAAACTAAATTCCAAAATTCTTCAGGTATTTTATCTTCCATATCTAGTTCTTTAAATCTATTCTTTACCTCAACTGCATATTGACAGGGGATATTATTTTCTTTGTATCTGCTTGGTCTGATGAATTCCACTCTTTTCTTCAGATCAATTCTTAAAACTTTACACGTTATACCAGTTATCTTTTGGTTCCCTACTTTAGCTATAAGGTGTTGAACACCGTGGTAGAATAGGATAACTTCAGCCTCTATGGTTGGAGCATAGATCAGAATTACTGTGATGTTGAATGGTTTGCCTTGAATTTTAATTGAAATAATTCTGTCACTTTTTCGGTTGTAACTGAGCATTGCTTTAGCCACCTTTTGATTAATTATGAGGGCTACTCCATTTCTTATGCAGCATTCTTGACCACATTAGAATTTCTGATGGTTGTCTGGTATGAAATATCCCATTCCTTTTTTTGATTTTACTAATTCCCTGAATATCAATGTTTAATCTTATCATTTCATTTTTGACTACAACTTATTTGCCTTAGTTCATAGTTCCAATGTTGCAGCAGCAGACTTTCCTTTCCCCTCCAGACACATCCACAGCAGGGCATTCTCTCGACTTTGGCCCAACCACTTCATTAGATCGTACTTGCCTTCTGCTCTTTCCTAGTGATGTGTTAGGCACTTTCTAACTTCAGAGGCTCATCTTCTGGTGCCATATTGTTATGTCTATGTTTGTGCTTATCGATACAATTTTCTATTTCTTTTCTATTGGCTGATTTGAAATGGGAGGTTACGGGCTTGCTTAATTGATCATGCTACAGCCCTGAAGTGCTCCGAACCAGTGCATGGTTTATGGTTTTGGCTTGGGGCCCGTAACTTGCGGCCTTGAGCAATTGAATAGCATCACAATCGGAGACCTTCGGCTGTCTGTGATCGAATTGCAAGTCTCTAATTCATCAATTGTACTTTTTCATGAAGTTTGCATGAGAAAAACAAACATGGACAATTTTCTGTTACCTATTTTCAAAGTAATTTGTTGCAATGTAGTTTGATTTCATCTCTACTGCAAATTGACAGAATGTAGATGTTAGAGAACAGAATAGCTGGTCACTGACACAATACTGCAGGGCTCAAATAGAGTCTTCTTGTTAAAATAGACCTTCTCAGAATGTTGCTGTAGAGAGTTTTCATTGGTAAATGAAAGCCATGGAACACCTATTGTGCAAGCACTGATTACATTCATAGCAGTCCTAATGAAATGGTTATTTCAGTGATTTTATAGATCTGCAATCTTACTGAAGCAGAAAGAGTTTACATACGCAGTGTTTACATTATCTAAAGCTATAGGGTTTCTGGAAAATGCTGAATAAATCTGTATAAAATATTTCTCCCTTATAATTTTTCACTGCATGATACCATACATACAGTATTATAAGCTGTAAGTTCTCCTGAATTGAAGGGTTGATATTCTTAACATTTTCAGTAATAAGAAATTGCAGAGGTGGATGCTGTGGTTCTTTGCTCTGCCTGAGTACTTTTTGAAACGTCAATTGATTATTCAGTTAATTTGTTCTGCTTCAATGTCCAGCTGCTTTAACATCATCCTAGGCACTTTAAAAACCATGCTTAAGTGGAAGTGTATTACAAATCAATATTTTCTTGTGTGTGTCTATGTCTGTTTTGTTTTAAAACTCTTTTACATTGTTTGGATTATGGATTTTTTTCTTGAACTAGTGCCTAATTTGAGTCTTATTGGTTAAACCTTATCAATGGACACCTTAATGTCTATTTTTTCAAAGGCAATGATACTGTATATGGCCTTCGTATTGGACATAAATAAAGGTTAACAGACTCCTGGCCATATGAAATGGATTTGATTTGGAGACTAACTATATCAAATGATCCATATTGCTGTCTATTCATCAAGTGGCAAATCTATTTTGCAACTCAATTTGACAGGTCCAACTTGCAGGGATATATCGCTTAGGCCAGAATGTCTCCATTTTTATAGCAATACTCCCACAGTTACTGCACATGTAAAGAATGTATCTATATCCATGCAGTCACAGAAAAACAAACAAATCTGATGCAGTGCACAGACTTTTCCACTACCATTAAAACATAAGCAGAGGATAAAATAAATAAAGCAAATCATCCAACATATATAGATTTAAAGGAATCCACCCAAAGTACACAAATAATTCCTCATTGAGACCTCAATCAAAAAAAAATATATATACATATACATTTGTGGCCACATTTGTGTGTCCCAGCTCAACTTCCCAGAGTGCAGTGTAATAACTGTTTTTCTTGGAACTCTGAGCTGGAAGCAGGTTTTTTAACTTGCTTTAGACATTCAGGTGTGAACACAGATGTACTTTTTATTTACTGTACTACTGTACGGTGGAGGGCTTCTATCGCTCTTTTGCCCACCATATTATAAGTGATTGTTGTGGTGAACTACCTACTCATAATTTCCACAACACAGGCTGAGATCCCGCTCCATGCTGATGATAGCCAGTAAGCTTGAAACAGCTGTACATGGATTGGATACTCAGCCTGTGTTTATTCCAACCTTGGCTTTGCATTAAAGCTGTGTAATACAGCATGCATAAGCTTAAAGGAAGCCATGTTTGATGATGGCTACGGAATGAAGAGCAAAGCTTTTTTGGCCACATTTGTGTGTCCCAGCTCAACTTCCCAGAGTGCAGTGTAATAACTGTTTTTCTTGGAACTCTTAGCTGGAAACAGGTTTTTTAACTTGCTTTAGACATTCAGATGTGAACACAGATGTACTTTTTATTTACTATATATATATATATTTTTATATATATATATATATATATATATATATATATATATATATATATAAAGCCCACTTAAATCATATAAATAATATAATTGGGAAACAAAGAATAGCTCAGCAAAATAAATAACCCAATTCCTGGTGTTGAGAATATTATATATTATGTTTACAATCCATGTTAATGTTAATAGTGTAAATACTCTGTACAGTGTATAGGTCTGTAATTTTCATATAAGTATTATATATCATGCAAAGCATAAGATAAAGAAGGAATACTTTATAACTAGGTCAGCTGGTACTGAAAATGTAATCAGCAGTTCCATAAAGTGGAGGTAATCTTGCCTACGATTTATTTGTTATCTTATGAAGATACCTTCAATAACTGGCAATATTGGTCTTGGAGTACACAATTAAGCAGGTCAGAAAATAGTAGATTTCTGATAAGGTAATTCTCTGGTCATAGTAAACCCTCTCTTCCAACAGCCTCAGAGACAACTCTACACATGGACAAAACCAGTTGGACAATAAAGGAATCATATATATACTTTGTAGCCAAAGATGGACGGGCTCCATACTATCAGCAAAAACAAGACCTTGAGCTGACTATGGCTCTTAATGCAAAGAAGAACCTGAAGAACTTTGGACAGAAGTTTGTGACATTGCCCAGAAAGCAGCAACAAAGAATATCCCAAAATAAAGAAAACTAAGAAAGCAAACTGGCTCTGATGAGACTTTGAAAGTAACCGAGGAAAGAGAAAAAGTGTAAAGTAATGGAGATAGGAAAATATTTGTCCAACTGAATGCAGAATTCCAGAGGATAGCAAGAAAAGACACAGAGATATTCTATAGATAGAAGAAGATAATAGAATGAGAAAGTCAAGAGATCTCTTCAAGAAAATTGGGAATCTCAAAGGAACCTTTTGTGCCAACGTGGGTGGGATAAAATACAAAAGATGTAGGATTTTAACAGAAGTAGATCAGATAAAGAAAAGGTGGAAGGAATACACTGAAGATATATACAGGAAGGATCTTAAAAGCATTGATACCCTTAACAGTGTATCCAATGACCTGAAGGCAGACATCTTGGATAGTGAAATGAGATGGGCCCTATGAAGTCCTGCTAATAACAAGGCTGCAGGAGTTGATGGAATCTCAGCAGAACTGTTCAAAATCCTAGAAGATAATGATGTGATAGTATTGCTTGCAGTATGCCAGCACATTTGAAAAGCTCAACAATGGTGAGTAGATTGGAAAAGGTCAGTCTATATACTAATCCAAAAGGAGTGAAAGAGTGTTCCACTTATTGAACAATTGCACACACTGTACATGCCAGCATGGTAATGCTTAATATCCTGAAAGCTTGGCTTCAACAATAAATAGACCAAGATGTTCTAGCCAGCTTTTGCAGAGGCAGAGACACAAGTGATCAAACTACCAATATTATCCGCTGGATAATAGAGAAAGGAAGGGAGTTCCAGAAAAAAAACATTTACCTCTGCTTCATAGACTATTCTAAAGCATGACTGTGTGGATCATAACAAAATGTGTCAAGTTCTTAAAGATATGGGTATACCAGACCATCTCATCCTCCTCCTGAGGAATCTGTATAGGGACCAAGAAGTCATGGTCAGAACTGAACATGGTATGACCAAATATTTCAATATTGGGTGAGGAGTGCGACAAGGTTGTATATTGTCTCCTTATTTTTTCAACTTATATGTGGGATTTATCATTCATAAGACCGAACTGGAAGAATCCAAAGCCGGTATTAATATTGCTGGGAGAAATATTAGCAACCTTACTTATTTGGATGATACTACTCTGATAACTAAAAATGAGGAAGAACTAAAGGTCCTATAGATGGGAGTGAAAGAATAGAGTGCAAAAGCTGACCTGCTGCTCAACATTGAAAAGACAAAGATCATGGCAAACAGCAATCTCAGTTCCTGTCGAATAGATGGGAAAGAAGTGGAGACAGTGACAGAATTTATTTTCCTGGGTTCCAAGATCTCTTTTGAAGGTGACTGCAGCCATAAAATTAAAAGACTTTTGCTTCTGGAAAGGAAAGCTATAGCAAGTCTGGATAAGTTACTAAAAAGTAAAGATATATCACTATCAACAAAGATCTGCATAGTTAAAACTATGGTATTCCCAGTAGTAACATATGGATGTGAGAGCTGTACCTTAAAGAAGGCTGAGGGCCGAAGAATTGACGCCTCTGATTGTGGTGTTGGAGAAAAACTCCTTAGAGTTCCTTGGACTACAAGAAGATCCAATAAATACATACTACAGGAAATCAAGCCAAGCTGTTCACTGGAAAGTATGATCATGAGGTTAAAGCTCAAATATTTTGGCCATATCATGAGAATATAGGATTCCCTAGAGCAGACTCTGATGCTGGGAAAAATGGAAGGCACATGAAGAAGGGAACGGCAGAGGCGGAGATGGATAGGTGCAGTCATTAAATCAATGAACACATGCTTGATTTACCTCCGAGAGGCATGAGTGCCTGACATTGTACTTGTTAATCTTATTTTTTTAGTTATTATGCCCTAAATCAAGAGTGCACAACACAGTTTCTCTGTCACACAACACACACACTATTCTTACTTTGCAATGTTTCCTCTCTTTTGCCCCACAGAATATATTGTGCTGTTTATTATTTCCATACTCGCTCATAATCCAGCCTCTCAGTGGATTTCTTGAACCTACATAAAAAAATAAAAAATAAGCCATGCAATTATTTTGTGCACTCACAAATGTGTATATTCAGATATAGAGGAAACACTAGCCAATGGCATTAATGCTACATAAAGTTAATATGTTGTACAAAGCTTATCTTTGTCAGTTGGTAAATTCATTTAGACAAGCAGAAAGCAAAATTGCTGAAAACAATATTGAAATAAAATAATTTAAATATAAATGATGTTTTCATCTGTTCATATTTTCCTATCCTATTTAGGAGAAGAGAGACATTTCAGTATGTAACTTGTATCCTAGATACAACTTAAAAACACTTTGGATTCTTCAAATACTGGTTGCAAAATATTTTCTTATGTAGAGCCAGTTCACTGGCAGCCATGATACTTTAACACTCACTTGACCAATTTGCAAAGTGCACCATATATGCATTTTCCCTATTTCCCACAGTTCCTACAGAAAAGCAACAGAAAACATTACAGCTATTAACACATAATGTGAAGAAGAAAGGCATAACAATCAGTGGTATTATGCAGAGTTATCGAAAAGGTAGTAGATAAGCAGAAAAAGTGAAAGGATTCATTACATTTTATGGACTAAATTACCTATCATCTGCTATCAAAATATGTGCTTTTATGTTTCTAACTTGTTACAGAATTAAGCAAAGCATGTTTTAGTTGATTAATATAATCTCTTTAGACATATGGTAGTTTCATAATGATGCAGAACAATGTTTTGCTGATCATGTTAATAACCCATGTTCCCTTGGAAGAATCCACAGGCTGAAACAGATGAATATTTCCTGCTATTCTAGTAAGATAAACCATAGTTGGTGCAATCTCTTGAGATTACTTTTTATAGATCCACAAAACAGTATATGATAATATTGTGCTTATCTCATATTCATAATTTTATATGGAAATTCAAGAGTCTTTGGCTAATTCAATTAATTATCTTGCATAGCAGACTTTCAAAAGATCACAAGTGAAGCGTGTAAATTTATCTGACATGAGTATTTGCCCATTCTGCCATTTTATCTGATGTTTTTGCAGAAACATATCTATTCTATTTTTGCAATATATTCCACAATTTTTAACAGAAATGTGACCGTTTCTAAACTCTAGAAATCATTAAAGAACAAAAAAAAACAAAAAAAAAACAGGAGAGTATACAGGATATAAGCATCAAATGCTCTTAATTGTGTCATATCCTGTAAATTAGCCTGATGCTATTCAATGAAGGTTATGCATCACAATGTATGATATTTAAGATACTTTGATGAACATAGTTTATAGATTAACAGGCAATTGCCTTATTTATTTCTCAGATTAATGAGAACAAATGATAAGCATGTCCAAACAAGTCTCAAATATTTTCACAATTCTAATATTATGAGAGTTTTACAAAAACAAAAAGTTTTTTTGGTCTGGAGATCTCGACAATATATGTTTTAATGCCTTAAAAGTCCCAGTTATTGCAGAAATGAGAGGTACTCCACCTATATGATTGCTCAAGATGTATAATAAAAGTCTTCTCCAGCTCTATCTGGGTGCTGTTGGTCAAAAACTACCCATTCAGTAAAAACAGAGGAAATAAATCTCTTCTATATACCACGCCTGATACTGAAAATAATCCATACATTTATAAAGGGAATTAGTGGTGTTGTCGTTTAAAGTAGGCACATGGTTGGATTAAAGTGGGCACATGGTTGGGTTAATACATAACCTTTATTATAAAATTTGTTTAAAACATCTCTAGTTAAAATAAGTCTGAGTAGGATATATGGCTTTAAGAAAATCATTGGACTTCATCATAGATTTAGTTATATCCTTATTCGGAGTTGGTTTTAATTCCCTAATAAGGAATTATAATTCACAGTCCAACTAAATTGTGGATTTTACACTGAACAGACTCAGTTTTAGTATAATAATGGACACAAAAAAGGTTATACTTGGTTAATATATATTTAATAATGTTCATATATTAGCACTACATAATGTCATGCCTTTCTTCTTCACATTACAAATAAAGGAATAATAATAATAATATATGTTTAGCACTAAACACTTCATCCAATTAGTTAATTCTGAACCTATATTAAATGCCATGAAGTCCAGTGATTTTCTAGAGACTTATTTAACAAATTGTATAATAAAAGTTATTTTTTAAATCCAACTTTGAGCTCATTTGTATACTACAAACCTGAATCTTCTTATAAATTAATGGAATATGTTCAGTACCATATATATATGAGATGTTTCTCTGCCTTTTTACTGAAAGTAGTACACTTATAAATACAGCTTGGAAGTTATATATTAAAGGCAGAAAAACATGCCTGGCTGGTAAAATCAGAACGGTCACTGAGACTTATACATTTATAAGGCTGAGTCATAATTCTTATTTATAACCACCGGAAATGGTGTTTGGCTTACCACCCATCGTTGTGAGAGATAATAAATCACATTAAATAAAATCAAAACAGAGAAGGACGATATTTTTAGGTAATTTATGTTTACATTTCAAGCTTTGCCATCCAACACTGCTATTTAACATTTTTAAGAAAAGGCAACTGCTATTGTATCTATTTTTAATGGGTACTGTTTATATTCGAAGTAACTGGGACATTTGCAGTCTCCTTTTACACACAGTGAAATAGTTTCCAAAAGTATCATAAGGCATTAAAGGCTTAACTGAAAGTGTGTATTTTTTTTAGAATAAACACTTTTAGGCAGCATGAAAATTGCATACATATTAAATAAAAACAATCTTCTCTCCTTGTGTGACTAATAATCCTTGTTCCCAAAGCTTCACAAAGATGATTGGTGTTTACAGAGAAATCAATAGACACTGTAGTTTGATCAATTACCTCAGCACTTGTGGTACATGTGATTTTTTTAATCATGAAAAATCGTACTAGCTTTCCTGCTACATATTTTAAAAAATCAATTTGAATAAATCTATTTACTTGTGGTATGCTATTAAGCTGAAAAATATATATCCTTTGAGTGGAACTTTAACAAATGTATTTGAAACAGTCTCCCCTGCATTCATATATTTTGCTTTATTTGTTGACACATTGCATGGAAAATGTAATGTTCGGTACAAATAAAATGACTGGGTCTAAGACTCAAAAGATTTAGAAAGGATTAAATCTTACATATTGTATGACAAACAAAATTATTTGTTTTATATATAAAATATTTGTAAAGCTATAATGAAAACTTTGCAATTTTGCAAAGGTCTAAATGCAAACAGCATCAATAATGTTATCATCAATCACCCAATCAATATTTTTGTAATAGGTTGAATCCCAAGTAGTTTCACAGTGTAACAAGTACTGAATAGCTAATATAATAAACATCTACTAAAATGTATTTATGTCTTTATTTTATATTTTGTAAAGATTTTTGACAATTTTTCTTTTTCCTTTTAGGTAAAGAAGGTTGTTCAACAAGAAGGCTTTGACAGACAGAAACGAGGATACAGGGACATCAATGATATTGAAATAAATATGGATGATCCTTTATTTACTAAACAGTGGTATTTGGTAAGTAAATGCAAATTTTAATAGAAACAGTATAATGTGCATGTACCGCTGGAAAAAATAAGCTAAATGATAAACATACATGTAACACTTTCTATTACTTATCTATTTCTCTAGGCATGGCAGAAAACTTGTAATACAAGAAATTCTGTTATCAAAAAAGGTCACTTGTGAGAGCATTGGTGCCTTCTATCCCTCATGTTTCATTGAACAAAAGAAGGGTTGGTTCATCTCTGCGAGCTACTTAGATGTGTGCAATTAAAAGATAAGCAAAGAAACAATGCACACAAGGATTTTTCTAAATATAAAAACAAACAAACAATAAGAGATCCTCACTGAAAAACATTTGATATATGTATTTTCAGTCAGGGTACAAGCATACGCTTGCAATAATTTTGTGGAATCTTATGTTAAGCAAATAGCTTGTCCAGTAAACAAAATGTTTTATAGCATTAAAATGATACTATCACAGTTTTATTTATTTTTTCTATGTATATCCTTAGTCCAAAGACATTTTAGTTATCTCAAATTAACAGGAAATTAAAGATGTGTCTCCTTACTTACTGCACTTTTCATTCCGAGGGCAGCATTAAGCAGCGCCTTCATTTGGACTTCTGTATCTTTATTGGGTATATGGTTTATAACCATCTATGAGTTCAGCAAGTTCTCTAGCTACTATGCAGAGAAAAACATATTTATAAATAAATAATAACTTTTCCATTAACACTCTATTTGTTGTTGGAGTGTGTCCTTCATTCTGTGTGGTTGCTTTAATTTTATCTAAGTACAAAGTAAAATATGTTTGTGAAGATACCAAAAAAGGGGTCTATATAGCTACAGACAATCCCTGCAATTCGCCACAGTAATTCCCCACTGTATAGGCGATCTTCATTGAAGGAATGGGCTGCTCGGTATCCGGCTAATGGATCAGGAACATGTACATGTGCTTTAGCTCGGGAAAATAATAAAAGCCTTTTTATAGATAGGTGTGACGGTGGGAGGACCTATTTAAAATCCTCTCCCCGATCAGGATCATCGTGTAAGAGAATGGCAGCTTGGGGGGGGGAGCGGTGTATGGGAAGACTTGGGTGATTAGAGCCAATCAGGGGTGGATGGATATGTGGGCTTGGCTTGAGGGCTGCACCCACAGACAACCAGAGCAGCAAACAGAACAAAGGTCCTGTTATTACCCCAACGTCCTGCAGTGATATCTTGAGGGCAAGAATTGGAATTACATGTCCTTTGACAAAATGGCTACAGGATCCAAAAGTCCCCTCGTCAGGAAAACAGATCTTCACAAGCACTCCCCACTGTGACTCAGCGAAGAGTGGGTCAATCTCCAGGTATTGCCCCTTATGAGCTGACTGCTCCATTCTGGTGTAAGTCATTGATGGTTTTAGGAAAACAATAGTCTGCTAAAGTCCATAGTCCAGTGTCCAGGGGAAAAATACATTCAATTTGCTTCTATAGGACCAGTAATGACATCCAGCACACACAATTTTCATGCATAGTAGGGTGTCTAGGGTAACCAGGGATTTTGTGGGAACAACTTCCACTTAGGCCCTCAATTGTAATCCAAAAGGTGATTGGGAGTAGCGCCAGGGGCAACCCTGGAGCCTCAACTCCCAACCCAATCTCCCAAGGCCAAGGTAATGAAGCAGAATGCCCAGCTAAATACGGAAAAAAAACAAATAAGAAACACATGTAGGTTCCCAGGGTCTTGGCTCTCCGCGGACCATTGCTTGGCCTCTGTGGTTGCAGCCAGGCTCCTTGCTTTAACAGTGCCAGTGGAATCTACACTGGGTAGCAACTTTTGGGGTGACCATGGAGGATCAGTCACCTGAAAAATCTGTCCTACTGGGTCAGGAGTCTGTTTATACTCCTGTGGGGCAACAGAACAAAAGGTAAGTTGGGATCCAGCAAGCTTGACCTCTTGTCCAGTATCAGGAACTGGCACTGTCTCTGGTAGGCTTGCACCCCACTTCAATCAGGGCCCTCCCATGACTGTTGTCCATACTCAATCTTGTACAGCAGGCTGTGGGTGTCAACTTCCCTGCTGAATCTTTAACCGGGATGAGCTTCTCCTGTGACCCTAATGGATAACCCATCTCTACAGTTCCCAAAGGCAGGGACAGTGGAACAGAAACAAGGTTGTAATCCACTGGGAAAAAAGTAGTAAACAGTCCCAGGTTCTCAGTGCCATGGCCCTCACTGACATGATGAAGGCTACAATCTGCACTTGGGCTGCGACCGCTTGTCAGCAGCCCCTCTGTTTCTACCCTTGGCATAGCAGATGAATGTACTACACCATCCTCAGCCATGACATCTGGACTGGAGGCACCTTGTGGCAAGACAGATGCTTCCTTCTGTGCCTTGACTGGATCGGCCTGATCCTCTCCCTGGCAAGCCATCTCAATTAGCTTGGCCTTGCCCTGTTGTAGATCCACAGTGGCAGATTTTTTGCTACAGTCTGCCTTCTCAGGTACTGCCTTGCCCATTGTGGTTGCACTTAGGCTTGTCACACTATCCACATGCTGCTGTGACATATTTGCCTGGTCTTTTAACAGCAGGATCTCAGGGCTCAAGCCCTGCCCTGATCCTGAATCTGTGTCTGGTCCTCCAACCATCTGCATCTGCTGGCAGTCCTCCAGCTGCTTGCCATCCACCACACTTCCATCCAGGTTCTGGTTAACATTCTTGCTCCACTTTGGACTTGTCTTCCACTTTCACTAGGTCACAATTGGCTGCCAGCAAAACCTCTACTTTCGCCTTGGCTGTAGCGGTCTTCTGGCACCTCTTTGTCTACCTCTTCCGCTTGGCAAGAGCTAAGCCAGTGGTGCATGACAACATCCTCCCAAGCCACTTCCTCCAGCAAGTTTGTGCTCTCTGAATATGGAAAATCATCCAACAAGCTGTAGGCTTCAAGTGCCTCACATTGCCAGGCTGCGTCATATTCATCCTCCTCTGATTGATGGGGCTCTTCAAAGTACTTGAGCCAGGTCCCACCTCCTCACTGTTTGCTCCAAGCCTGCAGTTGCTCTCTGCCTCCACTGGGGATAGAAGGTCCACGTCCAAAGGAACTGAGGTATAGCAGTTATGTACCCCTCTTCAACCCTCCAGGACCTCCCGCATAATTATTTCCAGCAGGGGCACCAACTTATCCCTCATTATATAAGGAGACATCTTAGCCCTCCACTTCTGGAACCTCCAGTACACCTAGTCTTCCTCAGCTGTGGATAACCTGGGGCCAGGGACTAGGGCTGGGATGACCTCACCTCAGAAGTGCTCATTCTCTGCTCTTAGCTCCTCCAATATGTCTTTGATGATAGCCATCCTTTCTGCCATCTCTCACATTGAAATTCTACCACACTGCCACCAGTTTGTGAAGATCCTAAAAGGGGGGTCTATTTGGCTACAGACAATCTCTGCCTTTGGCCACAGGAATTCCCCACTAAATAGGCAATCTTCATTGCAGGAATGGGTTGCTCGGTATCCGGCTAATGGATCAGGAACATGTTCAGAAAAATAATAAAAGCCTTCCTGGTAAATGAAACACAGAACAAAGGTCCTGTGATTACATCTTTTGGGCAAGGGACATCTTGTGGGCAAGAATTGGAATTACCTTTTCCTTTGACAACATGGCTACAGGATCAAAAATCCCCTGGTCAGGAAAACAGATCTTCACAATGTGTTTACGTAATATGGATTTTACCTCGCTAGAGCAGAGGATAAAAGATTTAATGTCCTCCAAAAAGGTGGTGCTCACTTGGGCACAACTGTGTATCAAAGCAGAAATTAAAAATATTTGTATTAGTATTTTGCAGTTTATATTTTTGGTAATTGCTGTTTACAAAATACATGTTACAAATCTCAACTACCGTACTTCATAAAACAATTAAAGTTTACTGAATAGTGTTGTTTTCTCAAACACAATATGATGTTTGTTTTTTTTAAATTTAAGGACATTTGACAAGATTATTTTAGTTTACCTCTTGCTTTTGTTGAAGAAGTCTTTTAAACATTTTAAGATTATAAAATCTCTATCATTTAGACCTGTTAAAATCCCTGCGAAGCTACTTATTTGTTAATTATTTTAACATGACTATTTGTTAGTGCTTCTCATTAAAAAGGGCCTGCTAACAAACAGACTATCCTTTAGGAAGCCCATAGGCAACAGTATGTGAATGTGATTTCTGAAGTCACCATAAATGAATGGTTCTATCTTGAGGGTAAAGGCTCCTAAAGCTGAGGCACTCTAGCATACATCATTTTCCATGCAGCTTTTTACCAGGATAGTCCAGTGTGAAGTTACTAATTAATAATTATTAATAGTGATTTTTGCTTTATGAGTGATAGACCAATGTCAATTGGATGAATAATTGGATATGAATTTGCTTGTAAGCACGCAAATAGAAATCATTACTGTTTTCTAGGTAAATACAAATGTGAACATTATGCTTTTAAACCCAACTGGACCATAGATGACAATCGGTTTGCAGTGTATAGTGACAGTAAAGATGATAATAAAAATAATAATGTATTATATGCATAAGTGGTCACATATGTAAGGGCAACTGTAATTAATGGATAAGTAAATTAAAAATAAGGTTATGAAGACTTCAAAATGATTTCCTATAGTACAAAACATATGAAACTCATAAATAAGGTAAAAAAAGTATGCCAATATAATCAGGTTATACATAGTATTCAAGGTCATTCATAGGTTACTCAAATACAAAGAAGTTTTTCTGTCAAACTACATTTATTTTTCAGATAGCTTGTACATCAAGACATAATCCCCTAAAGGGAAGATTTCAGTTTCCTTTATATGGTTTAGCATGAATTTCAGAACAGAGGATTGGAACAGCTTTCTAGTGTAAGAATCTCCAGTGACAGCCAGCTTTGAAATATCTCTGGAGAAATTCATAATTCTCCTCAATGTGCAGCATGTTTATGTAAGATCAATGAAAACTATTTTATCCTAAAAATTATTCTAAATGTACTTACATGAAACTCAACTATTAATGGCATTCAATTCCAATTCCAGGAACAAATACTATAATCTACTGGTGGGTCAGTATGAATGCCCTTTTAAGTATTATGCATACACATGCTCCTTACTTATGGACATAAGATATTTCAATATTGTTAATGTTTTGTGGCCACTACTAATTGCTGTATCTATCTATTTATCTATCTAGCTATCTATCTATCTACATATGTATACATGTGGGTTTCTTTAAATAATATCTCAACATATCCATTTTTCTATTCAGATGCATATAATGTACAATGTTCACAAAATTGTAATCTTTGAAACTGAATAATGGTTCTCATAACACTTTAAAGGATCTGCAAAGCAGAATTAGTTTTAGTTGTATGTATTCTATTGACTAAAGCCCATAACTTAAGTATCTTAGCCTCCACAGGTAAACCCTGCCTTTCTAAGTAGCATTTACGTATAATTTACTTCTTAGACACAGCCAATAGTACATGAGTCCATCATCTTGAAGTCAATAAAACAAGGAACTCTGCCAATCTGGCTCACAATCAAACACTCTAGCACTCTATAAAATGCATTAGAGCATCTGTTCTAGTGTCCCTGGATCGATTTTACACATAAATAATAGCTTGAAATTATATTTTTTTTATTGCATATTTGTGGGTTTGAGACTGTTGTACAATTAATTTGAATGTGTTGCTATGTCTTCTCATGGTTTTAAAGTACAATAGTGTATGTTTATTTGCTGCTACAGCTATAAGTGTTTGAAAAAGCCTTGCAAGCCCTATTTAACACTTTTTATATTTTTTGACAGAAACCTGATACCTTTTCTAGTTGTGTGTCAGACTTAATATGCGAGCTAGACCTATGTTTTTAATAGAATATTGATTTTACGTAATTTGAATTAATTAGCTCTCATAATGTTCAAGCTATGCAAAAATCAGTGCAGCTGTAAGCCGAAGTTGTGTCTTTGGCTGGCCCATAATGATCATGGGCGGGTAACTTGTAATCGAATTCTGAGTAGCTAATAGAATATGTGGTAATTTTGAGAGTGATTTTAAGTTTGTTTCATTTTACGATCTGGCCAATAGAATAGGGTCCATAGATTTTAAGTGCATGTAAGAACCAGTACATCCATCTGATCTATCAATTCTAGCTATCTAATAATCTAAGGCTTGATGCAATCTTTTTTAATCTTTTCATTGTCAATAGGTTTAAGATTTAACATGTTTGGAGCATCCATTGTGTCCTTTTAAGTTTCTGTATTAATACAGTAACTTTAGAGATAAGGATTTTGTTTTAAAGTTTTGCTCTACTTTTTTTCCACTAAATTAAGATACTGTAGTGGTGAAGAGAATCAGCCATATTACAGATATAGTTACATAGTTACTTAGTAATTAAGGTTGGAAAAAGACTTTCCATCAAGTTCAACCTTTTAAGATCTCCTCTTATCTGCAATATGATGATTAGTTATTAATTAATTAGTTGTTAATTGTTAATTAATTATTAATCAACTATTTATTTATTTTAATTATTAATTAATCCAGAGGAAGGCAAACAGAAAAAAAAAACCAAATGAATCTTAGCCAATGGTCTCAAAGGGGAAAAAAAATATTCCTTCCTGACCCCAGATACTGGCAATCGGATTTCTCCCTGGATCAATACTATCTCTCTAATTATCCAAGATAACCCTGAATTCCTTTCTTAATTAGAAATAATTCCAGTCCCCTTTTAAAGTTATCTATCGAATCCGCTGTTACCACCTCCTCTTTTAGAGAATTCCACTGATTAACCAGCCTTACTGTGAAGAACCCTTTTCTTTCTTTAAGGTGGAATCTTTTTACTTCTAACCTCAAGGTGTGTCCTCTTGTCAGTTGAAAACCTCTTGGCACAAAAAGCTCCTGTGACAATTCTTTATACTGACCCTAGATGTATTTATATAATGTGATCATATCTCCACTTAGACGCCTTTTTTCTAGAGAAAATAAGCTTAATTTGGTTAGTCTTTGTTCATAACTCAGCCCCACCATTCCCCTAATTAGTTTTGTTGCCTTCCTCTGTACCTTTTCCAGCTCTAAAATGGCCTTTTTATGAAGTGGTGCCCAAAATTGTACTCCATATTCCAAATGAGGGCGTACTAGCGATTTGTATAGTGGCAGAATTATATTTGCTTTCCTTGCTTCTATACCCTTCTTAATACATGCTAATATTTTATTTGCCTTTGCAGCTACTGCTTGGCTTTGAGCACTGTTACCTAGGTGGTTCTCCACAAGTACTCCCAAATCCCTTTAAATATCTGATACCCCTATATTTTCTCCATTAAGATTATAAATTGCATGGCTATTTTTCCTTCCCAGATGCATAACTTTACATTGATTTGTATTAAATCTCATCTGCCATTTAGATGCCCATTCCTCAATTTTATGTAAAGCCCTTTGAAGGGAAAGCACATCAATATCTGATTTAATTACCTTGCACAACTTTGTGTCATCAGCGAAAATGGAGACACTACTTTCCAGTCCCACCTCTAAGTCATTAATAAATATGTTAAAAAGGAGTGGGCCTAATACTGAACCCTGAGGAACCAAACAATGCATTCATCTTGATCTGTGTATTATTTCATAGAGAAATAGTGGTAATGTCAGTTTGAAATAAAGTTACCAGGAGTATATGATGCAAAGTTACATATATGGTGTTATTTAAAAAATTAGGTGATAACAAATTTGTCAGCTGAATTTTATTACAAATTTGATTTTCTAAGGGTAAACTTATATTGAAGTCTGTTAGGTTTACCTGTTTATCAGCCCTTCTCACAAAAGCCTGTATTGTTATCAGTATACTAAATGTTAATAATTGCTTATTATTTATTGGGGGTCTGCATGTGGGTTTTCAGTCAAAAGCCAACTGACCTACATAATCTGAGCATGTACAGACACAAGGGAGTAGTTATACAAGGGAGCAGTTATGTAGACTGTAAACCGTGGCCTCCATTCAATTGCAACAGGTATAGAGCAATTCAATTGAACAAGCCCACAACTACATGGCCAATAGCCTAAACCGTAAACCATGTACCCGTAAGTAGCATTTCAGAGCATGATAATGATCATTTAAGCAAGGCCGTAATTACAGATTTCGAAACAGTCAATAGTAAACGAGACCATCATCATTACATTAGTAAAACATGGAGGTTAAATGTCAATCAAATAGCGTTTAGAAGTCCGATATGGGATTGGACTCGCAATTTGGCAATGTACAAAATATTAATAAATAAAAATGAATGACGATACTGTTCTAGTCCATGTGGGTGGCCTGATATGTATTAACTCTTGATTACTGAGATTGATATAACACAGAAATAAAAACAGAAACAGAAATTTGCGAGCTTGAGACTGTTGTGCAAATAATTCTAACGTCTTTCCTCGCTTTCCCAGTCTTTTAAAGTGCAGTATTGATTTTTCATTTGCATTTACAGTGCTATGATCAGGTGTTTAACCCCCTTGCGAGTCCTATCTAGTACTTGTAGGATTTTCTTCTACATTTGCCATTTACGGGTGTGAAAATAATTGTGGGCTTGAGGAATTGTAGCAATTAAAAAAAGTGATTTGCGATTGTAACATTTACAGGCTTGAAAGATCAAAGGCTTAGATGGGTCGCAGTTACAATTTTTACAACCGCAGGGATTTTCAGCCTGTAACCCGCAAATCGTTTGCGGGTAGCTAAAAGATGTCAATTGAATAGCAAATTAATTTACGGGCTACATTACAGGTTCCAGTAACTAACAATTGCTCAATTGAATAGGGGCTTATGTATGTAGAGCTAGAGTTTAAAAACACAAGCTTCTAGGATAAAGAAGGCTGATTCACAGATAAGTATTATAAACCTTAATATATGTTTATTGTAAGAAAAATTGCATTTTTATAACTTTCATGTTATATTTATTTTCATTATTAATAGGTTTCAGATTTAACATGTTTGGAACATCCATCGTAGCCCTTTAAGTTTTTGTATTAATAAAGTAAATTTAGAGATAAGGATTTATTTATTTTTACTTTTGCTCTACTTTTTTCCCACTAAATTAAGATTCTGTAGTGGTGAAGAGAATCAGCCATACTACAGATATAAACCAAACAATGCATTCATCTTTGTATCTGTTTATTATTTGATCAAAAGACACCCCTGGGCATAAGTGTATTATGACATACCATATCTTATTGAATACAAATGGAAGGAATATTGGTTTAAAAAGCTAACTCACCTATAAATAGCAAGTTTACGTCAACAATGTTTGTGTTATTATGTCTCTAAGGAATTGATCAAAATGTCTAGAGAAGCATACAGAATGCTTATCCTATCACATTCCCAATAGTCAATAGCATGTTGGATAAAGAAAATCATTATGTTTTAGCTTAAACATCTTAAAGCACCAACTGAAAAAAAAAAGTATTTACAGATACAGAATCTTTGCAAAGTCATTTAACTAAGACAGATCTGTTAGTCACCTATGAATTTATTTTTTTTACTTAGTCTTTAATAATAACTAGCAGGTTTTTTTCTCCCCAGCACTGACTAGTAATCTGAATCTGAAATTAAACATTTGATAACATTCAATAGGTAAAGCAGTGTTATTAAGGAAACTGGTTATAAAAATATCCTTCATCCTGATGTACAGTTAAAGATTGATGCAAATACATTTCATTGTGTGAATATGAAGACTTTTTTAGTTAAATGTAAGCACAAAATGTCACTAGTTTTTAGCTTTATCTAAAAACTAGTAAGCATTTCCTTGTACTTAACCTCTGTATAGCGCTAAAAAATGTGTTGGTACATTACCAATAAAGGATAATAATAACAAAGTCTCCATGCTCTTGCAGTGCAATCCTACTTGAGAGTAATAGATCAAATTAAGACGCAGTGGGGAGGATCACTGTGGCTCTTTCATATACATAAAAAATCTATTTAAGTTAATTCTTACTCTTTTTTTGTTTGTTTAAATATGGTTTTCAGTGATACCGGACTTGGGTAATTTCTGTGTGCCTTTAAACTTTTCAGTAAGTAAGGGGATTGCGTTGAAATAAACTGAATTCCCCAGACCTGTATTCCAATATATACAATTTGATAGCCTAGCAGGAATATATTTTTGTAGTTTTGTTAGTATTCTATTTTAACTGCATATTCTGAAATATCTTTTGTATTTATTAGATCAACACAGGTCAAGCAGATGGGACCCCTGGACTTGATTTAAATGTTGCTGAAGCTTGGGAGTTGGGATACACAGGAAAAGGAGTTACCATAGCAATTATGGATGATGGTAAGTACCTTACTAACTATCTCAAGAAACTGCATAATTTTAGTCATTACTTGTACACTGATATTTAATTTAAACATAATTCTTTGATCCTGCCATGATGAAGATGTAGTTTAGTGAGTTAAATAGATTTACAGCCTCATTAAATTGAAACCACTTAAGTCCAACGTGTAGCTCGTAAGGGCTGCACGCTTAAAATTTGGACATTTTACGTAATTAGAAGTGATGCAAGTTACGAGCTAGAGAAGCTAAATTGTAAACCATTTCTCAGCCGTCTAAGTTGTGGGCTAGAACGCAAACAATTAAGCAAGTTACAGATTTAGATGGAGGCAATGGCAACAGAGATCGTCATCATTGTGTCACAAGAAAATGGAGAATTTAATTACGAGCTACGAGCAAACCCACATTCCAGTCATATTTCTATATTAATAAAGACGCAAATATGATATTCTATCACATGCGAGTTACAGTATATGTATTAACACATTGATTGCTGGGATCGATATAACACAAAAAAGATACATGAAATCAACCATTTTTCTGAGCTGGGTTGTGCTATTAATTCTAAGACCTAACATCACTTTCAATATTAGTACAGTAGTGAGTTTTTATTTGATTTACAAGTGCTATGTATTGGACTTTAACCCCCTTACGGGTCCTGTCGAGCACACGTTGGCCTTTGGACTCCATTTGCGTGGTACGCGCTTGCTTGTGAGTGACTATGCTGCAATTTAATAGCTAAATTGAAAACGTAGCGGTTACAGGCATGACACATCAAAGGACTTACGACTGTGATCAACACGTATCCTATTCTCGGCAGTCCTGCGTCTTAAAACGCAAGTCCGCTGCGAGCTACGTTATAAGGCTGATTTAATAGCCATAACCTGTAAATTTGGAGTTACGGGTTACGTTTTACAATGTAGCCCCAATTTAATGAGGCTGGAAGACAGAGTATTTGATTTATTTGTAGTTATCATCAGGAATATATATATATAAAAAAACTATAACACTTTTGAAACTTGCTGTTAAGCTTTCCAACAAGAGTGGGACACCCACTCCCTCCCAGCACGGTACTACCGGTACACCTGAATGTTGAGAATCTCAAATTGGTGAAAGAAATATATTTTAATCTTAATATGAAAAAATATGCTAAAAAGGATAAAGGACACCGATTAACACAATAAATATGAATTGCAACATATTTTAGGATATAATATAATAATTCACTGAGCTCAGTACATCACTGCACCACTGGCAGAGAGCGGTTACCTTCTAAAAACATTACAATCGGGTGGACATCTGAGCCAAATAGCTGATCACTAAATGGAGACAAGGGAATTCTGGGAGCTGTTCTTCTGTCTATATTCAACGGCTATCTGATTTGGAAGCAGAAGAGCAACTCTTGAAAAAACATACAACTATCAGAATTTCCCTGCAGGGTGAGAATGAGTACATCACAATTCAACCAGTGAAACAGAAGCTTATGTTATTCCTTCCCCAAAGTCCTCAGCATTGGCAGATGGTGCCTCCAACATGTAGGTGCCCCTAAGGAGTTGTATTGAATATGTTTTCACTCCAGTAGACAAATAGGTAAAAAAAATAAAAACTCAAAAATGTATTTCAATAGGCATAACATACAAATGGAAAACAGACTGGGCAAAAAATGGCAATTTAAACTGTTCTTTCTTTCAATACAGTGTCGTCCATTATATGTCATCCAGAAATACACAAATACAGTATATAACAAAGTAATATTAGCAGTTTATAAGAATTGAGCATAAAAGCAGAGGGAGAGATATATCCTAGTGGGATTTGCTCTTCCATTTACCTCTGAATAAAAGGACCACAAAAGTCGCCATATGTACTCTGCACCATTAGTTAGAAGGTGGAAAAGCATGTGGAGAATGTGTTTAGTTTTTGTAAAATTGATCAAGATTTGATTTAGATATTGCCATTTTAGTTGAGCCCTTGGAGCCCTTACAAAAGAATCTGCATAGTTAACAAAGCTAGGGTCTGTAACTATTAAACTTTCTATTGTAGATTTACACTATCTTTAAAAGTGTATTAGTGTAGTAGTGATTGTTTCATTTCAAAGATTTCTTTCATTGGTAAGTCATAGGTTTGATTTGATTTTTGTTTAACTAATGTATATATATATATATATATATATATATATATATATATATATATATATATATAAATATATTAAACATTCTAATGTGAGGCCAAATGTACTGTTTATTTACTGTACTACAGTATGGTGGAGGTCTTCTATCGCTCTTTTGTCCAGCATAAATTATATGATTGTTGTGGTACAAAATCTACTACACAAGCTAGGAACCGGCCCCATGCGGAAGAGAGGTAGTAACCTCGAAACAGCTGTCCATTGGTAGGTTTCCTGGTTTGTACATAATCCTTCCTGGGCTTTGCTTAAAGCTGTGTAATACAGCATGCAAATCCCTAAAAGGAGCCATGTTTAAAATAGTATTGGATTAAAGAGCAAAGCCTTCTGGGCACATTTGCATTTCCCTGCCCAGGTTCCCAGAATGCAGTGCAATCACTGTATTTCTTGGACTTCTGAGCAGGAAATAAGTATTTTAACTTATTTTAGACATCCAAATGTGAGTACAGATGTACTATTTATTTACTGTACTACTGCACGGTGGAGGGCTTCTATTGCTCTTTTGCCCACACACTGAGAGGTAGTAACCTTCGAAACTACGAAGCTCTCCGTGGGTAGGTTTAATGGCTTTTACATAATACATCCTGGGCTTTGCTTAAAGCTGTGTAATACAGCAGGCATATGCATATGCCTAAAAGGAGCCATGTTTGAAATGGTATTAGACTTAAAAGTGAAGTCGTTGTGGGCACATTTGCATATATCTGCCCAGTTTCCCAGAATGCAGTGCGGTATTTCTTGGAATTCTAAACAGGAAATAAGTCTTTTAACTTATTTTAGAATGTATTGTACTCACATTACTATATATACCGAATTGGCCCGAATATAAGCCGCACCTCTTTTTGAGCTTGCGAGTTAAGGGTGCGGCTTATATTTGCGACCATCAAAAAATCATTGCCAGTTTGCAAACTTTGCTTGTGACGCGTGCGACTTCTATTCGCAAATGCAAAATTACTGCCGATTTGCGCAATTGCGAGTTAAGGGTGCCGATTTTCGTGCTTTAGACTGCGGTATTGAATAGCGATTTACGGTTTTAGTGATTCTAACATCTTGTAAAGCCTGTAACCTGCAAAAAAAGCTACAGTGCTAATTAGAAAGCCTGTTTCTTGCAATGGCTGATCACTTTGAGAGTCTTTTTCTCTCCAATTTTACGGGCTTATATTTGAGTACTATCTTTTTTCTATTTTTTCTTCTTAAACTTTACGGGTGCGGCTTATATGCGGGTGCGGCTTATATTCGGACCAATACGGTATATATATATATATATATTTTTATATATATATATATATATATATATATATATATATATATAAAACAAGACAATTACCACTATGCCAATACACTCTACTTTGACAAGTAAGTAAAAAAAAAAAAAACTAATTTCATTATTTGATATTTGTACATTTATATATATATATATATATATATATATATATATATATATATCGCCCCATGCTGATGATCGTCAGTAACCTTGAAAAAGCTGTGTGTGGGTAGGATATCCAGCTTGTGTATAATCCAACCTTGACTTTGCATAAAAGCTGTGTAATGCAGTGGGCATAAGCTTAAAGGATGCCATGTTTAAAATGGTTATGGTTAGAAGAGCGAGGCATTTGTAGGCATATTTGCATGTCCTTGCTCAGCTTCCCAGAATACAGTGTAATAACTTTATTCTGAGCAGGAAACAGTTGTTTTATACATTCAAATGTGAACAAATGTACTATATATATATATATATATATATATATATATATATATATATTTATATATAATAGTAATTATGTGAACTAGTTATTTAAAATTAAATTTATGTATATATTTATTCTTTTAAATAGTTTGCATAATTATTAAAAAAATATATTTTAAAATCAACACAGTTACCTCATTATAACATATATATCATATAACCAATTTTTAAATAATAAAGACAAAAAAAAATCTTTATGAGGATTTTAACCAAGGACCTTCACCACCACAGACTACCTGCTTACATACTGCAGTGCTATCTGTTTTTTTGCAATGCAGGCTGCTACAACATAATCAAGTAGTTACAAATCACTTAGCCACTGCCTGTTTCTAAGCATCTACACTTGATTCTAACTAATATTCATTGCATTCCACTCAGCAGAGAGCTTATTACTCCTTCAAGCAGAAAAATGAGCCTAACTTCTATTGAGCATAACTCCACGAAATCAGCATTCATTTTAAAAAGGGTTACACTTTTTGAACATGCTTTTCACGCTCTATCTAATAGTGCAGAACACATTTGGTGACTTTTGTGATCCTTTAAGACTTTTAGGGAAACAAGTTAGTAAAGTAAAAAAAAAAATAACATTTAATGTTTGACAAAAAGCTGAACTTTGCCAAATGAAGTTGATAACTCTGCCTTTGGAAACCTGTCATACATATTGTTTCTAATCTTAATATTCAGGAAGACTTCTTCCTACTGAAGAACTGCAGTCTTAATTATCCTCCCCCATGGCAAAACATGTTACGTAAAGATGTAAAATGATTATAGGTATTGATGTTTAAAGTCCCATAAAATTTAGTTTTCTTGGATTTTTACATGTCATGCATTCCTTGTCCTGCTTGAAAAATCACATATAATAATTGTCAAACTGCGAGTTGTCGTCACGCTTGCCATTGAGGCACGCGCTCGCAAAAGAATACGACTTTAACGGCCAAACCACCGAACTGGAAAGGACGGCGAAAACACACAAATATGCCTCAAATTCACTTACACACTCACACACAGCCCAGGGGGAGAGTAAGGGGGCCTGTGAGTGAGGTTGCAAGCGAATTTGAGCCATATTTTGTCTTTTTTATCGATCAAAATTCGCTGAATTAAAAAATTCTGAAACAAGATGAAAACAGGGCTCAGCAAGGGCAGGCATGCAGAACTTAAAAAATACACAACGGCAAAGACAGTAATACTTACACCAGCAACGCCAGGCACGTGGAACACAGACAAACAAGGCCAGGCACGCGGGACTTTGAAAATACACTACGGCAAAGACAGTAACACTTACACCAACAATGCCAGGCACGCCGGAGTCAGCTCACGCAAACATTCAGCATACACAGAGGAGAAAGACAGAGGGAAGGGACAGGGGGGAGATGGTGGAAAGAGTCATTCCCAAGCACAAAAGTTACAAGTTGCAGAGGCCTGTAATGAGCTGTGAAGTAGATGGAAGGAGAGGCTCGCAATGAGCTCCAAAGGAGCGCGGAGTTCGCGATGAGCGCCGAAGGTGCTCAAAAGGGGCAAGACATTGCATTGTGTAGCAAACAGCATTGCCAGGCTTCAAATTTTATTGTCGTCATTTTTGACGGTCAAGTCGCTAGTAGTACAGAATAAACGTTTTTAATATATACTCAACAACTGATTTTCTTATTCTGCAAAACTTCTGATACGCTATTATAAAAAATAACTTGTGTATCTGGTTAGGACCACACTGAAGTCATCATATACACTTTGCATCTTCAAACAGACGATAGAAATGGTGTTGAAATGTACAAGTATTAGCTTAGATATAGTATTGTGTAGTCCCTGAAGAAACTGCATTGATAATGAGGTTATACTAACATCGGTCCGCATACAGAGACATGGTGCAGAGGGAAAAACATCTGTTTTAGAACTAAATGTTGAGTGATTCAAACCTAGAGATGCCATTTCAGAGTTAATAGGATGTTTTTATAGGCTATGCCTTTACTTGCTTTGCAATGAGTGAAAAAGAACACTATGTCTAATTTAGAGCTAATATTGGATATGTAACATTTGCTTATTCAACATGCTGTTTATTATGTATTCTGCCACTGCTAAAACAACTGTTCAAAAATTAAGCAAATTTACTCATAATTTTAGAAAGGAAAGTTTTTTTTTTTTCAAATGTTTTTTTATTCCCTATTTGACTTCACTGTCCCTTTAAACAGGTATCTGTCCATTTGCAGCACAGTATTGTTGTGTGATAGTGTCCCTACTATGTACAGTCTTGTATAGTCTTTAAAAAACATTTTTTTTATTCTAGGAATTGATTATCTTCATCCTGATCTTGCCTCAAATTATGTGAGTACAATGCAAAATTCATTTAACATTATAATGTTTTCTGTAGTTTACAAGTTTATTCATCACTGGAATGTGAACACTAGCTGTTAGAGAGTTGAACTATTGAACTTCTCTATTGAGTGTTTAAAATGTGTTGTCACCTAGATTCTATCACAATTGAGAAGGAAGAATGTGAGTCAGAGATGAGGATAGAAAATAAGATAAGAAATATAATAGAATTTTGAAGCTGCAAGTTAACAAAAATTGCTCTTAGACATTGAAGCCATGTTTTTTTCCCCAAGTAAGATCGAATTATATAATGCATCTTTTTGCATGTGAAGAAAATAAACTGAAGTTTGAGAAAGTTTAAGAAAACCTCACATTTCTGAAGTAAGAAAATAAGTGTAGATGTGTAAGCCATGAACTTAAAACATTCTTTGAGGAAATCTTATTTTTTTGCGGGCTCTTATTGTATATAGAATGTTCCATTTTCTCTGACCTCTGCAGTTCCTGATTGCTTTGGGTCTGGTGGCACTGGACTACTGAACAATAGATGGGAAAAGGATTTGTTGTTTCATTGGAACTTGTAGAATTTGACACCCATCGAATTCCCATGCATATGACTATAAGCATGCCCCTCTCACACACACCACCTTCACAAATGCTTCTAGGTACTAGCAGAGGCATCACATTTTATGTTCTGTTTATTTAAAAACTAGCTTTGTGAAATATGTTTTCTGTCTAGTTATGCTCGTAGACTTTTATAGCGGCAATTAAGTCACAAATGTGTTACAACAACTTTAAAATAGCAGGGTTTAAGCTTTAAAAAATATTTTAAAGAAAAATGAGTGCTGCAAGGAATTGTTAATGCTATGCACTCCTTTAAGAAAACCATAAGGACCACCTTCTGGCTTACTCCAAATTGGGTATGTCAGGGGATTGCAGCAGTTGAGTAAAATCTTACTATATAAAAGTCCATAATTCCCTTTATTTACTCTACCTTATAGAGAATAATATAATCAAAAGGAGGTTATGATTTCGTTTCAAAAGCAGTTTGTATGAGGATTAAATTGAGTATATTTGCAACAATCTGTTTTTGCAAAGAAATGCTTTTATATTTAAAATATGTTCTTTTAAATGCATAGTTCATTGGGATTCTTAAAATCTCATCAGCAAATGTACTTCATAGCAGTTCATTGTCTACATATAACAAAATTATAAATTATTGTCTACAAATCTTACGCAGATATACACAAAACAAACGGTGTTGACTAGTTCAAAGTGATTATGAAATGCTGCAACTGCAGGATTTTTTGGGCAATGTAATATATACCAGTGATTTACAAAGAGGGGTGTTGTAGGATTATTTGTATTGGGCTTATTTTGAAGGCACTACATATATGAAAAGATATTCAGACCCTATGTATAGGATATTGTGAATGAATAATCCAAGTATTGCAGTATAAAGTAATAGCTTTTTTTTTATTGGACAAACATTTTTGTTAGAGTGACAAGATTTCGAGAGTTGTGCCTCTCTTCTGACTTGATACATGGAGGTGTAACTCTCAAAAGATTGTCACTCTGTCTAAAATGTTTGTCCAATAAAAAAGGTATCACTATATAGTGCAATACTTGGTTTATTCATGTGGATTAGTGGACATCCACGGCTTACCCATTCTTCATAAGATATTGTGCTTATAAATCTGATGGCAATTTCTAAGACTTATATTCCTATTATGTTGCTTCGGTTTTTATGAACATTGGACTCTAAAGTTATTTAAATTCTCCACCCATTAACGGATGAATCTGTAACGAATACACAGGGAAACGTGCGTCAGGAATTACACACAAATACTGCACAAATACGGTTGATTACCGGCATCTGTTCAAGTGCTATAAGGCCTCTATTCTATTGCTCACATAGAAATGCTTGGGAGATTGACTCCCAACTACAAGAGTTTTGAGTAGCAGATCTTTTCCATGGCTACTGGAAAAAAGAAACACTTACATTCAGGAGGGTTTGGTCAGAACTCTCTAGCCCTAACGTGCGCTCGCAGCCTGCTCACAGGAGACACTGAGTCTGAATCTCAGTACTTTCCATAGCAACTCTGAAGAATGCTACCCACTAATATGAATGCACTACACTAATATCCGCCCATATCCCTATATATCTATCTATATATATATATATTGATAATTCAGGTAGTTTATGAGCCCTCCGCCTATGAATTGCTACTACTATGAGACCAGGGAGCCCCCAGGATTCCCCCTTCATACTCACTACCTGCTATTAGCTCAGAGATTCCCTTTCGGATTCCCCCTCAAGATCCCCCCTCCTTACCTGCTATCTGCTATGATCCAGGGGACCCCCATGGTAATCTAAAATATAATCTTGGGGGTACCTTTGGCCCCATGGCACCCTTATTAATCCCGAAACCATGGGTTCCCCTCAGTGGACCCCCATGGTGCCTAATATTAGCTCCCATATCATGAATGTCCTTAACAGACCCCTATGGCACCTAAAATTAACATCCATGCCATGGGAGTCTGCAGTGGACCCCCATTGCCCCAAACTTGAATCTCTATACCATGGTGGTATCCACTGTCCACCAAGCTATACTCAACTATAACTATGGGGCTCTGCATTGATCCTCATGGCACTAGCATTAACCCCTAGATCACTGAGGTCTCCATGGACTCACACAGTATACTAATCTATAACTCATGTACCACTATGGCAGCTAACATTAGTTGGCACGGGGGCACCTCAGGAGATCTTTTAGATGTAGTTTTTTTTTTGCTTTATTTTTTACAGCAGCAGTTATTTTCGGTTCAGGCCAATTTCCACGGGTTGAAGATGAGGACGGAGGGCGTCAGTCAAGATAGAAGAGGACCGATTCTTCACTCAACAATGGAAGTACCTGCATATCAAGGGCCAAAGACTGAGAACGAGAAATTCAATGATTCTTTATTTCTTATGTTTAGTCATATTTAATTTATTTTGAGTATTTAGTGTTAGTGACTGTGGGGCTTTGTATGGGGGGGCTAGGGACCTTGAGGATCCATTTGCGGACCCCCATGGGTATAGTTATTATACTATAGGGCTCTGTTGAGATGCCAGTGGTATAGAGGTTAATGTTAGGTGCAGTGGGGGTCCATTGAGGACCTCTGGTGGTATGGAGTTTAATATTAGGTGCCATGGGGGTTCATTGGGACCCCGTGGTTATTCTTTAGTTGATGGATATCCTGGCTCATATGGGCTCGCAGGTATGGGCCCTCATGGGATTGGGTTAATATTGGTTCCATGGGCGTCTATAAGGACTCCCATGTTTATACTTTAGATTGGGGATATCCTGGCTCATGGCAGTAGAGATATTATTTGCTAAATTGTGTCAGATTTGAGCTATCAAGCCTAAATTCTGACACAATTAAGGTGCTAGCTTGTGCTTAGCAAAGGATTTGAAGCGCCCAAGCTGTTTCTTTACCTGGGATGAAAGTACCCATAGGTACTTACAGGTTTAATATTTGGGTCACTAGGAAAGACTTCCAAGTAAACCTTAGCAAGATCAAATAATGTTACGGGAGGCATGTGATTTGTAAAATAATGATTGCACAGGCATTCAGGGATTATAACCATAGGGACATTTGGAGCACTTCTCAGAGATTAGATTTAGATGTGTGATGTGATAGCTCTGTGGTGAGCTATGAGTGCACTTCACTTGGTTCACTTCCTATGAGAGCACTCACTATATGGTCATTTAAAAATTGGGTTTACTTTTTAGCTATAAAGATGATGTATGCTGCACTTCTGAGCCATGCATTTGATCTCTAGTCTGCTCAATATAAGCAGTTTAACATGTTATCATGAAAGCTCAATCATATGCATTTTAAAGGCTTAAAGCACCACAGTACAGTGTGAAAAAATATGCTTGAAAACTTTGTTTGGCTAACGGTATAATTAGGCAGAAAAAACTCACACAGCTGTTTTTTAATTAGAAAAGGTAAATGTCGAAGTCTCTGCAGGCCCTTGGAGGGATCCACTGACAGAAGTTTTGTGCGTGAGAGGGGCGTTTCAATTTCTGGGGAGCTGTAGTTACATTTCCTGAAGAAAGGGGTCTGCTTCTGTGTCAGTGAGGCGTTGTGGGATATGATGTCAAGTTTCAATCTTATACAGCCGAACTTCAGCTAATAACTACAAGCACACACATTCTGGCTTACACAACTGCTAATATTCAGCCTTATTAAATTGTGATTCGGCCAATTGAATGGGGCTCTATATAAGCACAGAGCATATTTTTTTTACAGAAGTTATTAGTTTAGTGAACTTCTATCCAAAAGCAAGGTCTTCACTAACTAAAAACTTCTGTAAAAAAATATGCTCTGTGCTTATATAGAGCCCTATTCAATTGTCCGAATCACTATTTAATAAGGCTGATTGTTAGTTTAATACAAAGTTAAGGAAAAGGTACCTTTTTCTTGAACTGCGATGGTACTTTAAAAAAAACAGACACATATCCACAAATACACAGTGAGGTCCTCCAGCCTAAAACCCACTGATATTGCCTCATAGCCCATCTTATATAGTTATTTTCCATTATTATTTATTATGTTATTATATTATTATTTAGATTGTAAGTCTGCGAGTTTCTATCCTAAGTACTTTGGGAATTCACCATGGACATTGGATTCCTAGCTCAAAGACAGGGCCCTCCTTCCTTTGCTAAATGTTATTCTGTATTTATCATTGTCGGAATCTAATTTATGTACAGCGCTACAGAATATGTTGGCGGATTATAAATAAACTATAATAATAATAATAATAATAATAATTATGTGAAAACATCAAGACAAATAATGTCTCTACCAACCCTAATATACTCAATGAAAGTTGTGATTGAAATGTAGCACAAGGTGTAAGATATCACAACATTGACACCCTTCTATCATATGTGCAATAAACTTAATATTTACATTTAGATTACTAAAATTGATAAATATTTCAGTTATTTTTTGATCATTTATAATCCATCCTAAATATGTATGTGTGTGTGCATATATAGTGTGAATGGCTATAGTATACTGACTCCCTTAAAGCAGATGTCACTGTTCATATCTCAATATATTAATTATGCCGTGCAGTAGCCTAAGTATAGCCTATAGCTATAATGACTCTGTAGATGCAGGATTAATAAGATTCATAGCTGTATTCTCCACCATATGGAATCTTCCCTGTGGGTACTTGAAATTGAATAGCTGTAGACAACTGAGCACTGCAGGGTTTCTCTATGCTCCTTTTTACCAGTCTTAGAGGTAGCAACTGCTCTGTTTGCACTTGGCTCATAATAACAGCTTATATGAAGTTTATGTTTTCTTCAGTAAAAAAAAAGCATTCTAAAATTAATTTATAAGAATGGAGATGCAAGATATCTACTGGTTTAATATCCCTATAATGTTTTTACCATGTAGATGTATTTATCTTATATTGGTATATAGTTCATTAAACACAAAATCATATTTTAAAACAATGAGCTATATCATATTTCATATTTTTAAAATATTTTTAAACGATGAGCTATATCATATACTGTCAGATATAATATACTGTCAGGAGCAGAAATAAGTTAAAAAACAAGTGCAAGATTTAGATGTGTTTTTGCCTTATTATTTATTGTACTATAAGAGTGCTAGGTACTTGGGGAAGAAAGAATTCCATTTAGAAAGTCGCCATCATTTCAAAGGAACAAAAGAGAGGAGAGTAAATCTGTCACAGGCACAATTGTAAAGATAATATAATTCACACAAATTAAATATCCCCCTTGAGTATTACTCTGTCATTCCATGGCTGTCTGGGAATACATTATATATGCTTACTAGTTTATGGTTTAGCTATGAAGACTATGCAAATTGGATAGAAATATTGTTTCCTGAGAATGATTTGTTTTCCTTAATTTACATTTATTACTTGGTACATCATAGGATTTAGCTTTGTAAAAGCTGCAGTTCCAGCCTATGGGCCTCATTCTATTATCGGCCGTAAATCGGCCGTAAGGCTGCGATTCCTTGCGGGGGTTCAGTTTACTCGCGATTCTATTATACGGCCCCGCAAGGATCTCCTTTTACGGCCGGCCGCATATCTTGGAACCGGCCGTAATCTGTGAAATATAAAAAGTCAAAAATAAATTCAAGCCTGCACTGTACAGCTCTGTAAATGCTAGGGATCATATTGGGGGACATGAGGAATAAAAGGAACCCAGTCTCAAGCTTGCACATCTGCCCAAACCCGAGTTCAAATTAACTGTTTATTTTCCGGCTGCGGCGTGGGCGTGTCTGAGGTGCTCCAAGCACTCTGGACTTTTTACATGTATATTTTACGGATATTAAAAATGAAATATTTTACGGGTTTGAGTACAGGATAATTATGTGCTATTTTTTCTAACACCTAAAATCCCTTTATAGTCTTCTCAAAGTGCAGGATGGCTTTATTTGAGCTATTTTATGTGCTTAATTGGTGCTAGCGAGACCTTTTTCCTGCAAGTAACTGCGGCTCGTTTTTAGCCTTGCAGAGAGGTTTCCCGGAGCAATTGAATTGCAAATCTCTTGCGGCCGTTTTAGATCAAAGGCTTTCCTCCGGCGCGATCGGCCGCAAGAGATAGCAAGGCACCGGCCGCAAGCCTGCCGGAGCCTACGGCCGTAAGGGAATAGAATAGCAGAATAGCTTGCGGCCGGTCCTTGCGGCCCCGCAGCGGCTGCGGCCGATAATAGAATGAGGCCCTATGAAATGAAGCTTTATTTACTGTATGTGTAATTGACCCAGTGAACTGGAAAAATAAAATCTGTATCGGAATTTAAAGGAACTGATATTGGCATATAATTAAAACTTTTATACTTTATAGCATACTGTGTTTATTATCAGATAGTTTGTGACATATTGAGATGTTTCTATTTGAGTAAGGAAACAAATTAACTATGTTATGGCATTTGCAGAAATAGCTTATAGTATGCACTATTATTTTATTTGCAAAAATGATACATGCCTTAGTTTACTTTTCAAAGGGCAACTGAAGTCATCAGATATGGCTCATCAGATGATAAAGATGGAGCAGTGAAAATAAAGTAAAAATGCACAGTTTTTTTTAATGATACCTTTTTCACTTGTGTCTTTGTGTTTATATGGGTTTCTGGCCCCAAATATCCCTATAGCCAAATAGGCTGTATAGTATGAAGGACATTGGAGTCTATGGAGCTGACTGTGACCAACATCTTTGTCACTTAGACCCTCCCAATATGTTCAAAACCGTGGTGGTATCCCTGCTGGAGAGAGCCCTAGCCTCTCTTTCCCCAGACACTGCTTTGAGGAGCCGCAGATGCTTCGACTTATGTGCCTTAAAGCATGCTGTGTCTTGCTTACAGACAGACTCACATTGCTGTATATCTTTCTGTCTGTAACCTACGCAACAACTTTTGCTATAGGCAATAAAGAAAAGTGAAATCAGTGAACAGAATAAAATGTTTGTATGTGCATTTACACATCACTATGTATTAAGAGGACCTTCATAGGGGAATCATGGTAAGACTGTACTCAGAGTTGTAGATACAATTGTGTAGGACACAGGTTGATAGATCTAGAAGAACAAGATAGGGCATTTGGGAGGTATGTTATGGGCAGGTGGCAATTATTCATACCAGAAAGCCTAATGTGAATTATGCATTATTTTCTGAATAAGCATGGAATGTATATTCACACACATAAACATATTTATATTATACATCATGATCTTGTTCACAGACTATGAATGTGTTTAACTTAGCAGAAAGGGCAACTTTATTTTAATAAAAACATGCACACTTTTTACTTAGGATTTACACAATGGTGTAATCTATCTATCTATCTATCTATCTTTCTATCTGTGCAAGAGAGTGTGATGGTTGTTCTGAGATTTCTAAAACAGTGCATAGAAATAATTTGAATGAATTGTTATAGTAAAAATAATTTCAAACTATAGTATTATTTTCCTCTTTGCTACTTAAATGGATATTTAAGTTTGCTGGATTAATACATCTCTGCGCTCTATAGGCAAAAAGCAGCACCTCATAAAACATTTTATTTTTATCAATATCTAAAAATCCCTCTAATGATTATGCTGCCCACCCCCCCCCCCCCCCCAGGGGTGTCTACACAACTTCCTGATCCCCACCTAATCAGCATACAGAATACGGGTAGCAATATTAACCTACTATTTACCTGCTCTTGCTTGCTCAGCCAATAGGAGAGAAGTGTTGTCAGCCTCCCAGTCACTGCTGCGATATGGCTCAACCCTGCTTCCTGACTATGCTGTGTGCTGTTGCCATAGCAACCAACATAGTACTATGTCTCAAATCTTTCATCTAACCGGAATGGCCAAAACAAATTGGAGGGGGTGTTAACCTTAATATTAGACTGTCAGAAATTACAATAGAGTTTGCTAACTTTAAGGTGAGTGTTTAAATGTTTATTTTGGTATCTTTTCATGCAAACATTTTTTTTTCATATACTATTAATTCTCCTCTATCAGATGCATTCATAATCCAGGAAACTTACATATCCCTTTAACACAAAAAAAAACCACACAACCATATAACCACGTTAATTAAATAACTATAGAGAATATATTTTGTTTTGCTTTAATGATTAGGCTTGATAAATCTTGTTTTGTGTTCATAAAGACAGCTACTAACAGTGTCATATTTTTATATATATTATCAGAGACTGAAACCGGTTGTTAAATAGGATAACTGCTTGTGTTAAAATTGATTTTAGTCAAATACAGTAAGTGTAAATATTTACGGGACAAAAGCTAAAAGCTAATCAATATGGAGACAATGTCCTTAAATGCATTTTAGTGCATTAAGGTTTGTTGATACTGCATCATGAATTTGTATTGACTGGCAATAGTATCTCAAAAGCATAATAATCAAATAGATTGCATGATATACAGCCTTATTAAATTGCGATTCAGCCAATTGAATAGGGTTCTATATAAGCACATAGCATATTTTTTTTACAGAAGTTTATAGTTAGTGAACTTCTATCCAAAAGCAAAGTCTTCACTAACTAAAAACTGTGAAAAAAATATGCTATGTGCATATATAGAGCCCTTTTCAATTGGCTGAATCACAATTTAATAAGGCTGTTTATGTCTAAAATTCATGTTGTTGCAGGATATCTAGTAAACTAGGACTCTTGTAGAAATGTATTTGTGAGGGAGTAAGTCTTTCTGGAAGGTTATAAACCTTGGGGGTAATTTACTAAAGGATTGAAAGCACATTAACCCATGTTGTGACCCAGTAAAAGCCCCATCTTACATGTTATAGCTAGCTCATTGCAGCTGATCACTAATTGTACTGATCGTGTTGTGTTAGGAGTGGGCTTACTGCATCTATCCTATCATAAAAACCAAACTCCTCCAAATTTACTAAACACTTACCCTGCTTTTCACTACCTTCGAGAGGCATGCATTCTTTCAGCAGATTTCATGAAGGAGGCTGCATTTACTCTGCTCACTGAGCTGCTGCCTTTTGATGAGACTTTCACTGTCCATATTACTCCCTGTTACCTTGTGTTGTAGGTTGAAGGTAATGTGGCCAACACATATTCCAACCATCGAGTAACCATCAAGTAAAAGAGAGAGAAGACATCAGGACATATAGTAAAGTGGATTCATGTGTCTGATAAGCAAAGCATGACTGACTTAGTTGTAGTTTGGATTCTGGATTTGTGTTTTTATGGTAGTGTTGTGGTAAGGTTACTACAATGGTAAATTGTGTTTTTTAAATGAATTTGGAATGCAACCATTTTTTCAAGCATTAAAATAAAAACAAATTTTAAATACAAAAAAAATTAAATAATATTATTATATATTAAATAAAACCTGTTTAAATGTCATTGAAACTAACAGAAAATGCAGAAAGCGTACTTTAGTTTGTAGATCTCATTGACAGGCAGCAAATAAGTTCCAAGAGCAGTCAAACATCCAAATGATTTTGTGCTCTGAGATCTTTATTTGAAAAAAGAAAACCCACTGTGACACATGATCAAATACCCCTTTCTGATGCAACAAAGACAAAACATATGTCCTTGTTCCTTTAATAGAGTAACATAAACAATAGAGCAAAGCATAAGAAGAGATATCGGATACGGGTTGTTGTAGGACTATAATAAGGTTAGGGTAATCGTAAGTGTTTGAGTGGAAACTGAACACTAATTATATTTCCCAAGTTCCACTTGGGAACTCCATAATGTAACTAAAAAGTGTTGTATATAGTTCACTTTGAATGCATGAAATGTGTGAATTCCCTCACAGATACTATATACAGTATAGTTGTTTTTAAGCTCACATTTGGATTTGATTACCTACTCAGTTCTGCATAGGTCTTTATTTTTACTAGGTGTATTTACTTATTGCCTGGGATTCTTCATTAAAGAGTCATAGAATATAAACTTATTTTTATCCTTAGTAGATTTTTAGAAATTAATTTACATTGATTAAAAGCAATATAAATTTATGATGCAGCTCAAATAGTGTTTTTTTCCCACTGTCTTATGAGAGAAATGTGAATGTATCCTGTTATGAAGAACTTATGTTTTTGCAAAGCATCAAATAAAATATTACCTCATGTATGTTTCAAATACTGTAAACTGTAAATGTTATTTTATTCTTAACAGGGGTGGATTCCTGCTAAGTTATCTCAGGGGCTTAATGGGTGTTAAGGGCTGTGATAGCAGGACATACAGCAAATTCAGCACATTGATGCACATCTAAGTCTCTGTATTTCCCACAAAATTACAAACTATGAAGAAATGGGCGAGGCTGAGGGTCCAGATAAAATATGTATGCAGTTCTGTTGAAAGGTCCGTAAATAACCACTTGGTAATAGTGAACTAAATAGCAAGATAACCCCCAGTACAATAACCCTTTCCTCAGGCTACACGCTGATTCGGAATACAAAATGTGATCCCCCATAACACAAGAATGTAAGATTCTCTCGAAATACGGTTTTATTCCCACAGCTTATATATCTTCTACATTAGTTTGTTATGATCCATTAAAACATGCATTACATACATATGTGCTAAAGCTCATTCATCCTTTTTCACCAGAGTGGTATCTCAAACTGAAAACAATCTCCATTGGCTTCAATTGAAATTCAATAAACGTTGTTCACTTAACCCAGTAACATAATGTAAATTTGTACATTATTGGTTGCCCTTTAGTTGCAGTATACATAACAAACTGCAATGATGAATATCTGCCTTAATTATGCCACTCATGACAATGTAACCAAAAAGGTAGTGTCTATGGGGCTCAAACTCCAATGTTCCCATGGAACAAAAGTCTGCATAATTTTTAACAAATTCACACTGCTCCCTCCATATATATATATATATATATATATATATATATATATATAAATAACCCTTTACTAACATTCAAGCTAGCAGCAATTCAATGCAAAAATATACACAGCAGTGTCTGACTCCTCCTTGCTTCCTGTTCCAGAGTGAAAGCAGTACTACACATCCCATGATTCTTTGGTGCACATATTGGTTTTACAGATCGTTACAAAGGTATTAACTGCCTGTGATTGGACAAAAACAAATTATGAATTTTATGCTAATTTTAGCAGGGATTTCCATGGGTGTTAAATCTGATACTTTCAAACGCAAGAGATTTAGCAAACATCAGGGTGAGTTTGTTAATGTTTATTTTGGTATTTACCCCTATAACACACTAATAAATGCATGTAGTAACACTATAAGTGCCATGAGGGTCATCCAGAACCCTCATGACCCAAAGTGTAAGCACTACACCATTTTAACCCAGTCTCTTATGGGGGTGTATACAGACGCTCATAAGCCTATATTTAACCCCATTAGTCCCATAAGGGTAAAGATCCTCATGGGACAGTTAGAAGCCTAACATTACCCCGTAAGTGCTATGAGGGTTCTCCAGTACCCTCATGACACTAAGTACAAACACTACACTGCACTATACCCCCCCCCCCAATAAATCATTAAATGTAAACTAACAACCCTCTACACTAACCTATTAACACCTACACTACCTACCTAAACTACCTACCCCCTAATCAACCCCCCCACCAGTCTAATTACAGAAAATAAAAAAACCTAAGTCACAAAAATAAAAAATCTACATTACAGAAAATAAAAAAATACATTGTAACCCACCCACACACTACAGAAAAAAAAGATTACACACCTGAAAAGGAAATACATAGAATACATATAATACAATACAAATAAAATAAATGACAAAAAACCCTATCTAACATACAATCAATCAATTCTATCTATCTAAAATACATCCCCCAATATATCTAATATACAATAAATCCTATCTAAAATACATACCCCTATCTAACATACAATAAATACTATATAATTTACAATAAATACTAACTATCTAAAATACATACCCCTAACATACAATAAATCCTATCTATCTAAAATACATACCCCTATGTAACATAGAATAAATGCTATCTACATATACAAACCCTAATTCTAAGCTAAAATAAAATAACTAAGATCACTTACCTTTGCAGATGTCCCTTCAGATCACCATCCTAGGGGAAAAGAAAAAACAAAACTAGTACAACTCATTTACAGAAAATAAATAAACATTCTAACCATTCTAAATATTCTACTCACCTTTCCAGCATGTCCCCGTCCTTCTTTTCTTCTTCTCCGGCGCGGCCCCTGTTAAAAAAAAAACATTACATTAGTACAACATAAAAACAAAGTAAAATAAACATAAAATACATTGTACTTACTTTCCCGCGATTTCCCCGGCCTCCTCCTCTTTTGCCCCGTCCTCAAACAATCCGCGCTTTAAAATAAAAATAAAAAAACTAACTGGGATCCGCACTCGTGGATCTCCCTGATGCTAATGAGCCTCCTACAGAGCTTTCCAGAATACCCGTTAGTCTGGAAATGTAAATTTTGATTGCAGCGGGGGTCCCCAATCGCATGCGAATGGGGACCCCCACTGCGAGGGTTAATGTGGGGTTAATCGGGGCCCCCCACTGCGAGGGTTAATGTGTGGTTAATGTGGGTTTCCAAGCTTATCTCGGATCCCTTCTTGGGTAAGTTGTACGTGGCTGGGCGGTCCGGGGTCGTGGAGCCTCGTTTTGATTTTTTTCGGTGGCCATTTTTTTCCTCGCTTAGCCGTTTTTCGAGTGCCGAAACGGTGGAATTTGGGGTTAAATTCGAGTTTAACCTCACTTCCAGATGTCCTGGCTGTCCCCCTGTGCTGTGGGTGAGTGTTTTTTTTTTCCATTGTTTTTTTGTGTGTGTTTTTAGTGTTTTTGTGCTTGCGCGGATCGGGGGGTTAGTGCTGTGTTTTGCGAGACATAGGAGAGGGAGAGGAGGAGGGGAAGGAGAGGACTAAGTGCTGCGAGTTAACAGTTGTGTGGGGTGGTTTGGGGCACCGTAGGACTAAGTGCTGCGAGTTTAGAGGTGTGTGGGTTTGTGTTGTTTGCAACTCATGCAAGGGATGCAGTTCTTGCATCCAGTTCTCGCAGTTTGACAACTATTATATGTGATAAATGGTCTGCAAGATTCTAAGTTAATCTTGGCTTAACCTAACGTACATGATTATTAGAATAGAGCAAAATATATTTAAGAACTGTTCATATGGAGGAAATTGAGAGAAATCAGTATGCACAATACCAACCATCATTGGGGATATAATTGTTAATATAAAATGATGGACTTATTAATATCTAAAGCCCATGATCATACATGATCTCAGGCAGAGTGAATTTATTTCATGTCAAACAAACATGAAATTGATTTTTTTTAGACAGGTTAATCAGACTGAGCACCGTGAATGCAGCTTGGGTTATTCACCCAAACACGACATACAGTTGATATCAAAATACATCTCATACACTGATCTGTAATCGAAACATAACAATATACATTTTTTTAATTATAAGTATAATACTAATCACGATTTATAAATAGGTAGATGTTTTAAAAATATTTTTTTACTGTACACAATACTTTCCATTACATGGACTCAGTGTGTGGGGGGTTTCATAAGTGGCTAAGATCAGATGAGAAGGGCTATGATGGAAAAATGTTCCCATACAAGGTGCATAGTAAATATAGGGATGCACATCTCATATGCTTGAGATGCTTTGTAAATCCCCCCAGATTTTACTAAGCATACTGGAGGTGCTTAGTAAATACCCTACTGGGTAAAATATGTGTGGTTGAGAAGAATGTATACATTTATACAAAAAATTATTTATGTAATGTAATTACTAATATATTTGTAGATTTGCTGTTTAATAAAAAAAATCATAATAAATAGTGAAATGGACTATGTTTGATTAAACATCCACATACATACATGTGTACATGACTCTTTTTAAAAGCTTGCTGTTAAATAAACACTCCCTAGGTAAGGAGCAATTATTAACCTCCAATAATTTAAAAAAAATATTGTATATGGAACACAATTATTTTTTTATGCAGTTAAAATAACTTTTTAAACAAAAGTACACTGAAACTAACATAGATGCATGGTGCATCCTTAAGTCTATAGATCTCATTGGCAATGACTGGGACAAGTGCCCAGTTAAATATTTGAATCAGTTTTTATCTGAAAAAAATAAATCACAATGGGATACATTTACAAATACCATCTTTCAGATACAACAAATAAATCATGCTTTCCAAGTTCCTTTAATATGGAAGTTCCTCCAATAAATGCATGTTGCCACTAAATTAGTGTCTTATTAAGAACTATAACAAAATGCCAATAAGATCTTTTTTTGTCTTCATTTAAAGTACAACTTTTTTACTTTTTCTATACTATTTTGGAACATCTAAACCAGATAATGTGCAAAATGTTTTATATTTTGCAATTTTTCTATGCAAGTATTCTTTATCACTTGACTTCATATTGCCATCTTCCCTATTGCTATATGTTATTTTCTCATGTGAGTGTGTCCTTGCAAACTAATGAACACTTTAATCTATTTGAGAGCACTGGTATAATTATCTTCCACATTCCCAATGTGCAAACACTTCATGTGTATTCTGTGTAGTCTTCTCCCACTTCAGGAAATGTATCTACAGAAGCTAAAGTGGTATATTCCACAGCAGCATAATTGCGTGTAAAATATAATAAATTATAAACCCTATTACTTTTTTACATTCTAAAGACATGCTTAAAATTTTAAGTGTAGTTCTTCAAATACATTTTTACAAATATGACTACAGTAAGAACAAGGGAGCTTCACATCCAAAGAAAATTGTTTTTTCCTATGTCTCATTTCTTCATCCTCCTTAATATCTTAAGCCCTAAATGTTAACATTTGTAGTCTTCCATTTGCCAAGCACTATTTAAGGATAATTGATACAGTACTTTGGGAAAATATGTCCTTCCTAAATGCTAATTGACTTCACAAGAGAATAACAAGGATGTTCTGAGGTGAATTTTGATAGGTATATTTTTCACATACACAGACTTAACTTCTAGAAGACATTTATTAGCTCCGGTTCTTGTCTCTCACATCTGCTCTTCATAAGATTGTTTTGAAAGCACAGATAATGCCTGGAGATTTTTTATATGTCTGTATAGAGCTTAGAGGCAAGAAGTCTTCAGGCTAGCCAAGGAGAACTGTACATTCATCACTTTGATGTGACATTTTGTTTGTGGCTTAAATACATTAGGATTGTAGCTAGAATGGATTTCTTCCATAAATTAATTTTTTTTTGCTCTCAATCTCCCAAATGTATTATGGCAATAGACAATGGCTTAGTGGTTTAGAGTTATCAAATGGGATTTTTACTTTTAATAAGAAATATTATATTTACTGTTATTCTATGGAACCAATATATCTAAGTGTTTTTTAGACTTTTTCTTAAATAAGTCTCATAAAGCAACATAACATTCTCTTAGAGCACTATCACCATTTGATTAATTCAAGCATTTGTGTATGTGATATTCAACTGATGAAACATATGACTTTGCAGTTTTCTTTAAAACCAAAACATTTATAATAAAGTCCTAATCTTATAGACAACTTTTGAGCAAATTTAACAAGACCACTGTTGTTGTCTTCATAAAGTAAGTTTAATTTGTTTATTTAATAACTGATTAACAATAAAACAGAATCTAAACAAAAATTACATAATTGAACATTTAAACTGATTAGTAACAGATCTGCTTCTCTCCATAATCTATTTGGCTTCCTGTGGATAGTTGCAGACCTCTCCAAGAGACTGGCCTAATAGGAATCTTTACCTGCCTATCTCCTTCTGTGGCCGCTGTGTGCAAACAGACTGGTTTGGGGGAAAATAAAGGACATTCCCCTGAGTACATCTAATCCCACCTCCTGGACACCTAATAATAGCTAGAGGGAAGTAGATATGCTCATAGCTGCAACACTAAAGTTTAATGTAAACTTTAAAATGTACACTCATTCAGGGTTATCTTTAAATATTGATTGTATAATGAAATACTGATTTTGTAATCAAATATTAAACAGACAAATCAAAACATCATATCACAAAATATAACCTTCAAATCAGAGTGCAAACTCAGATTGTATCCTTTAAAACATTACATTTTAATCATACGGTAGACAAGTTATACACAGTGGCAGAGCTAGAGAATGGAGGACCTGGTGCAAAAAATGTTGCCCTGCCTCCCGGTACCAACTCACTCAGTGCTTCTCCTCAAGACCCCTTCCTATAACAGCTACCTTCTTCAAGATCACTTCCCATAATAGCACCACTCCCAAAGACCATTTCCCATAGCTGTCCGCCAAGACCCTTTACAAAGCTGCTCCTATTCCCACAGCTGTTCCCCTTCCCTTACCGCCTGCCTGACTGAAACTCCTCTGCTTGCAGCACAGCCCGCATATGCGTGAGCTCCACTTTCCAGTGACATTCTCTATGGGGTTGGGTTGGATGGTGCGGCCGAGGGGGCACAGGGAGTTCATGGTGGAGGAGCCCCTCACTACAATATATATATATACTAGAATATTGCCCGTCAAAAAATGACGGCAATGAAATTGTAAGGTAGCTAATGCTGTTTGGTGTATAATACTGAAATATGTAATAGATTACTAAATGAATATACTTTACCTATTTTGAAGCATTGTGTTGAAGAGCTGGCAATCTGTTTTGATGTTGCTGGAGCATTAGTGGTGTGGAGCTGCTGTGTAAGCATGCTGAATGTGTGCACTGTGTGGTATGAATATCTGTAGGTCGTTTGTGGCGTTTTGCGAGTTTCTTGTGGTGTTTTGCGAGTTTAGAGTGCTGTAGCCTCGTTTTCGTTTTGTTCGGCGGCAATTTTTTCTCTCGCTTACAGTTTTTTTTAGTCTCTAAACTCTTTTATTTCGAGTAAAATGAAGGTCTAAGTGGCATTTTTGAGGTCCTGGGTGCTCCCTCTTGGTGTAGGTAAGGTTTTTATGTATGTGCTGTGTGTATGTATTGTGTTTTACATTTTGTAATGTTCGCGAGTTGCGTCCGAGTGTTGCGAGGCCGTAATGTGTGTGAACGTGTGTCGTATGTTGTTTGCGAGTGTCGTAATGTGTGTGTCGTGCTCTTTGGGTTGCGACGTGAACTTTGCGAGGGTCGCAGTTGCTGGCATGGAGCGCCTTCGGCGCTCCATGCCAGCAACTGCGGCCCTCACTTTGCGAGGTCCTCAGGTGCTGGCATGGAGCACCTACGGCGCTACATGCCAGCAACTGAGGCCCTCGCTTTGCGAGGTCCTCAGGTGCTGGCATGGAGCGCCTACGGCGCTTCATGCCAGCAACTGAGACCCTCGCCCAGTGCCTTCGCTTTGCGAGGGCCTTGGCTCGCTGCGCGACTCGAGACTCGCGTAGCGAGCCCGCAGCGTTAGCAACAACTCGTACGCTCACAACTATATATTATATATATATATATCACATATTATAATTGTCAAACTGCGAGTTGTCGTCACGCTTTGCGGCCGTCGCAAAGCGAGGGCCGCAACTGACGACAGCTCGCAGTTTTAACAACTCCCCCTGCCACGGCTCCCTTTACCCCACTGATGCTCGCACCACATAAGCCCTGCAACCTCTTCTCTGGTGGCGCGCGCCCATAAGTGGCGCGCGAAGACGGGCACATGAGCGTGCGCGCACGTCTAAAGCATTTAGACGCATTGAGGTGAGGGAGGAGTGGGGGAAGAGAGACACGGCAGGGGGAAGAGGGTAAGAGAGACACGTGGAGGAGAGGAGGGGAAGAGATACATGAGGGAGAGGAGGGGTAAAGAGAGACACAGGGACCAGGGGAAGTCAGATACAGGGGAGGGGAAGAGACACTGGAGGGAGAGGAGGGGGAACAGAGGCATAGGGGAAGGAGAGGAAGATAGGAAGAGAGACACAGGGGAGGGAGAGGAGGATGGGAAGAGAGACACAGGGGAGGGAGAGGAGGGGGGAAGAGAGACACTGGGAGAGAGAGGAGGGGGAAGAGAGACACTGGGAGAAAGAGGAGGGGGAAGAGAGACACTGGGAGAGAGAGAAGGGGGAAGAGAGACACTGGGAGAGAGAGGAGGGGGAAGAAAGACACAGGGAAGGGAGAGGAGGGTGAAGAGAGACACAGGGGAGGGAGAGGAGGGGGAAGAAAGACACAGGGGAGGGAGAGGAGGAGGAAAAAAGACACAGGGGAGGGAGAGAAGGAGGAAAAAAGACACAGGGAATTAGGAAGAGAGGCACAGGGGAGGGAGAGGAGGGGGGAAGAGAGACACTGGGAGAGAGAGGAGGGGGAAGAGAGACACAGGGGAGGGGGGAAGAGAGACACAGGGGAGGGAGAGGAGGTGAGGAAGAGAAACAGGGGAGGGAGAGGAGGAATAGACACGGGTGGGACAGGATGGGAGAGGAGACACAGTGGAGGGGGGAAGAGACAAGGGGCAGGGGGGAAGAGACACAGGGGAGGGAGGAGGGTATAAGAGACACAGGGGAGGGAGACGGGGTGAAGAGACACGGGAGGGAGGGGGTGAATGACACAGGGAAAAGAGGGGGGAAAGACACAGGGGAGGGAGAGGGGGAAGACACAGGGGATGGAGAGGAGGTGAGGAAGAGAAAAAGGGGAGGGAGAGGAGGAATAGACACAGGGGTAGGACAGAATGGGGGAGGAGACACAGTGGAGGGGGGAAGAGACAAGGGGCAGGGGGGCAAGAGATACAGGGGAGGGAGGAGAGGATACAAGACACAGGGGAGGGAGACGGGGTGAAGAGACATGGGAGGGAGGGGGGAGAAAGACACAGGGAAAAGAGGGGGGGAAGAAACAGGTGAGGGAGAAGGGAAAGACACAGGGGAGGGAGAGGGGAAAGACACAGGGGAGGGGGAAGGATAAACATGAGAGGGGGAAGAGACACAGGGGAGTGAGAGGGGGAACAGACAAAGGGGAGGGAGAGAGGGGAAGGAGAAACAAGGGAGAGAGAGCAGGGGAGGGAGAGAAAGTAGAGGGAGGGAGAGGCTAACAATGAGCGCCAAAGCCACTCATTGCAAGGCCCGAAATGAGCGCTGAAGGAGCTCATCGCAAGGCCAGTAAAGTAGGGGGGGAAAGGCTCGCAATGTGTGACAAACACCATTGCCAGGCTTCAATTTTCATTGCAGTCATTTTTGACGGGCAAGTCGCTAGTATATATATCACTGTACTTCACGCATCTGCCTTTTTTAACTTCCCCTTCGCTTCCCTTGCTTTTATTCATTTTATTTGTCGCTGTTTGGTATAAATAATAAATAAAATTTCAGTTGCACTATATCCCCTTCACTTTGCTATATATATATATATATATCAAAATCAACATCCAGCCCCACACAGCACCAAGTCCTTGTCAGCAGCCATGCCCTCTCAGCATCCATCCCCACATAGCACCCAACCCCTTGTTGCTGTCATGCAGCCCTTGCTCTCTTTGGCCTCTACTTAAATACACATTTCCTTGCTCCATACTGCCACCTCTTTGAGCTTCAGTAGAAATAGACACAGACCAATTCCTGGCATTGAGTTTTGTAACCATGGAGGCGCAAGGGGCTCTGGTGGGCTGGATTCGATAGGGGGCCCTACACTACAGAAAAAACAAATGCAAAAAAATATACAGTACTGGATACCCCCAGAGGAGGGGCACTGGGCACCACTAGTAGCTCCGCTCCCTTGAACGGCCAGTGTTGTCCCATATTTCCAGTATTCACTTTGGAAGAGATTTACTTAACAATGGACAAACTCTCTTTAAAAAATCCAATTTTATGGAATTATTTTTTATTACCACTATTTTTTTTCCATCTATATGTTTCATCATTTGGAAGTCACCCTAAATTCATAGAATATTTCAGCTTCTTGCAATTATTTATCTTTGCACATGGCCTGTAGCTGTTGGAAAAGCAGCATGAAAAGACTGTGGTTGTAACTTGTAAAGAATAACTGCATATATGCATTTTCAAATCAATATTTTTTTATATAAATACTTGAGGTAATATAATGATGCATTAATCTATAGATTCACAAGGAATATCTATGAGCATGTTCCAGTCTAAGCATCGGGATTCGTGTTTAAGTATAAACTCATTAACCTTTGGGTTATTTATGACTGAAAATGATATTACTGGGTGTATATAAATGTCTAAAGCAAGTTGAAAAACCTGCTTCCAGCTCAGAATTCCATCAATAGAATTCAATCCATAGCCATTTTCAAACATGGTTTCCTTTAAGCCTATGCATGCTATATTACACAGCTTTAATGCAAAGCCAAGGCTGGATTTTACACAAGCTGAGAATCCTATCCATGTAGAGCTGTTTCAAGCTTACTGGCTATCATCAGCATGGAGCAGGATATAAATATATAAATCAATACTGTATATAAATCAGTAACTAAATCTGAATGTCCAGATTTATCCTTTGTGACTATGACTATCTACTCTGGCTGTAAATTTCTATTACAACATAGTAATTTACTAAATAGCTTCTTGGCATGCTGCTTAATGCAATATTTAAGCCTTCTTTAGAATTAAAATCTTGATTCATCAAAAAATTACGGCAATAAGATTGTAATGCAGGTAATGCTGTTTGGTCGAGACATTAATTTTGTTGGTGGTCCAAGATTCTTCGAAGCTCATTGCGAGCCTGGCGCAGTATTATATAGTGGTATTATTTAGTGCATTTTAAAATTAATTTACTAATATTTATTATCATGTCATGATTGCAGCAGGAATCAGAATGAATTTATACAGGGCTTCCAAAGAAATAAATACTATTAAAATAAGACCCCTAGAAGTCTAGCTGATTGACAGAATCACAGCCTATTTACTTAACATTTACTTAACATACCGCGAACATGCCTAAACATGGCCAGATCATGGTTGGCTGCTATGTGCCACTTTAAAAGCTTTTAGTTATTTGTGTGGCTTATCACAACCCGTCTCAGCCCCTTGCAGTGCTCCACCTGTGTGTTTTAATAATCTGGTGTAGGAATATATGAAATATATATATATATATATATATATATATATATACACACACATATATATGTATGTATATTTGTACAGAATAACCTTAATCCATCTGTAATGAGTATGCCTCCTCCTCACCACCACAAAATCAAAATACTGTGGTTTTGTAATACATATATTGGTCATAGACCTCCATGTAACAGTTTGATGTCTGGTTATCAGAGATATATATTCATGGCTTTTCAAATCTGTGTCACATATTTGTGAAGTGATATCATGAATTATTTATGGCCAATATTAGTTTTCTTTACATACACAGATTCATATTCAACAAGGGTAACCATGGAGATGTAAGTAAGATCCATGGAGATTCAGTGATTTACACAACAACTGTGACTCAAGTGGCTACAAACTGTTTTATAAATAAAAATATCAGTATGCCAGCATGCTCATCATGTAGATTTCTAGATTATATAAAAGTACAGCAAAATATATATTTTTAATGCTGTTTGTGTTTGCTTTGACAAGTATACAGTCAGTTATAAGCCTTTCTTTATAAATGATATGGTAGTATGCTAATTGCTGTATTTAAATGTATTGTCCACAATAAACTCTGAAGATACATCTTTAACATACAAAGCTATCTTTTGTTCCTGTGTTATTTTATGAAGCCAATTTGCTAAAATGTGAGGAAAAAAAGACTTCAGAGAACTTTTATCCAACTAATGAGACACTTTTTGCTATGGATATAGTCCAAGTCTTATTACACTATACAGCACAGTTATTATTGTTATGACTAGTAACTTGCCCATCATAAATGAGGGTATCATAAAATGTTATCTTCAATTATTCATGCTGTCTCTCTGTGCTGTCTGTCTCTGTGCTGTTTCTCTTTCTCTGCTGTCTGTCTCGGTGCTGTCTCTCTCTGCGTGTTCTCTCTCTGCACACACACTCTCTCTGTGCTCTCTCTCCCTCCTGTGTGTCTTCTTCCTGTCTCTCTATCTCTGTCCTGTGTGTTTCTCTTTCTGTGTCCTGTGTTACTCTCTCTCTGATCTCTCTCTCTCTCTCCTGTCTCTTTATCTCTATGTCCTGTGTCTATCTGTCTGTCTCTCTCTCCTGTCCCTCTCTCCTCTCTCCCCTTCTCATTGCAGACAACAAATGCGCATGCGCTCCTCCTGGCTGCCAGTCGAAGGAGAGCACATTCGAGCATCCGTTGTGTTTAATAACAATGTCTTAAGCCTGTGCAATAAGCACTGCACAGACATTACATAATTTTTGTTAATTATTATAGAGGATTAATATTATTAGTATTACTCACTAATTATAAAGCACCAACATTTTCTCTAGTGCTGTTGACAAGAGTATATAAAAATAAAATGAGAACAACAAATACAACAAAAGAACAAATTATAAAGTATGCAGAGATGAGAAGAGGCAACATAATGCAATAAAACAGACAAACTGATTCAACGAAGGTAAAATGCCTACACCGGACAGTTTACAATCTAGACTATGCTATTTTTCTTTTACCTGGCTACACCTTATTTTGCACATTGCGCAACCTCTTCAAAGGGCAGCTAGCTTTTGTATTCCAATACTGTACCAAACTAGGGAATATGCATTTCATTGACTTCAGATGAGCTTTTTTTTATGATGTTTTGAAGAAATAGCCTCTAGCTGTACTTCACTGAAGAGTTCAGAATAGCCCAGATCCATTAAAATGTAATGATCATACTGCCAAGACTATCTAGGGAGACGCTGCTTGTTGCAGGAAACCGTTCCATATTTATTAAGAGTTCCTTGTAATAAGATTAACAAAGTTTCTTCTGTGTATTAATAAAAATAATGGGTCTAATCCGCATTTTTTTAAATTCATTCATGATAGAATTTATTGATGTGTACAATGCTATTACTAAATCTAATATGTGACTCAGCAAAATATTCTACGTTAACTCCCAGCTTTTACTGTAGTGCAAATTTCAGGTCTAAAAAGTGTAGGTAATGTTTTTTAAGAAACATGGTTTACATTTTTATACAAATATGTACACAAATCAGCCAAGATTTCCTGTTACTTCACAGTTTAGTGCATATTTGGGTGACAGATTGCCCAACATATCAACAAGACAATGGCCTGGAGCAGTGAAGAGGGCTCCCAAAATTCAAAGCTTATCCAAATTAGTCGTCTGTTTCTTAACCTTTATTCACTGTCTCCTCCTTTCTGTTACCTGTTTGCATGTTTTCTTACTCTTCTCTTATGGCCTCATTCAAATGCGATTCGGCCAATTGAATAGGGCTTTATATAAACACATATCATATGTTTTACAGAAGTTTTTAGTTAGTGAAGGCCTTGCTTTTGGATAGAAGTTCACTAACTAAAAGCTTCTGTAAATATAATATGCTAGGTGCTTATATAGAGCCCTATTCAATTGGCCAAATCGCATTTGAATGAGGCCCTTAGCTCTTTACCCTTTTAATCTTTTTTCTTCTCCTCCATTTTTGGTATTTTGTCATTTCTCTCACCTCCATTGTTTTCCTTATTCTTTTCACCCAAATCCCTCCCCCATTGATAACACCCTCTCACTTTTAGTCTCGTAACCCTGGTTCTACCTTATTCTATTCTTCAATCTGCCCATTTTTGTCTTTTTGCCTTTTTATTCCTTCTATTCCTCCATTCACGTAATTCTTTCTAAGCTCTCTCCCCATTTTTTGCTTGGCATTAAAGACCTGGTAATCACCACATTGCATAATTCTGAAACTGGCCCCGAAAAACAGAAAGGTTAACAGCCTTATAAAATTGCGATTCAGGCAATTATTATAGTTTTTTTTTAACGCGCCAACATATTCCGTAGCACTGTACATAAATTAGGTTAAGATAATGATAAATACAGATTAACATTTAGTAAAGGAAGGAGGGCCCTGTCTTTGAGCTAGGAATCCAATGTCCATGGTGAATTCCCAAAGTACTTAGGATAGAAACTCGCAGACTTACAATTGAATAGAGCTCTATATACGCACAGAGCATATTTTTTTTACAGAAGTTTTTAGTTAGGGAAGACCTTGCTTTTGGATAGAAGTTCACTAACTAAAAACTTTTGTAAAAAAATATGCTATGTGCTTAAAGTAAATCCAGGCCGTGATTGTTATTTTGTGTTTTACGTACATTTCAGTTATTGTGTTTAATTTTGAGACATAATATATAATTCACTCTGTAATATAGTAATGTATTTTATTCCCACATAAAGTGACAAATGTAATAAAGTTCAATCTGCAACATTTACAGCAATTTCAGATTATTTTCTCAAATTCTCTAGGGCCAAAGGGCTGCTTTGAATTTAATAAGCTTTCATAAACTGATTATATGAATTTTTTTCAGAATGCCGAGGCAAGTTATGACTTTAGCAGCAATGATCCTTATCCATACCCTCGCTATACAGATGACTGGTTTAACAGGTAAAGTAACTTTCTTTTTTCATTAAGAAATGACAAAACTGACTGTTTTTGTCATTCTTTGATTCATTACTATTTTACAACTAAATGAGATTATAATGGGATCAAATTGTACTTCTAGTATTTCTGTGGAAAATCAGCAGTGCAAAGCATTTTAATGATATATTTCTATCATTCATATAATGCAGCTTTTGATATAACTCATTGCATTTTTTAAAAATTATAAGGGTACTGTTTGAAATAATCCATAAATTTCTGCTAGCATATAAAAAACAAATGAAAGTTAATTTATGAGCACACTACATAAACTGTGGATAAGTGAGGTTAAAAATACAATTAAATATCCATATTTCCTATGCTTCTTTTGTGGGCTATTTATAAAGCAGAAATATAGATAAATACACTCCATAGGAAACATCGTGGAGATGTGTCATGTATTAACTTCAACTGACTCATTTTGTAATAAGCTTATAAACTTTTAGTTTAGTGTTGTTAATTTAACAGTTTATTTTTCAAGTTAGTGACCTACTATCTTGAAGCCTGTAATTTGCTACCAATATGATTTCCATAATATGTAGTAATTAGAGACATTGAGAGTAATTTACTAAGGGATCCCTCATTTAGCCCAAGTTAACCCTCGATTCATTTTCTCAGCTGATCCTACAATTTACTACAGACCCTTTTCCCATGTTATGTCTAGCTCATTGCAGCTGATTATTATTATTATTGTTTATTAATAATGCGCCAACATATTCCATAGCGCTGTACATAAGATAAGTTCAAGACAAAGATACATACAAATTAAAACATAGCAAGGTAAGGAGGACCCTGTCTTTGATGAGACCAGAAATGTATGGGGGTGCACTATTGTTGAGGGCTTGGAAAGTTAGGGTTATGATTTAAAATTTTATTCTGGAGGCTACGGGAAGCCAGTGGAGTGATTGACAGAGGGGTGATGCTGACACTGAACGTTGTGTAAGGAAGATGAGTCTAGCAGAGGCATTCATAATGGATTGAAGTGGAGATAGTCGGGTGGTGGGTATGCCAACAGGAAGCGAGTTGCAGTAGTCTAGTCGAGAGATGATGAGAGAGTGTATAAGGATTTTAGTTGTGTCTTGTGTAAGAAAGTGGTGAATTCTGGAGATGTTTTTTAGATGGAGAAGACAAGATTTAGTTAGTGATTGTATGTGAGGGATGAAAGAAAACTGATTGAGAATTATAGTGAACAGTGTATGTTATTGGCATGTAACCTGCATTGACCATGAAAGCGAAAATTCTCTGAATTTACTAAACCGTCATCCAGCTTTTTACCATGCAATGGTGATATTCAGCATTTTGTGTTTCAATTCTGTGTGAGCAGTGTATTTGATTGTTTTGCCGGGTTTGTTTTTGTCATATATCACTATTGATGTATTGCCAGCCATTGCTAGTTTGCCTTCCAATATGTCGCCTTCCCCGACAGACATCACTGCACATACATGACCTGTATAAAACACATGCGATACACTGATAGTGATCGGTGAATGGTTGGATGAGGGGTGTATACACAGTGCTTCATTGGGCAATTTAGTATATTGCTTATGTGCGATGAGCCACGTTAGATTGCGGTTAATCGCGCATCCTGTTACTAAATTCCCCCATTGTGTATCACCCTTCTTTCACTGTTAACTTTGGCTAATATTCACTACAATGTTTCCATCCCTTTGTAAACCTTTGCCATCTGGATGGGAGGTTATTATCCTTTGCCATGAATTTGAGGACAAGTAAATATTTTGTCTGTAAATCACTTTCCATAACTGTATATTCTTCTAAAATAAGATTTGTTAAGGATATATAATTGTTTGTTGTTTTCAATAGACTGCTAATACTAAAAGAGAGAAAAAGATCCTTTTTTAGGGCACACCTGGGAAATCCAATTCTCAGAAAAAGAGAATGAACTAAATGTAAAACTTAACTTTTAATAGTAATAATAATAAAATCCACTTAAAATACATAAACGTAGGTAGCAGAGAGTAAATTATATAAAGTTTACTGGGAAAAATGCCACTGTTGTGGAAAATGCCACTATGAGGTAGACCATATAAAGTGCAATGTGCTAGTATAAGCACTGATAAAGTGGCTAGTATATAAGAAATAAGGTGCTATAAAGTGCTACTAGTGATAAGGTGCCAAGTGCTATGACACAAATAAGAAATATGTGTAAGTGAAACAAGTGTATCACTTGAATATGGTTTGCCTCTTTCAAGAGATGATCTATTAGTTTTTAATGATGCACAGTGATATTTGTTCACTGTTTTGTTTTTAATCCCGTTTTCTTTGCATTGCCATGACAGCAGAGAGTCAGCGTTTTCAGTTTCAGGCCCATAGCATAAAGCCCCTTCACCACTGCATTAGTTAGGCTATTTCAGCAATAGTTTAGTGGATTTGGAAGGCAGTAGCTACTGGTTATGGGTATATCCTGAAGGCAACGCTGTTATTTGGATACTTGGGTATTTGAGATACACAGATATTGAGTACATTACCTAAGATGATATCAGTACTCTGGGGGCATTTATTTCTCAATATCTTTCACTCCTATCTTTTACCCCTTGCCACATTTATCATTTGGTTTACTGGTTTCTGTTCAGCATATAGCTGTTAATACCTACTTATAGTGCACCTTATAGGCAAACCATATTCAAGTGATACACTTGTTTCACTTACACATATTTCTTATTTGTGTCATAGCACTTGGCACCTTATCACTAGTAGCACTTTATAGCACCTTATTTCTTATATACTAGCCACTTTATCAGTGCTTATACTAGCACATTGCACTTTATATGGTCTACCTCATAGTGGCATTTTCCACAACAGTGGCATTTTTCCCAGTAAACTTTATATAATTTACTCTCTGCTACCTACGTTTATGTATTTTAAGTGGATTTTATTATTATCACTATTAAAAGTTAAGTTTTACATTTAGTTCATTCTCTTTTTCTGAGAATTGGATTTCCCAGGTGTGCCCTAAAAAAGGATCTTTTTCTCTCTTTTGGTATTACTTATCCCTACTATCCTTAGGAGCACCCTGTTATCATCCATTTGAATTTGGTACTTATCAATTATACCTGAGCCACCGTCCCTTTACTATTTAGACTGCTAATACTATTTAATCCTAGTAGTATCTGGTATCATGTAGTGTGCTACTATGGTAGTATTTGTCAATGGTCCAAACACAGATCTTTGCAGAACATAGAAATGTCTTGCAATTTCATATTGCAATATAGCTGAAATATAAGGAACTGTTACTATAATTACTAAGGTCTGTGTGTATATTTGCAGCAATGTAATATCTAAATTAGAGGTACACTTTAGCAAAATTGTTATAATTAACTGGTGACATTAATTATCACAATTTCAATGTCCATTCTGTTTTAAATTATGTCCTTCTTGCACAGGCATAAGAGATTTTTAATAAACATTTTGGCAACAAATGAATTTGTTACAAAGCAATTATGAATTCTCTTTCTTGGTTGCTAACACCAAGAGCCCAATATTAAACCAGACAAAACATTATAATATATAAACTCATTCACAACTTCTGCAAGTCCAATAAGTTAGTATAACCCGAATTTCCTGCTCAGGTGTTAATTGCTTTCATTATTCATAATATAACCCTCGCTGTATCAGAAAAATATTCAGTTCTTAGTAGATAGTATTTATCATTTAGTAAAAAAGTGTAGCAATATCTATAGCACAGTGAATTACATTTAAACAAAACTGTTGTAATAATGCCGGCATCATGAGGCACTTATGCATTAATGTATCAACAAAGTAGTCAACATAATCAAGCAAGATGATTATTTTGATATGTAACAACAGCTTTATGAGAAAGAAGAGAAAGTCCGGAATTAATATGTTTAAAAAAATAAAAAATAAATATGTAATGCAATATAAAGATAAAATAGGCACTTAGTTAATAATGACGTTGCTTAAAGAGAGAAAACCGAGATGTCTTTAGAATTTAACATCAAGGTTAATTAACCTATATACTAACATAAGCCAACCTTGACCTTTAATGATGCATGTTGTACCTTTCTCCATTTATCAAGTGCTAGCAAAGAGCATTCCTTGAATATCTAAATAAAAGATTAAAGATTTCATATGCAAAACAAAGGAGGCAGAAGCATTCATAAACATGACCAGCATATAAATGAACAATACTTCTAAGTATATATATTCTACATTAAAGCTACATATTCCTTTTTTATCAAAAAATTGTTCTAAAAGGTGGATTGTTGAAGACCTGTAGGAGATATCAAATCGTGGTAGATGTGTACCACCTGATAATATATAGATGGAGAGTTTCTCTAACCATTCACCATATAGTACAGATAACTTTATATATTCTTCATTTTTTTCCAATAAATGATAAATTATATTTAGAGACTATCAGCCTTGTTAAATTGCGATTCAGTAAATTTAAGAGGGCTTTATTTAAGCACAGAGCATATTTTATTTACAGAAGTTTTTAGTTAGTGAAGACCTTGCTTTTGGATAGAAGTTCACCAACTAAAAACTTCTGTAAAAAAATATGCTATGTGCTTATATAGAGCCCTTTTAAATTTACTGAATCGCAATTTAATAAGGCTGTATATTGTTGAGAAGGGATATGGAACTTGTAATGTATACATAATAATAAATATCAGGTGGTCTAGAAGCATATAAAAACAGATTTGATTACAAAGAAGTACCAATAGATCCACCAGTCTACCCATTCCATATGCAACAAGCCATTGGGATAGTTTTACATATCTATGTTTGTCCCTAATAGTTACACTTGGAAACTATTCTACTTACACATGAAGGTTTTTTCACTTATCTACTACTGTTTCTATAGAGTTATTCTTTACTACAAATTATTCCACCCTCCAGCTTCAAATCATTACATATTGTACTAGTATTTCTATGTTTGTGGAAGAAATTTTCCTCCTGAACTTTATTAAATCATTTTATATATTTCATATATTTGAAACAAATCACCCCCTCTAAGCTTTACATTTTAAGGTCTTCCCTTAGTTTTGTCTATTTAACCATGCTCTATTTATTTGACAAACCTAGCAAAATATATCAAAATACTTTGAAGATTATTAAATTTGACAGATGTGTACTAAAATAGCATCAGCTGTCACTTTTATGTTAGTTACAAGTGCTACATCAAAAAATGTGTTCCAATACATAAGGAATGAAGAATATATATACATTGATTTCGGATGCAAAGACTGTTATGGAGTAAAACTATGTGAGAGACACAAACAACAACGCTTCCAGCAGTACTGTGACACTGACGCATTTCACAAGGTCAGATACTCCAGCTGTTGTTAGGGATGACGAGGATGACCTTGGTTACACGGCTAGGTGTCCTGCATGTATTTCATAAATTACATTATCATGGAGATTGGATAGACTGGAATGCAATATCTCAATTTACTTTACCAGTTTACAGACATCTTGTTGGCATGATAAACTTGAGATTTACACTTGTTTTCTGATGGTGCACAGTTGCTACAAAATATAGCAAGGAGTGACTGTGGGTTGTCATCTGTGTAAGACTGTATTATTATCTACAGTGCAATCAAATGTATAAGGATGCTAACAACCATGGTTTCTGCTGATCAACAGAATGTGGCAATTATGCCACCTATGCTGCCATCGCCACTAAACTGTGATCTGATCATTTTCTTTCTCTTTCCCATTAACATATATAAATATACTTACTATATAATATAATGTGTGCATAATTATCATTTACAGAATACAGCAAATCAGGAGGGAAGGTCCCCTAAAGAGAGGGACTCACTAGTCTTGATAGTGTGCAGAAAAACTGTTATGGTATTTTTGTCAATTTTTCAATAACATGCAGTATCTTTCTTAAGAAAAGTCATGGTGCCAAAACATTGACCATTTTTTTATGAGTACAAATCAGATTTTGCAAGTAAAATCAAGTTTGCATATAAAATATGTTGATATACTTATTTATCTGCTTATTTTTGCTTACTTTTTATTCTAATTAATTAAAACAGTTTATACTGTTGGTCCTTCTATGTATGGTTGAATGCTTAAACATTGAATACTATTTAATTTGTGAAAGGAATATGGGAGAATGTGGGCAACCAGAATATTTCTCACTGTACAAGTGTAAAAAGACAGTTGCTGAGCAATGACTTAATGGTCTCATTTAAATAAGAACCAATTATTATAATTAGAAGTTACATGTATTACTTTCCTCATAGCTGTCTTCATGACAACGCATACTGCTAACCCATAAGATGCTAATGGCAATGCCCACCCACCATGTAACAAGTAGTTGCTTACATTTATGCAGCTTCTGCAAATAAAGCACACAGTATAATAAGTGTCTATATTTTTTAATTATTTTTTATTTTACTGATATTAAAAAGAGAGAAGGTTACAAAATAAACAAAACACAAGAGTGAATTGGAAATGAAGCAAAGTATAACTTGTTTGTTCATCAATATAATAAATAAAGAATCCACTTGTATAAAAAATACAGACAGCAGAATATCAGTGGTACATATGACCACGAGTTATATGGTCGGCATATATGGTAATTTGGTCTGCAACGACCAAATGAGTGGACATTTGGTCGTTGCAGAGTCTTATCAGCAGCTCCATATATACTGTATGTGTGTATGTATGTATGTATGTGTATATATATATATATATATATATATATATATATATATATATATATATAATTACAGATAATTATAAGCAGAACGATAAGGACATGAGACTTACAACAATCTATTTTGATACCAGAGGTGCTAAGGTCTCTGCTTTGGAGAGCTTACAATCTAGAAGAGAGGAGCTGATGACTTTGTGTCACAGATTATAGGAGACAACAAGGCGATTTGTCTCAGTAGACAGCTCTGTTTTTCAAGAGTTGCAGAAATCTGCAAGGGGTGTCACTATTTCTTTTGATTTCTGACAACACACGCATTCTAATACAAGGTTAGTTGAGAGCACTGCTAAGGAGAGCTTACAATCTTAAGGGGATAATTGGGTGAATCAGAAAAGAGTGTGAGGGATCTGCATTGCATTAAGGATGCCAATCAATGGTATCTAATGAGCTCTTAGAGTATGCAGGCACCTACTGCTTGTGATTGAGCAAGCTTTGTTGTCCCTTTAGTCCGGTTTTATTTTTAGCAACATTTGCGGACATTGGTCCCTATGTAATTGTACAAATCGCAATTACATGAGCCTGTAATGGAGCCTGTAAATGTTACTGATATTCAAATGGCTACTTTTAGCTACTTGCATTCCAATCGTGAGTCACAACCTGCAGGTGGTAAAAAACGTAACTCCGTCCTATCGTTCTATCTCCTCCTTTGATGTTTTAAACCTGTAAATGTTAACAATGCTAAAGATGCACAATCCATATTTAATTACAACAATTCAAAAAGCTTGTAATTGCCTTCAAACCCGTAAATGGCAAATGTATAAAAAATTATACGAGTACTAGATGCAAAAGCACACACAATACTGTACCTAAAAATACTGGGGCCCTCATTCAATTGCAATTTAGCCAATTGAATAGGGCTCTAAATAAGCACATAACATATATTTTTTAAAGAAGTTTTTAGTTAGTAAGCATCTATCCAAAAGCAAGGTTTTCACTAACTAAAAACTTCTGTAAAAAAAATATGCTATGTGCTTATATAGAGCCCTATTGAATTGGCCAAATCGCAATTGAATGAGGGCCTATGAAAGCAATGAAAGGCATTAGAATTAATTGCACAACAGTCTCAAGCTAGCAAATCTGCAATAAAAAAATATTTGTTTAAATGTTTTATTTCTGTGTAATATTGATCCATTACATCAAGGAGTTAATACATATCATAGAACCTGCATGGACAGTAGGTTTATTGATTTTTATTAATTTCTACATTTTTTGATTGTCTGATTGCAATTCTAAGCACTAATTGATTGTAGTTTAAACTCCATGTTTTACTGAAGTTATGATGACAGTCTCATTTACTATTGGCTCTGTCTATATTGTAACTTATGGACTTGCATAATTGATCATGATCATGCCCTGTAATGCTATGTACGGGTTTATGATTTGAGTTTTACATTTAGATATGTAACAAATTTGGAACCCACAGCCAAAAATTCAGTTTGAAGGTAACGGGGCCCATTTTCTGAAGCACTTAACCTGCTTCAGGCTGTTGATTGAATCATTGTACTCTGGATCCAGTTGACTTATTATCACAACTTGCTAAATCATCTCTGATTTCTACACTCTTCTTGTTGACCTTGCAGTAATCACTCTGCCATCATCCTTGGCCATTCTCTCCATCATACAAGCCTCCTTGACCATGACTAATTGCTACCATCAAAGCACAAAGATTTGTACTCCAAGCAGAGTTCCTCTATAAGTCCTCCCATCTCCATCCACACGAATGCTCATTCTGCTCCCTACTATCAATGGATCTGACTTCCCTCAAAGTAGAAACAAAGATTTATAACCAGATAATTACAATCTGCAATTTAGCTGAATTGCAGATTATAATAAACATTTGAATGAGGCCCATAGTGTGCATTTGAATGAGGCCCATTCAGTGTACCTTTAAGTATTCAGCAATGTTTGGTAAATTATGTCATATAGTCTTGTGGATTCCCAAAGCTTCAGACAGTTATATATTGTTTTGTTGGGGCTATATAAGCAATTTCCTAATAGGCGATAGCTATTGAAGCCTTCAGTGAAGCAATTCACATCTCCTGTGAAGCTTAGCGAATCTAGGGGACTTTTTGCCCACAGATCAGGATAGCTTACTTAGGGCCTGATTCAATTGCCCAATTTATAAATTTGTACACACTTAAAATCACTCTTAATATTGCTACATTTTCGGCAGATATTACTTATTGGCACTAATGAATTCTTAAGTCAATAGAATGCATATAAACATTTATAAACAAAACATCTGAAGCCTAATTTATGAGTTCAAGGCTTTTGCAAGTAGCTAATAGAATATGGCCCCTAATTATCATGTTGATGTAATGAATCACTTATTCCATTCTCTCCACAGGTATATGGTAAACAATAAGGTAGCTATTTAAACAGCAACATAGATGATATAAGTATGACATTGGAAAAGCTTGGATATTTCTATGATAAAGTTATGTATATATGCACACTGGGTATACTAAGATGTTAAAGTAATGTTTGCTGCAGAGTAACAATTCCCTCCTAGATAATTATTTGACTGAGCATTTTTTTCTTAATTACAGCCATGGGACGCGGTGTGCAGGAGAAGTGTCTGCTGCAGCAAACAATAATATCTGTGGCGTGGGAGTTGCTTATAACTCAAAGGTTGCAGGTATGCATGAAATGAAGGCTGTTCATGTAATTAGCTGAATTTGCATTTAGGAAAACCCCATAGTTTACTATTTATCTCATGATTATGAAATAGAAATGCAGAGTCCTTTTAAGAAAAGCCGCTAAACAACACAAACAATTTTTATAACAAATCAAAAACACAATTAAAACACATAGAAGGGTTATGTTTGTTTATAGCGCCATCTAGTGCTCAGTGAAGGAGAATTCCTGAGAGTGCAGTAAAAACACATTTACAGAAATATACAGACTAGTTGTTACTGTGATATATTGTAAGTCCAAGGCCACTGTTCCCAGATCTCATCATCAGTAGAGAGGTAAATAAAAAAAAATACGATAAATAAAGAGAAACAGAACGTTGAAGTTTGTTTTCTCTTATTTTTCCTATTTTATGTAGCTCCAGAACCAATCCCTCACCAGTCATACACATATACACACCCTTCAGATGATTTATTTCTAGTTCACATATTAAAAAAGAAATCATATTTTCAAAGTTTATAACAAACTAAAATGAACAACTGTGTAAGTCAATTTCATAAAATACATTTAAGAGAATTATTTTTGAAGAATTGTTATTTATAGAAAGTTTTTTATTTTTTTATTTCAGCTCTCCCTACTCACTTGGAGCCGATGGGAGTGTGCTTATATTATTTTATTTATTTATTATTTTTATTTATTTATTATTTTTTTATCAGTCGAGGGAGACATGGAAGTGGAGAAGGGAAAAGCGAGAGGGAATATTTGTTATATCATTGGAGATTTTTAATATTAAACACCTACTCCACTCCCCTGCACAAGGAAAACCTTTGCAAAATCCCCTTCAGACATGCAACTTTAAGCAAAAGATAATGAATGCCTCCAGGTCATCAATTTTTTTTTCCAAATTAAAAACTGTTCTTACAACATTTTCTCTCCCTAATTAAACTCTTAGTCAAACTCAAAATTTACAGATATGTACATTTTTAATGATGTAGTTTTCTTTTAATGTAGAAGTCACTGACTTACGGTAATCAGACCTGGACGTTCCATATCCTGTTTTCAGCAACTAAAACTAATAATTGGCAAAACTGTTTTAGAAAATAAGAACGTTAAAATTATTATCGCATTTAAATCATTATATGCAGTCCCTTGCTTCCACATAGATGTCTTATAAGACTATCCCTGTCTGTGACCCTCATTCAATTGCAATTTGGCCAATTGAATAGGGCTCTAAATAAGCACATAACATATTTTTTTACAGAAGTTTTTAGTTAGTGAACATCTATCCAAAAGCAAGGTTTTCACTAACTAAAAACGTATTTAAAAAATATATGCTATGTGCTTATTGAGAGCCATATTCAATTGGCCAAATCGCAATTGAATGAGGACCTGTGAGTTTACCTTGGATAAACAAATCAAATAATTTGGGTGAATAGTACCTGTGAGATTCTCTTTGCTTGATCAATCTGACAGAGACAGCATATGTTTCGATTCAGAAAATATACAAGGAATTCAACATCAATTAAACAATAATTAGATTATATAAAATAGATTATGCCATTAATTCTGTAAATTATATTTTCTTTCCCTGTATTTTGTTATTTAGTACTTTCCATTAAAATGTGCTTTAATATTTTCTGTCATATATCTCCTCTATATCCATATAAAATCCCAATCATCACTAAATTGTGTTGTTTTCCATGGGACTGATTTGACAAGGAATTAACTTTTTCAAGATACTTTGATAAATCCACCCCTGAGAATAATTTAGGAGTAAAATAAGACTGGTTAACTTTGACATTTGGTTGACTCTGTCATTTGGTGGACTTTGCCAAATGATAAATATTTATGGAAAATAAATGATCATTTGACAGATGAATGTGCTAAATTATGTTTCAGTGCGAATTACAGAATAACCCATTTCAAATTGTATTATTTCTAGGAATAAGAATGCTGGATCAACCATTTATGACAGATATAATTGAAGCTTCGTCAATCAGTCACATGCCCCAAGTAATAGATATATATAGTGCAAGTTGGGGGCCCACGGATGATGGTAAAACCGTGGATGGACCAAGAGAGCTGACTTTACAGGCAATGGCAGATGGAGTTAACAAGGTAATTTCTTTCTTATATGGACCTGACATTGACACTGTATAGATTAAGATGTAGTAATTTGTCCTCCACAAAAGTTCAGACCCACTTTGATGGCTTCTTATTTTTGTCCATATTGAATCTGAATCATTGCTTCAAATCTACTGTAATAGTTTTAAAATCATACTGTGTAAAATTAAGGTTAATTTGGCTTTATATATGTATATCATAAAACATCAAGCTCATCTTTCAACTGTTACTATTGATTAATACTTTTATTGATATTATGTCATACCCTTAAATGTTTGATCCTTATGTGGCTTCACAGTGTACATGTTGCTTTGGAATACAATAATTTTGCTTTTCCTCTAATAAGAATGTTATGCTTTATATACTTTCTTAAAAGTTTTATATTAATATTTGGAAAAACAGACCTTATATAACAATTTAACAAAACAGAAATAAATGCAGGATAATATATCTGTACTTCTGTAGTTTAAATTAAACTTCCTTAGACTTAATAATTGAAATAACAATACCAAAGCCATCCTATACAGTTGTGCTCAAAAGTTTGCATACCCTGGCAGAAATTGTTAATTCTTTGCATTTATTTTGAAAATATGACTGATCATGCAAAACATTTTTTATTTTATGACATAGTTGTTTGCCTCCTTTTTAAATAATAATGATAACAGAAATCACCCAAATGGCCCTGATCAAAAGTTTACATACCCTTAGTTCATAATACTATGTATTGCCCCCTTTACCATCAATGACAGCGTGCAGTCTTTTGTAATAGTTGTCTATGAGGCCTCTAATTCTTACAGGTGGTATGGCTGCACATTCGTCTTGGCAAAATGCCTTCTGGTCATGCAAAGTCTTTGGTCGTCTTGCATGAACAGCACGCTTGAGATCTCCTCAGAGTATCTCAATGATATTAAGGTCATGAGACTGTGATGGCCACTCCACAACCTTCACCTTTTTCTGCTGAAACCACTGGAGGGTCAACATGGCCTTGTGCTTAGCATTGTCATGCTGGAAAGTCCAAGAGTGTACCATGCGCAGTCTTCGTGCAGAAGAATGCAAATTGTCTGCCAGTATTTTCTGATAACATGCTGCATTCATCTTGCCATCAATTTTCACAAGATTCCCGGTGCCTTTAGAGCTCTCCCCCCCCTCCCCAAAACATTAGTGAGCCACCACCATGCTTCACAGTGGTGATGGTATTAGTTTCACTATAGGCCTTGTTTACCCCTCTCCAAATCTAGCGCTTATGGTTGTGACTATAAAGCTCCACAGTATTTTGGTCTTGTCACTCCAAATTACAGAGTGCCAGAAGCTGTGAGGCGTGTCAAAGTGTTGGCGGGCATATTGTAACTGGGCTTTTTTTGTGGCATTGGCGCAGTAAAGGCTTCTTTCTGGCATCTCGACCATGCAGCTAATTTTTGTCCAAGTATCGTCGTATTGTATTCCTTGAAACAACCACACCGTCTTTTTCCAGATCAGCCTTTATTTCTCCTGATGTTACCTGTGGGTTTTTCTTTGTATTCCAAACAATTCGTCTGGCAGTTGTGGCTGAAATCTTTCTTGATCTACCTAACCTTGGCTTGGTATCAAGAGATCCCCAAATTTTTGACATCTTATTAAATGATTGAACAGTATTTTCACTGGCATTTGCAAGGCTTTGGATAACTTTGTATATCCTTTTCCATCTTTATGAAGTTCCATTACCTTGTTACACATTTCTTTTGACAGTTCTTTTCTGCTCTCCATGGCCCAGTATCTAGCCTGCTCAGTGCATCCACATGAGAGCTAACAAACTCATTGACTATTTATACACATACACTAATTTCAATTTAAAAAGCCACAAGTGTGGGAAATTAACCTTTAATTACGATTTTAACCTGTGTGTGTCATCTTGTGTGTCTGTAACAAGGCCAAACATTCAAGGGTATGTAAACTTTCTTTGGAGAAAAAAAACTGTATTATAGTATATCAGAGCGTTAAAAGGGGTCCAGCAGGCAAAAACAGCATTATATTGGGGGTTTAGCGCTAAAAAGGGTCTGGCAAGAAAAACAGCTCTATATCGAATCTGCTCTAAACAGGGTAGCTTTAAGCGGGTTATACCTGTATGTTGTTGTGTTAAACAGTCCACAATACATTGCAATATTTATCCTCTATGTCTGTTACAAATTATTTGTTTAAAATGAACGTGCAGCTTTAAAGAAAGTGATACAAAATTAAGATGTGAGCAACAGGGATCGGACAAATAATTAAAGAAAATAACATGGGTCATTTGTCATTTGTGTACTGTACACAATGATATTTCTTTTGACTTAATGATAATGGCAAAACTTAATATAATATTATTCATGATATATCTTACTTTCCTAAAATGTTCCATTATTACAATTATGTTTCCAGATAATGCATAAGTAGATCTGCTTATGTTGTGGTTGTCATGTATCATATACAGTATTTTGGCATTTTGAACTGTGAGGTCCTGGATAGCAAAAGACCTTCTACTGCATTATAATTTAGCAGGCTATTAATTCTGTCCGCTGATAAAACTGACTTTTAAATTACAAATATGTGCAATACTGCTTGATACTTTCATTAAAATGAAAAATGTAATTCCAGACTAAGGTAGGATGCTAAATGGAGGAGATTGTATGCAGATACAATTGTTTTGCATTTTTTTATCCCGTATAGAAATGCCTCAAATTTTGCTCCTGAGGAATGCTGCAAATTTTGCTTTGGAGGGCTATAAAAATGAAATAAGTGTAATGACATGGGCACTTTATTGTGTTTAAATTTAGTTTGAGATTTTGCTGTTCGCAATATGGTAATTGCTTTTATTTCCTCTAGTCAACCATTGACAGGTCATGACTGCAGTGCTGATTTTAGTATTAAATATGAAGCCCTCTCCATATCAAATTGTTAATAGAGATAGGTGAGGTTTATCATTGCAAAGACAAGTCTGGGCTGTAGGACAAAAAAAATGCATTTAATTCACTAATTATTACTATTCGTTTATTTTATAAGACAACATTACAAGTCTAATAGATAAATGTTTGAAACAGTGGCTACCAACTATGCATATAGTATATTAAAGGCATCAAATGTAGCAAGACTGAGTACCGTACTGCATGGATTACTATGTTGTATTTTGGAGAATTGTAATAATATAACTTTTGACAAAATTGTACTTAGATGAATAGAAAGTGATAATTTATTGTGTATTTTTGTGTTATTATGTAGAATTTGTCTTAAGATATTATAAATATTTTTATTTTACAGTTTAAAGTTGGTGTATGCCATTATTTAATGTACAGCAATTATATCACAACTATCCAATTATAAAATATTAGTTTATAGTTGTATTGCACTATAATAGGTACATATTAAAAACTATAATTAAAAATGTTTTATATGACAGGGTCGTGGAGGAAAAGGAAGTATATATGTCTGGGCGTCTGGAGACGGAGGTAGTTATGATGATTGTAACTGTGATGGTTATGCATCAAGCATGTGGACAATCTCAATTAACTCTGCTATTAATGATGGACGGACTGCTCTTTATGACGAAAGCTGCTCCTCAACATTGGCCTCCACATTCAGCAATGGCAGAAAAAGAAATCCTGAAGCTGGCGTGGTGAGTACAGATATTATTAAAACTGAAACCTTCTGTAGGTAATTATTGAGCACTATTCTCCTCTTGGTAGCAGCAGATGTTCTTTTGTTGGAGCACATTTAAAATTATACAAAGCCCAATGATGCTTTCATTGTTGGTTGATGAGAAAAAATGTTAATATTAAAACTAGCAGGACATCCATCATATTGCATTGGTGCAGTTACACAAAGGTTCTAAAGAATCACAGACTCAAAGACACAGAGATAAAAATTCAATGACTTGAAGACATTCATACAGCAGTAAATCTAAACATTTTTGGAACTGTACTATTTATTATTACACTATACAAAGAGATTTTACTTTTATCATAAGTATCAAAACTACATCGAGTTTTGACTTTTTGAGACCATGAGGAAACACTGGCTAATCAAATATATATCAGCTATTTCTCCATTGCAATTAACTTATGCACTTATTAAATGAATGTAATACACTGCATGTCTAATGCATCCTATGATCAGCTCCGTAAGCATTTTTTTGTGCTAGATACAAAACTTTAAGTTATGCCTTTGTGGCTGATCATAGTATTTAATACAAGTTTTAGCAGTAAAGATGCTTATAGATTATACTTTTATGTGAAGTTTATACAGCAGATATAAGGAGTCTGTTGTTTTCCATTTCTTTTTCATTTGACTTGGGGTTGCTGTTAGGTTTACTGTGTTTATCGGCTCTGATTTGCTGCTTCATACTCATAGAGCTGCTTACGTGTACACATAATGACCATCATAAGTATTTTTATTTTCTATATGAGCACATACATTTCTACATGCTGGGACCATATAATAGCTTGGTAAGAACTCCCCTAGGGCCGATTCAGACTTATAAGTGTTCTATGAAAGCTCCTATGGGAGCCATGTAATCCTGCCCAGAGTCATTTGCTTGTACATTTTGCAGAAACTGACCCCCAAGGATTGTGAGACAATGGCTTTTCCAACTCTCTGTTAGTTCTCCTTTATAAAGACACACATGTTTGTGACTGGCTGAGAAGCTGCAACAATGGATTCTCATTGAAAATGTAAACTGACAGGAGCTGGAGCAAACATTTAGTCCTGGGCCTCCATTCAATTGCCCACAGTTGCCTTCATACCGGCTGTACGTCTGTGGGCTTGAAAATTTCAACAGTTACAGATCAATTCATTTGAACAAGCCGGCAACTAGCCTGAACCCAAAACCGTAAACCATGCACCCTTAAGTAGCATTTCAGGCCATAAACATGATCAATTAAGCAAGGCCGTAACTACCGATTTAGCAACAGCAAACAGTAAATTAGATTGTCATCATGACATCAGTAAAATATGGAAGTTAAACGTCAATCAATTAGCTTTTAGAAGTCCGATGTGCGATCGGGCTCACAATCTGGCAATGTACAAAATAAATAAAAAAGAATGACGATACTGTTCTAGTCCATGTAGGTGGCCTGATATGTATTAACTCTTTGATTCCCAAGGTTAATATAATACGTAAATAAAACGTAAAATACATATTTTTTTTTGCAGATTTGCGAGCTTGAGCCTGTTGTGCAATTAATTCTAATGTCTTTCATTGCTTTCCTGTATTTTAAAGTGCAGTATTGCTTTTTTATTTGCATTTACAGTGCTACAAACAGGTGTTTAACCCACTTATGATTCCTCTCTAGTACCCATAGGATTTTCTTCACCATTTGCTGTTTACAGTTGTGAGAACAATTGCGGGCTTGAGGATTTTCAAATCCTTTACAGTTAGCTAAAAGATGCCATTTGAATAGCAAAATATTTTATGGGCTACATTACAGGCTCCCGTAACTACAATTTGGCCAATGGAATAGGGGGCCTAGTGTGATGACTTTACAATAGTGTAAAAGCTTTTTCCCAATTTAGCACACATGTTTCTCTAATTTTTACATTGTTTAGCTGATTCTATCTAGGTACTAGAAAGTTCCTTAAAATTCTTGTTATTTTCTCTCTGCTTAATTAATTTTTGTATGTAGTAAAGGCACTGGCTTTATGGTTGCAGGATTAATATTACAGATACTTTGTTCCCAGATATTTCCCAACAAATATCAATCATCTTTTTTTAAGAAAAAATATTATAATAATGCTCACCGTCCTGCTATGTAATTACAAAATGCAGGTTTAATTTTTTTTTAATATACTACTTGAATGTTTTAATCAATTAATTATTTAGAAATAGAAATAGATTATTATGCACTTTTTTAAAACATAAAATTAGTGAAGTGTTAAAATATTAATTGTAGGTAACATACATTAATATTATAAGTAAGATATTATTAATAGTAATATAAATGCTTACAATTATTCCAATGAAGTTAATTATTTGGATATACGATTGAAATGTGTTCTATTCTTTTTTGCTATGTTAAAATATATTAGATTTTTATTTATTTGTTATTTAATTTGATAGCATTACAGTACAGATGAAGATCTTTTTGATATAGCATTGCAGGAGGGGACATTTTTTTGTTTTATTTATGATTTCGGAAAATTATGACAGCAAGCTTGATACTTAAAGTCCCGTGTTTGAAACAGCTATGTAATAAATTAAAGTTGTATTTTATTAAATACTATAAATAATAATATGCTGTAATGCAGGGGTGTAGGACTTGAATAATTATGTGGGGGAAGCAGCTCATTGTATACACAGGGCGAAAAATTGCTTATTTATACATACATACAAACATAGAAAATATGGGGGGGTTCTATGGATATAATTACTATATTTACTAATCACTTTCTAACCTGAGATGTGGTGAGAAGAGCTGAGATAATGTAAGAAGGGCTGTTTTTTCCCATAGGAAATAGTGCATAGTAAATCATGAGATTACGCGAGATGCACTTGAGATGCTCAGATAAACCTCCCATGTGTTTATTCCTCCCCCAAACAAAGGTGATGAAACACCACATCTTAGACTGCTTGAAAACATACCTTATATTTCTTACTAGATTCTTTGCAGTGGACGTGTTATATGCATGGGAGTATTTAGGTTTTATGCTGCCGTAGGCCCTTTCAGATTTGTACACCCACTCCATGCCACAGTTACTTGTACTCCCAACACTTAACACATCAGTTACTACTCCTCTGATCCCCTTGCTGTTTCTCAAATCATATTTTTATAGAAAGGAGGTACACTTACAGTAAGAAACGCCACTATATGTGAACAATTTGGTGCATATACAACCATTATTCTGTGAATCTGAACCAGTATCCTCAGGTAGTAAAATCCCCCTGAAAATGTGCTACCCTAGGCCTGTGCCTTAGTTTACACACACCGCTGGCTATATAACATGTTTAAGGAAAGTTTACTGACTTGTATTAATATTTTTTGTTGTTGTAATCTATGAGATAGACAGTTGTACTATTATCTTCTAGTGCAAGACTTTACAGTCTTGTCTAAGGATAATACTAGTGCTGATAAATAGTTCAGAAAGTAAATGTGCTTTCACCTGACACTAATGCACTGTGTCTGTACCAGCAATATCTATAGAAATACATCTCCTTTAGCAATGACTGGCATATCACATTTATCAAGTTTAGACAGGTCACTTTTAGAGTGGATTAAACCAGAAGAAAATATACCAAATATATAGGTCAACTAGACAATAATACTGGTGTGGCCACGAGAGATAGATTAATGCAAAGAGCCTCCCTACAATAACATATGTGATGTTGAACATAGAACTGACTAAATGTAACATTTTCCAACAAATGCATGTTCTCTGGACAAATGTTTTTTTTCTGACACATCGATTAACAATAAACTTGTGACTGCATCAAGAATCAAATCAATTCTTCAAAGGTTTTGCGATATAAATATTTCAGTGATGCATGGAATCCATTTGTGCATAATAAGACTGATTAGATTGCTTGACCTATAAATGTTTAATTTGTGCTTTCAGGCTACTACAGACTTATATGGAAACTGTACTTTGCGTCATTCAGGAACATCTGCAGCAGCACCAGAAGCAGCTGGAGTGTTTGCATTAGCTCTGGAGGCTAAGTATGTTAATATAACATTCTTTACTAATTTAAGATATATTACAATTTGATCTTCTTTCATGGAAAATTTACTAATAATCTTCTTAATTCCAAATGCTAAATACTGACACTAAGGCTCAAACACACAAAATAACAGTCTTAAATAGCCCACAATTAATAATAAAATAGGAAATATAGAGTACAAAATTAACAAATATATAAAAAAATATACTTTATTAAAATATGACAAATCAAGTGATGAGTAAAAAAACTTATCATGTGTATAAAGTTTATTTTACTCTGCAGAAAGTGCCTTAAACCGTTTTAGTGATCTGTTAATATGAATGATATTCAGTGGGTATAGGTGTAAAATCTCAAACCAATTAAGGCTACTACAGTGCATTTTCATAATACGATTATTTTATGTTTCCTCCATTCCTGGCTGTTGTGCATCTCAAAAAATGGTTTTCCTTTTTTTTTTGCTCAGTCTGGAGATACAGGGCAGACAGAAAAAGTAAGAATGGCTATTGCCAGGGATAGGCAGTTAGTAGACATACAAATAGTCAGGTATTAGAAAACATAGGTTGCGAGAGGAGCAAATCAATCAGCAATAAATAAGTGTGGATCAAAACTATAAAGCGCATACAGCACATAATAAAAGTTCAGACGCTCCATGTGAACAGGAACAGTAGGTTTAAATCTAACCCATGTGCTGTCCAGGCAATCAGTGAGGGTCCTGTCCCGATTCTCTCTTAAGGTGGTTTCCTACTGTTCATCATCAGGATAGTACATTTATAATAAATAAAACAAATGCAGAGTTGAAATGTTGCATATTTAGGATACTGTGCACATACTACTTTTCCTTCATATTTTACTTTTTTCAATAATGGTAAATATTGTTTTTTCCTTGACAAAACTGTGTTGTTTTGTTTACAGCTATATTGATTTAGTTTAATGGGCTGACCATGAGTAATAATGTCATCCACATTTGAAAAATGCCACCAGCATCACTAGTTACTAGAAATAGTTGTCTCTGCTTAATCTTTCTGCTTTAGCGCAAGTAAAATACTTGGTTCCATTAATTCTAAATAATCCAGTTTAGTTCAAGTAGGTTCATATTCATATTGAAATCCTGGACTGTGGTCAGCCACTGCAGGACTGAGTTGCTCACCACTAACAGTTTCATTTAATTGTATGTACTAATCATCATTCACCACCATTTCTGTTCATATTTTATTTTATTTTAGTTTCTTTTAAATCATTTCTTTTAAATCATTTTATTTAAGTTCAGCTTTATTCATATTCCATCCCTCACATTTCCATTCTTCTCTTACCGTTTACCAAAGTTCTGTTTTTGATTATTTTCTTTAGTTTATTGATCATTTTAGCTTATTTTTTTTTCTGTAATTTAGTTGTTCCATTTTTAGTATTTGATTTGCATTGATTATTTTTATTGAATAGTGTAGTGTATTTTTTACTTTAGAGTTTTTCATTGAATATTTTTATTTAAAAGTGTAGAGTTTCTTTTATTTTTTTTTATTAGGGTGACATGTGGGTTACTACCTAGGCTCATAGGTTTACTAGGCGGGGGGGGGGGGGGTCAGATTTCTAATATGTTACTGACACATTCACCACAGAAAATGTCAGAATATCAGCTCTCTATCTCTTCAGACATTGAGAGGTAAATGGCAAATTAAGCAAGTGCTCTTTCATGTAAAACCAAATTATCTTTAGCTTTAAATTCTCTTTAAACAATTTCTTAAATATACTGTTTGAGACAGATATACTATAAACTTTTTCATTATTCAGAAATATTTAAGATTCCTGTCACATATAAACCAAGGAAATCTGCATTACAATTGAGATTGACATTTTAATATAGTGGGCATCTAATATTATTTATTAGTGTAAGATACACTAGGATATCTGTAAGATAGGAAAGCCCTTTGGTGAGGCTAATTTTTTCATTGTTGTTTAGTGGCTACATAGATGATGTTCAGTGGTATTGCCTTATGTACACAAAAAGCCTACAACACTCTACTAAATTAGACATGTAGCAGTGAATAATACAGGTAACACAAAGAGGTTCACTTTTCTATCGGTTTCCATAACTGGTCTTTTAGCACATCCAAGGTTAATAATTAATAAGTTTTGTGTTATATTTTAGCAAATGTCATTACTGATTATTTCCTAAAAACTAAGTAATGATGCACAGAACATGATGCAGGGAATCAGTGCACTCAAGTGGTAAATTTTAATAGTTCTATGGTCCACTGAACTAAATGACATTTGAAATTTTGCCAGGTAGTTTAACATGTGAGTAGTATAGAAAGGGGAATACATTGGCAACTATTTTTTTACTTTTATCTCCCTTAATAAATAGGTCTAGCTGTACCAATTACTATATATGTATTCCCCTGCTGTGTTTGCTGAATCTGTATCAAATGCATTACATTAGTTTAGTAAAACTGTAATTGATTATTGAAATATGTTTTGTTTTTGTATCTCAATAGTCCAGATCTTACCTGGAGGGATTTACAACATCTAACAGTGCTCACATCTAAAAGGAACCAGCTTCATGATGAAGTTCACAAGTGGCGTAGGAATGGTGTTGGCTTAGAGTTTAATCACTTGTTTGGCTATGGGGTTCTTGATGCCGGTGGAATGGTAAAAATGTCCACTGAGTGGAAAACCGTTCCTGAAAGGTTTCATTGCATTGGAGGATCAATCCAAGAACCAAGGTAATTTGATATATGGAACATGCATGATGAGCAATACAAATGGGATTACCACATTGCTGCTGATACAGTGCATCTGTAGTGGCAATGTTTTACACGTTCACACATAAAAACAAACAAGTTGACGTGTATTATTTGTGGGAGAGAAACCTTCAGGTCATGTTCAAGTTCAGGAGATAAAACATAAACGATCATGAACATGAACTTTTAATTAATGTTCAACAAGCCAAAATTATGGCCAACATGTGTACTATTAAATAAAGAACACAGTATTTGTAATCATGAATGATCCATTATTGCAAATATTGGAAATATATTTATTGCTTAAATACTGTAATGACTGTTTTGCTTAGATCACATTCACCATGAGTTAAAGAGAACTAGTTCAAGCTGATGATTAAGAAAATATGAACTTGAATGTTGAACGTTTTTCATTTTCACAGTGTTACCTTTGTATTAATACACCAAAATATATTATAATATACAGTGATTTTTATTAAGACTGAACATTTGTTCTTTGAGGCTGCAATTTCTATTTTCTATGAAATATTTTGTATCTAACCAATAACCATGGCCGGATTACCCATGAGGCCAACTAGGGAGCTGCCCAGAGGCAATTTCCTGTGAGGGGCGCCACTTCTTAAAAAAAATGGTTCCTGGCTTAAGAAAATAAAATGTTGCAGTTCATAGACTGGCTACTTGACGGTAACTACCTAAAACAAGTCAGTTACAACAGGAAAGAGAACTTACATGTACAAAAATGGGTTTGTGCATTCCTTGTGTACTCACTATCAGGGGCTTCTCCACTTCACTGTCTAGGGGCTCAAAAAAGGTAGATACAGCCCTGTCGATAACAGCTGTTTATGAGGGGAAATGTCTTGCTATGAAAACAATATACATCCAGAGTCTTTCATGCTTGGATGATTCGGTTATCAATATCTGCACTTGCAAAGTACACTAAGTGTTACAGGGCCAAAGGCAGCAATGGATATTTTCTGTACACCCTGAATGAAGCCATTTTTTTTACCTTTCTTGCAGTGTTTTGTGAGTTTTGATAATTGGCCAAATTGAAAACTCATGCCCTTACCTGGTTTTGTGTAGTCTAATACCTACCTGTATGCTACTGATCATTTTTCCAAAGTTGTGTATCGTGCCTGGATGCCTTTGTTTAATTAATATAATTAAGAATCAAACCTAAAAAAATGGGAGCAGGTTTAAAGGAAAACACATAAGCCATGGTTCCTGTAAGAATTCTCACAAGGCTGACTCGCAGCTGAGGAAGTTTTGAAAAGCAAATTTCTGGAGCTATTCCATCACTCCTGCAAAAAAACAAATTATGTAAATTTTACTGACTTGCACCCTGGTGCGGTTTCTAGCTCTAATGTGTCCCCACAGCCTGCTTGCATGCGACTCCATGTTGGAATGTCAATAGTCTCCACAGCAACTCTACAGAATTGTACCCACGAACTTGTACATATTACATTAGCCCTAACATCTTCCAATATCCCTATCTATTTATATAAACTTCTACCCATGGCAGGAGAGGGGTTAAATAATAATAAAAATGAAAGTAGTGGCTTTGTGAGCCAGCTACTCCCTATTCCCTGGGTGTCTCCTAGGATTTTCCCTTAATATTTGTTACACCCTATGAGCCTGGTATCCCCCAGCATAGCCCTTTAATACAGACAAGCCCCTATGGTATCCCCCTGGGATTCTCCCGTAATGCCCGCTACCCTCTATGAGCTTTGGTAAACCCGGTGCTTCTCCCTTAAAATCCTCTACCCTCTACGAACCTGGTTATCCTCCAGATTTCTTCAAACTAAAGTATAACCATGGCACATAATCACCCTATTTTAACTGCTATTTCATGGGCGTCTCAGTGGACCCCCATGGCATACTGGGCTACAATCCTTATAATCCTTATGGATCTCCATGGCATCTAAATTAAACCCCTATATCTCTGGTTCTTGAAATGCATTTTTCTGCTTTTGGGGGGGGGGGGGGGGGTTGAAAGTACCTGTATGCTTTTTTTAAACTTTCATTTAAAAAGACATTCGAGTAAATTTTAGGCTTCAGATATCATTATGGGTGACATTTTTTAAATAGTTGCGGGACAAGTACTAGGTCTTAGGATTTTATGGGAATTTCAAGCACTTGGATGGCATTTTCGGTGGTTAGATTTACATGTGATAGCTCGGTAGTGATATACTTCATTCGGTTTGTTTCTTAAAAGAACCTTGGAATGGAGGCCACATACATTTGTATCAATGGAAAGTTACATCACTGAAAGATTCTCAGCAGTAGATATTTTTCACATGATATACATACTGTTTTGACAGATATATCACAGAATAGATTTATTTATTTATCTATTTATATTTTGTTATCACTGCTTTGTTTCTAAGGCTTCTCTCTCTTTTAGATTTGCATTATTTTTGAAATGTCATTGCTAATAAGTTTTTGTTTATTTCAAGGCTTCTGTAATCTCTAGTAATATAGTAACCAATTTCAAGTTGTTACCGTCAGTACACACTATTGCAAATGTATGTGTGTTAAAAGCTTCCATCAGCTGAACTTCCTTGAAAATCAGAAAATTGCTTTCATAGAAATCCACGCTCTCTGTTGATAAAAAATTGTCTTTTTAAACAAGAAAAACAGTAAATGCAGGATATTGATAAAATAGTAAAACTTGAAGACATTTGTATACATGGTTCCATCTCATTTGATGAAACAGATACAGATGTGGGAGGACTTATTAAACAGAAATGGCACTACCCAGAATCACATAAATTTACATGTAATTATAAATATACATAGATTTTGTTTTCTATATTACAAATATTTTTTTGTATGTGAAATAAGTTATCTTAATTAAAGAAATACAAAAGTCCCACAAGTAACAGATAAAAAAGCAGTTTGTTTGATCCACTTTAGCCTTAGCAGTGAATTAAAAAACCTTTATTTTAAACAAGGACTTGTGTAAATGTAAACTAAGATGCTTTGAGCGCCTGCTATCTACGATTATTATATACATGGGCGGAGCGACCACCACTGCAACAGTGCAATTCACCTGAGCCCTTGTCGTCCTGGGGACCCCAGTGAAGTCTGTTTTTTTCTATAAATGTAACTTATTTTCAAAAATTTTTTTTAGTGCACTAGAACTCGTTTGTGCAAACTATGGGCCCTATTCAATTTGAAGCCTGCAGCGGCCCTGGTACATCCGTTAACCATGCTTCTGCATGTTGCATATGCGGCCATGAACATGATCAATTAGTCAAACCCGTGATTACAGGTTTACAGCCTTATTAAATTGCAATTCGGCAAATTCTGAAGAGCTCTATATAAGCACACAACATTTTTTTTTTCAAGAAGTTTTTAGTTCGGGAACTTTTATCCAAAAGCAAGATCTTCATTAACTAAAAACTTCTGTAAAAAATATATGCTCTGTGCTTATATAGAGCCCTTAGAATTTGCCAAATTGCAATTTAATAAGGCTGTTAGACCGGGACAATAGTATAAGAGATCATCAACATTACATCACTAAAACATGGAGGTTGCATTTCAATCACTTACGGTTTTGAGTCTGAGTTGCGATCGGACCCTCATTCCAGAAATAACGCAATATGAAATAATCAATAAATATAATATTCTAGTCAATGCAAGTTCTATTATATGTATTAACACATTGATTGCCGGGATCGATATAACACCAAAATGAAACATAAAATAAATAAATTTTTATTTGCTGGCTTGAGAATAATGTGATATTAATATTAATACCTTACATCAATTTCCCTTTAATTTAAAGTACAGTAATATGTGTATATTTGTTTTTACAGTGCTATGTACAGGACTTTAACCCCCTTGGGGATCCTCTCTAGTACTCATAGGATTTTTGGCTCCATTTGCCTTTTATGGGTATGAACGCCAGTTCATCCTTAGAGATTCGTAGCAATTGTAACATTTGTAACATTTACGGGCTAGACAGATCAAAGGCTTAGCTGGGACAGAGTTCAGATTTTGACGGCCCATAGGGTTTTTCCGCCAGTAACCCACAGATTGTTTGCAGGTAGCTGAAAGAGGCCAATTTAATAGCCTTAGCTCTTGCGGGCTCCTTTACTTGCCACGATTTCTAAAATCATAGCAATGTAATGGTGCTTTATGTCAGCAAATCTGTAAAAAAAAAACACAGCCATGCATAACAACAAGACTTATAACATCAGAAAGTCACATCCTCTAATGTGGTTTACATAATAAAATGCACTGTATGTGAATGGGGCTGTCACATGTTGGAAAGCAGCAAAAAAAATACATCTAAGAAGGAATCTACATAGATTTTCCATCAAAAAGCACACCAGAAAAACGAAAAAAGCTTCCTAGCTTTTGTAAAAGCTATGCAATAGTATGAAAAAGATGAATAATATGAATGAAACACTCACATATCACACCCTCATATCATGAGGTATTGATCTTGCGCTACAGGAGATCCCCCTCTCCTCAGTCACCTCTGTCAGTCAAGCTTGGATCCTCCTGTTTGCTTTGTCAATAATAACAGAGATGCCGTCCATTCACATCCTGTCTTGTGGGGAGTTGGATGAGATTTTTCAGAATGCTCCAACTTTACTTTGCACCAAATACATAATTATATAACTCTTGCAGAACTACTCTTTGTTAACACCAACGGCAAGTAAATGGAACATACTCTTATTTTGTTTACTGCCTACTATCTTACTTCTAATACAGATACAGTATTTTAATGTTAATCAATAACAGTACAATATGCACTTATTACATCCATGATATAACTACATGTATGCATTACACCCATGATATAAAAGTTAAGCAAGTTGTTAGTACCTTCTAACCACACTTATAATTACTGATGAACCCCAAACAGTCCAGTGGGTCCTTCTGTTCATAACACCATCAATTGGTGACATGTTGAACAGAACCATACGTGTACATAGAAAATAGGATCACCATCACATAGGCCAAGATCCAAGACTCTGTAGCCAGGCTAGATTAGGTTAACATTGTGACCAATAGATTGTCACTGAGGAGTGCTGTTGAGAAGGTACAAACATATGCGTAGCCCCTATGTCCTCCTCGGCCTAGGCACTGTGCCCCAATCCACCGTGGTCGGCCACCGTCTCCCTGCTGGGGGGCGGGGTGGGCACAGGGAGGCAAACCCCCCGGGTGGCAGCGGCAGCTGCAGTGGTGGAGGCATGGTGGGAGGAGAGGAGTGGTCATGCTGCAAGTGGCCAGGGGATGCATCCGGGGTGGAGGAGGCAGGGCTGGGGACCAGAGCGCATTGCATGGCTTTCGTGGTCACTCCCTGGAAGGTGCTCTGGTACGCCCAAATCCTGAGCAGCCTGGCCAGGTAGGACTCTGCCTGTCCTAATGTTGGGGATGAAGGTCCAAGGGGCGTGGTGAGGAGGTGGCAGTGTGGGAGTGGGGAGGGACTGGGGCCTGGCTGAAGGGAGTTGCAGTGTCGACTGTGGTGTAAATGGGCCCGGTGATGGTGGTGGCGGCCAGTCCAGCGCACTCCTGTGGGGGTGCGGTGGTGGTGGCTGGCTGCTGGCATCATCACGCCAGTTGGAGGGCCCTGGCGAGATGCTCAGTCTTTGGAGGAGGGGTATAGTGAGGTCCTGATGGTGACCCTACTAGCCATATGACATTCTCTGAGCCAGGGCCCTCGGGTCCTTTTCTTTCCTCCTCTCCCTGCGCGGGTTCCTGCTGGGCAGGGGCTTGCTCCTCCACTTCCTGCTCTGATTGAGCCGATGCCCCTCCACTGGACCCAGACCTCCTTGATGCTGAAAGAGAGAAAAGAGGGTTATATGTCATTAGTATGATTAATAATATATTGTTTTGTGTGCATTCCTAACTATCTGACATCTAGGCTTGAACCTGGATGATACTCTTAATTGCAACTCAGATTGGCTATCATTTGCTAGATGTGATCTATTTGGTTCTTGTCCTTAATCGTTCTTGGCTCCCAACGCTATCTTGATTCCATCTGCGGTCTGTAACTGCATAGGCTGCAGTGGGCACACCAATACAAGGACTCTCTATCGGTTGATTACTGTTGTTGTGCCCAGGAATGACAGTGATTTGTCAGGTTCATGGATTTAATGATGCATCCATCTATCCCTTGTTAATTCCATGGAGCTGACATGTCAGTGTCCTTGTTGGTCATCATGTACATGTGTAGTGTGTGTGATGTACATGTGGTCTCATGTTGGTGTATGTGATATTCATCTGACATGGAGGCTGGGTCCTGCTGGGCCACCAGGACTGAAGCTCCAGCGGCTGGCACCTGTGTCAGAAGGTCCCTGGCGACCCTCTCCCACTCATTATAGCTGGTCCTTGTCCTCCTTAGCCATCATCCTTCTCACCTCCCCCCCCTCTCCACCACTCCTTTTCTCCTCCTCTCCACCACTCCTCTCCGCCTCCTCATCCTCCCCACCACTCCTCTCCTCCTCCTCCATCTCAATCCCAAAAATAATAGAACGATAATTAAAAATAAGTGTAATTAATAATTGTTGGGGGATGGGGAAGGGCGGGGGGTGTATGCGTGGAGTGACCTAGCTCTATATGTCTCTATGTGTGGATTAAGTGTAAAATATTAAATAGTAGAATATAAATGAACAAAACCTCAAATAACTGCTCTGAAATAACTCCTGCTCTCTCTCTCACTCTCCAAAACCAACACCGGGACCTGCGTGCTACTTCGAAAGAAAATACAACACAGTCAACTCATGGAACACAAATTTATAATCTCCCTCTGTCAATCATCTGCGGCTAGACGGCTTTCTATTGGCTGAGAGGCCTGTGTTGCACTACATTATACCGCGATTGGATAGTAACATGATCGCTGTTCGGCCGGCCCCTTAACAGCTTGTGTGAGCGGAAAGGGTTTACGGGCTTGCGTCGAAGGCCCGTAACTTGCGGCATGGTACAATTTAATAGCTCTGTAATGCAGCATAATTTCAAGCTCGCAGGCTTTGCGGGTGTGCCGATGCAGCTATGGGCGTGGAATTTAATGGGGCTGTAAGTGTATCTATCTATATGACTCTATATACACTGTATATGTGTGTGTGAGAATGTGTACACTCTGGGAGAGCAATGAATTTAATGTGTTTTCTGTTACAGAATACATTTTCCCAGTTCTAAAGCTGTCAGGGTATAATGAGGAAGAGCATTTTAAATATTAATGGATTTTCCTTACACTGATTGCTGTATGTGGCAAATTGCTACCCCGCTTATTTCCACTAATTGGCAGGGTTGTTAAGGTGAACCACAGAGCATATGCCTAAATATAGAAAATGTTTCTGTAAGTGTATAAGGAGGAGAAAACTATTACCCACAACTGAACAAGATGTTAATGGCAGCTGCAGACTCCTAGATATCCTTGGTTTGTTTTTACTTAGTGGGGAAGTCATGCAACTGAAAAATACAGTATATGCTTTGAAATATGTAAAGTAATCCATGTTAAAGGGACATGGAACACAACAGTTTTTTTCAAGCACTTAAAAGACCATATTTTAAACATTACAAAAAATATTTTTTTGCATGAAAAAGCTGTTTAAACTTCATTGAAAGCAGGAAATGCAGAGAGAACACTCTAGTCTATCAATTTCATTAGCTGACAAAGAGTAAGCCCCCCAAAACAGTTACATTTCTAAATAAATATTTGTACTCTGGGACCTTTATTTGAAAAAAGAAAATGCATATTATCAAATTCCCTCTTTCTGATACAACAAATATTTTTTTCCATGTGCCACTCTGTTTTTTCAGAAAGGAAATATGTGATTTTATATTAATGTGGGACCCCACACTGACCTATTGATATCAACTATTTGGCACCAAGTTGTCACTATGCATGCTATGCGTCACCCTATATTTATATATATACACTGTCAATTCACATTATTATGACCACCAGCGAATATCCCTAACAGCCGTGTGCAGCATGGACAGCAGCTAGACAGCGTGGTATGAGTAAGTAAGATGCTGGAAGGTTGACAAGCGTATCTGGAAGCATGCAGACTGCAGTGTATCCGTCAGCTGCTGAAGAGTGCGTGGTGAAAGCTCCATACAGTGAACATGACAATAGAGGGGTTCAAGACCCAGGAATTTGGAGGGCAGGGAAGAACTTGGAAGCCTTTGTCATGCTGCTCCAACCATGCCTGGACAATTCTGGCCATATGACATGTTGCATTGTCCTGCTGGAAGATCCCATTCATTCCAGGGAAGACAGTCAACATGTATGTGTGAGATATCCGATCAGTTGAGAGTGCCGCCCAGACGTATGAGTGGAGACAATGCCAAGAAAACATTCCTCAGACCATAATGCTGCCATCACCAGTTTGTGTTCTTCCAACAATAGTTGCAAAGTGTTTGTTCTCAGGGGTTTTGTGCCCGACATGCCAATGTCCATCCAGTCGATGGAGCAGAAAACATGACTCATTAGAGAAGGCAACCCATTGCCAATTAGAAGAGGTCTGTAGTGCACATTAAAGCCATTTCTGATGATGAACCCTCATCAGCATGGGTGCAATGACCAGCCGTTTGCTTTGGAGCCCCATATGCAACAGGGTTTGCTGTACTGTCATTTTAGACACATGTCTGATAGCCCCTCATTCGTTTGGACGGTGAATTGCACAACAGTAGAGTGTCGGTTGGCCCTCACACACATTTGCAGTCAACTTTCACCTCTGACATCAATGGCACGTGGTGCTCTGCAGTTTCTGTTTATTCACAATGGCCCCATTTCTCCAGTTACGGTACACTTTAAAAACAGCAGCACATCAACAGTTCACAGACTGCACTGCTTCAGAAATACTGACACCTTTGGCTTGAAAGCCAATGATCATCCAATGACAGCGGTGGTGGATATGTTTGCAGAATGCCTACATGTAACCTTATATACCCTCCATGCCAGCTCATGATATGTGCCACATTTCATTGGCTATGACTTGCTGACGTCAAAAGTAGCTAATAATGTCACTTGATCCAGTATATATTTATAAGTGCAGAATTATTAGGCAAATGAGTATTTTGACCACATCATCCTCTTTATGCATGTTGTCTTACTCCAAGCTGTATAGGCTCGAAAGCCTACTACCAATTAAGCATATTAGGTGATGTGCATTTCTGTAATGAGAAGGGGTGTGGTCTAATGACATCAACACCCTATATCAGGTGTGCATAATTATTAGGCAACTTCCTTTCCTTTGGCAAAATGGGTCAAAAAAAGGACTTGACAGGCTCAGAAAAGTCAAAAATAGTGAGATATCTTGCAGAGGGATGCAGCACTCTTAAAATTGCAAAGCTTCTTAAGCGTGATCATCGAACAATCAAGCGTTTCATTCAAAATAGTCAACAGGGTCGCAAGAAGCGTGTGGAAAAACCAAGGCGCAAAATAACTGCCCATGAACTGAGAAAAGTCAAGCGTGCAGCTGCCACGATGCCACTTGCCACCAGTTTGGCCATATTTCAGAGCTGCAACATCACTGGAGTGCCCAAAAGCACAAGGTGTGCAATACTCAGAGACATGGCCAAGGTAAGAAAGGCTGAAAGACGACCACCACTGAACAAGACACACAAGCTGAAACGTCAAGACTGGGCCAAGAAATATCTCAAGACTGATTTTTCTAAGGTTTTATGGACTGATGAAATGAGAGTGAGTCTTGTTGGGCCAGATGGATGGGCCCGTGGCTGGATTGGTAAAGGGCAGAGAGCTCCAGTCCGACTCAGACGCCAGCAAGGTGGAGGTGGAGTACTGGTTTGGGCTGGTATCATCAAAAATGAGCTTGTGGGGCCTTTTCGGGTTGAGGATGGAGTCAAACTCAACTCCCAGTCCTACTGCCAGTTCCTGGAAGACACCTTCTTCAAGCAGTGGTACAGGAAGAAGTCTGCATCCTTCAAGAAAAACATGATTTTCATGCAGGACAATGCTCCATCACACGCGTCCAAGTACTCCACAGCGTGGCTGGCAAGAAAGGGTATAAAAGAAGAAAATCTAATGACATGGCCTCCTTGTTCACCTGATCTGAACCCCATTGAGAACCTGTGGTCTATCATCAAATGTGAGATTTACAAGGAGGGAAAACAGTACACCTCTCTGAACAGTGTCTGGGAGGCTGTGGTTGCTGCTGCACGCAATGTTGATGGTGAACAGATCAAAACACTGACAGAATCCATGGATGGCAGGCTTTTGAGTGTCCTTGCAAAGAAAGGTGGCTATATTGGTCACTGATTTGTTTTGTTTTTTGTTTTTGAATGTCAGAAATGTATATTTGTGAATGTTGAGATGTTATATTGGTTTCACTGGTAAAAATAAATAATTGAAATGGGTATATATTTGTTTTTTGTTAAGTTGCCTAATAATTATGCACAGTAATAGTCACCTGCACACACAGATATCCCCCTAAAATAGCTAAAACTAAAAACAAACTAAAAACTACTTCCAAAAATATTCAGCTTTGATATTAATGAGTTTTTTGGGTTCATTGAGAACATGGTTGTTGTTCAATAATAAAATTAATCCTCAAAAATACAACTTGCCTAATAATTCTGCACTCCCTGTATATATATCACATACAATAGTTGTCAAACTGCAAGACGTTGTCACGCTTTGCGAAGCGAGGGGCGCAATTCTGGCTATAAATGCGGACCCTCTCAGGAGGTGGAAGCTCTATGGCGTCTCACTTTGTAACCAAACCACCCCACACAACCGTTAACTCGCAGCACTTAGTTCTCTCCTTCCCCTGTGTCTCTCTTCCCCTCCTCCTTCCCCTGTGTCTCTCTTCCCCTCCTCCTCTCCTTATCCTGTGTCTCTCTTCCCCTCCTCCTCTCCCTCATTGCCTGCGAGTCAACATTCCAAGCCATGGGACTTAGAAATAAAAATACCCGAGGTCGCAAAACAACTACAGGGGTCTGATCGGACCCCCGATGTGTGCCCACATTAAGCCCATGGGGGACCCCCGGTATTGTCCTGACATTAACCCTTGCAGTGGGGGTCACGATTGTGTCCCCCACTACATTTAAAAAGTGTTAAGTCCCTGCCGCTGGTCCTTAAAGGGCCCGCGGCACACAAAAAGTTAAGGCCGGCAGCGGGGGTACTTTAAGTACCCCCACCAGCATCTAAAATTAAACTCCCAATGCTGTGGGGCCCCACATTAACCCCACATTAACCCTTGCAGTGGGGGCCTCCAAACGCATGCGATTGGGGAACCCGCTCCAATCAAAATTCAAATTTCCCGCCTTGCGGGTCCTCAAAAAAAAATTAACCCTATCACTCATGGTGGTCAATACAGCCCCCCATAATCCATTAATTAATACTATCACTCATAGAGGTCAATACGGACCCCCATAAGCCCTTCATTAACCCTGTCACTCATGGCGGTCAATACAGACCCCCATAATCCATTATTAACACTGTCATTCATAGGGGTCAATACAGACCCCCATAAGCCGTTCAAAAACCCTGTCCCTCATGGGGGTCAATACAGACCCCCCTAAACCCTTAATTAACCCTGTCACTCATGGGGGTCAGTACAGACCCCCATATGGCCTTATTTAAGCCTGTCACTCATGGGGGTCAATACAGACCCCCATAAACCCTTAATTAACCCTGTCATTCATAGGGGTCAATACAGACCCCCATAAGCCGTTCAAAAACCCTGTCCCTCATGGGGGTCAATACAGACCCCCCTAAACCCTTAATTAACCCTGTCACTCATGGGGGTCAGTACAGACCCCCATATGGCCTTATTTAAGCCTGTCACTCATGGGGGTCAATACAGACCCCCATAAACCCTTAATTAACCCTGTCACTCATGGGGGTCAGTACAGACCCACATATGGCCTTAATTAAGCCTGTCACTCATGGGAGTCAATACAGACCCCCATAAGCCCTGAATTAACCCTGTCACTCATGGGGGTCAATGACGACCCCCCTCTAAGCCCTTAGTTAACCAAGTCACTCTTGGGGGCCAATACAGACCCCCATAAACCCTTAATTTACCCTGTCACTCATGGGGGTCAATACAGACACCCATAAGCCCTGAATTAACCCTGTCACTCATGGTGGGTCAATACAGACCCCCCATGGGCCCTGAATTAACCCTGTCACACATGGGAGTCAATGAATACCCCCATAATAAAAATCAACATTAAAATCAACCTACAGAAAATGTTAAAAAATTACACACCTGACAAGGAAATACATACAGAATGTATACATTTCATTACATTACAATACAAATAAAATACAATACCCATTATCTAAGATACATTAAATACTATCTAACATACATACATACCCCACTATCTAAAATACATTAAATTCTATTTAACATACATATATACTCCACTATCTAAAATACATTAAATCATATATAACATACATATATATCCCACTATCTAACATACAATAAATCCTATCTCCATACACAAACCCTAATTCTAACCTAAAATAAAATAATTCAGACCACTTACCTTTGCAGATGTCCCATCAGATCGCCACCCTAGGGGAATTTTTTTTTAAAAAAAATTAGTACATAACACTACATACAATAAATGAACATTCGAAATATTCTACTCACCTTTCCAGCATGTCCCCATCCTTCTTTTTTTCTTCTCCGGCGCGGCCCCTGTTAAAAATAAACATTAGATTAGTACTAAATATACACACACATAAAATAAAATAAACATAATATACATTGAACTTACCTCCCCGCGATGTCCCCGGCCTCCTCCTCTTCTGCTCTGGCTGGGCCCTGGAAGCTAGTATATATATATGTCACATATTATTGGTCTGATTAATTCACTTGTGCCTATTTTCCAAAAAAGGCTTTGCATCAAAGTCAAGAGTATCAGAAAGCTAAAATGTAATCTAATTAATATTGCAATCTGTAACATATTCTGAGAATCGCAGCATATTTCCAAACACATCATAACAGAGATACCATGGTAACAATAATATAAGAGGTATCCAAGCATTTCCTTACAACTTGGATACAACCCCACATTATCCTTAAGACTGCACTTAAACACTATTAACTTCAAGTGATTCGATAATTGTAGGTGCCTGAATTCATCTTTGAACAGTTTTTCATTTTGCAGTTTTAAAGTGATCAGAATAGTATCACCTACAACAAACACCTCATTACTTGCATTTCACAAAGATTAAAACCTAATCAAAATTGCTAATGATTCACTGTACTTAGGGAGATCAGCTACACTGTAACAATGGGGTTCAAATAGGTTGAAATATACAAAGGGGCCATTTAAATGCAATGATATGTTTTTCCTCTGTGTACAATACACATATTTTTGTGATAGTCCCACAAAACAGCTTCATACTGTGACATTTGCTCTGTTAGATTGGCAGTAGTCCATGAAATATATAAAAATGCTAAAAACATAATTTTTTCTGTCCGCCACGATACTATTTAATAAGGTTGAGTAATGCCTGTGTGGTGCATTCTGCGCAGCTAGCATCCAGGCTTTACAATTGGTAGTAAATTTGGTGATTCTTAGCGCATGCATTGTGGCTACATTTTCATTGTGCATGCCCAGTTGCTATGTATTCGCTCATGGGCACTGCAACAAGTCGTGCGTGTGCATTTAGTGTGAGAGAAAGCCGAGAGAGAGACGCAACAAGATAGGGCAGACACACAGGGCACATAAAACACAGAGAGAGACAGAGGACACAGAGAGGGGGCACAGAGAGTACGCAGAGAGAAACAGAGGGCACAAAGAGACATAGAGCACAGAGAGAGGGCACAGAGAGAGACAGGGCAGAGACAGAGGGCACTGACAGCACACAGAAAGGGCACACAGAGAGACAGAGGGCACAGAGAGAGACCGAAGGCACAGAGAGAGGGGACATAGGGTGAGGGCATAGACAAAAGCCACAGAGAGCACACAGAGAGGGCATAGAGAGAGAGACATGGGGCACAGAGAGAGACCAAAGGCACAGAAAGAGGGCACAGAGAGCACACAGAGAGGGCAAATTGAGACACAGAGGGCACAGTGAGAGGGCACAGATAGAGACAGAAAGCACAGAGAGAGGGTACAGAGAGAGAGGGCAGAGACAGATGACGCAGAGAGTTGGCACAGAGAGAGCATAGAGGGAGACAGAGAACACAGAAAAGGTGCAAAGAGAGAGACAGAGGGCACAGAGTATGCATTGTCTCTAAAGTGGTGCTCTCTATAATTTTTACATTTCAGGGCCTGCACTCAAAAATGTTAAACAAATTTATAATGGAGGACTACAGATTTTATTCAATGCAGATAACTTGATAAGCTTCTACAATTTTGAACTGGAATATACTATCTAAATACAGTGGAACACTAGTTCAAGTCCTTAATCCTTTCCGGACGGCAGGTTGCGAACCAAACAGGATGCAAACCAGATGCAAACCAAAAGAGCATTTCCCATAGGAATCAATGTAAATTGAAATAATCTGTTTTGGACCCCAGCTTTTTCACGTTTTATTTAGAGCTGATAGTCTTGTTTTTGGATACAAAACCTTAAACCTAAACAGGCATCAATAAAAAACAATAATTACACCAAATAACAGAGACTTTAACTTTAACTGTAAAGAGTTCAAATAACAGATAATTTAACTTCACTTTAACTGTACAGTACTGAGAGGACTTCAGGGTCCAATGGGATGATGGCAATGTAAAGGAAGAGACGGGTCCAATGGGTTGCTTGGAAGGGGAGTCCTCTTCCATTACAACATCAGGCACTTGCACAGGGGATATTTGTCATTTTTGCCTCTTAACACCACTGCACTCTGCTGGAGACTGTTTCACTAGAAACCTATCAAGGGAAGCTTGCTTCTGCCTTCATTTAAAAATGTTTCTGAAGTGAGACATTGCTTGATCATTAAAAAGTCTGCAACACGGCTTGCTAGAGCTTTGTCAGGGTGATAGTGTTTAACAAAATTTTGTAATTTAGCTCATTTAGCACACATTTCTTTGATGAGTGCAGTAGGTGCTTCCTCCCTACACACCTGAAAAAGAAAGTTCCTCAGCCACTATTTGTTTCTGCTCACTCTAAATTTCCTGCAGCTCTTCAGTGCTGAGCTCTAGTCTGTGCTCCTACACTAACTCTTGATGCCCTCGGTACTAACCTCCAGGCCCATGGACTTGTCAAGAGACACAATGTGCTCCACTACTGGGCTAGTCTCAGCCTCCCAGTTCCTCAGAGCTACAGCTTTTTGCAAAAATTTCCTCCAGCTGTAGTTCATGGTCTTGAGAGAGACTGCTCTCCAGGCCTTATCTATCAGAGTAACACAGTGGAGAATATTTAAATAGTCCTTACAGAACTCTCTCAGAGTCAACAGAGTATCCAAGGTCACCTCTAGTATACCATTTCTCGAAGTTTGAGATGACCTGCTGGTCCATGGGCTGGAGCAGAGGAGTTGTATTAGGGGGCAAGAACTGTTATAGATTAGTAGAGGCTTGACTTTTAACCTTACTGCCGGTATGATTATGTCAGTATTTAGAATCTTAAAGCGGTACATTAACAAATACTGACATAATCATACCACCATTTCCCCCTTATACTCCTCTCTTTTACCCCTTCTCCTCCTCCATTATTCTCCTCCTCTACCTTATCCTCCTTCGCACTTCCCCCCTCTCTAATCACGTCTCTTTCCCTCTTCCCCTCCTACTTTTGCCCTTATCCTCCTCCTCCCTCAGTACCCCCTTATCATCCTCCTCCTCTTATCATCCACCTCCCTCCTTTCACCCTTATCCTCCTCCTCCCTTCCATCCTTTCCCCCTAATCATCCTCCTCCTTCCCCCTTATTGTCATCTTCCTTCCCTTCCTCCCCCTCCTCCTCGCTTTCCCCTTATCCTCCTCCTCCCCCCCTTATCCTCCTCCTCCTCCCTTCCCCCCTTATCATCCTCCTCACTTCCCCCTTTATCCTCCCTTTCCCCCCTTCTCCTCCTCCCTCTTTCCCCCCTTATCATCATCATCCTCCTCCTTCCCCCGTTATCATCCTCCTCCTTCTTCCCCCGTTATCATCCTCCTTCCCCGTTATTATCATCATCCTACTTCCCCCATTATCATCCTCCTCCTTCCCCCTTATCATCCTCCTCCTTCCCCCATTATGATCCTCCTCCTCACTTCCCCCTGATCATCCTCCTCACTTCCCCCTCTCTTCTTACTTGTAATCAAATGAGCTGCCTGCTCATCTCTCCCCACGCAGCCTGTCTTCCGGCAGTGAAGTGACCTACATATGCTAATGACGTGACGTCACAAGAGCGTCACGTTATTAGCATATACCGGTCACTTCACTTGAATTTGAATTTTTTAATTTGAATTTTATCACATTTAATTAGTTTATTTAAAATATCACAAATATATATGTGAATATACTTTGTGAATAGTAAATCATCAATTACACAAATATTAATGTTGCTATACTAAAAGCATTTACACTTAAAGTCTCACTCGTCACCCATTCTAATATAGTCAGTGTTGCAATCTATAGAGCAACTCTAACCAATATTTGTAAAACACTAATATCACCTGCTACATTCACTTAGCAGCTATAGAGAAATTGTCTAAATCTTAAGGGACAAAAATATATTTGTTATAAGCCGTTTTTAAAAATAAAAAATACATTATATCTAAACCAATTACTGTAGTGACGTCATTGTATTCTCTGGAGAATAAATTCAGAGATCTGTTTGTATATATTCTTTGTTTTAAACAATCTGATTTTAATTATAAAAATTATTTTAAATAATTTCATTAAAGATTGTTTTGTTTTTTCAAATCTAGTATGTGGCAATTTATAACATATTTAGCCACATAATAGTGTTCCCACTTTTTTTTTGTTATCTCTCTCTGTGGCCATCTTCAAGGACACAGATAACAAAAAGATCTATTATCTAAGTGTTCACACTTTGGCTATAACCAAAGGATCAACTCAACATTTGAATTGATATCAGCAATGTATTATGAAAGAGAGACAACTGTGTCAAACTGCGTATATCATATGCATAAATAATTGCATTTGAAGCAGTATGAATCTAAAATGTGTTAATCCAGGTCCAAAAACTGAGTGTTGGATCAATATAATAAAAGTATAGCATTCACTGGTTCCTATGGAGAAAAAAAAAACACCTCCCATCTTTACACACATGTGCATTAGGTGCACTCCATTTCTAACAGAGTTCTGATAAGGTGCATCCAACTTCTTAAGCAAGTTCTTGTTGGCTACCATCTGTGTCTGTGTCTTAGGGATATTTAACAAAATTCATACTGCATTGGTTAATGGTCAGGAAAATTCAGTATGGATTCATAGATGATATTGTCATATCATAATTGAATTTTCAAGGTATTTTAATAAGGATGGTTGTATTGATCGAAATATTTTATATTATTGATTGCATTGTAGCTTTAATTTATCTGCAAGGCAGTCCTTTGAGTGTCCATTTCTGTGGTTTTCTACTGCATGTAAAACTGTGAAAAAAGATACATTATCATTGTTACTTACCGCATTAAACATTTTAATTATATGTTTATTAAAAACTACTTCTTATGTTTTTCATATAACTAAAAACGTACCGTACTGTTTATCCTTAGGAAAATCCCTTCAAATGGAAAGTTGGTCCTTACACTTACAACTGATGCCTGTGAAGGAAAGGAAAACTTTGTACGCTATCTTGAACATGTTCAAGCAGTTATAACAGTGAATTCTACGCGTCGAGGAGACTTGAATATCAACATGACATCACCAATGGGAACTAAGTCAATATTGTTGAGTCGCCGTCCTAGGGATGACGACTCAAAGGTGGGTTTTGATAAATGGCCATTTATGACAACACACACATGGGGAGAAGATCCAAGAGGGACTTGGATTCTTGAAATTGGGTTTGTTGGCGGTGAGCAAGAGAAGGGTGTATTAAAGGAATGGACTCTTATGCTGCATGGGACTCAAAGTGCCCCCTACATAGACCAAATAGTTAGGGATTATCAGTCAAAATTAGCTATGTCCAAGAAAGAAGAACTGGAAGAAGAACTGGATGAAGCTGTCGAGAGAAGCCTCAAGAGCCTATTAAGCAAGAACTAGCACTATTCTGCATGCCAGTCCTACATTTTCCTTTTCCAGTTTTTTTCTGCATACCTTTCTACCACCTAATTTCTGTAATAGGTATAATTGCTTCTCTGTACCATAAATTTATAGCCATCTATTCCTTTATTTAAAATTATAGAAATATATATTTTTGCAGTGAGACCCCAAATACTAAAAACTAACAATCAACATGTATAATCTGTTACTGTGCATTTTTTCTACAACATATCCTACAAAAATAAGTTATTATTATTTATTGTCCTAAAATTAATGGATATAGCACTACAGTAAAATGGTGAAAATTGGAAATGTAAAGTAATGTTCCCATAAGAAATAGTGTATTGCTTCAGTGGAGCTTATTTTTCATTTCTCCATAAATAAAAAAGCTAATTTTGATAGTTTAAAGAAACTAGCCCAAATATGTGTTTCTTTTTTAATAAACAGACTGCCAAGTGTGCAATAAAGATATCCAAATAGTTAAAATTTGTTGGAGTATGTAAAAAAATTATATTAAAGCACAATATTTTTTTTATACTAAATTATAAAAGTAAACGTGACCATGTGCATACAATCAGTACAGTCAAAATAAAATATTGTCTAAATGTATTTATGCAGGGTATAACATATCTTTTTAACAAGGAATGCTACCATGTCTGCTGGTAAAAATATGTATACAGAACAGTATATTTAAATCAGGTTTTTAGAAGTGGACAATATATTTAATTTGGAAATCTAATCAAATACCAAAGCAAATTATGTATACAAGTGTATGTGTGTCAAGGTACATATCTAAACACATACAGACAAACAATGTACGATACACATACATGGATGTGTACTTGCTATTGAGAGAAAGGTTAATCATTTATAAAGTCATCATCTTCTGTATTGGAAGCATTTGTCTTCAAATCACCTCTGTGAGAATTTCAGATGACCATGTACAGTAATCGCATTGAATTTCTTGTAATCATGCAGCTCAATGTTAAAACATTAAATGTCTTATATAGCAACAATTTTTAAAAACGTTTGTTTATATTTATTAGATATTATACTTACTTTTGTTGAATTTAAATAAACAAAACTAAGAATGTATTTGCTACAAACAAATTACCTTGACCTTTATGGTGAAACTATTGTGAATATGTATCTAAGCCAAAGGTGAGCAAAAATTAGGTGCAGCCCCCTGGGTGGGGCAAAGGGTTCAGCTTGGAGGAGGGGTGAAGACTGTTGGAAGGTGGAAAGAGAAAAGTGGTTTCAGGAAATGGAAAATAAATGGCTTAAGCAGGATAAGGGGGAGGTTATTGGGATGGTCCAATAGGGGTCTGGCTAGTTTTCATACATTTTTATTATTACAGTGCTCAATGATCATTTTAAATGGAAATACAATGAATACTTTTTTTTAGAATTGTTAATACATTTATCAAAGAAAGCATATTCCAGATCAATGGTTTTTAAACCAAGGTCATTTTTATGTGGAACAAGTGATTCTTTAATGCTCTAGACACAATTAATGGAGAAACCTGTTAATGAATAAATGTAAAATAAAATATATTTAGTTTGTCCATGGGTGCTACCAGTAAGCAAGCAGAATTTGCATTAACTATAAAATGTATGCAATTTTAGATATTTATTTGTATTCATAAAAGTGTTGATATGTAATATTAAATTACATTTACTTCTATTATTATTATTAGTAGTAGTAGTAGTTGGAAATAATAATAATAAAATATCTATTTCATATTTTCCTACTAATATTGAAATTATATTAAGTATAGATTACAGTTCTACCATCAATTGTGACATTCTGCATCGCATGTTTCAACCCCTCATAAAATTAGAATTTTGATATTTCATCATTAACAGAATATACAAGGTCAAATTCTGTCAACACAATCACAGTTTATGAAAATATTAAATCTTAATACAACTTATGAATTAAAATTGTATTCATATTTATTCATTTATATATAAATATAAATCAAAGGGAAGAAATACTACCATAGATTAATTAATTTTCTATATTCCTGGATTGTCAAAGGTATCATTACTATTGGGATAATACCCAAGTTTAAAAAAATCCGAGAGTGGAAAAATCAGACAGAACAAATCAGTTTCCTTCGAAACCCAGCTTTCTTGAAAGAAGGAGACGCATCTAGTAGTTGTTGAAGATTTTAAATGAGGGTCATGTAGCAGCCTTGCAATCATCTCTGTGAATACCTGAGCTCTAGCCACTCAGGAGGTAGAAATTGCTCTAGTAGAATGAGCCCTGATGCCTTCGGGTACTGGTTTACTTACCAACTGATAACATCTTGAAAAAATCTGCTACAAACCATTTGCTAATCATGGATGAGGAAGACAAGTAGGCTGATTCTTTGGGAAGCTAGTAAAAGATGGAACCAAAGCATTCTTGGCCAGAACAGAATAATGGCAATGACTTCTGCTTTGTCCCAAAGCATATTTTGTGGTATTGTGAAGATAAGAGCCAAAGGAGTAAATACATATGTCAAATGAATATCCCAGACAGTAGAGAATGTGTCTTAGATATGTAAAGGCTTAAAATCCAGGATAAAAGAAAACTCATGTAACTAGTTGTTCCAAGAAGAGGCAATAAGATCTCTGTCTGGTGTGCCCCAAACCATGAAATCTCTGTAAAGACGTCTGGAATAATTGCTATTTATTTTTGTGAAAGGTTCTTCTGCTTGGAAAATCTGCCTCTGAATTCTGTTTCTGTGGAATATAGACAGCTGTCAAGCTTTCAAGATTATTCCCTACTCCTTTATGAAAAAAACAGAATCAACTTACAAGAGTAATCTTTTACTCTTTGTCCCATCTGCTTTGTTTAAATATTATTCAGCAGCTTTGTTGTCCATCTCTATCCTCCTAATTCTAATATGTTGAATGGGATATGGTAATAGAAGGAAAACAGTTTTCCTTGAGCACTTTCTTCCAGTACTGCACCCCAACCAGTGCCACTTGCCCACTTCTATGTTACACTTTTTTTGTCCATCAGATTAGGTCATTTTTCAGAACCTTTAAAGTATAATACTTTTGAGACCAATTCTGTCTCTGATGCTTGAACTGGATTAGAAAGGTTTTATGAGGAATCCTCAAATGCCGTTTTTATCAACAAACCAAAGCAATGAGAAAAGACCTAGAAATCTTATATACATTAGTGCTATCAAGTAGGGATGAGATCTCCAGAAACAGACCGTTTGAATTCTCTGGTTCTGCTTTTGCACTGACAATTCCACTGAGGCTAGGAGTTGAATCTGGCTTCTAAGAAAAAAGGGCTCTGTTATGGAAAATAGATTTATTGTCTATCAGTGGTCTTTCAAAACAGACAAGAATGTGTCCCAATGTCTATGGGAATATTCAGATTATGATGTAGCATGAGAATATCATATAAATAGTTATAAATTCTCAATGCCTTCTTTCTGATCTCTTCAATTTGAGTTGAAAAGACACAATGGGCTATAGTTAGACTAAAAACTGTAGATGCTTTCCAAGAATCAGGAACTTGAGGAAACACCTGTAACTAAGAAGAACTGGAATATGACTATAAGCTTCATTTAGCTCTATTTTCAGCATCCAATCACCATGGAGAACATTCTTGATAATGAATTTTAAAGACTACCAGCCTTATTAAATTGCGATTCAGTAAAATTAAAAGGGCTCTATTTAATGCACACATCATATTTTTTTTACAGAAGTATTCAGTTAGTGAACTTATATCCAAAAGCAAGGTCTTCGCTAACTAAAAACGTCTGTAAATAAAATATGCTGGGTGCTTAAATAGAGCACTTTTAAATTTACCGAATTGCAATTTAATAAGGCTGTACATTTTAAATATTTTGACACAGATTCTTAGTCAGGAACTTAAAGTATATTATTAGCCTCCAATCTCCTCAAGTTTTTTGAATGAAGAACAGGTTGAAATAAACCACTTGAAATTTGTGTATAGACTGCATTTTTTTTCTTGATTTACAGGAGGACTGGCAATACAAATCTGTCTGTAGCCTGACAAGACCAATTATTCTGAAATTGTCTCTGCACAAATCTCTGCAAAATGATGTAATCTTTTCATTAAAACTGAGATTTGGACAGGCATAGCTTCAGGATTTTCTTCATAATTTGTTGGCTCTAGAGAAATATCTGCTCAGACATCATAAGGGTTTTCTGTCCTCTTCTCCATGCCCTCATCTGGTCCTGAAGACTGCCACAATCTATTCCTATAGTTGTATGAATACTTCCCTCTGACCCTTCTTATTTGAGGAAGAAAGATCTTGTTTGCTCCCTGGACCTTCTTAATAGCACCCTCTAGACACTTGCCAAAGAGATGAAAAAACAACAAAAGTTACCATACTGTATATTGTTCTGCACCAGCAGAGAGAGGGTAAAAAAGCATGTAGAAAAAGTTTTTTTTTTTTTAATTGATGCGGAACTCATGAAGTTATGATCAATAGAAGTCAGGCTATGTCGGTGTGCAGCATCTGTCTGTACCATATAGGATTTAATTAAAATTAATTAGAATCAGGTGTAGAGGCTTTGAATCAGTCTGTGATTTGTAACTACATGATTATATTCTAAATATAAATATTCTAGCAGCAAGCATAGCAACCTAACAGATGGTGCAGTAGGTAAGGCTGTAGTCTGTGGTGGTGAAGATCCTAAGTTCAAATCCTTACATAGACATCTTTTTCCTTATTGTTTAAACATCAGAAATATAAGATCTATCCCTCTTTGCCTGCGCATTTCTTCTGCCGCACTGACAGCTGCAGTTACAGGTGCCATCCGTCAAGTTCCCAGGAAGGCAAATAACTATTTTCCCCTCCAACTTGGCGCAACTCTACGGCGCTGAATCGACAGCGAGTCCATCGCTATGTTCGGTGCAGGCACTCGCCCCCCCCAGATCCTTGGGTGCACCTCTCATAACTCAAGGCCTCTTCTGTCTGCGCGCCTTATATGCAGAAATCCGTAGCGCCATCTGTCGGCCGGAGGCGGAACTGCAGCTGTCAGGTTTTGCAATGGTGAAGAGGGAAAGGACCGAAATATGCCCTTCAGGTTATATAATAAAGCATATGTAAATATGAGGTAACTGTTAATTGTAAGATTATTAATTGAATAATAATAATAATTATGTGAATTACATATATATATATATATATATATATATATATATATATATATATATAGTTAAAATTAAATTAGTTTAAGTTGTATCTTTTTGCTTTAAAGCAAAGTCTGTTGGTGTAGTGGTAAGTGTGTTGTTTTCATTGGTAAGGCATTGGTTCCAATCCAATGCCTTACACGTCTTTTTTAATTGACAAATGCATTCCTTAACACACATATGATTGATATCCACTATAATAATTAGCAACGTGTATGTAACGCCTGTGCAGTACTCACTGCGCAGGCGTCACACGTTGCTATTAAATATTAGCAACTGCGCATGCACGAAGAGGGCAGTGGGAGAGAGGGAGAGAGACTGAGAGTGCACAGAAATGGCACACAGAGAGACAGAGGGCACAGAAAGAGGGCGCAGAGAGAGAGGGCACAGAGAGAAAGAGAGAGGGCACAGAGAGAGGGGGCAAACAGAGAGAGAGAGGGCACCCAGATAAACAGAGGGCACAGTAATAGGGCACACAGAGAGAGAGGGCACAGATAGAAAGAGAGAGACCACAGAGACAGATGGCACAGAGAGAGAGGGCATAGACAGAGAGAGGACAGAGAGAGAGCATGCTTAGAGAGAGAAAGTGCACAGAGAGAGAATGCACAGACAGAGAGAGAGCACACACAGAGAATGAGCACAGAGAGTGAGAGAGGACACACAGAAAGAGTGGGGGTGCATAGCGGGAAAGAGGGCGCACAGAGAGAGAGTGTACAGAGAGAGAGCACCAAGACAGAGAGGGCGCACAGAGAGAGACAGAAGGCACAGAGCGAGAGAGACAGCACACAGAGAGAGAGGGAGCACATAGAGAGACAGCATAGACAATTGAAGATAACATATGATACCAAGTTACTAGTATATACAGTATATAGACAAACTAGAGTAATTACCCTTCATAAAGGATGGTATGAGTCCATTTAATTGGGAAGTTAGCTGAAAAATATGAATTTTAATTGATAGAACATGAATTGGAATGTGAAAATATAATTCAATACAATCTTTATTTTCTTTTCTTATTTTTTTTCTTATTTCTTTTTCTTCTTTATTCACACTTTATCTCCCTTATCTATTTCCCCCTCTCCTCTCCATTCGCTCATTTTCTGTCTTTGCTTTCCCTTCTCTCTCTATGTCTGTCTGCTCTCCCTTTTCTCTCACTCCTTTCCCGGTCTCTCTTCTCCACTCTTCTTTCCCCTCTCCTTTCTCTCTCTACTTCGCTGTCTTTGCTCTCCTTTTTCTCTTTCCTTTCCACATCTCTCTCCTCTCCACTCTGCTTTTCTGTCTCCTTTCCTTTCTTTCTCTCCTTCCTGTATTTGCTCTCCTTCTCTCTCTCCTTTTCTCTCTCTTCTCCCTTCTCTCTCTTCTTTCTGTCTTTGCTCTCCTTCTCTCTCTCATTTCCTCTCTTCTCTCCCTTCCCTCTTTCTGACACTCAGTATTTCCCTTTCTTCTCTTGCTCTCCTTTCTTGACCTCTCTCCTCCACTCTCCTTTTCGCACTCCCCTCCCTTGTCTCTCCTTTTCTGTCTTTGCTCTTCTTTTTCTCTACTTCCCTTGTCTCGCTCTTTTCCCCATCGATTTACAGCCTCACCTTGCCCGGTTACCTGGATCCAGTTCTTGTGTTGTCTCCTGCACACGCCATGTCTGCCTCAGCCTATCAAGTGACATGATGGAGTGGGGCTATGATGGGAAGTGTTACAGCCAGGTCGGGACAGGGTTATGACATGGTGGTGGTGGTGAGGGGTGGGGTGGGGTTACAGAGTGTTAAAGACACTGGCTTTTATATATAAATACAATAGTTAAACAAAAAAAAGTGGAAGGCAGGGAAATTGAACCATTGACTTACCAATGAAAAAAGTCTTTAAAACAGGACATTTACAAATACATCAACACACTCTGCTTTTAAGTAAGTTTAATTCTCTAATATAATTTGTAACAGTTACAGATTCCAGACTTATTATTTATGTAGATTCTTGTTGGAGTGCTTCCTAGGCAAAACTAACATGACAATATCAAATAAATCAATTCTTGATCATGTTTAAAAATGTAAACATGTTTTCCACATGATTTTTCCACTCTCTAACTGAGCAGAGTACATACAGTGACTTTTGTAATCATTTGTAATCATTTAACTCCACTGCATAAATCTAGAAGATGAATCTGAAACCTCCAATCTAAGGGCCATATTCAATTCCAAGCCCACAACTCGATCCCAGATGGCCAAATGTCTGCGAGTGTGTTGCGGGTCTCCGATTGCGATGCTATTCAATTGCTCAAGCCCGCAAGTTACTGTCTCAAAGCCAAAATCGTAAACCATGCACTGGCTCGTAGAAGTTCAGGGCGAAAACATGATCAATTAAGCAAGCCCGTAACCGGCCATTTTCAAATCAGCCAATAGAAAATGAGATTGTCATTATTATGGCAGTAAAATATGGAGGTTACATGTCAATCAATCAGGTTTGGGGGTCCGACATGCGATCAACTCCCAAATACTGAAAATAATGTATTATGAATATGAATGCAAATACTGTTCTAGTCCATATGGGTGGCCTGATATGTATTAACTCATCGATACCTGCGATCGATTTAACCCCAAAATAATTTAAATTTCCGGACAATTTGCGAGCTGGAGATTGTTGTGCAATTCATTCTAATGTCTATCATCGCTTTCCCCGTTATTTACAGTGCAGTATTGATTTTTTATTTGCATTTACAGTGCTACGAATAGGTGTTTAACCCCATTGCGGGGCCTCTCTAGCACTCGTAGGATTTTTTCCTTCACTTGCCATTCATGGGTGTGAAAACATTTGCGGGCTTGGGGAAATTGAGCAATCAAATAGCGATTTGCAGCTTTAGCCTTGCAAAAGTGAAAGATCAAAGGCTTCTGGAAGCTGTAAGTTACGGGTTTAAACATCCCAACATTTTCAAGGCCGTATCTCGTAACCTGTTTAGAACCCAAAAAAGACATTCACATTTCTGATGATATATTAGGAATCCAAGATTTCATAGCTTTGGTAACCAAAGTTAGAAAAAATGCAGGATGAGATGAAGCACCAATGGCTTTCTTAAGTTAATTCTCGATTCTGTGATTGATAGGATCTTTAAATGCACTACCTTCATTAAACTGTAAAGTCACCCTCATTGCATGCAAACCAGAGCATTAACACAGGGGATCCTATCCCACATATTAGCATCAGATTCTGAAAATGGATTATCAGCCTTATTAAATTGCGATTCGGCAAATTGAAAATGGCTCTATATAAGCACAGAGCTTATTTTTATTTACAGAAGTTTTTAGTTAGTGAACTTCTATCCAAAAGCAAAGTCTTCACTAACTAAAAACTTCTGTAAAAATAATATGCTCTGTGCTTATATAGAGCACTTTTCAATTGGCCGAATCGCAATTTAATAAGGCTGTAAGCCTGGAGTAGTGACCCATTATGGAGAATTCTCTATTTGTAATCCAGTCAAAAAAGAAAAATAAGAAAATCATCCCTTATGGAAGAGCACTCACAAATGTTAAAATATAATGTTTAATTAATGCTTATAAAAATTGTATAAAAAATTGTATTGAATATTCCACATGATCTAATAAGTTTTACAAGGGTACATAGGATGTAATGTAATATAAATATAATAGATCTTAGAGGAGATAATGGATCTTCAATATTTGAATACATCGATAAACTTTCCAAAAATAATTATCCATCATAAACATGTTAGTACATTGTCCAAAAAAACAAAAAATAATTATTCATCATAAGCATGTAAGTACACTGTCCAAAAAAAGTGTTGAATGATAATCAGATATAATGTAACAGTCCTGAGAAATCCCTTGTCTCAATTGATATGTAACACAGTCACTGTAATCCTGAGGTAGCAATCAAATCCACATACCCCAGAGTCAGTGGCAGAGCTTGTGAATGGAGGGCCCCGGTGCAAAAATAAATAAATTGGGCCCCCATCCCAGGCAGCACCAAATAATTATTTTAGGTTGGGCCGTCGGGGCCCCACTCTGGTGCCAACAATAATATATAAATAAATATAAATATATATATATATATATATATATATATATATATACATATATATAAATATATTTTTTTATATAATTTCTGAAGGGTTGCCACCCCAACTCCCTTGTCTCTCTCCCTCCCTCTCTCACCTCTCCTTCATCTCTCTCCCCTATGTTCTCCCCCCTTGCTCCTTCTCTCCCCTTTCTCATCTATTTCCCCTCTCCTTCTATCTCATTCTCTCCTTTTCCCCCTCTTTCCCCTTCTCCTTCTCTCTCCCCCCTCTTGCTTTCTGTATCCCCCTCTCTCCTTCCCCCATCCTTCTCTCTCATCCTCCTCTCCTCCTTTTCTCCCTCTCCTTCTCTCTCCCCTCCTCCCCGCCTCCCTCTCTCTTTCTCTCTCCCCCTCTCTCTCCTTCTCTCTTCTCACTCTCTCAATCTCTCTAACCTTCTTCCTCTCCCCCTCTTTCATCTCTCCTTCTCTCTCACCCTCTCCTCTTTTCCCCTCTCTCCTTCTCTTTCTCCCCTCTCTCCATCTCTCTCACTCTCTCCTTCTCTTTCAGCCTCTCTCCTTCTCTCTCCCCCTCTCCTTCTCTTCCCCCCTCTCTTCTCCTCTCTCCCTCTCCCTTTCTCCTTTTCTCACTCTATTCTTCTCTCTCTCCCCCCCTCTCCTTCTCTTTCCCCTTTGTCTCCTTCTCTCTTCCCCTCTCTCCTTCTCTCTCCCCTCTCTCCTGTCTCCCCCTCTCTCCTTCTGTCTCTCTCCCCCTTCTTCTCATTCCCCCTCTCTCCTTCTCTCTCCTCCTCTCCCCACCCCTCTCCCCCTCTTCTCCTCTCTCTCCCTCTCTCTCCATCTCTCTTTCCCCCTCTATTCTTCTCTCTCCCCCTCTCATTTATTTCCCCCCCTCTTCTCCTTCTCTCTCCCCCTCTCTCCTTCTCAATTTCCTCATGTATTTCTTCTCTCTTCCCCTCTCCTTCTAGTTTTCCCTCTGTCCTTCTCTCTCCCCCCTCTCTCCTTCTCTCTCTCACCTCTCTCTCACCTTCTCTCTCCTCCTCTTCTTCTCTCCCCCCTCCTTCCCTTTTCCCCTCTCTTCTCCTCTCTTCCCCTATCTACTTCTCTCTTTCCCCCTCTATTCTTCTCTCTGCCTATCTCTCCATCTTTCGTTTCCCCTATATTTATCTCTCTTCCCCTCTCTCGTTCCCCCTCTCTCTCTCCTTCTCTCCCCCTCCTTCTCTCTCCCCCTCTCCTACTCTTTCCCCCTCTCTCCCCCTCTTTTTCCCTATCCCCCTCTCCCACCTTCTCCTTCTCTTTACCCCCTCACCCTCCCCTCCATCTATCACTTACCTGCGCCATTCCCCAATGTCTGCAGCTGAGCCTCACTCAGAGCCTGGCTCCTCCCGCAAGGGTCCTGATTGCACTGTGATAGGCAGGCAACGACAAGGAAGCCCTCAGGATGGGGGAGGAGGTTGGGAGGACCCAGGAGTGGGGGTTATGACCTGAGGGAATCGGTGGCTGAGGGGGTTATGTTGGGCGCCTACACTACAGATTTTTTTTTTAAATAAATGCAATGTTTTAAAGCAATGCAGCCTGCATTGGGGTCCCCAGGAGATGAAGGGCCTTGGTGCACTGCACTGGATGCACCGGCAGTGCCCAGAGTCCAATTGCAATACAATTTGCTGAGTATAAAGAAGGGAGCTCTGCTCCCTTACTTACAGTACTGCCGATATATGTAATGATGTACCCAGTGACTGTCACACTCAGGAAAATGCTATGTTGTTGCCAATATATAGAAAAAAGTATCCACCATGACTGGAATAAGCAGAAAGAGTGCCACTATCTTTTCAACTCCTTGTACACATTGCCTCCTCTTATGCCAATAGTGTAAAAAGTAAACGTTATCAGTGTCTTAGGTTGAAAAACGCTCACAAGATGCGTTTCGCTTAACTAGCTTTTTTAATTGTTTGGCGTTCCATTTATAGTGTAAACTCCCACTCTTACATACCTCAACCAATCGTGTTGAGGATGGGCATGAACAGAGTGGTTAAGGTAGCGATTCAACAGTCAATGTTGCCCCTTTCAAAGGTAGATCTCTATATTCAGTAATGTATATGAGAAGCTAAAGACGGTAAATAAATACCGGGCCGAAGCATGGTTTACGGATTTGGATTTCGGCCATGTAGTTGCGGCCTATTCTAATGTAATCGCTCTGTAACTCCTGGAATTTAATAGGGCCCTTAGTAGCATGGCCGAAATCCAAATCCGTAAACCATTCTTTGGCATGTAGCATTTCCGTGTGTGAAGATGATAAATTATTTAAACCCGTAGTTACGGGTTTAGATGGAGCCAATATTAAAAGAGACCATCAGCATTATGTCACTAAAACATGGAAGTTACATTTCAATTACTTACAGTTTTGAAGTCCAAGTTGCAATCGGGCCCATATACTGCAAATAATGCAATATGAAAAAAAATATATATATATAATATTCTAGTCCATGCAAGTTCTATTATATGTTTTAACATAATGATTGACAGGATCGATATAAAACGAAAATTAAACATAATTTTTTTTATTGCAGATTTGTGAGCTTGAGAATCTTGTGCTTTTAATTTTAATACCTTTCATCGCTTTTTGTAATTTAAAATACAGTAGTGTGTTTAGATTTGCTTTTACAGTGCTGAGGACAGGAGTTTAACCCCCTTGCGGGTCCTCTCTAGTTCCCGTAGGATATTTGGCTACATTTGCCATTTACGGGTGTGAAAACAATCACGGGCTTGATAGCGATTTGCGTTTGTAACATTTACGGGCTTGAAAGATCAAAGGCTTAGCTGGGTCGGAGTTACGATTTTGGCAACCGCTGTTTTTTTTTAGCCTGTAACCCTCAGATCGCTTGCGGGTAGCTAAAAGAGGCCAATTTAATAGCCATAACTTTTGCGGACTCCTTTACTGGCTTCAGGAACTACAATTTGGCGACTTTAATAGGGCCCATAGTCTTTAAGTATTAAAATGTACCTTTATACCTGTATGCTAATATCCTACATAACTACTATTGTTGTTAGTTTGTTACACACCTCACAATCATACAATGGTTGTTCCTGAACTACAGTGGTCTTTTAAGTCCATTTGTTTTCTGTTAGCAAAAACAACAGGACAATACTTCATAATAAGATGTATGTTAAATGTGCTAACTGTACCAATGAGAAACACCAGCTATGAGAAAGTAAGAGGTTCTTTTTTTTTTTTTCAGCTTTTAGCCCCTTTTTGTGGGCTTAACCAAGCCTTTCACATGGAGCTTTTTCCCTTTATTGCAGCTTTTTGGCTTTTTGGGCAGGCCTCATCAAGCCTTGCTTGGAGATTTTGCTTCTTGTTGCAGCTTTTGGCCCCTTTTTGCAGGCTTCACCAAGCCCTTTGCTTGGAGATCTTTCCCTTTGGGTTTTGAAACCGCACTGTTTTAGTTGGTTCGAACCAAATCGAGATTTCAAAGGTTATTGGCTTTTTTCATAGTCATTCGGCTTCAACAAGCCTTCAACTTGCCATAAGTCCTAAACTGGCCGTCGCTAGGCAGTACCTTGATCATTTTTCTGCCCATCTTTGTCGTTGCTTATGTCCAAGGAGTTGCCTTTTTTTTTCACGTCACATGGCTTTCACAAGCCCTCAGGCTTTCAATGAAACCTAAATCAGCCTTCACATGGGGATTTTTGTCCTTTTGTGTAGCTTTCTGGCTCACTTTTTTGAATGTCTGTGCCAAGGACATGCCTTCTTTCATCGTCACATGACTTTCAACAAGCCCTCATTGTAGATTTGGCCCATATCTACTAAACAGCGTCCTTGCCCATGTTTCAAGGTAATGCTTTCGGCTTTGTTAATCACCTTAATGCTGATTTCAACCACCATCAGCTGTCTTTGCCCATGCTCAAGGACTAGCTTGGTCCTCATATCAGGCCATGATGTCCGAAGCACAGGCCGCATTTTAGCTACAACTCGCTGTTCCTTTTTGCATCTTTTTGTGCCTTTTGCGCTATGTGTCCATGAGAGCATTTACATTGCTGCAGAGCCATAGTTTTGAAACTGCATTGTTTTTGTCGTTTCTACCCCTTGCTATAGGAGAGGGATCCAACCAAATATATATATATATATATATATATACAGTATACATTTATATATATATATATATATATATATAGTTTCTTGCAACAGGAACAGCGATTGTTCTCACTCATTATGATAATTGTGATGTTCTAATCTTCTATTGGTTCCTAGGGCCATTTCTCACCCATAAAGCTTAGTTTGGTGTATCATACTTAGTGAACACACTGAAATCCCTTGTGGAGAAGGCTGAATTTGTGGATGTGGGACTAGTGTTGTAATATTGTGAGTGAAAAGATTAACATAAACGAGTAAGTTAGGGAGAAAAAGCTGATTTACAGGTATACTGTAAATTACACTGCTCGATTAGCATGGGGGCCAAATTTTGCAAAATATACCCCCAGATTGACTAAATTTGCAGAGGATGCAAGGTTGCAATGGCTCCATAGCTTTTACAAATGAATAATAAACTTAGAGGCTTACTGTTAAATGTATCTTATCAAATTTTGGTGATTTTCATTACTGTTTGTTTATCCACATTTTCTTTTTTTTTTATTTTGTAAATATAGAAAAGGATACAATCAACTCAAGATCATACATTACATAATAAGTCATCCACTGAATAGCATTCAAAACTTAAAAGATCAAAGCAGAGAGAAATTAGTCAGCTAATCAAGCTAGTAGAATACTGTGTCCATATCTTGAGACTAATTAATTGTATCAACTGTTTCATTGATAGAAGTAACAAAACACCTGAACATAAACATATAAAAACAAAAACAGAAAACAAAATTAATTTACATCAAAAAACAATATACATAAACCATGAAATGCTGATCCATATATGCTCCGGAAGAGTATTTAACCCAGCTAGGATTTTTTATCCAAATATGAGTTACTGTGCTACGTGCAGAGCAAGAGAAAAGAAGGAGTCCTTCATATTGTCAGGGAATCCCAGACTTTCCATCTGAGACTCTCAGAATGTATTGTATGAGTGGACTCCAAGGACTTATCAAATTCCCGGTTGCGAACTATAATATTAATTACTTATGTCCATTAAAGAATTTGTTGCTGTTTCCATAATCTAACTAGCAACCATTTCGCAAACCATAATCACCTGGACAATGAACGCTTGTATCTTTGGAGTCAAATCATCATCAAAAATTGATGGACGCAGGGGCAGTTCCACCATATGTGGGACTGAGTGCCAATGTGTCCATAGTTTCTCCAACACAATTTATCTTTTTCCTGTTTACTAAACTGAAATATCTTGTCCGGAACTAAGTGCCATTTATTAAAAACTTTAAAATAAGTCTCTCTGTAGACCGCGTTTTTAATATATATATACCAGTAAGCTTACCCGCTTTAAGCCATATGTCGTCCTGCCATGCGGAACCTAACCCTTTTTTCCCATGAAGACATTTTTGAGGTTTTCCCTTTTTTCAATCCTAGTCTTACAATATTAACGCACTTGGAAATTAGATGACTTCTATCAGGGGATATACCGTATATACTTGAGTATAAGCCGACCCGAGTATAAGCCGAGGCACCTAATTTTACCACAAAAAACTGTGATAACATATTGACTCGAGTATAAGCCAAGGGTAGAAAAAGAGGGGCCTTCCCCCCTGATTATCCATTTCATTTCATGACTTCAGTCACCATCTGCAGAGATCTTGGATCCCACCATCTGACTATCCCCACTTCAATCCATAATGAATGCCTCTGCTAGACTCATCTTCCATAAACAACGTACACAACGTTCAGTGTTGGCATCACCTCTCTGTCAATCACTCCACTGGCTTCCCTTAGCCTCCAGAATAAAATTTAAAATCATGACCCTAACTTACAGAGCCCTCAACAACAGCCCACCCCCGTACTTCTCTGTTCTCATCTCCAAATACTTCCCCACCCGCACTCTTCGTTCTGCTAATGACCTTCTTCTTTCTATAACTCTTGTCACCTCCTCTCACTCTCGCCTTCAGGACTTTTCTTGTGCTGCCCCTTTTCTCTGAAACCCCTTGCCTCACTCCACCAGACTACCCTCCTGCCTCAAAACACTCAAAACCTCACTAAAAACACACCTCTTTAAAGAGGTGTATCACCTTCCATCCTAACATGCTCAGCACCTCTCTCTCCCTCCTGTACCACACACAATACCTTTAGGTTGTAAGTCTGCAAGTTTCAATCCTGCAAAGTGCTTTGGGGAAAGCACTATGGACACTGGATTCCAAGCTCAAAGACAGGGCCCTCCATGCTTTGCTATGTGTTCATTTGTAATTATCTCTGCCTGGATATTAACTTATGTACAGCGCTACGGAATATGTTGGGGCGTTAAAAATAAACAATAATAATAATTCCAGGAAAATAAAATCTGTCACTGCCTCCACTTCTTTCCCGTCTATTTGCCAGGAACTGAGTTAGCTGTTTGCCATGATCTTTTTAACAATCAGCAGGTCAACATTTGCACTCTTCTTTTACTCCTCATCAATAGGTTCTTCAGTTCCTTATCCTCAATTTCAGCCATCAAAATAGTATCATCTGCGTATCTGAGGTTGTTCATATTTCTTCCAGCAATATTGATTCCTGCTTTGGATTCATCAAGTCCCGCTTTACGCATGATGTACTCTGCATATAGGTTGAATAAATAGGGTGACAACATACAATCTTGTTGAACTCCTTTTCCGATCTTGAACTATTTTGTTGTCCCATCTTCAATTCTGACTGTGGTTACTTGTTCGACATAAAGATTTTTCAGGAGGAGGATTAAATGATCTGGTATCCCCATCTCTTTAAGGACATGCCACTTTTTGTTGTGAACCACACAGTTAAAGGCTTTAGAATAGTCTATGAAGAAGAAGTAAATGCTTTTCTGGAACTCTCTTGCTTTCTCTATTATCCATCAGACAATTTGATCTCTTGTGCCTCTTCTTCTGCGTAACCCGGCTTGCAAATCTGATAGTTCCTGGTCCATATACTGTTGGAGTCGAGCGTGTAGAATCTTTTTTTTTTTTATAATTTTTATTGAGGAAATAAGATTAATATATTAACCCAAAAGTGTCAAAAGCAAAACATAAACAGTAATGGTAGATCACTTGGGAAGTAAAAACATATCATAACTTTTTAATCATGTTTGAGCTTTTTTTTTTCTTATAGATATTACTGTTTTGAATTACACATACATTATATTGCATATTCACGTATGTGTAAGAGCATCCTTAATCAAAGGAAACAAGAGAATATTAAGTAAATAAAAAAAAAAAAAACAGAAAATGAGAAGAAAAGAAAAAGAAAAAAAGGGGTAGGAGAGGTGGAATATATAGCCATGGTTGCCCTGAAAGATTACCCATCATTTATAATTTTAATATTGAATCTCTACCATCCAACCCGAAGGGTCCAGGTGTCCCAGCATGAAGCCAACTTTCTGTGCCTAGAGTCTAGGTTGGCTGAGACAATGCTCATGGAATAGATAAGTTTGAGTTTTGCACTATATGTAGGGATCGTCGACAGGATTTGGCTAGTATAATTGGCACTGCCAAAAACATTTGATTTGATAACAGTTGAGCTTCTTTGCAAATACCCTCTATAGGATGGCCTAATAGAGCTTCCTCCGGCCTTTGGGGAATCTTGCAATCCCACAATCTCTCCAAAATATGATAGGTCTCTGACTACATATGGGCAATCTTTGGGTAGTCTTTGGGCAGTATCACAGTTATAGTTAAATTATTATCTAACCACCACTTAAATTGTGATAGCCAATTACTTGCAGTATTCTTCTGGTATAAACATAGGGGGGTTAGCCTTGAACCTGGCACTATGAGTGAGTTTGATACAAGATCGCTAATGACTGAACTACACAATTGGAGAGGGAAGAAGTGTTAAGTTTTGCTGTAAGCTAAGCCATAATATCTGGCTAATATAGAGGTCTCATTCTCCAAGAATATTTTTTTTTTCAATCTCCACCGACACTGGCAGTTGCCCTTCGCTGAACCACTTGGTTATTTGGGCCAATCTAGCGGCTTTACAATACTTCAATAATTCTGGAAGGGCTAGCCCTCCTCTGAGTTTGGGTGCCATTATGGCCATCTTATTAATCCTTGTTTTTTTGCCATCCTAGATAAAGAGAGAGATTGCCCTCTGAAGAACCAAAATGTCCTTAGTCTGGACTGCTTTTGGGATAGTGCGGAAGAGATACAGCTGGGGTAATACGTTAATTTTTATGGCATGAATCCTATCAAGTCACGAGAATCTTAAGCATTACCTGGCTGGCATTTTAAATGAGCGCAATTGTTTGATAATTGGAGCACTCTTTGGCACTGCCTTTTTTGGGGGGATTGGGATGTCGACTGACCTTTTCCAGTCTATTGGCCATTGTTTAGTTTTTCACATATGTTGGCATAAGGCAAGCAACACTTCACAGAATCATCTTGTAGAAATGTGAACAGTTCAACTGGGATTCCATCAACTCCTGCAGCCTTATTATCAGCAAGACATCATAGGGCCCATCTCACTTTGCTCCCCAAGATGACTGGCTTCAGCTCATTGGACAAACTATTGAGCTCATCACTGCTTTCAAGATCCTTCCTGTATTGATCTTCAGTGTATTCCTGACACCTTGTGAGGAATTGACTCTGCTGGGTTTTGATTTTGCAGATGTCTGTGATAAGAAGAATGCTGATCAGCTTCCACTCCACAGGCCTTATGATTGCCCAATAGAGCTGTGACCTGGGGCTGCTATCCTATTTGGCCGTATATATTCCATTTCTGAGCCTGAATTGAAAGCTCTTCATGAATACATACAAGAAAATCTTGCCAAAGGCTTTATTCGACCATCTACTTCTCAAGAAGGAGCTCCTATATTCTTTGTAGAAAAGAAAGATGGCAGCCTACGGCCATGCGTTGACTACAGGGACATTAATAACATCACTGTTAAAAAACGCTACCCTTTGCCTCTCATTCCTGAACTTTTGGAGAGACTTCGCTCAGCTAAAATATTTACGAAGCTTGATCTTTGGGGGGCATATAATCTTGTTCGCATAAGACCAAATGATGAATGGAAAACAGCTTTCAGAACCAGGTACGGGCATTACGAATATCTAGTAATGCCATTTGGGCTTTGTAATGCCCCTGCAACTTTCCAGCATCTTATCAATGATGTACTACGAGATCTCCTGGATCAGTTTGTTGTGGCATATTTGGATGATATCCTAATATTTTCTGATAATCTTGAAAACCACAGAAAACAGGTCCGTATAGTTCTGGAGAGCCTTCGTACCCACCACCTATACATTAAACTGGAAAAATGTGAGTTTGAACAAACAGAAATTCAATTCCTGGGGTATGTAATAACTCCTAAAGGTTTAAGTATGGACGCAAGTAAAATTAAAGCTGTGCTGGACTGGCCCATTCCCAAGAAGGAAAAAGATATTCAGAGATTTGTGGGGTTTCCAAATTTTTACAGGCGTTTCATTAAGAATTTCTCTGCCGTTATTTCACCGATCACTGAACTTACACGTAAAGGGACCCCTTTTCAGTGGTCCGATAAGGCTGATACCGCATTCTCCCGATTAAAGACTCTGTTTACATCTGCCCCCGTCCTGGTACATCCTCAGCCGGAATTACCATTTATTGTGGAAGTTGATGCTTCTGATTCAGCTGTTGGTGCTATACTGTCTCAAAGGACTGGACCTAAGATGCGGTTACATCCGTGTGCCTTCTATTGCCGCCAGATGGTGCCAGCAGAAACTATGACATAGGGAATAAAGAACTATTGGCTATAAAAGCTGCCTTCAGCGAATGGAGACATCTCTTGGAGGGAGCTACCCATCCAATTACTGTACTCACAGATCACAAAAATCTGTAATGTATTCGATCAGCTAAGAGACTGTCAGCCAGACAAGCACACTGGTCCCTTTTCTTCTCGAGGTTTAATTTTTTGGTTACATACCGTCCTGGCTCCAAGAATGGTAAGGCAGATGCCTTGTCTAGAATAGCTGACCCCCTCCTTACTACCATAACCAAGACCACCATCTTGCCAGAGGATATATTTATTGGAGTTACATTTCCTTCTGATCTGATGTCTCGCATTAAAAAGGGCTACGCTGAAGATCCAGTTCTCCGTGATCCTCCTCGTGATCTCCATATGACGATGCTTAATGGGTTTTGGATTTTTCAACAACGTCTGTTTGCTCCGGAGTCAGTGCGACTGGACCTTTTACGTCTCTACCATGACTCAAAACCAGCAGGTCATTCAGGAATCCGAAAGACACAAGAGTTAATCGCCCGATCCTTTTGGTGGCCGAAGTATTATGAGGATGTTAAGAAGTATGTGGCCTCTTGTGATGTTTGTGCCAGACATAAGACTCCTCGCTCATCCCCTGTTGGCTTGCTTCAGCCTCTTCCGATTCCTTATCATCCCTGGGGATCTATATCCATAAACTTTATTGTGGAACTACCTCCCTCTAAGGGACACACTACAATTCTTGTTGTTGTGGACAGGTTAACTAAGATGGGTCATTTCACACCAGCTCGTGGTCTCCCTTCAGCTCAACAGATGGCTGACCTGGTTATTCGAGAAATATTTCACTTGCATGGAGTGCCTGATGAAGTAGTTTCTGACAGGGGAGTGCAGTTTACATCTCGTTTTTGGAAAAAAATTTGCTCTAATCTAGTTATTAATGTAAATCTGTCATCAGCTTTTCATCCACAAAGTAATGGACAGACTGAGCGAACCAACCAGACTTTAGAGCAATATTTGCAGTGCTATATTAGTTACCTGCAGGATGACTGGCTGGATTTTCTACCCATGGCGGAGTTTGCCTATAACAATGCCCAACACTGCTCCACTTCTCTGAGCCCATTTTTTGCCAACTATGGTTACCATCCAACCGTTCTAGTGAGTCTCCCAATTACTACTTCCCTTCCTGCAGTTACTGATCGGCGAACCACCTTACGAGATTCCCAAGACCTGTTGAAGGAGACTCTTTCAGAGGCTCAGGAATGTTACAAGAGAGCTGCTGATAGGCATAGAACGGAGGCCCCAGTTTATCATGTCCCCTATAGTTTATCATTGAGGAAACTTTGAACATCATTTATTTTATTTTATAAAAAAAATTGTGTAATCTATGCCTGCCTGCCAGCATGTGTGTGTATGACAGGCTAACACCTAACAGCTTATATTGTGATTATTTTCACTACTCATACCTGGTGGTGTAACATACATTGAAAACAACCATTTTTTTCCTGTAATCTAATTTCAGTTGTGTGCCTGTGTCAGGCTCACATCTTATATTGTGCTCAGTGACATAAAACAACACTTTTTGGACTATAATAGATTGAATAGCAATTGCCTGCCTACAGGCGTGTGTGTGAAGCCTATTGCATCTACTCTTCCAACTTTTGCCAGTGCACAGTGACACTCATATCTGGTGGCACCTTAGATTGCACGCGCAGTGCCCCAAATTTGAAGTGGGAGGATGACCAAGCATCTTTTTCCATCTCCTGCTTCCAAAAATCCATGCAATATAAACGTCCCCTGATAGTGGACATAACAGGGATTAAACTGATAGGAATAGTACTACTTAACAGTACACACCTTATAATAACGCAGACAGAGGCAACGCATATAATCTTCCATGCTGTGCAGTGGAAGCCCCCAGACTCTGACCTGTGTATAATCTTCCATGCTGGGCAGTGGGAAGGAGGTGGCTTTGAGGAGGTGGAAGACCAAACACAGCAGGCGTCCCAGGGGGCTTGTTGTCACCTTTTGGGGACCCTTGGTGGCTGGGTGGAGGAAGAGACCTTCAATGACATCAGTGAGGACAAGGAACGGGACATGGCTAGCTTGGTATCCAACCTTGTGCAAATGGGGAGTTTGCGGTTGTGCAAAGGGACTGTTTGCGGTTGTTTGCGGTTGTTTGCGGTGCATTAAACGGGGAGATTGGTCTGTTACTGTGAAGCGGGTGTAACCCTTACACTACCTGATCGATACAACATCATACCTGATGTTTTAAAGCATGTTATTCCAAACAATTTAGGAATGTTAGGTGATTTATGCCCTTTATGGCTTAAAACCAGGCTCTGCATCAACTATGTAATTTTCCGTGGGAGTTTTGCCATGGATCCCCCTCCGGCATGCCACAGTCCAGGTGTTAGTCCCCTTGAAACAACTTTCCCATCACTATTGTGGCCAGAAAGATTTGTTGGAAGTTTGCGTCCGCTGTTCGCGAACCAAAAATTTGATGTTCGCGACATCACTACCGAGAACTGCTTTGTCCACCCTTTGATTGACTATGAGGTGGTTGTCTGATGTAAAATGTGTCATTCCAGTCCATTTAATTTCACTAATTCCTAGCTAGATCGCCTTGATTCATAGTTCTTACATTCCAGTTTCCAATGCTGAATTGTTCTTTGCAGCACAGGACTTTCCTTTCCCCTGCAGACACATTCGCAGCGGTGTCCTTTCGGCTTTGGCCCAACCACTACATTCGATCTGGTTCTACTTGCCCTCTGCTCTTCCTCAGTAATGTAGTAGGCACCTTCTGACCCGAGGGTCTTATCTTCCGGTGCCATATCAATATGTCTCTGGTAGTGCCTGTCCATAACGTTTTCTTAGCAACGTTACTGGAGTGGGTTACAGTTTCCTTCTCCAGTGGACAGCAATGTGTCTGACCTCTCTGCAATGAACTGCCAATCTATGCTGACCCTACATGGTAGATCTCACAGCTTCATCAAAGTACACAAGCCCCTTCACCACGACAAGTAGCGATCCAGAAGGGGTGAACCCCTTACCTACCCTAAATAAATAAATAAATGTACCCTCAATGTTCCTATCTCTTATTAGGTCTCTATAGACCCCCATGACATGTAAAATTAACCCATACTTATTGTCTTTATTTGGGCTGCAAAGCATAACGCATGGGCATAAACATAAATTTTTATTTAATCTTAACAACTTCGCTGCCATGAATGTGGCAATGAAGGGTATAACTGTAATTGTGGGAGTTGTTACTTACTACAGCTGTCAGTAAGGGTTTAGATGATCTATAGATTATTGGGTTTACATGTAGGGTTTAGGCAAACTGCAAATGCCAGCAGAGCTTTCTGAGAACACATAGTATTAGGCTCAGTTTCTTACATGAGCCATGTAATCGCACTTTAGGTAAAAATACATATAGAACAAAGAACATATCTCACGTAAAAAACATTTAGTTGAGTTTCCACCTAAGGAATTATACAGGCAGCATGTAATAGTTATGTAAGTGCTTATGTTACGTGAACTCCTGACTCGCAAGATTTCCTGCGGAGGTCATGTATTCAAGCAATATATTGAGCTTGTGAAGCTTGAATATGATCCTCAACCGAAAAAAACACACACTAATTGGCATCTTTACTAGGATTCAAAGAGGCTGTGAGATTGAAAGTGCCTTTAATTGAGGAATCTTATCAGTTAGCTGTATTCATTAACTCTTTCACACGAGAAACATATTGGGTTGCTGAACCTATAATGATACCTACGACAAATGGCCAAATTACAGTGGCTTTAGAAACTGATGAAATAATTGAGTGGAAAGCACTATCAGTAATTTTGATTATAAGAACATATTTGACTTTCAAATGTCCTTTCTCATAAGTCTCAATTATAAAAGGACTCAAAAATATCTAAAAGTTAATGAAAGACAGAAAAAACATGAATATGTATTGATTTTCTCAATTGGTATCCTGCCTGCCTGCATATAGAAATATACTAAAGCTGCTCCATTTTTTCACACAGTGTATGCATGTGTGTATGGGGTGGGGTTACCAGGCATCTCAAATGGCTGAGACGTACATCATTGTATTAACGATGCTCTTTCCCCTTTTGAGATGCTTAGTAAATTCCACTCAGATTTCACATTTAGTACTGTCTTTGAAACATTGTCAATTGTCTCATAAGTTGGAAAAATCGTTTTGGATCCCAATACTCATTTTTACCCTTTTTACAGTAATCTGTTGAATTCGTTGTCAAAACTTCCTTTGGGAGAGCATTTCACGGTCTGACAACCCTTACTGTAAAAATAATCGGTTCTTTCTTTAAGGTGGAATCTATTTTCTTCTAATCTCTAAGGGGTGACCTCATGTCAGTTGAAAACCTCTTGGCACAAAAAGAAAGCCTGACAAAGCCTTATAATAACCTTATTCTCTCAAGGAAAAAAGAGTCTACAAAGGCATATGAATACCTTATATGAATATGTTTTATTTGGTTTGTCTTTCTTCATAGCTTAGTCCCTCTTTGTTCCTTTTGTCTTTTATTCATTTTCTATCCATGAGAATATATTTCCTGAATTTCCTGTGTCCCTTATTTTACAATAGCCTCCAATGTGGCACTGTATCAAAAGTTTTTGCAATACCCATATAGACTACATCAACTGAGTTGCCTTGGTGCAAGTTCCTACTTACATCTTCATAGAAACTAACTAGATATGTTTAACATGACCTTTCCCTCATAATTCTTTGTTGACTCATTATCTTGTTTACATGAATATATTCCGGTATAATATCCCTTAGCAACCCTTCTAAGAGCTTCCCCATTAGAATATAGAAATGATAGTATGAAGTCAATGTAAAATATGTTTGCTTGGGAAGAATTCTTCCGCCTGGCCTTTACAATGCAGATGTGGATTAATTGGTCATACGTTATAGCGTGTCAGTCATGATCAAGACTGAACTCTGAATGCATGGGTACCAAGCCATGTATAAATAAATATTTTCAAACATATCTGTATTGTTTATTTCTGAGTTGCAGTCTGTACTAATTAAAACTCAGCTAATTTAATCTGACAGTTGTACACAACTAATAAGATAACATTTCGTCTACCATCACAACAGCTATATGTGCACCCCAGGCATTCACACATAGCATCATCCCTTCTTTATAAAATAGAGACACAAGGGAAATAGGGGAGGTTCTTTGTCCCAAACAACTGCATTTTATCTAAACTTTGAGATAACAGTAATATTTTTAACCCAAAGCAAACTGAGAAATAGTATTGGTGAAACTGAAAAAAACACCCAAAAAACGGCATGACTATAATGTGACCATTATTATAAGAAAATTATATTGTAATTAATTTATTGGAAAAAAAATAGTCTTATATCCTTATTCTATAATATTATTATAATTTTTTTATTATCTCTCAATTATATTGTACAATAGATACATTTATTATACAAAAAAAAAAGAAGCTTAAAAAATTGAAAAGTAGGGGGCGTGGCTACGGGGCATACTGTGCAGTTGTGCCACGCAGGAGCTCTGCCAGAAAGAGCTCTGAAACGCCTGATTTTCGGGCGAAATAGTGCCCCAATCGACCCATATGGGACTTTTACCCCATCTGCTCTTATAGGGGAGCAGTTTGATATGCTGCAAGCGAAAGTTTTGGCACGAACCAGGGAGCTACAAGGCTTCAGGCCTACAAGGGCCTAGGAGGCCTCCGCAACATCGCGATCACCCGATCCGGAGCACTCAGGCCAAGGAGGAGCAGGAAGGCCCTGGCAGTCTATTTCGGTCCTACTTCGACCGCAGCAGCAAGAGGACTGCCGGAGGAGGTGGAGTGACAGGGCGAGGCGGCAGGAGCTGCCCCCCGTGGTCCGGAGGCGACCGGGACATTATATTGACTCCTACGTGCCTGGAGTGGCCTGAAGGCCTAGTGCTCGGCTGGGGAGACCCTGTGGAAGGTAGGAGCGGGGTGACAGAGGGGGAGGCAGGCACAGCCGCGGCAGAAACTTGGCAGAGCCGCCATTTTGGGGCGCTGGCCCAGGCAATACCCGTGGCAGCCCTTTCACCAGTATAGGGAGGGCAATTTAGCCTCCTAGCAACAGACACCCCTGCAAACATCATACTGCTATGCCCCTTCTTGCCCAGGAGGGGAGAGAGAAGCCATAACAGACCCAGCACAGGGGCATCAAGGCAAGTGCGCCCTCCCTACCCTGCTACCCTGCTACCCTGCTACCCTACTACCCTGTCCCCCTTGAGTGGACTGTACAAGTGGACTGTGCAAGAGTTAATTGGTATATTGCTGAATACTATCTTTACATATATCCAAGTGAATACACAGGATTGTTGAATCCATAAGTGCTTGTGAGATTATTTTATAAGTGCATTCTGTCAATGTAGCAGATACAAGGACTGTGTTGAACTGTTTGCATATCTATAACTGCACTGCCGCCTGGTGGCCACTTGGAATACTGCAGCAAGACTTTGGCTATCTGTGAATAACAACCAGGTGAATACAGTGCTCTCATCGGGAGCAGAGCTGGTATACAAACCGGCGCATGCTGCATGCGGGGTTCAACATTGTCTTGCCTTACTCCAATCAGCACCTGAGAAGCTACGATCATCAAGCTGGTTACAGTATCCCTGGAATTTCTTGGCAACCCTGACTCTCATCGCCATATAGAGATCGCTTGAGGAGTTCCTGACAACTGCTGGACCTGACTTAGGGGCACGCCCCTACCATGGGCTAAGAGCTAAATGGGGACATAATTCAGCAATACTTCTAGCAGACATCTTAATTACATCTATGGAACTGGCATACCTCCCCTAATGGAGGCAGTAGATGGTCGGGTCCAGCATTCACCGCATTGGCTCTTCGCATCCTCCCTATTGATTTAACAGTGGGAATCTTGCCGACACTTTTAACCTCACGGCCAAGATGCCGAAACCCAAACGGGCCACCCCGGCCAAGGGTATACAGGATCATTTTCCACCAAGAACGACTCAGCGCCCACCCTTTGCAGACTCTCTTTCTGAATGCTCTGAAGACTCAGATCAGGAAGGGCGGTCCAAGGGACCCCACCAGCAACTAGATCTATCAGCCAAGGCTGTGGCTACGATTGAAAGACTCTTGGCAAAGGCGATTGATCCCCTAAGACAGGATCTGAGGGAACTGGGTCAGCGTACCCAGTTTTTGGAAGAGATGACGGACCAACTGGCGGAGGCTCAGGAAAAGGACAGGACATCGATAGCTCAAAACACATCCCAGGTTTCTGAACTCGCAGATAAGATAGAGGATCTAGAAAACCGCTCTCGCCGCCACAACATACGCGTCCGCGGCATCCCGAGAGCCATACAAGATCTAACCCAATACCTGAGAGACACTATTGCTGCAATCCTTCCTGATCAGGCTGAAAGCATGTGGGAAATTGAGCGAGCTCATTGAGCTTTAGGAGGCACGAGGAGTCCGGATGCTCCGAAAGATGTCATTGTCAGATTTCTGAGGCAGCAAGCTAGAGACACTCTACTCTCAGCTACAAGGCAGCTGCATACTGTTAAGGGCCCGACAAACTCCCCTCTGCAGATCTACGCCGACCTGTCTCCTGACACCCTTAACAAAAGGAGGCTAATGAAACCTGCTCTTACAATTTTGCTTCACCACAAAATTCAGTACAGATGGAACTTTCCATTCGCCCTGTCCTTCAACTTCAAGGGCACAACTTACACTACACGTACATTGGAGGACTGCTTATCGGCGCTGCATTGCTTGCATCTTTACTCTGGGGAAATGCAGGAAACACGGCAAGAGCAATCTCAACAGCCTATCCCTAAGAGACAGTGGATGCTGGTGGCAGCCCAAGTCCACAGTAAACAAGTCTCTCCTCAGGGGGGAATGAAACTTACTCTGGACAGTGCAAGGGGTCGAGGTGCTGGACACAAGGCCTGCACAGGGGATGTTAGTCAACTGGCTGACCCAAGGGCGAGCTCCCGTCCGGATTAGATCCTACTCAGAGCGGACTTTCATAACATATTTTTCATTGCCAAATAGATGTTAGATGTAAACCTGTTTTTGCCTTAAGCTTTGATTCAAGAGGTTGTGTAGTTCATCATTGATTGTACAGCCTGCTGGATTGTGTTCCCACCTTAAGTGGACAATTTCTTCTCCTTGCTTAGAGTCTTGGAGGAGGAACACTAGTAAAAAGTGATTGTTACTTCATGTTTTTAGTTCAACAACTTCGTAGTTGTAGCCTTAGAGAATTGCTAACTGCTAACTTGACACTGTTTATCTACTTATTTAACTGTTTTTACCTAAATGGCCCAGAGCTAACCCTCTTCTCTTCTGCATTTAAATCTCTGTCTAAGGTCAGGACGACAACCCAGTCAACTGCAGACCGACTCCCTTGGCAGAGGCTGGCTTTCCGGGCTCCCTTCCGCCTTGCTTCCCATGGTGCCAGCTATCAGGTAACGACACACACAGCTAGAGTTTTACTCCTATCTTTCAATGGCTACCTCTAAGTATACTTTGATAACCCATAACGTGAAGGGATTTAACTCCCCCTTTAAGAGGAGGAAAGCCTTCACATTTTATAAAAAACACAAACCCGCAGTCATCTTCATGCAGGAAACCCACTTCTCCCAGGACAATAGGCCTACATTTTTGCACAAGGAATATCCCACCTATTTCCTGGCCACTCTCCCCACTAAGAGAGCGGGGTGTGCAATTCTGTTACATAGAAACTTTCCTTTCCAGGTAGAGAATACAAAGATAGACGGGGAGGGTAACTATGTTATGGTGACTGGCACGATTGGGGGGGTTAGAACTACACTGGTTTCCCTGTACTCTCCTACAACTTCTCCCTACGCAGTTCTGATCTCCTTATTGAAGAGAATTGAATCTCAAGACCTGGGAAAACTGATAATTGGGGGGGATCTAAATCTTACTCTAGACTCGACTTTGGACAGAGAGGGGACCCCCGCTAGTTATAGATTCTCCAACAAAATAAAACGGATTAAGCTTTTGCTCAACAGATTGGGGTTGGTTGATGCCTGGAGGGGGCTTCACCCAGGGAGTAGAGAATATACATTTTATTCTCCAACCCATTTGACTTACTCTCGGATCAATACTTTCCTTACTAGTTCGTCTTTATACGACTCAATCTTAAAATCTGAAATTGTCCCCTGCCCCTGGTCGGATCACTCCCTGGTACTTATTGAGTTAGACTTGGGCCCTAATTTACGACCCCCCTACACTTGGAGGAAGAATGAGTCCCTGTTATCCAACCCAAGTAGCAGGGCATCAATAGCCAAAGACATAAATATCTTTTTTGAGACTAATGTCTCTCCTGAGACTGGAGCCGGCTGGCTCTGGGTCACTCATAAGGCCTACATCAGGGAACCTGTATTGAGCTGGCCTCCTCCCAAAGAAAACTTCTTAGGCAGAAGGAGGCAGACCTAACGGCGACATTAAAGAGGCTGAGGGATCAAACCAACAAAATCCCTCTCCCGCGGGACGTAAGCTAATAGATAAACCAGGTTAGAACTAGACGGCATACTGTCACATCGTACTGAACAGGCAATGAGAAGGACAAAACATCTTTATTACTGGAAGGCAAATAAGCCAGACTCTCTTTTAGCTAGAAGGCTTAACAATAAATTTTTACAACATAGAACCACTCAAATTAGGATGACTGATGGTCAAATTTCATATAGTCCTAATGACATTCAAAAGGCATTTCAAAATGTTTACCAACAAATTTACTCCTCCCAATCTCAATGCAGTGAGGCAGACATACTCTTGTTTCTTAGCACTCAGGACCTCCCCGTGATACTAGACCATCACTTGGCTGACTTGAATGCGGAGGTCTCTCATGAGGAGGTTAGATCTACTATCCGAGGTTTTAAATTAGGCAAATCCCCAGGGCCGGATGGCCTCACGAACCTGTATTACAAAAACTTTGAACACCTGCTTACCCCCTATTTAACGCTTCTCTTTAATGCAATATTAAATGGGGAATCCATGCCCCCTGAACTAAATCATGCTGATCTAGTCGTTTTTCCTAAAGAGGGTAGGGATAATCTAGAGATTAAAAACTATCGTCCTATCTCGCTGATTAATGGAGATGTCAAGATCTTAGCCAAAATTATGGCTAATCGTATATCTAAATTTTTGCCAGACTTAATTCATAAGGATCAGGCAGGGTTTATTCCTTTCAGAGAAGCAGGGGACAATGTTAGGAGGGTCTTGAATTCTCAGTATATAGCACATAAATCTCATACTCCAATGTGTCTTCTAGCTCTGGATATTGAAAAGGCTTTTGATACGGTTGAATGGCCGTATTTATACAAAATACTTGACAAGTTTGGATTTAGGGGACGCTTCATTAACTTACTAAGGAGCTACTATAACTCCCCAACAGCCAACTTGAAATTGCCAGGAGAGTGCAGGGCAACTATTCAAATTCAAAGGAGGACCAGGCAACGGTTTCCACTCTCACCTCTGCTATTTGCACTTGCCATGGAACCTCTTGCACAGGCGATTAGATCTCATGCAGGCATATTCGGGATCCCTGTGGGACATCAGCACTTTAAATGCTCTCTTTTTGCTGATGATATATTATGCACCTTGACCAAGCCCCTTCAATCGATCCCAACACTTATGTCAATTATAACCGAATTTGGTAATACCTCAGGTCTCAAACTAAATGTAGAGAAAACAGAGGCGCTGGGGTTGGATATGGTACAATCGGAGATTGACTCTCTCAAATCTGGCTATAATTTTGTCTGGCCCGTACGACATGTAAAATACCTAGGAGTCAAACTTACAGCTAATATAGATGACTTATATAAGGCTAATTTTCCCCCTATGTACAAATCTTTGACCAAAGACATGCAGAGGTGGACGAACTATAACATATCTTGGACGGGTCACATAGCGGCTACTAAAATGAGCATTCTACCCAAAATTCTGTATCTCTTTCGAACCATTCCCATCCCAATTTCACCTACAGACCTGGACAGGTTTCAGAATATCATGTTTAGGTTTATATGGGGAAATAAATGCCCTCGTATCTCTAGGCAGGTGATGTTCAGGCAGAAAAATAGAGGTGGACTTGCGTGCCCAAATCTAAAGCTCTATCTTAAAGCCGCTCAACTGGCCCACCTTCCCAGAGCACATTCCAAAACACATCAACCAGCCTGGGTTTTTATGGAAAACCAGCAAATGTTCTCACATAGTTGGGATAAGTTGATATGGATCCCCAAAGAACTAGCCCCATTCACAACTCATCAAAATCCCATGATTTCACAAACCCTTCGGGGGTGGGGGTGGGCCAATTCCAACTTCAGGTGGTTATTTGACCCAGGACTGTCCCCAATGATGTCAGTCATGTCCTTCCCACAAATTATGGCAGACTCGAATGACATCTCTAAATTCTGGTGGACTTCTAGAAACTTGGACCGTATAGGGAGCTGGTTTATGAACGATAGCTTGCTGACCTATGACCAATTCTGTACAACCCATGACCTACCTGTCATAGAATTCTATAACAACTTGAAAATTAGGTGCTGGGTCTGTAAGAGTTCAAGAGAACTTGGGCACCCTAGGGCCTCCTGGATGTCAGTTATATGCAAAAACTTACCCCTTACCAAAGGGGTTCTGGGTTCACTGTACGACACCTTTCTTAATTCCACAAGTGACCAGAAACCCAGATATTTTGCACAGTGGGAGAGGGATCTTGGGGTGGAGTGGGATTGGGTTAAATGGACAGAATCCTGTTCCAATCTTTCTAGAGGTTCTCTTAATTCGGCCTTACTGGAGACGTCCATCAAAGTTTTACATAGAGTTTACTGTACACCAGACAAACTACAGAAATTTAAGCCGCTAGAAAGCAATAAATGCTTTAGGGGATGCCAAAACATAGAGGATCATATACACACATGGTGGTCATGTCCATCCGCTCAGAAAATTTGGGGGCAATTAGCCCAATTAGCCTCCACACTTTTCCACAAGGCAGTTACGCCCTCGATGGAGTCTTGCCTACTGGGGATTCGTGTTACAAATTTATCTCAAACCCAGAATAAACTATACCAATTAATGGCGTTAGCTACTAAGACACACATAGCCAGGAGTTGGAAGAAAGAGACTCTTAACTTTACGGAGGTGATTAGTAAGATCAATCACTTGCTTATAAATGAGCGGTTAACTTATATTATCCTGGACAAAATTCCCCAGTTCCAGGCAATCTGGGAACCCTGGTTGGCATCTTCATTTAGCATCTCTTTAGTATGACAGCATATCATATAATATAATACAATATCTACACTTTGGCAAAGGAGACCTGGTGGAGGAACTGGAGGCGAGGGGGGATCTGGAAATCTATCGGCGGAGCGATAGAGGCGACTGTAAGTTGTACTGGGATGTCTTTAACGAGGTATTTGTTGAACGCTCTTAGGGGCGGATATTCTAGATTAGCTCTATACTTTATGCAAAGATGGCAGTGTGCTAGTTTAGCTAATTAACTTGATATTTGTGGTATTTTCTCTTTAATTTGTGCTCATTAGACGTTTTATCGTGTGTTGTTGTTCTCTTTTTTTTTATTTCTTATTTTTTATTTTTTATTATTTCTTTTATTTCAGTTATGTTGTTTAAATTGAAATGTTAACTGTGACTCAGGTAACCTTAATAACTAAAGAAGGAAAAATGGAAGGCATAGTCAGTGTATGATGGGAAACTGTTATACTGTGAATATTAGCATATCTTAACTGACTAAATACAGATGTGTTAAATGTTTTATTGTTAATTGCCTTCTAATAAAAGATTATTTAAAAAAAAAAAATAGAAGAGTAGAAATCTTTGTATTTCTGTAGCAGTGTCCTCTGTTTCATTTAATGACAGTGGAGTAATTAAAAATTGTTACAGGCGCGTTTCAACCAACATTGAGAAACACTGCTAAGTTGGTTGAAACGCGTTTGTAACAATTTTTATTCATATTGATTTTCAATTTTATTGAATATATTATTTTTTCATCTTTTTTGGTTATTTATGTTGTGGGTGTGCACACATATGTATATTGATTGATACTGATTCAGAAACGGACTAAAGACACTACAGCATTGAACACTAGCTTATCCTGTTTCAAATACAGCATTGTTGGGGGGGTTTGTAGCCATTTATGCATTAAGGGTTTTGTTTATACAGTAGTTTATAGTGTGGTATGCTGGGCAAGCAGCAATTTTAAATGTTTTTTGCCATCATGGATCTATGAGGGTCCCTAATTACTCTACTGTCATGAAATGAAACAAAGGACACTGCTACAAAAATACAAAGATTACCACCCCTCCATTTTTGATGCTATGTATATACCTCAATATTCTGAGGTCATAAAATGTGAGTGTATCTCTTCATTGTTTTTTGTATAATAAATGTATCTATTGACCTACACTATTGGAATCCTTCTGCGCTTCCTTGTTCCCCTATCCTTTTCTGTGTTTTATATTGCAAGGACACTTGTGGACAGTGCCCTAATTTGAAGGAGGTGCATGGATTCCTGGAGGCACAGGAGAAAGAAGAAAAAATACACAAAACCCATCTTTTGGAGACTTCAGTTCAATTGTGATCTACTGGATTGCCCCCAAGAATTTGCTGTCTTTGAGGGAATGGACGTTATTCTTCAAGAAATATAACCTGCACTGTAAGGTATTATTTGGTCACTTATTGTTGAGGATCGGCTCAATGAGGACCATATAGACTGTATTTTATTGTTTTTTTTATATATATATATATCTTATTTGTTATTTTTTTTTTTTTCATATTGAAACCAGTGTGGGAATATCGCACCTGAATTCGTATTAAACACCTCTTTTTTGGGGTGTCTCTGACTATTTTGTATTCTCATTTATATAGTGCCAACACATTATGTAGCGCCGGGGTACAATAAAACTTTGGTATGACAATACGTAACTTAACAGTCTGACCTTACCGTTGAGCTAACAATAATGACACTTTTATACAAAGTGTGATAGTCGCAAGCTTACAGTCTATAGGAATAAAGAAACAAAAGGGGAAGTAATTAAAAGGGAGAAACAAGGGCTTGGCATGTATTTGAAAAGAGAGTAGAGGGATAATCAGTTATTACGTCTATTTCAGTTGTATAAAACGGAGGTTAAAAAAAACATAGGTAGGTGCATATGTACAGGGTAGTTGGGAGGGCATGTTAAATGAGTTCAGAGGCAGAAGAATGGTGTTGTGTGAGGCTCTAGTACTGGAGGTAAAATGAACTAATGTGAATGGGACTGGGGAAGATGTCAGTTGGTGAATGCTTCAGCTCAGGTGGATGGTGTGGCCCAGAGTCACTGGCTGAGCTCCTGCAAAATGTCTGCTTTATTCCTGATGGTGAATGAAACTGGGAAAGATGCTTCTTGGTATGCTTCTGGTGAAATATTCAGTTGCGAGGTAGGTGATATACTGTTCAGATTTTACTTCATAATTTTGAGGAAATTTATACGGTATGTATTGAAATGGTAGCTTTTTATGCCACTACACTTTAATGTGTACATCCCCTATTAAATAATTAACACTTACATTTTTTACATCTTTTTGCTGATTTAAAATAATATAGAACTTACTGAAGTCATCTTAGTGATATAGAGGTTTAATTCATGTATACCATTCATCCATGAAACAAAAAAAATATCACAACTCTTGCTATGGAATTAACTTTTTCCTAAACATAGATTAAGTGCTGCTGAATTAAACTACATAAAACTATAATTTTCCTTTATCAGATGCTTAAATCCAATTTATCAGCCTTTAATGTACAGGCTCCATATGTTGATCTCCTTTTTATAGTGCAGGTAAGATCATATGACTAAAACTTTGACCACTGCATACATAAAACATATTTTCACATGATACATGCACAAAAGATCAGTTTTGAGAACCAAAACATTTTGGTTATTGAATCAATGTATAGTTTAGATAGATCTTACATTTAATGTGCTATTTCTATAAATTTACATCATCTGGAAGTGAGTGTATGTCCTCATGAATTTTTCTTAATTGGGGTGCTATTTTGGAACATTTACGGACTTACAACAAAAAAATACGACACACAGGACTTGGAAAAAAAATACTACCACCTCGCAAAGATACGACTTTAACAGCGGACCCGCGCGAACCTAAAAACATTAGAAACACAACTAATACACACAACAAGCACATAAAAAGCTTACCCACAGCAGAGGGGGGGGGGGGGGGGGGCACCCAGGACCTCTGCAATGAAGTTACACCTATATTTAAGTCCAAATTACAGAGTTTAGACACCCGAAAATTACCTAAGCGAGAGAGAAAATGGCCGCCGAAAAAAACGAAAATGAGTCTACAGGACCCTAAAGACGCAAAACACCACCAAACCCATACAGATTTTTCGAAAAAGCCGGACAACATCAACAGGACGCAAAATCAGCCACAGCCGCGTACCACACATTAGGCGCCATTTTACAACACTCTTACACAATCCGGAAGTACACAGCTACCCTAACGGATTTTACTCGCCCACGCACTCTATTTACACTACACACTGCACACATTGCTGACACTTACACAGCAGCTCCACAGCACTCAAAACACACATTGTAGGCAACATGAAAACAGATTGCCAGCTCTTCAACACAATGCTTCCTGCATATATTACTTCAAAATAGGTAAAGTATATTCATTTATTAATGTATTATTTATTTGATTAGCATCCACCAAACAGCATTAGCTCACTTAAAATTTCATTGCCGTCATTTTTTGACGGGCAATATTCTCGTAGATTAATAATGAGTATTGCAATACAATTTGATACCTTTTGTATTGGACAAAAGTCTTATTTATAATTAAGAGCTTTCTAGAGGTTTAACCTCTCTTTATCAAGTCTCAAGCAATACTAACATGAGATGGAACCCTCAGTTTGAATAATAACAGCAGATGCAGAGAGAGTGGAAACAGTCAGACAACACTTACTACAAGAAAGTGAACCAGGACCCTATAGAAAAATATACTTTTCAACTTAAGAAACTCCTCAAAACATTCCCCAAAAATATACATCAGGAATTAGAACAACTCACCTCGCCAATCCTACAACTGGGACTTTCTACCTACTGTCAAAAATCCACAAACCAGGCAACACAGGGAGACCAATTGTTACAGGTATGGACACACTGACTGAACAGATATCTGGATTTGTTGAAAACATCCTTAAACCATTAGTTAGTAACACCAGTAGCTATATACAAGACACCACTGACTTTCTAAACAAAATCAGTCAGATTAAAGACCTATACTACTTGTTACCATGTATGTAGAGTCTCTTTTCAGAACACAAAGATGGCACTGAGGCATTCTTTAATTTTTTTTCAACAAACATGCAAAACAATAAATATGGCCCTGATGTTATTGTTAAACTAATAGAATATATCCTTACCCGCAACTATTTTACTTTTAACCAAGATACCTACCTACAGATGATGGGGACTGCCATGGGTACCAAAATGGCTCCACAATATACAAATTTATTTATGGCCAATCTAGAAGAAACATTCATATCTGTATTCATTTACAAACCATACAAATCCTACCGTTACATAGATGATCTGTTCATCATCTGGACAGGAGAAAGCAAACTCAGAGTCTTTCATAATTCATTCAACACCTTCCATTCATCTATAAAACTTTAAATTGATTTCTCCACAGAACAGGTAAACTTTCTAGACACTACTATATCCATCACCAATGGCACTCTCCTCTCATCTGTATATAGGAAACCAACAGACAGATGTAATTACCTACACAGCTCCAGTTTCCATCCCTCCCACAACAAACAAGCCATCATCCATAATCAAGCTATTAGATACCATCAGATTTGCTCAAACACTGGAGACACTGTCTGAATCTTTCAAACAAAAGGGTTACAAACCCTGTAATATTACCCAAAAAATAACCACTGCCATCAAAATCCCCCGTGAACACTTATTAAAGTACAAAACAAAAGAAACTACTTCATGTATACCTCTAGTGATCACATACCATCCAATTTTAGAGAAACCATTATCAAAGATTTACAACCATTACTAACTGAAGATACTGAGTTAAAATATATATTTCCAAAACCTCCCATCCTTGCATTTAAACAGCCACCAAACCTGAAACAAAAACTTGTCAGCAGAAAATTGGCCAATGAACAACTGAGTACAAAAAAATGGAACTAAACCTTGTAACAATCGTGCCTGTAAATTATGCCAACACATTTGCCATGATGACACAACCACACATAACAACAAAACCTATAACATCAAAGGATCATGTACATCGTCTAATGTGGTTTATATAATACAATGTACTTTATGTGACACAGGCTGTTACATTGGAGAATCCGGCCAAAAAATGCATTTAAGGATGAATTTACACAGGCATTCAATAAGAACGCATAATGAAGACAGTTATTGTAGCCCAGTGGGACACCATTTTAGCAAGAATGATCACTCCATCCAAAAGGTAAAAGTCAAAATACTCAGAGGAAAATTTAAAAACTTCCAAGAGAGAAAAGCTTTTAAAATAAAGATGATCACATTCTTCAACACTAAAAATACAGGACTTAATATAGACTTGGGTTTTCTAACACATTATCAGAATTTCATGTGATTTTTTCCTCTTATACCATAAAAGACTTAGCACTCTTAGTGAGGTGTTTGTCCAATATGAAAGATATGACTGTGGACTAAAGTGCTCTGCTTTTTCATGTATATATTGATGTATATGTGTATATAGTATGTGTATATATGTTTCTTTGCTATGTTGTGTTTATTCCCCATATATGTATTTACCTGATGAGGTCAGATGCTGTTTCCACTCTCTCTGCATCTGCTGTTATTATTTAAACTGAGGGTTCCATCTCATGTAGTATTGCTTGAGACTTGATAAAGAGAGGTTAAACCTCTTGAAAGCTCTTAATTATAAATAAGAGGTTTGTCCAATACAAAAGGTATCAAATTGTATTGCAATACTCATTATTAATCTATATATATATATATATATATATATAGATTAATAATTACTAAATTACTGGACATTCACGGCTTCTTCACTCTTCAATATATATATATATATATACCACATTGTAAGTAATTTTCATTTTCATTCAAATAATTTTCGAAGCACACCATAATATTCCACCTTTCAAGAGCAATACTAAATGACAAAAAGTCTTAATAGACCCGTGTCCAGGAGTTTTCTCTTCATAAATTTTCTCTGAAGACAAACATCAGAAAAAAAACAATGGTGTTGAATCTCCTGTTACTTTATCCAAGATGTATTCAATTCTATAAGAAGTCTTCCCACATTCAATGTCTCTATCAGAAACCTGCTAGCACTTGACCCTACTCAGCTCTCCATTAATATCCAACCCCTTCTCAGCCCCATCACCTACCTCAACTGCCCTGACACTGCCTTCTCACTTTACAACTCTACTCTCTCTTCCATCCTTGATACCCTTGCCCCCATAACCACACGAAGAAGCTCTCGCTCTCTTCCACAACCTTGGCACACAACTCAAACACGATACATCCAGAAATGCTCCCGCACCGCTGAACGGCTCTGGAGGAAATCACGCACCTCTGCAGACTTCCTCCACTACAAATTTATGTTACGCTCCTACTCCTCTGCCCTCAACCTCGCCAAACAACACTACTTCACTTCACTAATATCAACCCTATCCTCTAACCCAAAGCGTCTGTTCGCAACGTTCAAAACTCTCCTCCACCCACCACCTCCTCCCATCCCTTCCTCTCTCACAGCTGAAGACTTTGCCAACCATTTTATTCATAAAATCGAAAATATCCGCAATTAACTCTCATCTCACAGTGGCTCACTCACTCTACCGTCTCAACTATCCAACCTAACCCACTCTTCTCCCTCCCCCAATCCAACAGCCACTTTGAACTGCTTTGCCCCAGCTACAGAGGATGAAGTCGCTAGCCTGCTATCATCCACTCGCCTCACTACATGTCCCCAGGACCCTATTCCATCTCAGCTCATCACTCCCCTCTCTACCACACTAATCCCAGCTCTCACACACATTTTCAACCTTTCCCTAACTACCGGCAAGTTTCCATCTTATCTAAAACACGCCACAATTACACCCATCCTCAAAAAGTTCTCATCTGACTCTGACATTGCTTCTAACTACCGCCCTATTTCTCTACTTCCTTTGGCTTCCAAACTGCTCGAGCGGCTTGTCTATACCCGCCTTACCAGCTTTATCTCCTCTAACTCCTTTCTTGACACCTTCCAATCCGGCTTTCGGCCCCAACATTCCACTGAGACAGCTCTAACTAAAGTCACCAATGACCTGCTTACTGCCAAGTCAAAAGGTCACTTTTCTATTCTCCTTCTTCTAGATCTCTCTGCTGCCTTTGACACTGTTGACCATCCACTTCTACTCCATATCCTCTCCTCCCTCGGTATTCGAGACACTGCTCTCTCGTGGTTCTCATCATACCTACAAAATCGATCATTCAGTATCTCCTTCTCTGACACCTCTTCTTCTACCTACTCCCTGTCTGTTGGCGTACCACAAGGATCTGTACTAGGCCCGCTCCTCTTCTCCATCTACACTTCCTCACTTGGTACCCTTATAAACTCTTTTGGGCTGCAATATCATCTCTACGCAGATGACACCCAAATCTACCTCTCAGCACCAGATCTATCCCCCTCTCTTCTAACACATGTCTCCAACTGCCTCTCTAGTATATCCTCTTGGATGTCCACCCACCATCTCAAACTCAACATGTCTAAAACTGAACTCCTAATCTTCCCTCCCTCTCCCACAGCTTCAATTCCTCACATCTCTCTTACTGTCAACAATGACATCATCACCCCCTCCTCCCAAGCCCGTTGTTCTTTTGGACCCCGCCCTGTCCTTCATCCCTCACATACAATCACTAACTAAATCTTGTCTTCTCCATCTAAAAAACATCTCCAGAATTCGCCACTTTCTTACACAGGACACAACTAAAATCCTTATACACTCTCTCATCATCTCTCGACTGGACTACTGCAACTCGCTTCTTGCTGGCCTCCCCACCACCCGACTATCTCCACTTCAATCCATTATGAATGCCTCTGCTAGACTCGTCTTTCGTACACAACGTTCAGTGTCGGCATCACCTCTCTGTCAATCTCTCCACTGGCTTCCCATAGCCTCCAGAATAAAATTTAAAATCCTGACCCTTACTTTCAAAGCCCTCAACAAGTGCACTCCCCCATACCTTTCTGGTCTCATCTCCAAATACTCCCCCACACGCCCTCTTCGCTCTGCTAATGACCTTCTTCTTTCCACAACTCTTGTCACCTCTTCTCATTCTCGCCTTCAGGACTTTTCTCGTGCTGCCCCTATTCTCTGGAACTCCTTGCCTCGCTCCACCAGACTATCCTCCAACCTCAAATCATTCAAATTCTCTCTAAAAACACATCTCTTTAAAGAAGCGTATCACCTCTCACCCTAACACACTCTCAAATCTCTCTCCCTCCTTTCCCTCACACAATACCTTTAAGATGTAAGTCTGCGAGTTTCAATCCCACAAGGTGTTTTAGGAAAAGCACCATGGACACTGGATTCCAAACTCAAAGACAGGGCCCTCCTTGTTTTACTATGTGTTAACTTGTATGTATCTTTGTCTTGAACTTATCTTATGTACAGCGCTACGGAATATGTTGGCGCGTTATAAATAAACGATAATAATAATAATATCACACATTTAAACTCAATTCCACCTTCTTCAAGTATTAATGTTCTTACTGTTTTCACCAACAGGCTTCTCCCTCCTCTTATCAATACCAGAGTGCCAAGAAATAAAAAAAATAATAAAGATAAAACAAAATTGTGCACCCTGTAAATAAATCTAATTAAAATGAAGAGGGTCGCCCTGTACATTAATCATAAGTGGGTGTTCTTAATCCACAAAGTACACTTTTACTTAGTCCCACAGTGTGCAGTCATTGTAAGCTCCAGTAGCTGGGATGCATGTCACGTGTTTCTAATTCGTGTCTAACATAAAGAGCTACCAGACAATTTTATAGGCTTCAGGTTTCCACTTCATCCAAGTCGAAGCACAATTCTGCAGTGTGAAAAGCTGGCTGTGGAACTAAGTAAGGTCTCTATTCCATGGCTTCTGTAACAATTCTGGGAAAATTATACTATGGCTCCTGGAAAAAAGAAGCCTATAAATGAATTACCTGCACCCAAGGGTTTTTTCCCAATGCTCTGTAGTTCTAACGTGTCTTTGCAGTCTGCTCGCAGGAAAGTCTGAATCTCACTAGTCTCCATAACAATGCTACAGAATGGTATCCACTAACTTAAACACACTACACTAGCTCTAACATTCTCCACTATCCCTATTTATTTATAAAAATAGCAGGGAAGGGGTTATATAATAATAAAAAAGGAATGCACAGGGTTTAAGACCCCTCAGCCTATGACCTGTAAACTCCAATGAGCCTGGGGATCCCACTGAGATTCCCCCTACATATGAGCTAGCCTTCATGAGACAGGGAATCCCCAGTGTCCACCCTCAACATCTGTTAACTTCTACAAGCTCAGTATCCTCCAGGATTCCCCCTTCAGACTCCTGGGTCATATCTGATTGGTTAAACGTCTAAACAATCATAATTCACAGATTTCATTATTTTCTGGCAAGCTGAAAATGATAAATGTGGGAGAAGACTCTTAAAGAAAGGAAGAAGAGTGGAATTGAGTGTGTGATGCATGATAAGAGCATTACATTCTTCAAACTAATATGAGCATACTACACCAAAAATGCTACACCACTGGAGTGTTTCCTGGTGCTGGATTTCAGAGAAAATCTAAGAGAAAATTCCTGCACCTCAAAGTTTTATGTCTATATATTGCACTTATAAGGCGGAATATTATGGTGCACTTAGAAAATGATTTCTATGAAAAAAACTTAAATATTAGTGCAAGTAGTTCTAGCAAATATTTGCATCACACAATTCATGCTAATAGATGTAGGATTTATGTTTATGAGTTGAGACCTGTGTGTGGAATTAGCTTTGCTTTATGTTTGAATTAAAACAGGAAAAATGTTTTCATACCAGCCTATTTTTATAATGAAATGAAAGGTCACATAAATGCTCAATAAAGTAATTCTTTATTTAAATGCAAATTAGTCAGATATAGCAAACTTAAAACGATTCAATGAGCAGATAAAATTTGATTTACATAATTATCCTAATACATTGTCAGAGATAAATTCCAGATTAGTTACAGAAAATAGGTCAATTGTATTACAAATACATTACGGTTGCCTTCAGTAGCTGAACAATGTGAGGTTAATCTGAAAAATGTGAAATAAATATTTCACTCATAGATTTCCATGTTAATTGTTTATATTCAAAAATCCATCACACATAACCTACAGCAAAATTCCTTAAAACCTTATCTCTGAATATATTTAGTAGCTAAAATTATTTTTACCAAACCTACTTTTTTCTTGTCTTCTCAATCATTGTTTCCACAATCATAGCTGTCTCTTCATAGCTTTTAGTTCTATCATTTGAAATCTTTTCAATTGATTCCACCACTTCAACTTTTTCATAGCTCATAGAACTAGGCAAGTCGCTTCCTCTAAAAGACATTAAACCTCTACCTTCTCTATTATTATTTCTACCTTGGCTCAATCTTTTTGCAGAAGAAGAATCTCTTGGTCCATGTTCAGGTGTCTGATCTGGTCTTGGGGCATCTGGTGTTTTTTTTGCTTCATCTTCTTCTTTGTCCTCTGAATTTTTACGACTATCATCTTTTCTTTCCTCATCTTCCTCATCCTTTGATTTATCTTCATCTTCTGGCTCATCTGGTTTTTGATCTTCTGTGCTACTGTCATCATCTCCACTCTCTGAAGTCTCAGAAGGCTCAGGCAGCTCAGGAATAGGAAGCACAATGTCGTCACCTGGTTGGACACAAGGGATAATGCTAACAGTGACTCTACCAGCTGCTTGGGGAGTAGATGAGTAGAAGCAAGGATCCATATAACTTGATTCTCCTGTCACGAGTACATAACGACCCTTGGTGAAGAAATCTGCAGTTGGCTCTGGTTTTTTGTAGCCTCTAAATCTTTCTCTGACAATATTACAAAGCTTGTCAAATGCTTTGCTTAGCTGAGCTCCATCTGGCACATCTTCTGGAGTTAACCCTTGCTCATATAAATCCATTTCTCTTTCCGCTTCCCTATGGCTGGAACTATACTCTAGCTGCCTCTCATCTAAACTTTCTTGTTTTTGATCAAATATTTTGTCTTCAAGGTTAACATCTGACCTATCTGTAGATGCTATCTCTTTTCTTCTTGATGTCTTCTTTGGAATACCTCTTTGTCTTGGTTTGGCTGTAGCTATATCTTGTATGGCCATAGTAATATCTGGCAAAGGAAAAAAAAAAGTTGAAAGTTAATCATATACAATTGATTTAAAAAGTAATACTACAGCCGTCATTAAAAAGATAGAGTTTTTTTAAAATTATAGTTCAAATATGTATCTATTTATTTGTAAATCCTGGAGACTGTTTTAATTTTTATATAGCAGAGTTCTATATAGTGGATCAGCTAAGCTTTTAATACAATAAATATAGAGACTTTAAAAAAAACATAAGGTCCTTCTATGTGTAAAGGATCATTATATTACAGTGTTTTCATTACATAAATATGTGACTGAATGCAATGATACATGGTTTTTCAAATATCTGTCAAATAATTATTATATTGTTGTCAATTCACAATCAAATATTGATATATATAAAGTCGAATATGAAGGTTTGATGTCTCTGTATTCCTGATGATGCTCTGCATTTAAAAAATACACTTTTGCGTGTGTCTTAATACTGGATCTAATGAATAATAAAATACCTATTAATACAAATGTGTTTTTGCTGGTCAAAAGGAGTTAACATATTTACATGTATTAGAAGACCTATCACTTATTCATGCTTGTACCCAATATTGAAACTGAAAGAAAAAAAGGGATTTCATGTAGATGCTAAAAGCTAACACTTCCTGCAAGCAAAGGTACACAGTAGACACCTGGTATGATCCATACACAGTTCATGTTTGGAACAGAAGGGCAGGTATGTATTACAGTGTAATTGGTATCACCCAAACTGATACCCTGACATTTATTCAAGTGGAAAATAGTGATCATCAAGAGCATGCATAGGATGTTCGTTTTTTGCAGTTTCCAAACAATGACAGATATTGCAGTGCACATAATTACTACCTTTTCCTCTTGTTGGTGAAGTCTGAGATGATTTGTAACTTTGCATAAAGAGTGTAATAGGGGTTCCAACTATTGCTGAGTTCAGCCTAAAAGAAAACAATGAAGCAAAATCAAAAACATTTTAACAGATTATTAAAAAGTGTCTTCAACACATATGGTATTGTTTAATTTTATGTTTTAACAAAATGCTATTTGTGTCTCACTTCAATGTATGTGCTTCATGTAGATGATATAATACAACACAGGTAAGGACACTGTACTAGATAAAAATGGGGAATTCAAGTCTAAGTTCATATGACCCAGTAAGATAACAAATAAATAAGATAACGCTTGAGTAGAGATAACATAATTTCTTGGTGCTACAGTATACAACTCAATTCTTTTGTGTGAGTTTAGATGTTTGCTTTGACAGCAGGGACAGCATTGGATCCTTTGACTGGCATGTGCTTATTATACAGAACTTAAACACCACACTTCTATGAAGAATTATCTTAGAAGTTTACAAGAACTAACTCATAAAACCTACTTGAAAATCAATTGTCTTAAGCTAAATCCTAAGGCATATTCTATTGAGAACTATCTTTCTTCAGTATCTTACAAGCATACATTTTCAAAAACACATATATCAAATATTTTGAAAAATAAATTATGAAAGTTAAATTTTCTGTATTGGAAAAAAAATGTAATCTCTCAAAAATGGTTCTTATGTATTAGTTAAGATTTTCCCAACACATTTAATGTTTCACATGCAATATATATGTTCTATTTGTATAATGTTATATATTTCCTTTTTCTTAACCCCTGTACAGTGCTACGGAATATGTTGGCGGGTTACAAATAAAATGTAATAATAATAATAATAATAATAATAATTCTATCATATTAGAAGCTACAAATACCTCTAACCTGTCATTTTTGATGCAGGCATTTTTTTCTCTAAATGTTTAGTGTATTCTATTGCCGCAAGCCGACAATTTACCTCCTTAAGCCAAAATTCATAAACTCTGCCTTTTTAAGTAGGATTTCAGGGGGCTTGATCATATGATCTGACAATATTTAAGCAAGCCCGTAATTTACTTCTTAGACACAGCTAATAGTAAATAAGACCGTCATCATGACGTCAGTAAAACATAGTCAGAAGTAATCTGCAATTGGAGGCTACAAATCAATTAGTGCCAATAAGTAATATTTGCAGATTGGGCTCGCAGTCAAGCAATCTAGCACTTTATAAAATGCATTATATAATCTGTTTTAGTCCATTTGGGTTTCATGGAATTTATTAACCCTTGAGTCGCGGGATTAATATTAATCAGAAATAATATTTTAAAATAATATTTTTTAATTGTATATTCGTGGGTTTGAGACTGTTCTGCAATTAATACTCATTGTATATGTTTTTAATGGAAAATATCATAAATAGAAAAATGGATTGTAAGATAATACAAAAAAAATCTAATATACATGAATATGAAATGAGTAATTACTTTTCCTGCTACATGACAGTATTTCTAGATTTACTTTTTTAAATAATTTCCTATAATAGGCACTATTGTAGACATTGCACAGATACACAAACATGTATATTTATTTATCATCTGACTTTAGTTGCTAAAATTGCATTTCCAGTAGTTATTATGCTTACTTTAATATATTAATTTTCTTTTTCAAAGATTTTTTATTGCCACAAGAGTCTGTTTCATTTAGATATAGCAATTTTGACACGCAGGTCAAGGAGTAAGTTTATGTATTATATATAGCAAATCTGATATATATGGCAAAGAGTAGAATTATGTATTATATACAGTGTTGGTTTCTTAATTATTTGTGTAAGACAGACAACATTGTTATGTCTCCAAATCCATTTTCCTTTTTTAACAAAATCCAAATAAACTAAACAATATTAAAGACACTTTTCCTCTGAGTTATTTAAAGCTTTTTACTCGTTATTGGAATTGTAGTCGAAAAGGTTTTTATAAGGTTTGCGGTCTATATCGGAGCCCGAGGTATTCTAGTTTTTAAAAGATGTTTATGTGAAAGGTGAATATTAGTTATTTTTTAATTTATAGAGTTTTCATAGGTTGAATTTATCCAGTTTCCCCAGATTTCTAGAAATGTTGGGTATGTGTTGTTAAGGGTGTGGGTTAATCTTTTGTAAATCATTATATTATTTAGTCTGTTACTTATGTCTTGTTTATTTAATTCAGATGATTTCCATGATTTCCATTAAAAATTGTAGCCATTTATTTTGATTTTTAGTGATGTGGGGGTTAGGTATACCTAAAAGGCAAAGGTCTATAGAGGGCAATACATTTGAATGTGTTTCCATGTCTTTCCATGCTTTTATACAATAGTATTGTATGTTTAATTGCTGCTAAAGCAATAATTAGATTTTGAAAAAGCCCTTGCGAGTCCTTTTTAGTACTCATAATATTTTTGACAGAAACTTGATACTTTTTCCAGTTGCTGGTTAAACTTTATTTGCGAGCTGGAGCTACAGGTCTAATAAAATATAATTTTTTCTGTAACTTTAATTATTTATAGTTCATAATATTCAAGATGTTCTAAAACCAATGGAGTTCTAAGGCCAAATTTGCGTTTTTGGCTTGCCCGTAGTGATTGTGGGCGGGTAATTTGTAATTGGATTGTGAGTAGCTAATAGAATATGTCGCAAGATTAAAAGTGATTTTAAGTGTGTATAAATTTGCCAATTGGGCAAAAGAATAGAGTCCCATGTTTGCTTAATAACTTGACATATATACTAAAGGATTAACTATTGTAAATGGCTGATGTCAACAAACCCATAATATAGGAAATAGAATAGAAATAGAAATAGAAAAAATATATGTTTTCCTAGCACAGATAATTTATAGGTTTTTTTTTTCCATAAAACTACAGAAATTAACTGATCATTTGATCTTTATACTAATCATAATAAACTAAGCAATAAAATGGTTGTTTTTTCATATGTGCAGACAAATTATTTTAGAGAAGTAGAGAATGTAAATCTAGAATACAATTAAGTCTAGAATACTATTCTTAAATACAAAAATACCTGTTATCTTCATTCTCAATGATGCGTTTATACCTCTCCAGTTCATTCTCCAAGGACTGCTGATATATTACCAGTTGGCGGCAATCATTGGTATATTTCTCCAAAGTCTTTTCAGCTTCTTCTATACTCTTCCTCAGTACTTCAATTTGTTCATTGTACAGCTGTATCTCATCATCATAACTCTCCTGTGTGTTCTTAATTGCTTGCTCAAGCATGGAAGCCTGAAAAAAAAATATTCAATATATTCACATTTACCTATTACATGAATGTATCTATAGTATTAATGTAACATGGTTGTTCATAAATCCTCTTCATAAATTACTAGTTAGAAAGCATTCACCTGAATGTACTGTAATAATACAAGATAGCTGATAAAACACAACTTGACATTTTTGCAACTTTCTTTTTTTCCACAATTGAAAGATTCTTAAAATAATAGAAGTTGAGCTAATAATACCATTTTTTTTATTTTTTATTTAACAGGTAAGAGATGTTCTGCAGATGGAGATGGTAAGATTTCTTGAGTGATATAATGTGAAAAATGAAGGAGAGGTTGGAGTTATGTCTGACACCAAACTTGAGCCATGAGGGTGATTTGTGTGCTGTCTGTATTGAGACAGATTTCAGGTATAGAGGTGGCGGAGGAATGGATGAATAAGTAACTTTCTTGCAAATGTTCATTTATATCTATATCTATGCCCCATTAGATATTGTTAATAAAATTTGCAAAAAAATGATTTACCTTAAAAATATTTTTACCTATATTAATTCCCACTATGTCAATGGTATCAACAGGCGATTACATTTTTTATATATAGAGACATGGTACCATTTTATTTTTTATAATTTCAAAATATTGAAGTCCAAATGAGAGATTCTAACTATAGGTTAGAATATAGAGCCATAATGAGATCAATAGGAATTGTCTAATACATTTCCAGCTAATCCTGTTGAATCATTTTTCTGCATCAGACTACGAGGCTGCATGGCAACCCCCGGTCATCTTGAAATGACTAAATATATAAATTATTTTCTTAAAGTTATCTGAATTTTGCTGCCATTGATAAAATTAACCTATTGTTCTTTAATTATACCATCATAGCAAACAGCAGTTCCTGGCAAATAGATGGAGAAAAAGTGGAGGCAGTGACTGATTATTTTCTTAGGTTCCTGGGTTTCTTCAGATGGTGACTACAGCCATGAAATTAAAATACATTTGTTTCTCCCCCACCCATGTAAGACTCTTGGGGCATGCCCAAATCCCTTCATAAAGCAATCACTTTCAATTTGGCAATGGGCTAGACAAGCACGGGGACTGGCCCTAAATATTCCTCACTCCATTAATTTCCCACCCACAACTTGCAACCCCCCCTCTTTAAACTGGGGGAGAACCTCTGGCCATCTCCGTGCTGGCTCCTGTCACATAGATGATCAAATTCTCAGGTTTGATCAACTGGATACTCTGTATCAAATCCCGCCACAAGAACTCTTCACGTACCATAGCCTTAGACATTTTATTCAGACGCATGAACTTTCACTGGGCACACCTGGATCATCTTGGCTAGTGAAATTATGTGATAAAGCCCCTCTCAAGAAAGGTATTATTAGCCTTATCTATGATTCAATCAACACTGACCAAGGTCAATCTAAATTTCAGGTACATAACCTGAACTGTAAAAGATTTCTGGGAATCCTCTTGGTTGAACTTAACTAAAGGTTCCCTCAATAGCAGTGTCTTGGAGACCTCAATTAAAGTTCTCCATAGGACATACTATACCCCGGACAAACTTCACAAATGGAAATTAACACCAAGCCGGGCTGTTTTAGAGAATGTGGGAGAGTAAGCTCCTTTTTTCATACCTGGTGGGACTGCCCTAGAGTTATATCACTATGACAGGAAGTATTTTCGATTGCCTCTGACTTATTCGCTCAACAAATTAATCCATCGGCTGAGGTAAGTCTGCTGGGCCACCACACCCCTTCATTATCCATGCATCGAAACAAGTTGATGCAACTTATAATGTTAGCCACTAAAAGTCACAATCCTCTTCCCAGCAATTACGATTGATTATTTCCAAATTAAATGATCTTTTTATTAATGAGCAACTCTCCCACATTCTAGAAGACTCTTTACCCCTTTTCATTACAATTTGGACCCCATGGCTGGCTTCCCCTCATAGTATCCCTATCCCCTAACAAGCCTATTGTTTTATCATTTTAATTTTTATGTGCCTGGCTGAGGATCTCCCCGGAGTCAGAGGTGGGAGGTAGGTCTGGTTTCCCCTGGAAATATATACTTGAGATATACTTGAGTTTTATTTATTTATTTTTTATTTTGTTATTCTAATTAATTGTTTTTTCCCTTTCTATTTTTTTTATTTTTCTCCTGTTTTGTTCTCCTCTTTTATTATCTTTAATATATATGTTTATTAATCTCCATTAATGTTTTTTATCCTATATACTATATCCTACAAAAGGAAAACATTTTAGTGGAGATGCCATACAAAATGATGCTCATCTAGTAGAACATGTATATCTAGATGGGTTAACTATTGCAAAATATATACTATCAATCTTTACATGACCCCTATGCAGGTGAACCTTGTTGCTGAATGATTCAATTTATTTTGTTTTCGTATTTCACTGGTGACTTTATTGTATATTGCTGCATCATATGTATGTTGACATCTTTACTGATTAATAAAACTGATTGGAAAAAAAATAATAATAATTTGTTTCTGGGGAAGAAAGCTATGGCAAGTCTGGATGAGCTATTAAAGTGAAGAGATGTTACTATCAACAAAGGTCTGCATAGATAAAACTATGGTATTCCCAGTAGTAATATACACATGTGAAAGCTGGATCATAAAGAAGACTGAGCGCAGTAGAATTGATGCATTTCAATTGTGCTCAAAGTTCCTTGGACTGCAAGAAGATCCAATAAAACCATACAACAGGAAATCAAGCTAAACTGTTCACTGGAAGGTATGATCATGAGGATAAAGCTCAAATATTTTGGCCATATCATGAAAAGGCATGATTCCCTAGAGAAGACTCTGATGCTGTGCAAAAAGGAAGAAACATGAAAAGTGGATGGCAGAGGTGGAGACTGATAGATGAGGTCATTGAAGCAATGAACATGAGCTTGATGGATTTGAGAGTGGCAGTAGCTGACAGATGTGCATGCATGCTGCAGACCATAGAGTCACAGCTAGTCAGACACGACTGAATGACTAAACAAAAACAATATTTTTTCATATTCTAAATTAAAAGTAATATTTAGTTTTTAAGATCAACATGATTTTGAACTATTTTATTAATTTATAACTTTAAGGATAATATTTTTTGCTCTCAATTTGAGAGGAAATTTTGATGTATTCATAAAATATGCTTCATTGAACAACATGTAAAAAATGGAAGATCTGTGTAGGAGAACTTAAATATGGCTCAGAAATTTGTAACCATCGTCACCATTCTGTGACACTATGCCCAGCACTGTAAAGCAGGTGCAACAGTGGTATAGGCTTTATACCAAGATTTGCAACATTCTGCAGTGGAATCCCTTAACATGCTTAAAAGATTTGTAAAGTAGTAAAGTGCCAGCAATAACAATCCAAAAAAGAATAGCACACATAAGAAACATTGTGGCTACTAAATGTCAGACAAAACCTTTTAAGAATATAAGGACACTTTTTGCATACATGCTGGTTTGTCTGGTTATACTGATTATTACGTTTATAGAATGCATCTGGAAAGCCTGAAGGACTGAAATCGATATTCACTGGGTACATTATCCAGTTTGTAAAATGATAGGGCCATCATTCAATTGCAATTTGCCCAATTGAATAGGGGTCTAAATAAGCACATAACATATTTTTTGAAAGAAGTTTTTAGTTAGTAAACATCTATCCAAAAGCAAGGTTTTCACTAACTAAAAACTTATTTGAAAAAAATATGTTATGTGCTTATTTAGAGCACTATTCAATTGGCCAAATCACAATTGAATGAGGGCCTAGGTGTGATCATTTGATTGAACACCAAATTGCCATGTTTCATGAAGACAGGATTATCCATTAGCAGCCATGTTTGACGTTGAGTTATTGTCAGAAGTGATAGCTTTCTTTCCAACTAACAGTGATTCTTATTATATATAAGAAAGGTTAACATAGCTTAGATGCTTCATATTTCATATTTTTATAATGTTGTTCTTCATTAGTTCTAGCGTGTTTCTCTTGGCAACAAGCAAATCTCCAGGTGCGTCTCCTCTCCACCCCAAAACATAATTAAGGGGATGGAGAGAACCAGAGTTTCTACAGCCTGGAGGGGTGCAGAGTTCACTGAAAATATGAATTGTTTAAATTCATAGTAAAAGTTTAATAACTAGCCAAACTTTTATGTTTAGCCAAACCTTTAGGTGGATAAAATTGGCAGCACATATAAGCTTTTTTTGGTCCTTATCTACTATCCAATCTATACTTCTAAATAATTTTCTTATCAAGCCCTACCTAACTATTCTTTAGAATCCCTTTATAAGACCACTAAAGTTGCTCCTTATTTTACATCAGGAATGTGTGATCTCTAAATAAAAACTAGGCGTTATGCAAAGGATTGACCATATATATATATATTTTTTTTAAACTCTATGGGCCTCATTCTATTATCGTCCGCAGCCGTTGCGGGGCCGCAAGGACCGGCCGCAAGCTATTCTGCTATTCTATTCCCTTCCGGCCGGGGGCTCCGGCAGGCTTGCGGCCGGTGCCTTGCTATCTCTTGCGGCCGCTCGCGCCGGAGGAAAGCCTTTGATCTAAAACGTCCGCAAGAGTTTCGGCCGTTAGAAATTTCTATTTGCAATTCAATTGCTCCGGGAACCCTCTCTGCAAGGCTAAAAACGAGCCGCAGCTTACTTGCAGGAAAGAGGTCCCGCTAGCACCAATTAAGCACATAAAAAAGCCCAAATAAAGCCATCCTGCACTTTGCAGAGTCTATAAAGTGATATTCGGTGTTAGCAAAAATAGCACATAATTACCCTATACTCAAATCCGTAAAATATTTTTTTTTTAATATCCTTAAAATATCCATGTAAAAAGTCCAGAGGGCTTGGAGCACCTCAGACCCGCCCACGCCGCAGCCGGAAAATAAACAGTTAATTTGAACTCGGGTTTGGGCTGATGTGCAAGCTTGAGAGTGGGTTACTTTTAATCCTCATGTCCCCTAATATGATCCCTAGCATTTACAGAGCTGTACAGTGCGGGCTTGAATTTATTTTTGCGTTTTTAGATTTCTGAGCTTATGGCCGGTTCCAAGCTATGCGGCCGGCCGTAAGAGGAGATCGTTGCGGGGCCGTATAATAGAATCGCGAGTTAACAGAACCCCCGCAAGGAATCGCAGCCTTACGGCCGATTTACGGCCGCTAATAGAATGAGGCCCTATGACGGTAGTCCAGAAATGTCAGCATGTGTGGTGGGAGGCAAACCCACTTAGATAGTTCATTACTTTTTAGGTGAGAATTTCCCTATTTTTTATACTGAATTTCCTTTAATTTTTCTTTAATATTTAAAAATATGTTCCTTATTCTTATCAGAGTAACTTTTTAGAGTGAGTAAACACTGTCATAATGTTATATAAGGCTCCTTTTCTTCATTATATTGTCTGAAATGCTTAAACCATGTGTGCTAATGTACTTTAGGATGATAAATGCCAGCTGTTTTTTATTGATCCCAGGTTATAATTTAATTATTTGGAACAGATGCATATATCCTCATTGGCAATGTTAACTAATAGTTAATTTGACATTTTGAAATGTGTGTGATTAGAAACAGAAACAAAATAGTTGTAAATTTGTGAACATCATTAAAGTACAAAAATTAACACAATTAAATTCATACTACTATGAAAGAGAATTGTCATTATTAATTGAGAAGTACATAGGGCAGGTGTTCCCTGAGTTATGTCTCATGGAGAGAGAGGCAACAATGTTTGTTCTCTTGAAGATCTAAGAGCCAAAAAGCTTGTCTTGTCTATCTGCCTGCCATATTGTTCTAATTTTCTGCAAGACATTTGTTGTTATAAACAGTACTTATTCCAACAACTATATCTCTGTCAACCTGGGCTATTATTTTTTTTTTTTAAAGAAAGCACTTACTTGATTGCTGTACATTTTTTCATTAAAAAGATACAAAAACGTAACATTTATCGGTTAGTTATAATGATAGAAGGGTAAGGGATTCAGAAACACATCTTAAAAAAGAATATATTATAAATATATTTTTATATTTTGTATTCTATTACAGTTAATACATTAAATATGGTTTACAGAACCAATGACAAGTAAAATGAACAGGTAAAAGTAGATAATACACATTTACCAGTTATATCTATTATAATAGATATAAGTTGTTAGTACTGAAAAATATTGTTTGTTGTGACTAAACATTTATATTTATTCTTTATCTTTTTTGTCCATACATGCTCATTTGCTAAGATAAGGTGCTGGTAACGATGCTTTCAGATTGGAAGTTTCCAAGCTTTCCGTTTTGTAAGGTGCTTTGTGAAAAAGGACTGTGTACGCTCGATTTTAAGCTCAAAGACAGGGCCCTAAATTTTTTTTGCAGTGTGTTAAAATTGTATTTTGCCTTGTACTTAAATTCTGTATAGCACAACGGAATATGTGGGTGCATTACTAATAAAGGATCACATATATAGTTGTGAGCATGCGGGACGTTGCTAACGCTCCGGGCTAGCGTAGCGAGCCTGCGGCCCTCGCAAAGTGAGGACCTCAGTTGCTGGCATGGAGCGCCAAAGGCGCTCCTTGCCAGCAAATGCAGACATCGCTAAATTTACAGACTTAAGAGAAACAAATACAAGACGCGGGACTTAGAAAAAAAAACATTACGACCTCGCAAAAATACGACCTTACCGCCCGAAACCCGCGCACACGAAAACATTAAAAACACAATAAATACACACAACAAATACATAAAAAGCTTACCTACAGCAAGGGGGGGGCACCCAGGACCTTGAAAACTGAAGTTACCCCTCAATTTCCATCGAAATAAAAGAGTTTAGACACCCGAAAATCCCCTCAACGAGAGAAAAAATGGCTGCCGAAAAAAACGAAAACGAGGCTACAGGACTCTAAAGACGCAAAACACCACCAAACACCTACGTATTTAAAAAAAAATCTGAAAACAAGGACGCAACCCGAGCGACCCTAAAAACATTAGAAACACAATAAATACACACAACAAATACATACAAAGCTTACTTACAGCAAGAAGAGGCACCCAGGACCTCTGCAAGTGAAGTTACACCTCCATTTAAGGCCAAATTACAGTGTTTAGACACCGAAAACGAGGCTAAACGACCCTAAACACGCAAAACACCACCAAACAAATACAGACTCATACATACATACACATTAGGGGCCATTTTACAACACTAACTTATACAATCCGGAAGTACACAGCTACCCTAACGGATTTGCCTCGCGCACGCACACTATTACACTACACACTGCACATATTCATGACGCTTACACAGCAGCTTCACAGCACTGATGCTGCAGCAACATGAAAACAGATTGCCAGCTCTTCAACACCATGCTTCCTGCATATATCACTTCACAATAGGTAAAGTATATTCATTTATTATTTTATTAATTATTCATTGGGATACCAAAAAAAAACACAACGCTGCTCATAGCACACAAACAACCAAGAGCCTCGCAATGAGCGCCGAAGGATCTTGGAACACCAACAAAATTAATGTCGCACACAAACAACATTACCTGCCTTACAATCTTATTGCCGTCATTTTTTGACGGGCAAGTCGCTAGTAATAATAATAATCCTTAAGCTAAATTTCAATTGACTTGAGTAAACAGGGATTTATAAATAAAATATTTTCATTGCAGTACACATACACAGGCTTATTAAATTGTGATTGAATAGGGATCTATATAAGCACAGAGCATATTTTTTTCCAGAAGTTTTTACTTAGTGAAGACCTTGCTTTTGGATAAAAGTTCACTAACTAAAAACTTCTGTAAAAAAATATGCTCTGTGCTTATATAGAGCCCTTTTAAATTGGCTGAATCTCAATTTAATAAGGCTGACAATTTGTATGGTTGGGAGGGGCGTTATTGGGAATGTAATCAAACTAACATGGCCACAAAGGAAATCTATCAAGAGTATGCATGTAAACATGAAATTCTCATTGAAATGCATACATGGTTGTTTACATATTTTAATAATACGTCCTTTCTTTTCCCTATTTAATTAATTAGTAATCAGCAATTATTGTTTAGGCATGGTCATTTGATCAAAGCTGCAAATATTGCAAATATGTATTTGCATATCTAAATAGTTATGTTTTCTGTTCTTGTGAGCTGCTACTTCATACCAAAAATATGGCGAAGCAGCAGCTATTGGTGGAGCCTAATCACATGTGTTGATGACATAGCCGAGATACTATAGCACTATAAATGTGTGAGATTTCCCATTCATTCTATTTACCTGGAAACATGATATGATTCGACGTAGACTATTTTGAATTACTATTTTTTACTTCACTAATAAGATATTGAGGTGATTGTTTCTTTCCTATAATTTATTTATTTAGGATTCTTCAAGTGCCTTCACAGTACAGTTGTAAATAAAAATCTGTAATACCATGCCCTATTTCTGGATTCAACAGTTTTGGAAATGATTTATTATTTTCTGTTTGTAGGAAATAACACTATTTTCCCCATGTAAGTAATATTGTAACTCTTCCTAAACCTATGTCACTTCTTTTTCGCTTTATTTTACAGTAGTACCATCAAAACCAGTAGTGTCATATTGTGGGATGATAATTCACATTCATATTACATGTGCACTATTATATTATTGAAATAAAGCTCAAAGGTGCGAGGCCACACAAAATATATAATACCTAAAAATTATAATGATTTTTTTTTCATCAGGCTGAAACCCAAATGAGATCCTGATCTGAACGCAGTAGATCAGGTTCGTAATTAAAGGGCTCCTACAGTTCAGGAAATATGTCATGTTTGTTAAATATTTACAAAATTACCAATATAAGTAATGTGCATAACACATTGTTAGAGAGAATCGTTTAATTTTGTGTATACACAATTCCATTTTGTCTTGCTTCATCACTTCCTAAATGTTTGGAGCTTAGGAGGCAATGGTTATCTTATTTATCAGGAAGGGAGGGAAGAACAAATGGAAGAAACGGAGTCAGTATGTATTATATAATTGTAATATTTAGAATTTAAAAGCTACCGCCTTTCCCTACAAATGCTCAGATGCGGACACCATCAAGGATAACCGTAAGCCATTTATTCTTTGCTGTGTGGGTTTATTATTTCAATGTCAGTGGGATTATGTTTGTTATACTGGTGGGGTTGGTTTAGTATTAAAGCTTGGAAAGAGATGCCCATGGAGAAAGGTGTTATATAATTGTTAACTTCATTATGAAAGTGTATATATTATCCTTACAGTAATTGCACACACAATCTGAATGTTCGTAGATTACAACTATTTTGCATTATGGCTTTTTTCTGTTTGTAAAATGCAGCGTCAATTTTAAAAAGCGTCATATACCATATGTCCATGTGAGGGCAACAGTGAGAGATTATTAACTATCCGTTGATTGTCATGAAGCATGTGTGGGTTGAAATCACCTTTTTTATTGTCTTATGTATTTAAATTAAATTAAATATAAAAATGACACTTATTAATTAAACTACTATGTTACAAAACCACTACTATCACATGTCTACAATATGGTCTTAAAAAAAAACTATTCTTGATAATGTAAAAGGGGAGTAGAAAATAAATAAATAAATACCTACAGCATTTAATATATTATGGACAATATATGGACAGGTGGTCATTGCCTTATTTGCTTTACTGATTTGTCACATCAGAGCATGATCCTATTGCATGTTGATCTTCCAAAGGGGACTAAATGGATTGTCTTATCTGCATCCAATGTCTTTCAGAGATGATAAATCAAGCTTCTCCTTGTAAAGTAAACCCGAATATAATAGTTATTTAAATAAAGGCTGCATTCCTACTTTTTTATATACTTCCTAAATACATTTGACCGTTATCAAGTAAAGGGTGATTATACAGTAGACTTTTAGGAACGTGGGACATTTTTTAATTATCAAATTATGTGCATAAAATTATTATATAGATGTTCTCAAAAATGAATGGCTACTGATGTTCAATCAGTTATATAATGCATGTGGAATATAATGTTTTAAACGTTACACAAGCTTTTCTTTGCATGATAAATAACCTATGGTGAATATAACTTACATCAAATACAGACAGTGTGAGATTGTATTCTCCTCCTCTGACCTGCAATGTTACAGGAACCAGAGAGTCTGTGAGCCTTATGGTTATCTGAACTGCAGACTGTTGGACTGTTGTTCCAATTGGTTTTAATATAAATCAGATAAGAAAGAACAATTACCAGGCTTGCCATGAGTCTTTTTTTAACACTTCCTCATTGTTTAAGGTAAAGGGGGATCAAAAACATTGCTTCTTTTCTGCCTGTGTTAGTGTGAATGATCTTCAGCGAGTATGCTTTATTTTGCATGGAAAAAAACATTTGGAAATTTTGCATGGAAAAAAACAATATTTAAAAAGTATAAAACATGTTCTTTTAAATGTAAGACAGAATGTTTTGCACTACAGTGAGTAGTGTAATTCACTTAATATTGTGTATTTATTAATTAACTTTGTAGTGTGATGAAGACTTTGTAACATACTAGCTATACATTCAACCATTCGGCAATTAAGTAGCATATATATATATATATATATATATATCACATATAATAGTTGTCAAACTGCGACTCTGCGTCAAGCTTGTGCCAAATCGCAGTTGGACAACTGCGCATTGCGCAACGGGTCGCGTATGCACATAGTGCGGCGTTAGCTGCGCATGTGCATTGCACAATGGCCCGGGTATGCACATTGCGTAAAGGCCCACACGTGCGCATAGCGTGTTCTAAGCCGCACAGGCCCATTGCGCAACAACCCGTGAATGCGCGTTGCGCAACGACCCGCACATGCGCATTGCGCAATGCACCGTGCATGCGCATTGCGCAATGACCCGCGCATGCGCATTGGCCTGCGCATGCGCACTGCACAGAAGACGCAGGAGGAGGGGAGACATGAAATTCTCATTGAAATGCATACATGGTTGTTTACATATTTTAATACTACGTCCTTTCTTTTCCCTATTTAATTAATTAGTAATCGGCAATTATTGTTTAGGCATGGTCATTTGATTGAAGCTGCAAATATTTCAAATATGTATTTGCATATCTAAATAGTTATGTTTTCTGTTCTTGTGAGCTGCTACTTCATACCAAAAATATGGCGAAGCAGCAGCTATTGGTGGAGCCTAATCACATGTGTTGATGACATAGCCGAGATACTTTAGCACTATAAATGTGTGAGATTTCCCATTCATTCTATTTACTGTACTGTAAATAACGGGGAAAGCGATGATAGACATTAGAATGAATTGAACCAGTTTGAATCTCGCAAATCGGCAGGAAATATTAATTATTTTCATGTGTCATTTTGGTGTTAAATCGATCTCGGGTATCAATGAGTTAATACATATCAGGCCACCCATATGGACTAGAACAGTATTGGCATTCATTTTCATAGTTCTTTATTTTTGAGACTTGCAGGTCTGATCACATATCGGACCCCCGAATCTAATTGATTGACATGTAACCTCCATGTTTTACTCCCGTAATAATGACAGTCTCATTTTTTATTGGCTAATTCGAAATGGGCGGTTACAGGCTTGCTGAATTGTTCATGTTCCCGCCCTGAAGTGCTCCGAACCATTGCAATATTTATGGTTTTGGCTTGGGGCCGTAACTTGCGGCCTTGGGCAATTGAGTAGCATCGTAATTGGAGACCAACGGGAGCCGGCAACACACTCGCAGATATTCGGCCGTCTACGATTAAGTTGGGGGCTTCGAACTGAATGTGGCCCCATGATGTTCAATAGGTATAACTATATACTGCAATATAGTATATATATACAGTATACATAGTACATAAAATGAATAGCACCTTCATATTCCCATTTGAATGTTTAAAAATAAGTTTAAAAAAAACGTATTTCTTGCCAATATTTCCCATGATTACAGGGACATGCAAATGAGCCCACAACTGCATTTTCACTTTTAGATCCAAACAACACTTTATACTTAGGCATATGTTCACTGTATTACACAACTTTAAGTGCAGCAGAGAATGAAAAATGTATACGCCAGGAAACCTTCCCACAGACTGCACCTTTTCAATCTTAAAATGCATCTCATCAGTGTGGGTCCGGTTCCTAGTTTGTGCGGCAGATATTGTGGGGAGATAGTTAACCACAACAATCATTTAATTTTTTGTGGGCAAAAGAGTGATAGAAGCCCTCCACCATACAAGGTACAGTAGAATAGAAAATGAATAGTATATTAGTGTTCCCATTTGAATGTCTAAAAATATGTTAAATGATTGTTGTGGTAAATATCCTCCCCATAAAATCTACTAGAGAAGCTAGGAACCAGCACTGTATTATTCAACTTCTGTACTACTGTACCTTGTATGGTAGAGCACTTCTATCACTCTTTTGTCCACCATAAGTTAAATGATTGTTTTATGTATTTTTAATTCTTTCTATATATTTGTAAAGCAACTTTTGGTACATTATCCATCTTAAGTGAAAAAATCCATTACCAAAATAATAGAAATACTTGTTTATGTTAGGCCTAGAATATAACACAAGATGGCGCTAAAACATAGCAGATCTCATCTTTCCGGACATTAAAATGATCTACTGTATGTGATGACACAGCAAGTATGAAACTAGGAATATTATTCTTGTAATATATTTCTGTTTTTGTGCTTAGTTGCATATTCTTGCTTTCTATTACTATTATTTTCTGCAGTAACGTAATTTAATTTGGACTATCAATTGTTAGTAATATGTATATATTTCAGACAGATAGCACCTTCAGCTGCATTTTTTGAATAAACCAGCTTCAGTTATGCTACCTATGCCTAAGGTATTGCTAATTCTAATTTTTCATTAATTAAATAAATCACAACAAATAAAGTATTGATATTAATTCATATATTCATTGCTTGTCTTGTTATTGTATTTATTGTGGAATATAAAAAAAATCAATAAGCTTCTCTATGACTGAGAAGGGACTCTATGGCCCGTTTATGCAGTATTCCAGCCTTTGCAGTACTCACTAAGCTATACTCCCCAATATCTTCATAAACCTTATTTATGGAAATGTTAGAGATGTCTTGATGTGTTGTATTAATTATTCTTATGGATAATTACTGTTTAGATGCTACATTAGTTTGCCATCACTGCTGATGTGAGGAACATATTTCTATATCCATAACTAACAGCATACTGTAAATTTGCACCCGTGATTTGTATTATAATAGAAAAAGAGAGCTAATAATAATTTCAATACAGATTATGTGAAGTTTATACGATTCCCGGGGGCTCCAATGGATATGATTCAGTGCTTTCACCACTCCAACCTTGACTCCAGACAGGGAACCTGAAGGCAAGGAGCTGTATGCTGTGGCTCACAGGCAACCCACTCTATTATATCTGCTATGAATACCCAGTGCCCTGGTGTGTTACGGTCCACAAGGTCATGGAGAGTGGGAAATGGCAGAACAATGCAATAAAAAAAAGTGAAGCATTGTGAAATTAGTTATTGTGTTTGCACACTTTTATACTTTTTCTCTCTGGAACTTAGTGAATCTGGCTCACAGGTTAACTTTAAGTGATATGGAAGGCTTCTGGATTTTGCTAGGTATGCTATATACCTATAACTTTATGTACTTTGTGTTATTAAGAAGCAATTAAAAGCTCTGTTATTACTGCCTAAATCATGCATATAGTTCCTGCATGGGACTTGATAAAACAAAGTGCATACAAGTAAATCAATAAATACATAGATATATTAAACACCTATAAAATCCAGAGCTTCCAGTGGTGCAGGTAGTGCAATCCAACAGGACCCTTTTTGATGGATACTGAGAGGGAATGGCTGCTGTCAAGGACTGCGTGCTATCTAGGGATGGATGATAAGGGGGTGGGGGTGGATGTTGAGAGGGACTGGGTGCTATGTAGAGATTGTATATATATATATATATGTGTGTTTTCTTAGTATCTGTAGTGTAGTGTAGGACCTCTCACCCTGGCCCCCCTGGGCCCCCTCAGCTATACCCCCCACCCCCACCCTGTAGAAGATGTTGCCAGAATGTGAAGTGTGCTCATTCACAAGCTGTGCAGCAGGCAGAAGAGCTTTGCACCGGCAATAGGTAAGGGAAGGGGAGCTTGTATGGAAAGGAGTCTTGGGGAGAGCAGCTATGGGAAAGGGTCTTGAGATGCTGTGAAAGACAGGACTCTTAGGGAGGGTTGTTGTTATGGGATATCCCTTTATTACATAAGTACAAAAGTATGTAAAATAAGAGTGGAAATACTGTGGACATAAAGCCTTTTTCTGTAAAATGTTATCCCATTTTATAAACAGTTTCCATAGAAAAACAAAATAAGTATACTTTAGTTAGGTATTAAAGGGAAATGACACTCATGAAGGCAGTTTTCTTTTTAACTTTTAAACACCTGAAGCCTTATCACAAGAATCTGCATAGATAATGAGGATGGGGTCTTGGCTACACAACCAATGAGTAATTTCATGTGGGCAGTTAATCAAGTGAATGTCCTTATGAGATGCAAACAATTGCAGGATCCAAAATCAGACACCTAAGTGTGTATTGCATCAGCTAGAATATGATGAAGTGTATTTGCGTTCCAGCCTTGGCGTTATCTGAATAGCTGTGAAATCATTGGCTTGATTTATCCTGTGCTAGCTCTGCATTGGAGATGTGATGGAAATGGTGCAAAGAGTGATATTTTGAAGCAGTGGGGGAGATCTTGCTCATGAAACTCCTGCAGTGCATAGAGGGCATCCCTAGCCAAAGGTGCCTCTCTCTGCTTCATTATGCAGTAATAGTTAACATATTAAAAAAGACAGTACTGTTCCTTTGAAATAAAAATTGCACAATTGTTGCTGCAATCTATTTGCACCCCCACCTCCACCCCCACTTTGTTTTGTTAAGAGTAGGGGGTATATACAAGACGATCTGTAATGGGAACCAGTGAGGAAGATATATGAAGGGAATTATCGGTAGGAGTAGAAATGTAACCTTTGTGTAATTAGATAACAGCTTCTAATTTCACACCTGCTTTCCAGAGAACCGATTTTACTTACGGAATTCAAACACTCATTGTACAAGATATAGCAGGGCTAAGAATGGCACTCAAAAAGATAACTTCTTGGCATAAGCATTATTTACTGTCACACTGAACACTTGTTAGATTAACTGCATTTTGTGGTAGTATAAAAAGCTCATGTGAAATATGTCTGGCCTTTACTAATTACAATAACTGGGGCACATTTAGAAATCTGATGTCTGTAAGCAGATATATTTATAAGATTGCTCCCAACTTTCTTATTGAATGCCACATCATGAAATATTCTAAGAATCTAATCCCTGTACGACAGGGAAATAGATTGTTATCTGATACTAAGATCTATTTATGACAAGCAGAATTGGTTGACTTTCGCCCCTGGGCCCTTGCCTTCATAGCTCTCTGAATGTCTTGCTTGTGATTAGTGTATGTGAATAGCCAGGAAGGCCTAGGACTATGAACGGCTCTAGATTCAATTTTATACAAAAATATTCACTTGAATTGTGTATAGGTGACTATATTCTTGATTAGCAGTACCAAACATGTATACATATGTTCAGTTCATCTTTTGGAAACTTGTTTTTTTCAGTCCAACAATAGCTTCAAATTAAAGTGTATCTTCATTGATTAATACACAGTGTTCATGAAAATTTGAAATAATAATAGCATATAACTGAAACTGGTATTATATAGACAGAGTATCTGCTCAATAAGAAAGCATAAAGTCACAATTTTGACCCACAAAATTAGATGTAAAGGAAACGTTTCATGGATTATGAATTCATCTGATATAGGAGAACCAGTAGTGTATGGAAACCTGTTTTGTATGCAAAAAGACCAAATAAACATACTCTAAAGTTTGATAAATTTCTTGAGTTTGCAAGCAGTTGATTTTTAGAGTTAACGCCCCTAGAAATCCCTGCTAATATTAACATAAAATTCATAATTAATGTTGGCCAATCACAGGCAGCTAATACATTGTTGCAATCAGGCTGCTGCTGTGTATCTGTACACAGCAGCTTTGCACTGGTAGTGTGAAGAAAGGGGTGGCAGATCTGTTACTGAGCAAATATTGCGACTTTGTGCTTTCTTATTTGGACATGTAATAGTATGCACTTACTATTTCGAAAATTCATACACATAGTACAGTAAATCAATAGTTACACTTTAATTGGAAGTTATTGTTGAACTATAATGAACAACATCCAAAAGATGAACTTAAGATGGGAGTAAATATTTATATGTTTGTAGTGTGCAGAGCAATATACAGCTTGCTTTATCTTCATATACCTATAATGTGGAACTGACTTGCCTGGACAGGGCGATAGGTAAGTACTTGACCATACAAATGGCAACATTAACATTCATAGATTACTGATTCCTCTGAGCCATCAGAGGAAGTCAGAAAAGGTTAATAAAGCATTGAAGAGAGGCAATGCAAGGATGAAATACACGGGGAGGGGGAAGATTAATGGCTAACAGTGTGAAACAGTACTATATTCTGTGTTAAGTGGAAAGTTCAGCATTGATCCATTTATGAATAAGTAAGTGGACATGATCGTTGTATGTTATTACAGTATATATATTATATATTATTCAGCCATTATGAGTGGTTTATGTGGGACATATATCTCTTATCTCTTCTCATAATAGAAGTCATGGGATGTATGGCAAGTTAAATCAATTTCATAATGATATTTGCTATAATATTCAGACACTATGTAGATATAGATTAGCTGGACTTTTGGAAACCAGGCATGAATTATGTTCCTGATGGAGAAGTTGGATAGCAGGATTGCTGTGAATTTCTAGAGCTGAGAGAGCTGCCATGGCAGAACATTAAGTATCGCTGCTTCTAAGACTTTACCTTCCACAGACCAAAACTTTTGTTTTAGCTTAGCTTACCAATATAATGTTATTAGCAAACTAGTCAGTATGCTCAGTGAAGCTTAGCTCATGATGACAAAGCACTTACAATAGTGAGACCTCTAGCATCAGTAACAAAGGTGTACATTTATGTACACCCTAGGGTACTACAGGGATGCATATATTCTAACATACTTAAATCCTTAATTATTATGTAATCTAAGCCAGTGGCTCTCAACCTACTTGATCTGGGGATGGATCAATTACATTACAATGCTCATGGTGAACACCTTTGAGATCCAGAACATTTTAAATAGATTTAGACTTCATGCAGCACACTAAATTTTCATTTAATCTTGCACTGATTACAATAAAGTAGATTGTAATCGGCCTCAACTGAAATATTTATAATTTATTGATATTCTTTTGTCTCCAGAACTTGGCAAATATTCAGAGCTGGTTTTACATTAGAGGTAAAGATTACTTTGGCACCCCTTACCCGACTAGACACACGTACATATGTATTTCAGTATTGGTGTTTTAAAAAAAAAAAAAGTAACCCAGAAAATGATAAATTAGAGCCGTAGGCAAACTATAATTATATACTAATTTGCATTTCAGCATACAGAATTCCAAGAGTACATTGGAAATATTTTATACATACACATAGAATGCCTGAAGAACTTTGTTACATTGTCCAGAAAACTGTGACATAATATGCCCAAAAGAAAGAAAACTAAGCGCCCAATTGAATTGCAAGACCTCAACTCGATCGTTGTAAGCCATATGTCTGCGGGTGTGTTGCGGGGTCACGTTTGTCTCCGATTTCGAAGCTATTCAATTGCTCAAGCCCCAAGTTACTGGCCCAAAGCCGAACCCGTAAACCATGCACTGGTTCGTAGCAATTCAGAGTGGGAACATGATCAATTAAGCCAGACCGTAACCCCCCATTTTGAATCAGCCAGTAGAAAATGAGAACGTCATTATTACCGCAGTTAAACATGGAGGTTTTGTCAATCAATTAGGTCCGATATGCGATCAGACTTGCAAAAAACGCAATATACAGAATTATGAAAACGAATGCCAATACTTTTCTAGTCCTTGTGGGTGACCTGTTATGTATTAACTCATTGATATCCGAGATCGATTTAACTCTGAGATGAAACATAAAAATACATTTTATGATGATGATTGCGAGCTTGAGTGTGAGGAATTGACTCTGCTGAGATTCGAACCCTGGTCTGCATGCTTGCTGGACCTTTTCCCTACCTGTACACCAGCCTGCCTCTTGCAGATTTGCCTGAGACCTGATACCTTGACTCTAAAAGCAATGAAATCAGTGACAACTCTCTTTAGCTGTGTCTGGTCAGCTGTCCGGTTTTTGGCCTATATAAGGCACTTCCTGTCTCTGTATCCTTGCCAGATTATTGTGTTTCTGAACTCTCTAATCAAGCTTGTTCCTGTTTCTCCTACCTGTTGCTGAACTTGGATCGTTTTTGACTTTGCTGCTTCTCCTTCCCACTGACCTCGGCTTGCCTCACTAAGATTATTATCCTTCTGTTCCTGACTCCCATCTCTGCTTCAGAGCAGACAGCCACTCAAGGCTCAGGGGCTCAACCACCTGGATAACGAGTGGCTATCTCTGGCAGGGAGTTTTTGCTGATCTGGCTACTGGACTCCAAACTTTGTACCACCAATATCATAACAGAATAATCTGGCCCTAATCATGGAGACCGTCGGATCAGATTCTGCATTTGCTCAGCAGGTTGCTTTTAATACAAGAACTATGCAGACCCAGGCACAGACCATTCAAGTGCTGCAGGATCAAGTAGCTGAACTGCAAAATGAAGTTCGATCAATGCATAGTGAACTTACCAGCTACAGGGCACATGATGCTGCGGCTGCTGCTACTACTAATGTTACACCTGCACAAGATGCCCGCTTGCCTCTGCCTTAAAAATTTGGAGGAAACCGCAAAAATGTAGGGGTTTCCTAAATCAATGCCGTTTGCATTTCATGATGTTACCTAATCGTTTCCCATCTGAAAGAGAGAAGGTGGGATTTATTTTTTCCCTATTCAAAGATGAAGCCCTGGCTTGGGGCTCCCCTCTTCTGGAACAGGACAGTCCAGTCTTGGGTAATCTAAATGACTTTCTTGAGGCCATGTGCCTAGTTTTTGATGACCCCAATCGATGTGCTACAGCAGAAGCCACTCTCCTTCATTTGCATCAAGGGAGGCGCTCTGTGGCTGAATATGCTGCTGAATTCAGACAGTGGGTTGCTGATACTACTTGGAACCAATCAGCCCAGAGGTTCCACTTCAGAAAAGGTCTCTCAGAGGCTATAAAAGATGAGCTTGCTCGTGTTGATCTTCCTGCTGAGTTTGATGCATTTGTGCGTTTGGCTATCCGTATTGATCGGAGACTTTCAGAAAGAAAATTGGAAAGACAGAGCTCTTTTAAACAAAGTGCTACTCCTACTTTCTATTCAAGAAGTTCTACCCCAAACCCACAAACACCTACCAACTCTGAGCCAGAGGCTATGCAGGTAAATCTAATAAGAGGGCCATTATCCAACGAGGAAAAACAGTGGCGACGCACTCACAATTTATGCATGTATTGTGGTAGTTCAGGGCACTATGCCATCAATTGCCCTAGCAAATCCAAGAGAACAATAGCTATGGCTGCTGAGGGTGTGCAGATTCAACCCCAATCCCAGATTTCAGACCAACTGGATTCTGTCACACAACCCTTGTTTTCTCTGGCTCATGGTGAAGAGGGTATGTTGACTCAACATCCTCATTTGGTGGTGCCTATCACTTTGCAATGTGGTGATAATAAAATTTCGACTACAGCTATGATAGATTCTGGAGCAGGCGGAAACTTTATGGACATCAAATTTGCAGCAGGAAATAACATTCAGTCTATCCCTAAATCTTCACCTGTGTTAATGGAAACAGTAGACGGTTCTCCACTTACGTCAGGCCCGGTTACACATGAGACTGTGCCCTTAAAATTGATTCTGGAAGTGAATCACCATGAGTCTATATCTTTTCACCTAATCTCCTCAACACAGTTTCCAGTGATTTTGGGTATACCCTGGCTTGCTCTGCATAACCCACAGATTGATTGGAAGACTAGAACCTTGTCCTTTCCTTCAGAACACTGCTTAATGAATTGCCAACCCTCTAAGGTAACACCTGTTGCCTCAACAATTAATGAAATGGTTGCTCCAAACTTAACTAAGCTTCCCCTACAATATCGGGATTTTGCAGATGTCTGTGATAAGAAGAATGCTGATCAGCTTCCACCCCACAGGCCTTATGATTGCCCCATAGAGCTGCTACCTGGAGCTGCTATCCCATTTGGCCGTATATATTCCCTTTCTGAGCCTGAATTGAAAGCAATACATACAAGAAAATCTTGCCAAATGCTTTATTCGACCATCTACTTCTCCAGCAGGAGCTCCTATATTTTTTGTAGAAAAGAAAGATGGCAGCCTACGGCCATGTGTTGACTAATAACATCACTGTTAAAAACCGCTACCCCTTGCCTCTCATTCCTGAACTTCTGGAGAGACTTCGCTCAGCTAAAATATTTATGAAGCTTGATCTACGAGGGGCATATAATCTGGTTCGTATAAGACCAAATGATAATTGGAAAACAGCCTTCAGAACCAGGTACGGACATTACGAATATCTAGTAATGCCATTTGGACTTTGTAATGCCCCCGCAACTTTTCAGCATCTAATCAATGATGTACTATGGGATCTCCTGGATCAGTTTGTTGTGGCATATTTGGATGATATCCTGATATTTTCTGATAATCTTGAAAATCACAGAAAACAGGTCTGCATTGTTCTTGAGCGCCTTCGTACCCACCACCTATACATTAAACTGGAAAAATGGGAGTTTGAACAAACAGAAATTCAATTCCTGGGGTATGTAATAACTCCTACAGGTTTAAGTATGGACGCAAGTAAAATTAAGGCTGTGCTGGACTGGCCCATCCCCAAGAATGTAAAAGATATTCAGAGATTTGTGGGGTTTGCCAATTTTTACAGGCGATTCATTAAGAATTTCTATGCCATTATTACACCGATCACTGAACTTACACGTAAGGGGACTCCTTTTCAGTGGTCCGATAAGGCTGATACCGCATTTTCCAGATTAAAGACTCTGTTTACATCTGCCCCTATCCTGATACATCCTCAGCCAGAATTGCCATTTACTGTAGAGGTAGATGCTTCTGATTCAGCTGTTGGTGCTATACTGTCTCAAAGGACTGGACCTAAGATGTTGTTACATCCACGTGCTTTCTATTCCCGACAGATGATGCCAGCAGAAAGGAACTATGACATAGGGAATAAAGAACTTTTGGCTATAAAAGCTGCCTTCACCGAATGGAGACATCTCTTGGAGGGAGCTACCCATCCAATTACTGTCCTCACAGATCACAAAAATCTGGAATGTATTAAATCAGCTAAGAGACTGTCAGCCAGACAAGCACGCTGGTCCCTATTTTTCTCCAGGTTTAATTTTTTGATTTCATACCGCCCGGGCTCCCGAAATGGTAAAGCGGATGCCTTGTCTAGGATAGCGGACCCCCTCCATAGTACAGTTACCGAGGCTACCATCTTGCCAGAGAGTAGATTTTAAGGTGTTACATTTACTTCTGATCTATTGTCCCGCATTAAGAAGGGCTACGCTGAAGATCCAGTTTTTCGTGATCCTCCTCGTGATCTTCATATGACAATGCATAATGGGTTTTGGATTTTTCAACAACGGCTGTTTGTTCCGGACTCAGTGCGACTGGACGTTTTACGTCTCTACCATGACTCAAAACCAGCCGGTCATCCAGGAATCTGAAAGACACAAGAACTACTTGCTCGATCCTTTTGGTGGCCTAATTATCATGAGGATGTTAAGAAGTATGTGTCCTCTTGTGACGTCTGTGCCAGACATAAGACTCCTCGCTCATCCCCTGTTGGCTTGCTTCAGCCTCTTCCTATTCCTCATCGGCCCTGGGGATCTATATCCATGGACTTTATTGTGGAACTACCTCCCTCTAAGGAACACACTACCATTCTTGTTGTTGTGGACCGGTTAACCAAGATGAGTCATTTTATACCAGCTCGTGGTCTCCCTTCAGCTAAACAGACTGCTGACCTAGTTATTCGGGAAATATTTCGCTTGCATGGAGTGCCTGATGAGGTAATTGCTGACAAGGGAGTGCAGTTTACATCTCGTTTTTGGAAATATTTTTGTTCTATTCTAGGTATCGATGTAAATCTGTCATCAGCTTTTCATCCACAAAGTAATGGACAGACTGAGCGAACCAACCAGACTTTGGAGCAATATTTGCGGTGCTATATTAGTTACCTGCAGGATGACTGGCTGGATTTTTTATCCACGGCGGAATTTGCCTATAACAATGCCCAACACTGCTCCACTTCTCTGAGCCCATTTTTTGCCAACTATGGTTACCATCCGACCTTTCTGGTGAGTCTCCCGATTACTACTCCCGTTCCTGCAGTCACTGACCGGCTGACCGCCTTACGTGATTCCCAAACACTGTTGAAAGAGACTCTTTTGGAGGCTCAGGAATGTCACAAAAGAGCTGCTGATAGGCATAGAAAGGAGGCCCCAGTCTATCATGTTGGTGACAAGGTGTGGCTGTCCACAAAGAATCTTAAACTTCGGATTCCTTCTCATAAATTGGGTCAAAGGTTCATGGGACCTTTTGAGATCATTGCTCAGATCAATGCTGTCACTTTCCGTTTGCAACTTCCAAATTCCATGAAGATACATCCAGTGTTTCACGTTGCACTGCTTAAATCTTTTCATGAAAATACTTTCCCTGGCCGAGCTTACCTGCCCCACCTCCAGTCCTCGTGGATGGTGAAGATGAATATGAAGTGGAAAAAATTCTTGACTCCAGGATATTCCATAACAAGCTTCAATATTTGGTTCGGTGGAAAGGCTATGGTGAGGAGGATAGATTGTGGGAACCAGTGGACAATATTCACGCTCCTGATCTTCTTCGGTCTTTCCATGCACAGCACCCTGCTAAACCGGGTAATAGGGCATCCAGAGGCTGCGCCTATAGAGGTGGGGGTAATGTGAGGAATTGACTCTGCTGAGATTCGAACCCTGGTCTGCATGCTTGCTGGACCTTTTCCCTACCTGTACACCAGCCTGCCTCTTGCAGATTTGCCTGAGACCTGATACCTTGACTCTAAAAGCAATGAAATCAGTGACAACTCTCTTTAGCTGTGTCTGGTCAGCTGTCCGGTTCTTGGCCTATATAAGGCACTTCCTGTCTCTGTATCCTTGCCAGATTATTGTGTTCCTGAACTCTCTAATCAAGCTTGTTCCTGTTTCTCCTACCTGTTGCTGAACTTGGATCGTTTTTGACTTTGCTGCTTCTCCTTCCCACTGACCTCGGCTTGCCTCACTAAGATTATTATCCTTCTGTTCCTGACTCCCATCTCTGCTTCAGAGCAGACAGCCACTCAAGGCTCAGGGGCTCAACCACCTGGGTAACGAGTGGCTATCTCTGGCAGGGAGTTTTTGCTGATCTGGCTACTGGACTCCAAACTTTGTACCACCAATATCATAACATTGAGACTGTTGTGCAATTAATTCCAATGTGTTTAATTACTTTCCCTGTTATTTACAGTGCAGTATTGTTTTTTTTTATTTGCATTTACCGTGCCCCTAATAGGTGTTTAACCCACTTGCGAATCCTCTCCTTATTTTGCCATTTACCGGTGTGAAAACATTTGCGGGCTTGGGAAATTGGAGCAGCTGAATAGCGATTTGCGATTTTACCGATCGTAACTCTTGCAAAAGATTTAAGGTTTCGGGAGGTTGCAAGGTACAGGTTTAACCATCGCAACATTTTCAGGGCCGTAAATCGTAACCTGTTTGGAGCCCACAAAAAGATGCCAATTGAATAGCAATTTAACTTGCGACCTCAGAAGGAAATCTGACTATCTGATGAGGCTTTGGAAGTAGCCCAGAAAAGAAGGAAAGAGAAAGGTAGTGGGGATATAATGAGCAATATAAAGCGATAGAAGATAACAGAATGGGAAAGTCAAGAGATCTCTTCAAAATAATTGGAGATCTAAAAGAAAATCCCAGCTGAATTGCTCAAAATCCTACAAGATGATGCAAGTGTTTCTTGCATTATGCCAACACATTTGGAAAACTCAACAGTGGCCAATAGACTAGAAAAGGGTCAGTCTACAACCCAATCCCAAAAAAGTGGAGCAAAGAGTGCTCCAATTATGAGACAATTGCACTAATTTCCCATGCCAGCAAGGTAATGCTTACGATCCTGAAAACTCTGCTCTAACAATATATTGACTGAAAACTACCAGATGTGCAAACCAGGTTTCGCAGAGGCAGAGGCAGAGGCACAAGAGATCAAATTGCCAATGTCCACTGGATAATAAAGAAAACAAGAACGTTCCAGAAAAGCATTTACTTCTGCTTCATAGACTATTCTAAAGTCTTTGTTTGAATCACAACAAAATGGGGCAAATTCATAAAGGGGTACCAGTCCATCTCATCTGCCTCCTGAGGAATCTGTACGTGGATCAAGAAGCCACGATCAGAATTGAACATGGAACAACCAAATGATTCAAGACCTATTTATTCAACTTATACCCAGAATAAATGATGGGTAATGCCAGACTGGACAAATCCAAAGCAGGAATCAATATTTCTAGGAGAAATATCAACAACCGTAGATCCCCAGACGATACTGCCCTGATAACTGAAAGTGAGGAGTTATTAAAGGACCTGTTGATGATGGTGAAAAAATAGATTGCAAAAGCAGGCCTGCTGCACACAGATAAAAATATGAATATCACTGTAACCTGCAATCTCAGTTCCTGGCAAATTGATGGGAACGTAGTAGATGCAGTGATAGATTTTATTTTTCTGGCATCTAAGATCTTTGCATAAGCTGACTGCAGCTATGAAAATAAAAGACATTTGATTCTGGGATGGAAGGTTATGGTAAGTATGGTCAAGCTATTAAAAAGTAAAGATATTACACTATCAATAAAGGTCTGTATAGTAATACCTATGGTATTCCCAGTAGTAACATACGGATGTGAGAAATGGACCATAAAGAAAGCAGAATTGAATTGTGGTGTTGGAGAAAACTGCTTAGAGTTCCTTGGACTGCAAGAAGGTCAAATACTGCAGGAAATTAAGCTGTTCACTGGAAGGTTTGATCATGAAGCGTAATTATTTTAGCCATATCATGAGAAGACCTGATTCCCTCGAGAAGACTCTGATGCTGGGAAAGATTGAAGGCACACAAAGAAAGCGATGGAAAAGGTAGAGATGGATAGATTAGGTAATTGAAGCAATAAACATGAATTTAACGGAGACCAGAGTGAAGTCGGTCTATTGATTAAAAATGCCTCTTTTTAATGATATTTCTGTCTGTAATTGTTCTTGGAACCTTCTGACATACTATATACAGTGGGGGGAAAAGTATATGATCCCCTGCTGATTTTGAGCATTTATCCACTAACAAGTAAGGATTTTAATGGTAGGTGTATTTTAACAGTGAGAGATGGAATAAGAAAAAAAAAAACAAGAAAAAAGCATGTCAAAAAAATGTATAAATTGATTTGCAGGTCAGTGAGGAAAATAAGTATTTGCTCGTTGATCAATCAGCAAGATTTCTGGGTCCCAGGTGTCTTTTATACAGGTAACAAGCTGAGATTAGGAACAATCTCTTAAAGAGAGTGCTCCTAATCTCAGCTTGATACCTGTATAAAAGACATCTGTCCACAAAAGCAATCGATCAATCAGATTCCAAACTCTCCACTATGACCAAGACCAAAGAGCTGTCCAAGGATGTCAGGGACAAGATTGTATACCTACACAAGGCTGGAATGGGCTACAAGACCATCGCCAAGCAGCTTGATGAGAAGGTGACAACATTTGGTGTGATTATTTGCAAATGGAAGAAACACAAAATAACTGCCATTCTCCCTTGGTCTGGTGCTCCATGCAAAATCTCACCTTGTGGAGTTTCAATGATGATGAGAATGGTAAGGAATTAGCCCAGAACTACATGGGAGGATCTTGTTAATGATCTCAAGGCAGCTGAGACAATAGTCACCAAGAAAAGAATTGGTAACACTATGCCGTGAAGGACCGAAATCCTGCAGCACCTGCAAGATCCCCCTGCTCAAGAAAGCACATGTACAGGCCCATCTGAAGTTTGCCAATGAACATCTGAATGATTCAGAGGAAAACTGGGTGAAAGTGTTGTTGTCAGATGAGACCAAAATCAAGCTCTTTGGCATCAACTCAACTGAATGCTGCCTATAACTTGAAGATCACCATCCCCACCGTCAAACATGGAGGTGGAAACATCATGCTTTGGGGGTGTTTTTTCTGCTAAGGGGACAGGACAACTGCACCGCATGAAAGGGACGATGGACGGGGCCCTGTACCACCAAATCTTGGGTAAGAAACCTCCTTCCCCCAGGCAGGGCATTGAAAATGGGTCGTGGATGGGTATCCCAGCATGACAATGACCAAAAACACACAGCCAAGGCAACAAAGGAGTGGCTCAAGAAGAAGCACATTAAGGTCCTGGAGTGGCCTAGCCAGTCTCAAGACCTTAACCCCATAGAAAATCTGTGGAGGGAGCTGAAGATTCGAGTTGCCAAACATCAGCCTCGAAACCTTAATGACTTGGAGAGGATCTACAAAGAGGAATGGGACAAAATCCCTCTTGAGATGTGTGCAAACCTGGTGGCTAACTACAAGAAACGTCTGACCTCTGTGATTGCCAACAAGGGTTTTGTCACCAAGTACCAAGTCGAAGTGGTCAAATACTTATGTTCCTCACTAACCTGCAAATCAATTTATAACTTTTTTGACATGCATTTTTTTTTTTGTTATTTTGTCTCTCACTGTTAAAATACACCTACCATTAAAATTATAGACTGATCATTTCTTTGTCAGTGGACAAACGTTCAAAATCAGCAGGGGATCAAATACTTTTTTCCCCACTGTATATATACACACACACACATAGAATTATGAATTCAGATATAAAAATGGGGAAAGGAGGAGCTGGAAGTAAGACATTGGGGCACACAAATTTGAATTGCCTAGGGAAGTTTAAAACCTAAATATACCCATGAAAATAATACACATTTCTTCATAAATAACTACAGTAATCTTTCACCTAGTGATGACAGTTTATAAACTGTTTTTAAAATAATCAATCCCATTTCAGCATTACCTATAAATTACAAGATGGTGTCTTTGACATATAATAAATACATAATCTTCTGCCACTAACACACCATATAATTTTGCTCTGCGATATGAAATTAAGTGTTCAGCTAAGTTCTTTGATATATGATATAAACTGAAGGCCAGTTGAAAGTATTGTATATAAAAGACCAGTAAAATTGTAAATACATTTTGATATGAAATATATACTGCAGAATACTGGCTGTCCATTCAAAATCAAGTGATAAACGTTACACAACTAAAGCAGTGAATTTACCTCCGACTGCAGCTTAACCTTCTGTGCCTGCAGTTGACATAAAATGCTCTTATATTCCTCTAGCTGGCTCTGTAGTATTGGGATTCTTCTTTCAGATATCAGCTTCTCCTAAAAGAAGTGAGAACAATGATAATATATAAGAAAATCAGTAGTTAGAAAATCTGTGTCACGATTTCTGCCCCAACTTAATGTGGTTTATTAGTAAACCAAACTTGCATATATATTGCAGTAAATTTGCCATAACTTTTATGTATTTCAAAATAAGCAATAATATTCACATAATTTACAATATGAATTGTTGTTTCTTATTTTATTTTAAAGGACCACTGCAGTAACATGTCTTCTATATAACTAAACTTGATAATGAGCAAGGCATTTTTAGAATGTAAAAACAATAAACACAGCTTTACTTTTTTCACCTTTATATGCAATTATTTTACTGAGCTTTTTCTTGCAGCTTTTGACTTGTGTCCTTGTATAATACACCTTTATCTGCCACTTTCCATTGTCTTCAGGAAGTTGAGCTGTGGAAGCTACAATGTCAGCTTCCTCTGTAGCATAGTTGCATTTAAAAGGTAATACATTGAATTAGTTTTTACAGTTCGAGTTCTGCAAAGAACTATATATGAAACAGAGGACTATTTTGGTCTAATATGTATAGCAGATTTCCGTTTGCATAGAGAGTCAGGACAAATTGCCATCTTGAATGTAGCTGGGTGTGTACACACATATATATATATATATATATATACAATATATATATATATATATATATATATATATATATATATATATATATATACAGTATATATATATATATATATATATATATATATATATATACAGTATATATATATATATATATATATATATATATATATAATATACACACACATATATATATATATATATATACGGTATATATATATATATATATATATATATATGAGCAGCATGTCACTACTATCTTTAATTTGTTATTAAATCTACTGTTTGTTTTTTTAAATATTTATGATATTCTCTTGCTGCCTATCATTGAAATATTCCTTACAAGGTTTGTGTTCATGACATATAGTTAAATTATCTCACTAATCGACTGTTATTCAATGAATATAGTGTATTTTCTAGGACTATTTAATAACAGCCAGGTTTTTATTAGTTATAGTGAGTGGTGTATAGGGTACTCCAATAAATATGCTGAATAAAATAAAGATTTATTTAAGCCTTTAACATAATCTAATGCTTCAGTCCCAGAGAGTGACTTTAATTAAGCCATCTCCTTGCACTGAAATGTAAGTTTTCATTAATGGCTGAAATAAATCCTTTCTTTTCTCAGCATATCCATCATTTAAGTGCCCTATCTACTACTATCCTATTTTTGCTCTTTTATAAGAAAGATTGAACTAATCCAAGTTATGGGTGGAAGTTACTAAGCATCTTAATTGGCTGAGATGTGCATATCTGTATTTACGCTGCGCTATTTCCAATGTGAAAACAATCACAGATCATGGCCATTCTTAGCCGATTGAAATGCTTAGTAAATTCCACTCATAAACAGTTTAAAGGTCTTTAATCCCAGAAGTAGAAACATGGCTCGTTCACTGCAACCCCAGTCAAACATATTATTAATGATAAATGTACAGAAAACAATTTTATTTTAAAAATGACAAAATATTGCGATTTCCAGAAATTAAACTATCCCATTTTTAAGAATTATGTATTATGGAATGCCATAATGTTTTTTACTTTTCATTTTTGTTACATATTCAAGGCATACATCTGCACATATTTAGATAAGTTTTGATGCAAAAGAACAATATATAATTTTTCTAAAAACGTACAGACTAGTAGAAGAAAACATTTAAGGTGACTTGGAAAGTTAAAGGGACCAAGAGGCTCAAATTAGAAGTTCAGTTTTCAAAATTATGGCTTATTATCATTACTAAAATGGAACAATAAATCTCGTGCACAATATTTCTGACAGTATTCATTCTTGCCCAGATTGTGCTGTTGAAGTGTTTCTCAGCAGTCTTGACTTAATTTATTTCTCCTGGTATCTTATTTTTTATTGGCAAAAATGTCATGCACTGCTGTCATTGTATGTGAAGGGAGAGTAATTGCAGCTTCTGGGGACTGATGTTTTTAGTGAACTGTGGGATATCCTAAAAATGTAGCTTGATCTCAGGACCCGTCATTCAAAACTATATCTAAAACCTGTTGATCATACATATAAAATTGTGTATTATTATAGTGCTGAAAGTTCACTGTAATGGATGGCACAACTACTTGGATGGAGGTAACACTGCAGGATAGAATTACTTCTCTAACATGTTGCAGTGGCTGTATTGAAAGAGGCAATATAGTCATTTATTTACAGAATCATTGTTTTTGGAGCTAGACTTAATAATGGGTAAAATATGTTTAGGAAGTAAAAAAAAAAATATTATTATTTATTAACCATGGAATATGCTATAATTATTTACTGCCATGTTTAATCTGCTTATTTGAGCTGGATTTTTAACAGGGAAAACCAATGAGATTCCAGTTACAGTACCTGTTCTAATTTTTATGGCATGAAGAGAAATACCGTACTTCCATTGTAATAGCTGAATACACTGCATTCAAGGTCCCTTAGATTGTAAGTTTGCAAGTTTTCAATCTTGTGTCCCTGCCTTGGAAACAAGCTCTATGTACATTTGATTCTAAGCTCAAAAACAGGGCCCTCTATTCTTTATAAGGTGTTCATTTTGTTTTTGCCATGTACTCAACCCCTGTACAGCACTACGGAATAAGATGGCGCGTTATAAATAAAGATAATAATAATAATAGTAATAATCCTCCTATCTGAACAAGCAGACCAGCAGAAGCAAAAATGGTGGCTCCCACTGCAAGATCATTTTAAATTATAGTAAATAAAGGAAATATTATTTTCCTCTTTTTTTATTTCCCTTATCAGTAGTTCTTCAAATGACCTTATTCTAAGTATGAGACTATAGTGGTCTATTAACCCTTTCAGGGACTCAGTTCATTGTGTCTGTGCTACTAAAAGGACCACACAAGTCACCTATATATGCTCTACACCATTAGATAGAGGGTAAAAAATGAAACTCATAGTGAAAAAGTGTTTTAATTTTGAAAATTGATTAAGAATTGGTGGAGTTATGATCAGTTGAAATCTGCCTGTTTCAGTGAGCTAACTGTGTCTGAATTAGTAATGAGCTCTGTACCGTGTGGGCCAATGATTAATTGGATTAATTAGATTCAGGTGCAGAAACTTTCAGTGAATTAATCAGGCTATGACTGACTCTTTGTAACTACTTAGATATGTTCTAGCAGTTCAAGTCATACCTGGAGCAATAGCTCAGTCAGTAAAGCAACTGCCTCTGAACCCAAAGGGTGGGAGCTAAGTTTTTTTACTTTTTTAAAAATCAGACATATACATTATTTACACAAATCTAATGCGCACCTTTTTCATAGGGTCCCACATTTGGGGTGCGCTCTAGATTTGATGGCAAAAAGGAAAGCACAGGACATTACGCAACACCACGTTCCCGGCTCTCTAGAGTGGGTGACCACCAGGAAGTGACACCCAGAGAGCCCCAGCACAGTTGCACACAGAGCCTGGCACCCAGAGAGCCCCAGCACAGTGGCACACAGAGCCTGGCACCCAGAGAGCCCCAGCACAGTGGCACACACAGCCTAGCACCCAGAGAGCCCCAGCAAAGTGGCACACCGAGCCTGGCACCCAGAGAGCCACAACATAGTGGCACACAGAGCCTGGCACCCAGAGAGCCACAGCACAGTGGCACACAGAGCCTGGCACCCAGAGAGCCCCAGCACAGTGGTACACAGAGCCTGGATCCCAGAGAGCCCCAGCACAGTGGCACACAGAGCCTAGCACCCAGAGAGCCACAGCACAGTGGCACACAGAGCCTGGCATCCAGAGAGCCCTAGCACAGTGGCACACAGAGCCTAGCAACCAGAGAGCCCCAGTACAGTGGCACACAGAGCCTGGCACCCAGAGAGCCCCAGCACAGTGACACACAGAGCCTGACACCCAGAGAGCCCCAGCACAGTGGCACACCGAGCCTGGCACCCAGAGAGCCCCAGCACAGTGGCACACAGAGCCTGACACCCAGAGAGCCACAGCACAGTGGCACACAGAGCCTAGCACCCAGAGAGCCACAGAACACTGGCATAAGTTGGAAACATAAAATCACTGCTCTGTACAAATGACAAATGCGCATTACATTCGCCGGCAAAAAGGTTTTTTTTTATTCATGGGTTTCAAATTTAGGGTGTGCATTAGATTTGATGCTGCACTAGATTCGCAAAAATACGGTATGTATATATATTTATATATATAGTAAATAAATAGCTCACAGTTCACTTAATTATTCAATATAAATATATATCGTTTTTAAAGCAGAGTGTGTTGGTCTAGTGGAAAGTGATACTCAGTGTATTCTGATCACCACCCTGGTTGATCAAATTGCATTTTTACAAAAGAATGTGGTACACACTCCAAGAAAAAAATTATTAATAACGTTTATGACTTGATAAAGCCCAGTGTTCAAAATATCCCACTAATGTATATAGATTATACTAGAGCAATTACCATATACTGAGACCAATGATGGGTATCTATCTACTATCTGGAAGGTCAGTAAAATAGACCCCTTAAATGATATAGGTACTCCCAGGTAACATGAAAAATATTGCATATAATAATGCCTGAATGGTTGGCTAAAGCTATAAGTACTTCAAGGAATTCCACCAGAGATAAATATTTAGTAAATCACTGCTGCTACCTTTAAAAACATGCCGACAATCATTTATCACAGAGGAAGTGACTTCATCATACACAAGTTATTATGTAGGATAAAGTCAGTTAATTGTAAAATTACATTTTCTTATATGAAAAATATCTGTATATACGTATATTATTTCCAGCAGGTCGTATTCTCTACTGGCCTTTACTCTACAGAATATGAAAGACTAAATTATACCATATTTGTAAAAAAAACTTTTTTTTTTGTAATAAAGTAAAAAAAAGGTAAATCATTCACATAAATACACCACATAACCATATTTTATTGTAGAACAATAGGCAAGTGAATCTAGTTTCATGCTAAAGTAGCTTTTGCTCTATGGAATAAGCTAAAACTTATTAGTAGGGAATGTTTAGCTTGAAGCTACACCATCCAAGTACAATATTTCCATTATATTTTGCACAAATTTTACTGATTTCATAGGGAAAATGCATTATAGACTCCAATTTATGATACAAGCCTGTATATTAAGATAACAACTGCAATTACCTCATACATGCCAACAGTAATGGCAGTCACAGGAGGAGTTGTTTGTATAATCTGTTGTAATATGTTGACATAGGTCTGGATTTCCATGAGGTTCTGTAGAAGAAGAAATATTTATTTAGATATATTCCTATAAACAATTTATTTAAATTGTCAGCATATCATAACATCCATGTAAAATATGAGTAAAAAAGAGCATAAACATATGACAGATAGGTACAGAATGTGGATAGAATGGCAGATAGATATATATGCAGTTTTAAAAAAAAACATAGCACCAAAATATTTAAAATTATTTTGTGTTTATCCTGTAAGTAGCATGTACATTACAAATGCAAATATAAGAAAGATTAAAAAATGATCATTAGTAACAAGAAAAATTCTACAAGGTGCATGCCATGCCTTTAATAAAAATAAATATCAAAAATTATAAAATTGCTGGTTTACATATTCTCTTAATTTATCTCTAAATTATAATTTTCTTCTGGTCAGACAAGTACTATGCAAATATATATTGTAATTGCAAAAGCAATGTACACCGGGGGATACCCTTATTACAAATGAGACCATAATTACCAGCGTTCCTAGATTAAAAAGAATTATACAAGAAATGATTTACTCTTGGATCAAGTAGACCTATCCTCTATTTTAAGCAAACATATAATTATTCCATGCTTTCCTGTAGGCTTAAAACCATATTCTTCAATGATCTTCTATATTCCTTGTCTGACTGGAGCATAAATCTTAAACTTGTGTATTTCCTAGGAATCTTCAGGGGCTGCAATGAGCGCCAAAGGTGCTTATCGCGAGGTCCGTACATGACTGGCTTGACGGGGCTGCAATGAGTGTCGAAGGCACTCATTTTGGGGCTCGCGATGAGCCCTGAAGGTGCTCATTGCAAGGCCCGTACGTGACTGGCTTGACAGGTCTGCAATGAGCGCTGAAGGCTCTCATTGTGGAGCTCACGATGAGCTCCAAAAGCGATGAGTCCGAAATTTGCGGGTTGGCCGACGTCTGAAATGAGCGGTTTGGAAAGTAGAGGTGTGGAGAGGCTAGCAATGAGCGTCAAAGACGCTCATTGCGAGGCCCGCGATGAGCGCCAAAGTTGTGTGGCAAACAGCATTGCCAGACTTCAAGTTTTATTGCCATCATTTTTGACTGTCAAGTCGCTAGTGATGGTAATATATTGCAAGGGTCATCAAAAGACGGTTTCCTCTGGCCCACCTCCAAATTCTACATTTCTTCAGATTTCTGATGCTAAATAAAGCACAAATAGTTTATCATCTTTAATCTGCTGATGAAGTCTACTTAAATGATACAACCTTTAAGGTTAAGTTGATATGATATTTGCATTTTATTTAACATCCATTAATCATTATTCCTAGAATATTGACTGAATTTGGAGTGGGCAGGAAGCTAATGTTTGAGGACCGTTGCAATATATGACCACCACAGATTCTAGGGGAAATGGTTCCTACTGATGGGAGATTAATGGTCAGTGCTTTATGATTGTTGTTGTCATTGGTGTTTTGCATAAAGGTAAACCTCTTATGAATACTCATACCTTGCATGCCATACTAGCTTCTAGTGATGATATCTAGTATGACAAAAACCAGTATGCACTTCTTATCACTGATTACACAAATATTGCAACTAAAGCATTAGGCACATTAGGGCTTATCACTTTTGAATTACCTTCTTGTACCGGTCCCTTGCTGCATTAATGTCATCTTGCAGGAACTGTGATTCAATCTGGAGTTCAAGATTACTTAACAAAGCTTCATCAGCCTCCTGAAAGATAATAAAATGATCCGTTAGAATACACCTTAAACAAGACGCAATTTGTTACTAAGATTAACCAATAATAGCAATACATTTAACTAGTAAGCAGCAGACAAGACAAGTTGTCTGATTACACATATCCATAGCAACACCCAGCAGTTCAACGAAATTCACTGTGGCTCAATAATATATACAGTAAGGTCCTTAAGGTTTTATGTGCTAGCCGTTCCTATTTGAAGCGGATAGAAGGTAATGACCAGTGACAAAGAAGAAACACTTATAAAGGCTTTCAGTATTAATGTCAAATTATAACAGCTAAGAGCCCTATACTAATCGGAAGGTGTAAATCAGCTACAGGTTCTTTTTTCCATAAAATCTTCACTGATTTAAACAAATTACTCCCCCAAATTAGAGCACTCAGTGCACAGCTGTAAATCCTGCCTTAGACTCAAAAGATTTCTATGAAGGAAGCAGCCAAACCAAGATTTACTTATGAGACAGGGCTGTAGGAGCCAATAGGAAATGCAAATGTCATAAATCTTATAATGAGTGGGAAGTTCTGTAACAAATGCAGTAACTAGCAGCTTCAAGGAAACATTATAGATATATAGAAAGTAATTGCCTTTTAAATAAAAATATATTTTGATATTAAAAATATGTGACAATTGTATTCATAGCTTCAATCAGTAAAAATGTGTTTATTTTGTGTTAAAATATATATATTTTTTAGACTATGTATTAGACATTTTTTCCTATGTAAAGTGGTTTTGAGACGTGTATTTGAGTACTGGGTTATGTGTTACCCTGGATATTATATCATAAAATGGGCTTAATACAAAAATATTATATTTTTTAATTACACATATGTTAATATATAATTGTTAAGTGTCAAAATAATGTTGAAATGTCATCGTTTTGTAGTGCTTTATGTGCTATACTGTTTAAATGCTTCTAGAGAGTCTGCAAGGGTTTTAAAACAACTTGTGAGTGGTCTTTGGTACACATAAATCTTGATTTTGCTTTTTGAAGTTACGGCAGTGCCCTGATTTGAAAGTGATTAGTTTGTTTCCTCAAAGCCATTCATATAAATAGTGAGAACTTTGCATTTCCAAATTTTCCAGTACTTGCTTTGGCAAACAATAATCTCATTTAGCAAATGCAGAGTTCAAATTATGCAATCTCAGTACATATAATTGATATAAATCATATAATTTATATAAAATCAATATGACTTGTAGAAAACTTAATCAACCAGTTTTTTCAAACATTCAATTGTGTACTAGACCTATTATAAAATAAACTGTTTGGATACAGTAATTCACGTTTGTCATTTAAAGGCTTTTTATTTTTTTTTCCTTCAAGAAATATATGTATAGATTGTTTTAATAGAATGAAAGAGGAAAAAATTAAACAACCATTTTTTTCTTAGTCTTCCTCATATCTTGAGGAAATGCTGTTGAACATTATTCTACACTATGTTTCAAAGTACTGAGCACCATTTATAAACATTTTACTGAACTTGATATTTGCAATATGCACTTTTGAAGAATTAGGATTCTTAAAGGGCAAAGTGTTTTTAGAAAGTTTACAAATAAAATTAATAAAATACTGACTGCCTTTATTATTGTAAGGATCCACATTTTCTGTATCAAATGAAATATATGACATTATTCTTTACTTTAGTTAGCTTTGATTGAGCTGCTTACTTGATATGCCTCATACACTAATGAGTTTTCCATTAATCCTAATGAAAGCATTGACAGCAGATGAAAGCATATAAGCAGATATAAAAATGGTGTCTATCACTGAACAATAATTACATATACAAGTTAATTAGAAGCTGTATTATTAAAGGCGGTGCTATTTTTCTAATACATTTGGCACATTAGCAAGTTTTGTTTTTAAAAACAACATATTGTAAAAATAGGGACAAATTAGTCATTTAAAGGGACATTTACCTCACTATAAGTGCTCTTCATGGTGTGGAAGAGCACAAGATTCTATGTTAAAGTGATGTATTGCTTTTTATTTTTGATTACACTAATAACAGTTAGAAAACTAAGGTCTGTTTACAGACACATTCCTGAATAACAGCATCTGCCGAGAAGTGCCATTCTAAGCTCTGTGTGAAGACAAGATTTATGGTCTCTCTCTGTTCTTCAGCAATGACCAAGTTTACCCCTTACTATCAATTTTAGTAGATTCCAGGAGTCATTTCTCTGCACAGATGAATTTGTGAAGTGTTAACCCTATCTCTGTTTCTGCTCTCTGCACAGAGCTGCTGTTGTGGCTTTCCCTGTGGGAATGTCAAAATCTCATGTACACAGATATTTCATTTATAAATTTCTCTGTGAAAAAAGAACATATTTCATAAATGTAAAAAGTATTTCAGCATGTTTTTTAAGAGATATCTTCTTTGATGTGGTCCAAACTGTGCTGAAGTGGCTCTTTAACAGACTGAAAATATTACCGTTTATATGTCAAACTATATTTTAGGTGAAATATTTTAGGTGAAGGATGGAATTTGATCTATATTAGGTTCTTAAACATAGATCATCTCCTACATACGTCATTCATTACTGTCAATAGTGTGCATCAGACACTGCTTTCTGCTAGAATGTTGTATCTAAATCACTATAATGTAATACAGGGTTATGTGCAGCACAGTTTCTCCCTGCTGTTCTTCACCATTAGGAATAATTATTTGTGCCGCATCTGTCTAATGTTAATAACACTGAAAACTGTAAAATACACAAATATATTGCTAGGTAAGATATTGAATATTGGAGAATTGACAATTTAATATAGAAAATGTACACCAGAATAGTAGCATGCTAAACATCACTGTTCACAAGAATGTAAAAAATAGATAAAAAAATAAATAAATAAACAGAACAATTTAGTTACTAAAAAAATGTTAATAAATAAATCACAAAAAAAGGATTGTTGTCAATGAATCAGATTGGATATGTTCACTATCTAAAAGTCAAATACAACTGTCAAAGCATCACATTGTTTAATAGTATATATGGTAAATTGTAAGACAAAAGCATGTATATGTTGATCCTCAAGGCAGAAAATTGTGATGACGGGCTTAGTCCAAGCCATTGGAAGTGTACAGCTAGATTTTGATTTAGCTGTTTAGGAATAAATGCACCTAACAGGCCTAAAAAGAAACACAATCAGATTATAATTTTAAAATGTTAAACCTGAATATACTGAGCAGACTTATCACATATATTGTTGTCGTAATTCTGAGTTTGTCGGTTATGCTATGTTAAAAATTACGGGCTTAATAGCATGACCGGCAAACTCGCAATTCCGCCGACTATGCTCTGCGGGATGTGCATGCGCAATGTGCGGCATGAGCCACGCATTGCGCTATGGGAGTTGCGTGGGAGAGGGAGTGGGAGTCGCGCAGGGGAGGGAGAGAGAGAAGAAAAGGAGACACATGGGAGGGAGAGGGGGAAAGAGACACAGGGGAGAGAGGCAGGGGAAGAACACGGGGGAGGGAGAGGGGGAAAAAGAGACACAGGGGAGAGAGGGGGGAAGAGACACAGGTGACAGGGGGAGAGGGGGAAGGGACAGGGTATGGAGAAGAGACAAAGGGGAGGGAGAGGGGGGAACAGGCACAGGGGAGGGAGGGGGAGGTAGAGGGGATAAGAGACAGGGGAGGGATAAGAGACACAGGGGAGGGAGAGGTGGGAACAGACACAGGGGAGGGAGAGGGGGAGAGGGGGGAAGAGACAGGCGAGGGAGAAGAGACACAGGGGAGGGAGGGGGAAGAAACACAAGGGAGTAGGAGGAGGAGAGACAAATGGGGAGAAGAGACATGGGGAGAGGGGGAAGAGACAATAGGGAGGTGAGAGGGGGTGAGAGACACGGGGGTAGGGGAGAAGAGACGGGAGGGAGGGGGGGGAAACACAGGAGAGGGAGAGGGTAGGGAGAGGGGGAGAAGAGACACAGGGGAGGGAAGTGGGGGAACCGACACAGGGAAGGGAGAGGGTGAAAAGAGACACAATGGAGGTGGGAGAGACAAATGGGAAGGAGAAGGGGGACAAACACAGGGGAGGGAGAGGGGGAGAGGCACAAGGGAGGGAGAGGGGGGGGAAGAGACATAAGGGAGGGAGAGGGGGGAGACAAAGGGGAGGGAGAAAGGGGGAAAGACACAGGGGGATGGAGGGAAGAGACAACGGAGAGGGAGAGGGAGAAGAGATACCGGGGAGGGGTGGAGTGGAGAGGGGGGAAGAGACCGGGGGGAGAAACACAGGGTAGGGAGAGGTGGAAGAGACACAGGGTGGGAGAGTGGAGAAAGAGACACAGAGGATGGAGAGGGAGGAATAGGAGAGGGGGGAAGGAGGAACAGGAGAGGGGGAAAGGAGACTCAGGGGAGGAAGAGGGGTGGAAGTAGACACAGGGGAGGGTGGGAAGAAGACACAGGGGCGGGTGGGAAGAAGACACAGGGGAGGGAGAGGAGTAAAAGACACAGGAGAGGGAGAGGGGTGAAAGAGATGGAAGGGGGAGAAACACAGTGGAGGGAGGGGGAGAAACACAGGGGAGGGGGGAGAAACACAGGGGATGGAGAGGGGGAAGAGACACAGAAGAGGGGGAAGAGACACACGGGAGGGGGAGAGACACAGGGGAGGGAGAGGGGGCAAGAGACACAGGGGAGGGGAAAGAGACATGGGGAGGGAGGGGGAGAAACACGGGAGGGAGGGGAGAGACACAGGGGAGGGAAAGGGGGAAGAGACACAGGGAGGAGATGGGGGGAAGAGACACAGGGGAGGGAGAGGGTGGGGGAGAGACACAATGTAAAAAACTATATCATGCCGTCATTTTTGACAGGCAAATCGGTAGTATATTATAATTGATAGTTGAGAAACAGAATGTCCTCATAGTACTAAATTAACTTGAATGATCCTCGTCATTAGAAAAAGATATAAATTAAGTTATTAGTGGTAAAAATTAGCAAATATTGACTAAACAATCATGACAAGCTGTTAAATAAACATGAGGATACTGCCTTTCCACTTTCACATCTACACGTCACATCTTCACATTCCACATCTATTCATTTTGGTATAATGCATTCACAAGCAGTGGTGGCATTGTATTTAAACTATAATTTAAATACAGATGTACTAAAGCTCATCCATCATTTTTAGATAGTTGCATGGTACCTAAAAATTATAATCAACTCCACTGACTTGCATAGAACGGGGATGGGAATTTGTTTACCTTATCTAATTACATGATGAAAGATGAAGCTTAGCACATCTGTGTATCACATATAATAAAGATATATAGCAGGGTGCCCAACCTAAGACCATGGTAACTAATGTGAGTACTAATGTGAATCCAGTAGTGCCTAAATTTATTAATTTCTATAAGCAAATCTCAGACATAGGTTATACTGTATGTACTAAGTAAGTGACACCTTAACATGCTTTTTTACAGTTGATTTACTGGTACAGATTAGAATTGATCAATGTCAGTGTTGAAGGATGTACTTTAAGATACAGATAGAGAATTATTGTAGGGTTCTAATTCTGTACAATACTTTTCACTTCCAGAAATTGATTTATCACACCTGTTAAAATCTGTCTCTTGTTATAAATATGTCTTTCTTTTTTAATAAAGCTTCAAAAGCAATATATGTCAACCAAATTTGAAAATCCTCTTTTATCTCAGATAGTGTTGATTATAACCACACATTTGGATGACAGCTCTATTCAAGCCAATGAGCAATACAACTTCTATACGTGACTAACTGCAGCATCTGCTTAATAGATGAAACACTGTATAAGTGCCGTAGGTCCACTGACGTCTGAAACTTGCCTAAAAGTATACCGATACCAATATTATCAGGCTTGAAGTAGTGTTAGTGCCTTAATTACATTATGGAGCGTTGCTAATACTTCTTTAGTGTAATAAAAAATAGTCATCTGCAGGATCCTTAATAGTCAACTAAAACTAAACTATTTGATTTGCTAAATTACATGCAAGCTTAATTTATTTAATTAGTGTCTACAAGTAAAGTTTTCAGTGACCTAACTGGGGGGCAAATTCAAATGTGATTTGGCCAATTGAATAGGCCTCTATATAAGCACAGAGCATTTTTTTACAGAAGTTTTTAGTTAGTGAAGACCTTGCTTTTGGATAGAAGTTCACTAACTACAAACTTCTGTAAAAATATGCTCTGTGCTTATATAGAGCCCTATTCAATTGGCCAAATTGTAATTGAATGAGGCCCTAAGGCTAGTAATTTATCTAACCCTTCTATACCCTTATATTTTCACAGAATATTATCTGGTGACTTGAACTGCTGAGATATCAAAGATATCTTTGTTGTCTTTGCCTCTGTTTGACTGTGCATTATAGTCTTACTTTCATAACTATTCTTTAATGCTGAACATATCACATGCATGTTCACTGTTGTATTAAATGTATTATACAGTATTTTCCATATTGTGTGACACTATATAAATTCATTATTACATATATTTTACTATCGAAATACAAATATATAATGTAAATATTTTGTATATTATTGTACCAGTGTTTACAAATATATAGTTGGAAATTATTATTTTTTATTTCTGTATTAAATTGATCCCAGGAATCAGGGGGTTAATACATATCATGGAACCCACATGGACTAGAACAGATGATTTATTTACTTTGATTTCTACATTTCTGGATTGCGAGTCTAATTGCAAATCGTACTTCTAAACACTAATTAATTGTAGTCTAAACTCCATGTTTTACTGACGTTATGATGACGTTATGAGGTCACTGAAAACTTTACTTGTAGACACTAATTAAATAAATTAAGCTTGCATGTAATTTAGCAAATCAAATAGTTTAGTTTTAGTTGACTATTAAGGATCCTGCAGATGACTATTTTTTATTACACTAAAGAAGTATTAGCAACGCTCCATTTACTATTGGCTCTATATAAATTGTAATTTATGGGCTTGCTGAATTGATCATGATTGGGTTCATGGTTTGCCTGTGGTTCCTGTGAGCCTGTACTTGCGGGCTTGGAATAAAATGGGGGTTGATGTCTTAAAGGCAGGCAAGATAATCTGAGACATGCTCACTTTGGAGAGGCAATAATTTGGGATTGCAGTCATCTAAACAATGTTATCTCTGATGAAATGCTTGGTATCTTTTCAGTGTATGTGAAGAGGTCAGGTGTGGAAATTAATAAGGTAAAATTTGATTTTACATAATGTTTTAATGGCACTTTTTGTTTTTTTAATGTTAATGGTAATTAGAGTTAAAATTAAAATGGCTTTAATAGTGTTTCAATTCCAAGGTAGTCCAGAACATCTTTTTATGTATTCAAATGGTCATATTTGAAACATTACAAACATTTTGTGTGAAAAATAGGTGGTCTGTAGTGCAGAATAATTAGACAGAAGTGAGATGGAGAGGTATTGATTTCTGCTCCACTGTCTTGAGATGGTAAATGAAATAAAAAGACACAAAGCCTTGTGAAGCTTTGCAACATAACAACATTGTGATTTTATCCACATCCTCTTGAATGACAAAAAACATTTTACAACACAGATAAAGGGATGTCCCAGCTTACATTACATTACTTCTCAAGTCTTTTTCAAATCACTGCTAAAGCTTAGATGATTCAACCTTATTGTGTATTATATCTTAGCAGGGGCGGATCTATTGCCTGTGCAAACGGTGCATTGCACCAGGGCCCTTGCTCCCTGAGGGGCCCAATGCTGTCTCCGACAGGGCACCCCTTCAGCCCATTCAGTCCCCCCAGAAACCCCCTCCTCTTACTTGTGCACTGTGGTCCATAGGCCTGTTCCCATTAGTCAGAGGTTGGATATCCTTCCCCCTCCTGGGACTTCATATTACAGGGAATTCCCTTCTCCTGAATATGAAGCACCAGCAGGGGAAGGATATCCAACTTCTGACTAATGAGAAATAGCCCAGGGATCACAGTACACAAGTAAGTGAAGGGGGTGAATGGGCCTGTTTAGGGTGAGTGGTGTTGCTTGGAGGTTATGAGGCTGCTGGGAGGAGGTAAATGGTTCTGCTGGGGTGTTGGGATGCTGAATGGTGCTACTGGCAGGGGTGGGGGGGGGGGTTGGAGACTAAATGGTGGTGCTGGGGGATGAATGGTGCTGCTGGGGGGTTGTGGGGCTGCTGGGGGCTGAATGGTGCTACTTGGGGGGTTGGAGGTTGAATGGTAGTGCTGGGGGTGAATGGGTGAATGGTGCTGCTGGATGGTGAATTGGGCTTCTGGGGGGGTTGGAGGCTGAATGGTGAGGGGGGCCCAAGGCGGGACAAAACATTTTTGGCCCCTCCTCCTTGTGGGGAGGGGGGTAACATTTTTTTTTTTTTTGCACCGGGTCTCTCCATTAGCTAGCTTTGTATCTTAGTGTGGCTTTAATGCTAATGTATTTAAATGAATATAATTTATTTTCCATACAAAAACTTAAGTAATGTATAAAATATATTTGGAACTGTGTGAAAAGGGGCTTGTTACATTATGCAGTTAGAACAAGACGTCTCTATTTTTTGTGTTTAATCTGTGTTGATTTTATAAACATATTAGTTATATTAGGATTGCAAGCAGGTGAAGTGACTTTTTATATACTGTATATATGCCACACTAATGACTTTTTCTGTGCTAATATGCAGTAGAAACCATCGTTATTCCTTTATACAACATATTGATTCAAGGAATTTCACAGGACTGAGAGCTCAAACAGATTGTTTGTTGCATTATTTATTTATAGGATATTTCTTAAAATAAGTACATCTGCAACTCACTTTTATGTAATACATTATAAATAAATCATAAAGCAATCTCTTTCAGTACCAAACCTTTAAAAATGAAAGACGTAACACATAATAATGTAATTTAGGATTTTGGTAAATGCTTTTTCAATATATTGTTATTATTATAGTAATGTACATAGGAGAGATATAGGATTTAGCCAATGAGAAGCATGCTGGATCCTTGCAACACTGAGAAACACACAGTAACAGGATGTACACATTGTTAATATGAGGAGAGGAGAGAGGCATTAAGTATAAGCCTCAGGCATCATACTTCTGGTACTGAATGAAATGTTGTGACATTGACTGAGAAAAAGGAACAATATATATTTGATATTTTTTGATATGGAACTGGCAGCTTGGATATATTAGAACTGAGGTGACAGAGTGTCATTCAATCACAGATACGTAATCAGTAAATTCTGATTGAACTGCTGAGGAGTGGGCACAATGCAGAGGGGGGATTAGCGGTATGCTTTCACAATGTTGGATAGACAGAAGAATACTTGAAATAGATATAAAAGCGAAATAAATGATTACATGATTATGTAATGGACTGGACATGAGGTGAGATAATTTACAATTAAATTGCAATAGGGTAAGTTTTGCATGTAATGAAACTGTTGAAAACGTGACTTATTTTAGAAAGATATGTCCTGATACATCGGGGCAACATTAAACAGTATGAAACAATATACTTATTTTGTAATTGCTCCAGCCATCTAGTTCAGTGTACCACTGTGGCATTGTAACAGCACAAAAAGGATATAGTACAAGAGACAAGGCGACAAGGAGAAAAGGTGTGAGAAAACAGTGTTGTTTTTATGTATGTCTATTTAGCAAGAAATAGAGCAGCATAAAAGGATTTCCTAGCAAATTAAATCTGCTTAGAAATGAGACAAATACATAACATTTTGTATTATTTAAAAGTTGTAATAGGTTTCATGTTTTATACAATGAAAACAATGCAGACCTACAGAGACAAGATGACCTTGTTGCTCATGGGACCTTACAATTCAGTTAGTTGAGACCAGGACAATCAGAGAGGTAGGCGAGGAGTCCAGCTGCAACCATTAATGAGGTAAGCAATCCAGATTGTGAATTAAAGGCATACATAAATTTCCTGGATTATGAGTGCATCTGATAAAGGAGAATCAGTAGTGTATGCAAACATTTTTGTGCATGAAAAAATACCAAAATAAACATTTAAAAACATACCTTGAAGTTGGCAATATGTCTTGTAGTTTCTGACAGTTGAAAATTGTACTTGGTTATGTAAACTCCCTGTGGGTGTGCAAGGCTGAACTTTTCTATATAACACATATTTTTTGATCATCACTGCCTGTTTCTGAGCAAACATTTGAAACCCAGGAAACTTATATATACCTTTAATGTTTAACTGTGATATATATATATATATATATATATATATATATATATATATATATATATATATTTATATATATTTATTTATTTATTTATTTATTATTTTTTTTGGACCTTTTCCTTTTCACCTTTGCAAAATCTGACAGCTGCAATCCCGCCGCCAACCGACAGATGGTGCTGCTGATTTTCGGATACTTCTATATATACTTCTATAGCATATAAGGTGCGCCAACAGACGAGGCCTTGAGCTATGAGAGGCGCGCCCAAGGCCCTGGGGGGCCGAGTGCCTGCGCCAAACATAGCGATGGCCTTGCTGTCGACTCAGAGTCGACAAAACCAAGAGTCTTTACAAATTGTATTATTATTTTATTAGTTTCTGCTAACTCATCAACCACTTTCTTTAATTAAAATAGTGATTGTATATGGCCAATGATTGTTGATGGAAAAGTAGTTGATATTGTGCAAGCACAACATTTTTAAGTTGTTACAAAAAATATTGTGAAAATATTTATTATTGTATTGTACAATCTATTCAACAACTGATGTCTGTGTTAATAGAAGTCATTGGAGATCCAAAGTTCTTGTGAGGCCCAAATAGATCAAGTTCCTCATTGTAGAGGCATTACCCAAGGTCTCTGGTCACTTTCTCCAGATGGTGCTACCTGTGCTGTTGCCCATGAACTGCCTCTTTTTCCTATGCTTCATTTTTCACAACTGTCAATCAATTGACATTTTGCCTGTCTAAAAAGGACTATATGATTTCTTTGCTCACATGATTCCCTGATTAGCCTGTAATCTTATGGCTTTTGTCAATGAGGGCAGCTTTGCTTTTTTGTGGCTGCATATGTTATGCTTGCTAGTTTGAATAATATCTGATCTAACAGTCCTTGTTCTCTTGTATGGAAAATTTGAGTTTCCATTCTTGCCCCACATATATAAGATTTTATGCAATGTTGTGCAATCTGTAAAATGGACTTAGCTTCTTCAATATCCTTCAATACTAAAATACAATAACTGGACTGGACACCAGAATTGCTTGTACCAGAAGAACGCCTAGCTAGCAGTGTTAGGTATGTATCTATGCTGATCTAGGCCCACCCACTGTGAACACTATCCCCATTATTTAAGTAGTCTCCACCTCTTGCTGTCCTTGATTACAATTGTTAGCATCTATTACTCAAACACACAACATTGTTTTCTCTTCTCTTTCATTCTCTATTACTTTCTCTCTCTTCCTGGCAATTCCAATTCTTATGTATGTTTCTTGCAGAGGTTTCTGTCTCTTCCACGCCCATTAGTTTGTAAGTGTGTGAGTTTTCAATCTTGTAAGGTACAACATATGTACAATTTTAAACTCAAAGACAGGGCCCTCCACTTTTTCTCTTGTTTAATATTGTATTTTTTCATTGTACTTAACCCCTGTATAGAGCTACAGACTATGGGCCCGATTAAATTTGAAGCTTGCATCTCACAGTATATAGGCCGTATGCTGCGGGCTTGCTGCAGGCTTTAACTCTGCTACAATTCCAGTGCTATTTAATTGAACAAGCCCGCAAGTTAGGGGCCGAAAGCCGAAGCCATAAATTATGCACTCGTATGTAGCATTTCAGGGTGGGAATGTGATCAATTAAGCAAGGCCATATCTACCCATTTTAGAAACAGCCAATAGAAAATGAGACTGTCATCATTAGATCAGTAAAATATGGAGGTTACAAGTCAATCAATTAGCGTTTGGGGGTCGGATATGCGATAGGACTTTCAAAACAGCAAAATACAAAATAATAAAATTGAATGCCAATACTGTTCTAGTCCAAGTGGCTGGCCTGATATGTATTAACTCATTGATCCCCGAGATTGATATAACCCCGAAATGAAACATAAAAATAATTCATTTTTTGTTGTCGATTTTCGAGCTTGAGACTGTTGTGCAATTAATTTTAATGTGTTTCATTGCTTTTGTCTTCATTTACAGTGCAGTATTGATTGTTTTTTTGCTTTTACAGTGCTACGGACAGGGGTTAAACCCCCTTGCAATTCCTATCTGGTACTCATAGGATTTGCTTCTACATTTGCTGTTTCCGGGTGTGAAAACATTTGCGGGCTTGGAGAATAGTAGTAATTGCATAACGATTTGCTCGGAACACTTGCGGACGTGAAAGTTCAATCGATGGGCTGGGCTGTAAGTTCCGGTGTTAACAGCCGCAAGGATTTCAAGGCCGTAACTCCTTTGTAGCCCTTTAAAAAGACACTATTTGAATAGCAAAATAACTTTACGGCCTCCATTACAGGCTACTTACTGTAAGTTACAATTGCTCAATTGAATCTGGCTCTATGTGGGCGCATTACAAATGAAAGATAAAAATAATAATATTGAAGGGGACATTTTTTTAACAAAGGGTGAAAGGTCATAAAACATATGATATGAGAACTCTTTATGCTTATTTTACAGAATAAATTATATTTGTCTTGGTGCAAGTCCACCAAATTTACAAATAAAAATGCCTGTTGAAATCCGTTTTCTGATGTAAGTTCATGGTTCCTTGTTTAAAACTCCTGGGTCCAAAAGGGAAAAAAAGGTCATGGGATGTCCTGTCCTAAAAAAATCTAGTCAGAAACTAAGCATCCCACATGGGAGAGCTTAAAGAAAGGCCATGCCATATAAGCCACACCTCCTTACCAAGCTCCAAGCTTTAAAAAATATGATATATGACTAATAAAAATAACCTCAGTGAAGCATGTCACAGTCCCTGGGGAGCATAATAAATCCAGTTCAATGCCTCAGATCACCGACTCACTATTTTGGCTCGTTGTATTTACCTTACAGGACAAAGGGGAGGTAGGATTGAGGGTTTTGTCAGAATTTTACAACTTATTATAATTTTCTTAACTGAAAAATAACCTGTTTGGACAGTCATAGATTTATCTACTGTGAAATGTTATCTCAAATAAATATTGCTAAAGGTGATGCCAAGGGTCTATTAATCAAAATGTCTAGCAAAACTTGCTGATTGATGAATTAGACCCATAGAAAAATGCAGAGTTAGGTAAATTTTCTAAAAGAAAATAAATTTGTTTGGTAAATCTAGGACAGAGTAACAAAATGTCTAGCAATGCCGTCACATGTGTTCCAAAACACAAATGTTTCCCAAATACTTTTCCCCCCTTAAATTAGAAAAATGCATTGAGAAAACACCAAGAGGACTGAAATGTTCCCAGCTATGAAACTATGGTTATGCTATTAAAAAGCCAAGGATCACATTAATCAAATAAAACAACATCATTCTTTACAAAAAAATGATCTTTGTTTGATAAATGAAGTGCTGCTTTGCATTCATCTTGTATCGTTTGTTCAGCTGTGAAACTTTAGCGTTTAGCTTACAAGCATTTTTTTTTCCTTTTTAAATAGGAACTTTCCTGTAAATTCATCATTATTCAGAGAGATAAAAAGTGTGTCCTTTTTATTTCTGTGAGCTTACAAAAAGGCAGACAGTTTTTTTGTAAGTGCAACTGCTATGTAAGCACGTGTGGATGGCTAATGAACATTTCTAGAATTCTCTAAACTATAAGAATAGTCAGAAAACTGACATGAGACTTGTGGCAGAAATGTTTTAATGAATCGATGACAAAACGTAATGAGGACGAGTTCAGTCTGATCTCTTAGAATTTAATGAGTGTTACCCATTTTACAAACTAATGCTGGCAGGAAACGGGAACATTGTAAATACATATAAGACGAACAAAAAAGGTACTTAGTGTAGATGATGGGTCTTAGTGAACAGTTGAAGTGCCTAGGTCACACTAAGGTCATCTAAAGTATTTTGATATATATAATACTGGAAAAGCATTTTGACCACTCTATGTTAAATAATACTTATATTTGTAATCAATAACTTCATACAGATGTTGAAATGTTTTCTTAGGCTTTGCTGATTACTGGAGTTTCTCAGGGCTGGGAGTGGATTATCTTCATCAGGTGAACCACTTCTACCATTATGTGGATTTTTGGTTTAGTAAACTTTGTTACTAAGTTTTTTACTTTTGAAATCATGAATACAGTAAAAGTAACATTTTGATACAGTATTTAAAAAGAAAACTTCTGGATATTTAAAAAAAGATATAGCTTACGACTATAACTATTATTTTCCACATCTGATATATGAGCCGCTCTCCAATACATTACATCCATCTGGATACAAATTTATGGGATTTAGAACCATAGGAAAAATCAGTTAACCCCTTAACCAAGTGTATATAACCTTATAAGATAAATCAGGAAGCAGAGAGAAGCCTTCCATTTAGCCAATCTACCTAGTTCAGAGTTCTGAAAGGAATTCCTTATAAGATATATACAAGGGTCCTCATTCTATTATCGGCCGTAAAACGGCCACAAGGCTGCAATTCCCTGCGGGGGTTCCGTTACCTCGCAATTCTATTATACGGCCCCGCAAGGATCTCCTCTTATGGCCGGCCGTATATCTTGCAACCGGCCGTAAGCTCAGAAATCTTTAAAGTCAAAAATAAATTCAAGCCTGCACTGTACAGCTCTGTAAATGCTAGGGATCATATTGGGGGACATGAGGATTAATAGTAACCCACTCTCAAGCTTGCACATCAGCCCAAATCCGAGTCTACATTAACTGTTTATTTTCCGGCCGCAGCGTGGCCGGGTCTGAGGTGCTCCAAGCACTCTGGACTTTTTACATGGATATTTGACATATATAAAAAATATTTTTTTTTACGGATTTGAGTATAGGGGAATGTTGTGCTATTTTTGCTAACACCTACAATCACTTTATTGTCTCCTTAGAGTGCAAGATGGCTATATTTGGGCTATATTATGTGCTTAATTTGTGCTTGCGGGAACTTTTTCCTGCAAGTAAGCTGCGGCTCGGTTTTAGCCTTGCAGAGAGGTTTCCCGGAGCAATTGAATAGCAAATAGGATTTTCTTGCGGCCGAAACTCTTGCGGCCGTTTTAGATCAAAGGCTTTCCTCCGGCGCGAGCGGCCGCAAGGGATAGCAAGGCACCGGCCGCAAGCCTGCCGGAATCCCCGGCCGGAGGGGAATAGAATAGCCGAATAGCTTGCGGCCGGTCCTTGCGGCCCCACATCTCTTACGGCCGATAATAGAATGAGGCCCAAGGTGTTTGTTTATCCTTTTTTTAATCACAATTTTACTTCATATTACCTGACCTGTTGAGCAAATCAGAGATTAAATATTGGTAAATACACTTTTTCTATAGATTATAGTACTATATTTCATATTCATTTTGGTACCTATCACACTGAGATACTGTGCTCTTATTCTATATGATAGGTATGATGTGATAGGTAACTTATTTCTTTTTAGTGGACAGGAGCTAAGAAGTTGTAATATTAGAAAAGACTATGATATAAGTACATATAGAGAATACGTTTTAAACCACCTGTATAATGATTATGGTTTAAAATGTTTGAGCAATGATATCATGTGCATCAATGGAAAATACATCACACTTGGTTATAAGTCTGATCATAGCTATTACAATAGATTACAAAACTAGGGTTTGGTCCTTATAAAGATTTAGGAAGTTGTATACAAAGTTTAAAAAATAAAATTCATGTACCTTGCATTCTATTTTGGAGAACATTCCATTTTTGCCATGTTATCTCCTTTAATTGGAAATTCATGCATATTTATATGAATAAAAAAGGATTGCTAAGAGAAACTAGAAATTCATTATTGCCAATAGTATATTCACAGGGAAATATCAAGCTAATTATGCAAATATTCAGCTACTTCAGCTAATTAATTATATCTGTGTTGCCAGAAGCTCTAAACCAGATGCTTAGAAACTGTATTAACCTTAGCATAAACAGAGCCAAGGAGAATGGTATACAAAACAGTTCAAAGAAGTAGATTACATTCACTTTAGCAATTGAGGAACATTGAGGTTGTTGAATATTTTTTCTATTGTTATTCTTTATAAAAATAGCAATGAGGATGTTTATACAAAACATTGCGTAATTTGTAATCAGTATGGATGATACTGAACATTTTTTGAAATAGTTTGCTGGAACAGACCTATAAATAGAAATGTAGTTAATTTATCAACATGTAAAGCAGGGTCCAAATATTAGACTAGGTTTAGACTAGGCTTTGTATGTGAATTTCCCAGCTATGGTAGCACCCGAGTAGCACCCAGGTCTATAGCACTTGGTGGATTTAGTCTCTGGGATAAATTTATCAAACATGGATATAAATGGGGATAAGCTGTAATAAATAGGATAAATTAAGTTAAGGGGAGTTAAAAAAAAAATACCTCCATTTCTTATGTTTTCTATGTGAGCTATTTATCACACTTTATCTGTCTGATAAATAGCTCCGATAGAAAACTCAGGAAACGTGACTTTGCTTTTCTATTGTCACATTTATGCTCAGAGCCTTTAGTTAATATGAAGCAAAATCAAACCTCCATCTATTTTTTTTAGCTAAAAAGGTTCATATAATTTATATTTATATGATTATTAACTTTTTATTTTGTATTGTTGGCAACATTGTTAATTTATAAATACATAATATGTGCAAAACATATTGTTTATTCTTTAACATGAGCCTAGACACAGAGCAAGCACCATCCCAGAAGGCACACTACATTTTGCTAATTTTCTCTGAGGATCATCTATCATGTAGGGATATTTACTAAATTATCACAGGGGCTTTGGATAAGGTGTGAATAATTGTGATGGTAATTTTTCCCCACAGGAAATAGTACACAGTAAATACAGGAATGTATATCACAGCAACTCTGATAGCTGATAGCTGCAAATTACCATTTTATGCCTGTTCTCGGTGTGTGTCTTTAATTCTGCTCTTCTTTTATTTGTTATTTCTTTTGTTTTTGCTTTTATGTTTGTTTTGTTACTTGAAAATGTTACTTGCAGAGCCACAATTCCATATTAACACCCTTAGGATGTTAAAAAAAATATTTTATTTTTATTTTAAAACATCCATCTAGAAAGAAAGCATTAAATGGAATGTATTTTCTCTTTCTACCGCTCAGCAAAAGATGCTGGAGGTATATGAAGAGAAACACTGGACCAGTCTAATAAAAAATGTGACCATGTCAGCTTTGTTTCACTAAAATTTTTTCCACTTTCTCTAGTACAAATCATAGCCTGGTTATTCAAATTTCTATAAACAAAGAAAGACATATGTCCAATCACTGAATGCATTACGAGAACCATAAAACAGAGAAACACAATATTTTTGCACATATTTTAACATCTTATACTAATATGTACAACTTAAGCAAAATAATAGAATCATTATTTTTTAGTTATGGTACAATACACAGGGTTTGAACATACGTTTTGGACTATGCTTAGTGTTTTTCCAATGATCCTTGTGCAACTTTCAAATTCTTGCCCAAAATCGATTCCTATACCCAGGCAACAATCATGATAATATTAATACCAGTGGAGGGTCTTTTTAGTTAGATGGAATTTTATGTTTTGCAGTAGTGAAATGTATATTACCTTACTCAAGAGAAACAATTAAATCTGGATTATTTTAGAAGTACTGGCATAAACTGAGCTAACCTCCATACACAGTGAACTGGTTTCATTCTAAATAGTTAAAGCCTAACTTAACTGTAAACAGATCTGTTTCTGTAGCATTATATGTATAGCTAGCTTATAACCAACTGAAGAAGTTCAATTCTGAAGACTGTTTACAAATGCAGACAACAACTAATACACAGGAATGAGCAAAATGAGAGGGAGTGTCTAAGCATTCCCTGCTAAAGTAACCATGAGAGTATGTCCTCACACTCATGATCCTGTTATGCCTTCCTGTTTAGAACCTTCCAATATATTATGCACAAGAAAAAGAGAATTTTCCTCTATTTTTTTTATTTTTTTATATTATTTTCTCACTTTTGGTATTATAAACCGAGCATACACATTTATAGAAACAAGGTTCAATAATCCCACTGTTATGTTTAATGTACAGTATATAGTTTATGTATCAATATAATATTAGGTGAATAAACACAGTGCTATGTCAGTGTGGGTGATGTATTTGCTAGAGTTTTTAAACTAATGCTGTATTACTATTTTTCCAGCTAGATTACAGTGTAAGGGCCCTATGCTAATCCCTGAAAAAGCACTTACGAGTACCCTAACTGCAGAGTAAATCCTACATAGCTATGCTAATCATCCATCCCTAAAACATTGGGGGAGAACTTTTATGGGTCACTGCTCCGAGTGAATTTCTCGACACACCTGAAAAGCAAAGCATAAATCTCCATTGCATTTTGCACCGAAAGTCTCATGCCGTTAGACTTTGATACCAAAAACCCTATGTGAATAAGATTTTATGGATCACTCTCAAACAAGGCAAAGCTGTAACTGCAAAAAGCAGAAGAAAGATTTACGGATACAAAACTGTTTTTCAAACCGTTGCTGTGTCCCCCAGAAGCATTTAAAGTGACAGTATATAAACATATGCATAATTAAAAATATGATATGTTGGTATTAAGCCCATTTTATGTTACAAAATCCAGGGTAACACACAACCCAGTACTCAAGGGGTTAATACACATCACAAAACCATGGCCCTTACAGCACCTGATTTATATAGGGTTCAATGACCCCTATGTAAAATAGGTGCACTAAGTTAGAGCACTACAGTAAATCGGCTGCGGGAGCATTTTTCCCCTAATGTCTACACTAATGTAAATCTTTCACTAACTTAGATTAGAGCACTCAGTGCACAGCCGTAAATCCTGCTCTGTAGATGCAACAGATTTCTGTACAATAAGTAGCCAAAACAAACTTTACGGATTCGACCAGGCTCTAGGTGCCAATATTAAATGTGAATGTCATAACATTTTTAATGAGTATGAAGTGCCGTAAAAACTGCCTGTAACTTCAGCTCCAAGGAAACAGTGATATATATATAGAAAGTAATTGTTTTTTTTATTAAAAATATTTTTTGATATTAAAATGATGTGATGATTTTATTTATAGCTTCAATCAGTAAAAATGTGTTTATTTAGTTTTAAAATATGATAGTACTGGGTTGTTTATTACCCTGGATTTTGTATCATAAAACGGGCTTAATACTAACATATCATATTTTTTAATTACAGATATGTTGATATTGGATTGTTAAGTATCAAATAATGTTGAAATGTCATTATTTTGTAGTGCTTTTTGTGCTATACTGTTATTTTAAATGCTTCTGGTGGACTCAGCAAAGGTTTGAAAACCACTTGCGAGTGGTCTTTGGTAACCGTAGATCTTTCTTCTGCTTTTTGCCTTTACGGCAGTGCACTTGCAAGTGATCCATAAAATCTTACTTAGAATAGGCTTTGGGTGTCAAAGTCTAACAGCGTGACTTATAATTTATTTTCAGTGCAAAAATCAATGGAGATTTTGGCATTGCTGTTCGGCTTTGTTGTGAAATTTACTTGGGGCAGTGACCCATAGGAGCTCTCTTGCAATGTTTTAGGGATGGGTGATTAAGATAGTGAGGTAGAATTATTTTGTGCCACTACGGCACTAGCTATTGTTTTTTCATGGATTAGCATAGGGGCCATGTTAGTATTTGTATCTTTATCTATACCCCCTCAGGGACCAAATGACTGTATATATGTGACTGAAAATAAGATGGCAATTTGAGAGACAAGAAAAGTAATATTATCTATACTGTCAGAATTGTAAATGGGGATGTGTGAGTTTGGGAAGAAACTTTAGAGCATTCTATCACATATTATAATTGTCAAACTGCGAGAGGTCGCCATGTTTTGCGCAGTTGCGCACGACTGAGGCGATGAGCGAGGCAAGCAGTTGAGGCATTAAAACTCGCAGCACTTAAAGCATTGAAAGACGCGGGACTTACACGAAATGAGCGACAAAGGTGCTCCTACGAGCCTTGCGAAGCAAGCCGTTGAGGCATTAAAAAATGCGGGACTTAGCCTCCAAGCAATTAGGAAACGCGGGATCACCTTAAGCTGCAAGCAGTTGAGGAAAGCGGGACTTAGATAAAAAATACGAGGGCAAAAAAATATGAAGTTAACGGCTGAACCTCGCAAATCAAAAAACATAAAAAAGAAAATACAAAAATGAAAATCACACACCGCACAGGGGGACAGCCAGGACGTCTGGGAGTGAGGTTGCATGCAGATTTGCAGAGTTTCGGTACTCAAAAATTGGCTAAGCAAAAAAAAAAAAAAATGGCGGCAGAATAAAATGAAAACGAGGCTACACGATCCCAAACCGTGCAAAACACCGCCAGCGGCGTACAAATTTTACCCAGGGACATACAAGGTACAAAAATACACTATTAGAAAAGACGGAAAATGCTTGCGAGCCACGTAACACATAGACAATATGCGCTATTTTACAACACTAACTTGCAACTAATAATATTACTATCTAAATCAAAAATGGGGCTTTACACAACTAAACCAGCGCACACTGCCTATTTCTACTGCACAATTGGCACATTTATGACACTTTCTGCTCAAGGCAGCAACAGTCCAACTGTAGCTCTTCATGCTATTGATTGCTGGATATATTGGAAATAGGTAAAGTATATTAATTTATTAAGTAAAGCACAAAACTGGAAGGACATAAGGGGACAGGCTCGCAATGAGTGCAGAAGGTGCTCAGATGAGCAAAAATACACTGGAGGAGAGCCTCACAATGAGCGCCTAAGGCCCTCAGAGTAGAAAAAGCTTTACATTTAGTGGCAAACAGCATTGCCATGGCGTCACATTTTATTGCCCTATCATTTTTGACTGGCAAGTCACTAGTATATAGATAAACATACAGTATAATATTAATTGCAGAGTGTCAAATTGTATTCAAACAACTAAGTGAACAATTGCATATAAAATCAACAGAGAGAAGTTGATGTTGGTGCATTTATAATTCACAGGAAACTATAGTTTTTTTTAAATATATTTAACTTTTTGGAAAAATTTGCCTTACTTTTGAAGAGAAATAGAAACAGATTCAAATGGTTATTTTGCAATATAATTGAATTCAGCGATTAATAGGATTTCAAAATGCAGTGTGTAAATTGTATATTTTTGTTCCTGAATTAACACCAGGGTCATTTCAGCTAGTCAAGGAATACTTCATTTGTTCTACATTTATTTACTTGGGGAAAAAAGGGGTTGGGGGGGAGTCTATTTCAAAGTATATTCCTCTATCACTCCTGATAAAGTATATCAATATAAATAAAAAAACACACACACTCATAGTTTTGTTTTAGCTTTGTTTTCTGCATTGTTGCTTTTAATAGGTTGTTTATTTGATTTATTTAGTGTAGATTGCTTGGTACCAGTTGCGCAGTCATGAAAACATGATTAAAAAAGCATCACTACATAAACGAGAAGATGGAAAGTTCTTGGCTTAGTTTGAACAAGATATAATAAAAACTGCAAATAATCAGAGAACTACAGTAAAATGCCAAAATGAAATATGATACAGAAATCCCATGAAAAGCTGTTGTAAGAGCACAAGTCTTTCATACTTTGGTTTATGGTCTTGTTTTAAAGAACAAAGTATTTCATACAGGTGCAAGCTTTCAAGGTTTCATTCTCTCTAGCTAAAATATAGCACATCACTATATATAAATGGTAAATTCAGTGACTAGAGAAAATACATGAGACATAACAATCTAGGGTGTTTTTATTACTTTATACATGAATTACCTTATTAAGACGTTCAAGATTGTCTTTAAGATGCAGCTGATACTCACATTCATTTCTATACCTGTAAATAAGAAAAAATAAACAAAGTTACATGATTTGTTGTATTTAGTCTATATTGATCAGGTATAACATATAATAGTTGTCAAACTGCGATTCCAAGCTCGGAGCACTTAGCCGATTAGCGCCTAAAGCACTCATCGCCTGCGAGCCTCGTGAAGTGAAGCGAGCAGTTGAGGCATTGAAGTACGTGGGACTTAGCCACCAAGCAGTTAGGAAACGCGGGATTGCCTTAGGCTGCAAGCAGTTAAGGAACGCGGGACTTAGAACAAAAAAAACTACGAGATCAGAAAAATACAAAGTTAACGGCCGAACCGCTCTAATCAAAAAACACAAAAACAACAAAAACAAACAAACAAAAAAAAAACACACACAGCATGGGGGACAGCCAGGACGTCTGGGAGTGAGGTTGCACATGAATTTAAGCCAAATTTGTCGAGTTTCAACACTCGAAAATTGGCTAAGCAAGAAAAAAATGAAAACGAAGCTACACAACCCCTAAACGTGCAAAACACCGCCAGGCACGTACAACATTTACCCAGGAACGTACGAGGTACAAAATACACTATTAGGAAGGACGGAAAATGCTCGCAAGCTGCGTAACACATAGACAATCGCCGCCATTTTACAACAATAACTTGCAACTAATAACATTACAAATCTAAAATGGCGCTTTACCCGACTAAACAAGTGGTTTGGTCTCGCGCACACAGCCTATTTATATTGCACACTTGGCACATTGCTGACCCTTTCTCCTCAGGTCAGCAACAGTCCAACTGTACATTGTGTGCTGCTGGAAAATCAAAAGAGGTTGTTAGCTCTTTAAGATATTGATTGCTAGCTATATTAATTAGAAATAGGTAAAGTATATTAATTAATTAATTAATATAAAATATATATATATATAAAAAATAAATATACGCTAAATAGCATATTTTACACTGCCGTTACTTTATTAATGCATTAATGCTTCTCACTTCCTAATACATTTATTCATTCCTAATTAATTATTAATGTACATTAATTTAATAATTATTATTTACTAATGGAAAATAAAAATGTATAGTTTCCACTGCACTAAAAATGTCTTACATTTTACACTGCAGTTATATATCTGGATTACTGCTCATTGTCTGACAGTGATAGGAATCTCAAAGCAGTTACATATTTAAATTACTTTATTATACTCTGAGACGTGAATTTTTTTTCTAATAATTAAAAAATTGTATATTTAACACTGTACTTATATATCTGTCTTTGTGATGAGCGCCGAAGACGATCGTTGCAAAGCACGAAACTTGAAGTACACAAGGGAAGAGGCTCGCAACGAGCGCCGAAGGTACTCAGCGGGCAAAAGCCTTACATTCTGTGGCAAACAACATTGCCATTTTTGACGGGCAAGTCGCTAGTTAGATGTAATGAAGAATGTTAATAAAGTTACTATAACCTGGGGGGAACATCCGCTGAGCTCCCCAGTATATATGATAGGGTTAACCAGAGCTTGGTTTTTTTTACTTTTACTTATGTTTCAAGTAAACTATTTCAATCCATATGTATTGCTGTGTAATAGCAATCTATTTTATATATCAGCTCTGTGATTATTGGATTCTATTTTGGTTCATTTCAAATTTTATTGAGCTACAACATATAATCAATATTCTGTTGGTCAAATCATATTTTATACCAGAAGGAATGCAACAGAAAAATATTTATGTTTTTACCCAGTATCTTTTGTTAATGTGTTAAATACAGATATAAGGTATTATTAAAAGAGAAACCACCAGAGATATTTCCGCAAGTAATGATAAACTGCAGAAATGTCATGCATAGAATTACTTGATCTACAAACATAATGAGTATATTATAAATCTAAGTCATTTAAAAGCAAATATGGCCAAAACCGTGTAACACATTGAAATAAAAGTATCAGGTAAACTTCTAAAACACATCAAGAAATGTAAGCATTCGTTGACACTACAATGTCTTTTATATTTACATCATTCTAATCTGAATATATTTTGCTGTGACACTAGAATAACATTCTTTGAGTATAAAATGTGTTGTTATGCATAAAAATATACATTTTCATTAGAATTCTGTGCATTCAATTGGTTTATTATATTATGAGTTGACATTTCCAAGAAATCCAGTACTGTAGCCATTAGTATGTAAAGTCCTAAGTCTATCTCATTGACTGGATGTACATAACTTTTGATATCATAATTTAAATAAATTAAATTAACAAAAACTTTTCTTTATAATATGTGTTCAAACTTTGTTATATTTTTTATTCTGAAAATAATTCCTTCTTGTAGCTTCCTCATTTTTGGTGTATACAGATCAGTAGGTCCCTGATTGAATCTTTATTTATTTTGTAATATTGACACATTACTCATTTTGTTAGTTTCTAGAGATGAATCTAGTGTGCTTGCATGGCCATTACTAATCTTTGTGTCCCAATAAAACTTGGTATGTCCAATTACACATCTTGAATCTATCACGTAATGTTTGCATTTCTTATTGAACAAGATGTGAGAAGTAAACGTGATCATCAAGGTTGTTTAACATTTAATAAAAAGGTGCTGAGAAAAAAAAATCTGGAAATTTTATGAGGTCTAATGTTGTACACCACTGTATTATTACATATAAACTAAATTGATACAAGTTTTTTTGTTTTCTAATTTAAAAATGAGATGCATAATATTGCATTAACAGTAAATTTTAATAATACATACATGACATTATAGGATTGTTTCAATGTTTAATGATTACATTATATTAATTATGGCAATGTATTAAATACATTTAATTATGGCAATGTAATACTAGATTTCTTACTTGTTTTTGAATTCATCAAGCATTCTTTGGGCATCTTTGTACTCTCTGTCGAGTTTGAATCGATCTAAAGCCAGTTCTCGAATTCTTTGCCGATTCAGCTCAATCTGTTCTGCAAAAGCTTCTTCGAGGCCAGAGATCTCGTCCATCCTTTGGAAGGTCTCCAGTTGCTTCCTAAAGATGGCATTTCTTTGTTCCAGAACTCTGGCTCGATTAATGTAATTGGCAAATCTTTCATTTAGTTCCTGCAAATTTTCTAGGCCTTGAACTTGTGATAGTCCAAGGTTGCTAAAATCTACAAGACTTTGCTCATCAAAACCATCAGACCTTTCATATTTTTCCTTGCGCACTTCACGCAGATAACTTGTCCTGTACATATTGATTTCTCTTACACTGCTCTCTGTAGAGCCTTCCTCTTCCCAAGCCAAACTAATCTGGGAAACTTTCGGTCAGCCAAAAAATAAAAAGTCCCCTGGTCCTCCACTGCTGTGTACAGAATGCATTCTACAGTAACTAACTAAACGAAATAACGTTCAAAGCACTAGACCACAAGGGTACTGTTCTCTTGCTTTCCACTGATAGTCAGCATTCATTTTGTTCAGCTAGAGCAATTGTGTGCAAACAGAGAGATAGATTAGCAACCAAAGAAAGCAAACAAAAGAATTGCACGGCTATATAATTACATCAAGTAAAACTATTAACAAAAGCATTTGCAATAATCTATTTTAATTTGTTCACCTGTTTATAGGGTTTATATATATTCTCTTAATATTTTAAAGAATATTTGTTACAATGCAAGTTTTATAAAAGATATGTTTAAAGAGTACAAATTATTTCTCCACGTGAATTTAAAACCACGATTACATATTAATTGAAGATTTTTAGATGTCTGGCCATATTTTCGATAGGAAGGCGGCAATGGATTTTGTCAGTGTTCCTATACCTATTTGTTAGACTAGAAGAGCTATTAAGGCAGGATCCTATTTTTTTTAGTAAACGCTTTAAATTTAGCCACATACACACAAAAGTAAATTTATATAGTTGTATACATATACACATAGAATGGCTTAAAGAAATGGAAATATATTTGTGGTAAAAAGTATATGTCGATTAGTTACTGTTGGGAAAGCATTTCTTGGTTTTAGTAGTCTCTCCAGGAGCATAGTGGATCCATTTTTTATTTTGAGTTGTTCTGGTTCTAATCTCAATTATTAGTGCCAGTTTTTTTAGCTTATAATACCAATATGGGTGAGATTTCAGGATTACACCAATCACCAGCAACCGATCACATATTTTACTGTTGATTGGTTAGAAAGGGGAGACACTGGCCATTATAAGAGTTTTATGGGAATTAGAGTTGAGGGACAAATGCATGTTTCTACAGTGATCAGCTAAAATGAATTGTTCACCTATTTCATGAAGATAGCTATATAGGAGGAATAGATAAGTGGTGTGTGGTGGGGGGAGGGGTGTTGCTGTGAGAGAATATAGTGGAAGGGTTGGCAGTTATCTCCTCTCTGATTCATATTCATCTTTATGATTAAATACTGCTTGTCTGTTATCAAACTGAACCATCTCGATTCTCCTATTTTCTTAAGAGTTTGTGATTAAGGTAAAAAAGGAATAGGAAATCACAATTAAAATAACAAAATAGTAATATAAATCTTGAAAGGAAATTTCTGCGTACAAAATGCAAGTTTCAAGGTCAATAATCGAATATAATGTAAATGTCTTTTTAATAACAGATTTCAAATATATTTTTAAGCTTTCTGTTCTATCATGGCAGGGGAATTATACTTTGTTTATAGCATTATATTTTATCTATAACAAAAATATGATCATTGTCATTGTTTAATGTTAGTTACAGTTCTCATTGACGCTCATCCTCAAGTATTTATTGCTTACATAAATATGAAGATGTATTGCCTAAAACTGCATGTAAACAAGAAACCTGTGCTTACGATTGTGAAAGCATTGGTTCTGATAATTATTGTGTCAGAGAAAAGAGTAAAGCAATGGCCCTCGAACTTTCTCAACCCAGTGACCCATTACAAAAAGCAACCAAGGGTGATGTGTGAATGTGTCTTCTATTATGTTTGGCAAAAAAAACAAAAAAAACAACGCTTTTGTTTCATCAATATATATTAACTAGCGACTTGCCCGTCAAAAAATGACGGCAATGTGATGTATATGTTTGTGAAGTTGTTTAGTTATTTAAATATATTTTTGACCCTTGTAAGTATTGTGATATGAAGATGTATTTTTGTAAAACGTTGATGTAATGGTTTTTAAAAATGAATTTTGTATCTGAAGAATTGTTCACTTTAATATACATAGAATCCAGAGGAAAGTAAAAAGTAAAAAGACTTTTTGCAACGTGCCGAATTTTAACATGAAGTTTAAAATATATGTAAGGAATAACCTTGAAAGTATATATTTTTAAAATTGAACTTTATTTTTTATGTAACTTTGGAATTTTTGCAAAACATTTGTGTAATTTTGAACATTATAAACAGGAACATAGTAAATACATTTTGTAACATAATTTTGAATTAAAAGTATTAACATTTGAATGTAAAAACAGTTTAACTTTAAATTAATCAGTATTAACATGCAATTTGTATCAGAATAATTGTTAAGTTTAATATACATTGAATGTAGAGGAAGGCATACAGTAAAAACTCTCCTTAAACCGTACGTAATTAAAGTAATTCATTACTGAGCACATAAACTGGCGATAAACATGAATGAAACATTAACATAGTGACTTAACATTTTAACATAATTTTTCATAGAAATGCAAGGCAAGTATTTTGTGAGGCGAATTATCCATAAACATGACTTCCATTAATTATGACTGAATTAAACAACCAATTGTTTTGTATTTTTGAATGTTTTTCCAAAATGTTTGCATGGCTTTAGTTTGTATCCTGCAAAGTTATAGTACTTCATAGTAGACAATGTTTTTAGTAAAAATACGTCCATCTTCTAATAAATCACCTTGACTTTCATTGTTTTCAATGTAAACTTTAATAGCCTGTGGATTTTTGCACCGTGACAACGCAACGTACAATTGACCATGTGCAAAAACTGGTTCTTCCAAGTAAATACCCACAGATTTGAAAGTCTGACCTTGTGATTTATTAATGGTCATGGCAAATGCCATAATAATGGGAAATTGTCTTCTTTGAAGTATAAAAGGGAGACTACTTTCACTTGGTGCTAAATCTATTCTTGGTATGAAAACTCTCTCTCCTTTATGGGTCCCAGTTAAAATTTCAGCATCTATAAAATGGTCCTTTAATTGTTGAACAATTAATCTTGTGCCATTGCATAGGCCTTTTTTGGGGTTCATATTTCGCAGTAACATGATAATTGCACCTTTCTTTAGCTGCAAAATATGTGGTGGCATTCCAGAAGGAGTTAAAGAGTTAATGAATTCAGTTGAAAAGTTTGCCTGACTTTCATTGTCATCAGCAAGTACAGAATCAGCACTGTGATAATTTCTTTGTGGTGCATTAATTGTTTTTAAGATTTCATTATTGAGTATTAATGCATCTTTATTTTTACACGTCAGTATGACTTGGTTGGCAAGCTCAGAATATTCTTCGTTATTTATGCTCCCTTCAAATATAGCCGATATAATATCTTGTTGACAAATCATATGAGGTGGGATCTCTACAGTGTCGTCAGGTAAATGTAGTATTTTTTCTGTTCTTCCTTCTCCAATTTTAATAAGCCAATCATTGAAATCAGTTTGGCCTTCTGATCTCATATTTTGTTGCAGTTGAAGATGGGTAAAATGTTTCCATACTGTACTTGACTTTATACATGTTTCAATAATGTCTGTTCGATTTCCATGTACAACGACAGGTAATGTTTGTCTAAAATCGCCACCCAACAAAATTACCTTTCCACCAAATGGAAAAATATTATCCATGACTTCACGAAGCAAACGGTCAATACATTGGAGGGCATAGCATGACATCATTGTGGCCTCATCTATTATAATTAATTTACATTTCTTCAATTTCTTTGCTTGTAAGGATGTCATGCGAATATCTGACACTGAATTTTCCAAAATAGGCACTGGCAGTTTGAATCCACTATGAACAGTTCTTCCACCTTCTAATAAAAGTGCAGCAATTCCAGTAGTGGCAAACGCCATTGCTATTTGTCCTTGTGCTCGTACTGAACTCATTAATAAATTGTACAAATATGTTTTCCCTGATCCGCCAGGTCCATCAAGATAGAAATAACGCTCTGTCACCATGTCATCATCTATAGCATTTTTAATGGCATGAAATGCTTGCAATTGTAGTGTATTTAAAGTTGCAAGTCTTTCTTGTGTTCTTTCTGCTTGTAGTTGAATGTCATAGTCTTCAAAGTTAATGTCATCTATTAGACCTGGATCAGGCAAATTAAAACTTGCACAACTTAATCCATGAGTTAAAAAGACTTCTTGAATTTCCATTAAGGCTTTTAAGTGTGCAATGGGTTCATTGTATCGTCGCATAAAGTCTTCAGCCATATTACTTTTAAAAGTCTCCCACAAAGCTAATGCATTTGGAGCATTTGAGAAGATACAAATAAAAGCAAATTGTTCTCTCATCTGTCGTGGCATTTGACATTGTGCTGCTTCTTCTAAACATCTTTCCCACTCTGTATCATCAGCGAGTAAGTTTCTATTTCTTGCAGCTAAATGGAAGGATTCATATACAATGTCATTAACAGTTCTTAATTGTTCAAAACTTTGTGCTCCTGGAACATTTAAAAGTAATATCCGTAAGCAAAATCGTTCAACATCTCTTGGACTGACTGTGTAAATTCGTGGAATTATTTTATTGCCTCTGGTTTTTCTTGCTCTCCATAATCCATTCACAAAAACATAGTGATATGGAATTTCAATATATAAGTATTGTGTTGCTTGAGCATCAGTGGAATTTAATGCAAACCATGCAGTTAGTGTAGTGTGACGATCTTCACTTTGGGCCAATGCATTCATTTCATTTCCAGAATGGAAATAGACTAAATGTCGTTGTGGCAAATGTACTGCTAACCTATATACTGCATGTGATCTATCATGCATTTCAAATTTTAAAAGCCGCCACATAGCTTCTGGCGCACTGACATAGCGAGCATCTACATGAGATGCAAGTTCATCATGTACTAACTCACTACTTTCAGGGTTGTCTGCACTTTTGACGACTACAGTAGCTGCATCGTAACCTTTGTAAATATATTTGTAGACATATTTAATTGATTTGATGGAAGTGCAGGCTTCTACGTTGATGTGGGCGTTGTACTTCATGAGTAAATGTGGATTGTAGGGTACTACATATCTATTGTCCACTTTTTTTCCACGAATAATGGCACTATCTCCTTCTCTTCTTTTATAAAGTGGATATCCATCACAATTGGCATATGTTTTGTCTCTATAATCTTTGGGAAAATCTTTTGAACATTGATTATTTTCCATACATGGTGATTGTGGATTAAGGTCTCCACAGGGTCCATGAATCATGCGATGAGTAACAATCTCATATAGTCTACCATATAGTTCTGGATCCGGTAGTTCAGCAACTATGACTGCATCCACTTTGGCCGAAGTATCTAATTTATCTTTCTCTTGAAGTATTATGAGAAGATGTGCATGTGGAAGGCCTCTTTTTTGAAATTCAATGGTATATACATAAGCAAGACATTTGCCAAATAACCGAGGAGATCCTTGAAAGGAAGATGGTAAAATGATGGCTTTGCCAGCTGTCATGTCTCTGCTTGTAGCCACGTCAGCAACATAGTCCATGAGTCCACAATATTGTTCTACACGTAGTTTATCTTGTTGATATTTTATAAAGTTTAAATTATTTGCCTCAACTTGCAAATATGAATCAATAATCCATTGTTGTGTTAGTTTTCCACCACATAAAATGGGATTAAAATCATCTCTAATGGCAATTTGAGCAACTTTAAATTCAAGCATAGAAACATTATTTCGGATTCTGGCTTTAGCATTTGGGTAACTCGGAAGGGTTAATTTTGGTTGCCAACCTGCTTCTCCGTGTGGGAAAAAGATGGGATATGTCATTGGATCTAAATTTGGACTTAAGATATTAATATTAATAAATGGTTGGTCCTCATTTCTGGGATATACTCTAATGTCTCTTTGAAATGGTGGTTCTCCTTCATCATTGTGAAAGACCATTGCAACCTCATTTGATGTTGGCAAGTTATAACGACGTTTATCAGTATGTCTGTCTCTTTTAAGCACCATATTAACCTTTGGCATGGGTAATTGATGTCTTTGTGCATGAAGTAGTTGTTCATTTTCTACTTCTGCCAATTTTTTGTAAGCTTTACTGTAGGGATTGTTGTCCATAATGTTATTTAGCTCTATAAAAACACTGGGTAAGCATTTTTTATTTTCTTCCATCTGCATACGTTGGTCAACAGCTTCCATTGTATCTAGGACATATAGTTGAGCGAATTTTCTTTGCTCTCCTTCCTCTGGATGTAAATGTGAAGTCCGATGATAAATTTGTCCTTGGACTTTAAAACAGTAAGGACCATGTCCTGGTACATTAGCAGCCAATGTTGCCCCCATAGATGCAAATGATATGGCACTATTGTAGGATCTTATGTTTGTCTTAAAATTGTTGTAATTTGGAAAAGTAGGTTGAGTCATAATATTTAGTAAATAGGTTGGAAATTGTTTCCTTTGTGGAAGTTTGAACTTTCCTTTTTGACAACAACTAATAAATTGTCCATCTCGAGGTCTCTCCTGTTTAAAATAATAAGCCTCACAAAATTGACATTGAGTAGTCATGTCCCCACAACTATGAACCTCTACTGCTAAAGACTTCATTAAAGGACAATTTGCAACGCATATTGGATGTTGACTTTGATATTCATCAGATGAAAAGTCCTGAAATGTTTCAACAACAGGTTCTAAATGTTTAGTTTTTTTCGTAGCTTTTCTTGGTATATGTTGGACTTGTTCGGTTGAAATGTCCTGTAAGTTTTTAGTAAGAGTTTGTAAATGCTTTTTTTTTGTAGTTGTTTTTTTTGGTCTGTCTTGACTGGTATGTTGTAAAATGTCATCTGATGTTTTAGGAACAGTTTGTAAATGCTTTATTATTTTTTTATTTTTTTTGGTTCTATCTTTCATTTTTGCAGCTGATATTCTTTTATTTGCAAGTCTTTTGCGTTCTTTTTCTCTTCGAATTTCTTTCTCCTCCGGTGTCTGCTGGGCGGCCCATCTCTCTTGTCTTTCTCTAGTTTGACGTCTTTTCTTCTCTTCTTTGGTCTCGTTATCAGCCATATTAATCTGTAAACGGAAACAAATAAATGTAATTGTGTATATTTAAATTTGTAATTCCTGTTAAAGATTATTGTGCACAATTGTTGAAATAAAAGGCAAATCATGAATGTATCATTGATATTTAGTTAAATTTATAATTCCTGTCTTCAGTGGCTCAGAATTTGGGCAATGGAATACTGCTGTAAATAAGCATGTAACATATTTATTTAAAATAATGGTTTTATTTATTAAAAACTTTGTTTGTGGATACATATTTACGACTGCAAAACTTCTTTGCTGAAAAAAAAAGTGATGTGGTTATTGAGCTATGTATTGCATAGTAGCAATTGAAATAAAATAAGGGAGATAGTAAATTAATTATTGTATTTTTCTGTTGACACAGATGCAACTGAAAGCAGTTTCTTTAGTTTTATACTTTAGTACTTATTATACTTTACCTTGGTTGAAGTGTGATTTAAATCCGAATGTTTGTTGGTCCTCGGTTCCAAATCGTTGTCCAATGGTGTGGTCCTCTGTTGGAAGTCCTCGTCCGATGGTGTGGTCCTGTGGCGATAGCCCCCGTCCGATATTGTGGTCCTGTAGCGATATCCCTCGTCCGATGTTGTGGTCCGTTGGTGAAAGTCCTCGTCCGATGGTCTGGTCCTGTGTTGAAATTCCTCGTCTGCTGGTCTGGTCCTGTGTTGAAATTCCTCGTCTGCTGGTCTGGTCCGAGTCCTCGTCCGATGGTCCGGTCCTGTGGCAAAAGTCCTCGTCCGATTGTCTTCACGCAGTATCTGTTGTAATGTAAAATAGAAAATGTTGTTTGAGTGAAATGTCTTTTAAATAAGTTAAAAATGTATGAATTAGGCTGTATTGTATCATTTATGGTTATTTTTTTCAAAAATTTTTTTTGTAACTTTCTGTACAATCCCACGACTTTTGTTATTCTTATTTAAGGTTCTTAGTAAGGCTTTTGGTTTGTGATATATTAAATAAGAATATGAATTTATTTTGCTATGTGTTTATGTTAGTTTTTGTACAATCCTGTTTTGTGCGCACCACTTGTGGTATACTTATTTAACCTTTATTGGGATGGTTATAGTTAGTGAAACATGAAATAATATAATTAATGTAGTTTGCTATGTGTTTGTGTTAGTTTTTGACAATCCTGTTTGGTGGGCATCACTTGTGCAAAACTTATTTCTTCTTGATTGTACAGGTTATAGGTTGTTAAACATTAAAGAAGAATGTTAATGTAGTTTCCTATGTGTTTGTGGGATTTTTTGTACAATGCTATTAGGTGCGCAACACTTTTGTTATTCTTATTTTGGCTTCTTTGTAAGGCTTATAGGTTGTTAAACATTTAATAAGAAAATCTGTTTTGTGTGTAGCAGTTTGTGTGTTATTGAATTGCGATTTGGCTAATTGAATTGTGCCCTAAATAAGCACATAGCATATTATTTAAAATAATTTTGTAGTCATTGAAAAACTGTATTTTTGATATTTTTTTATTAAGTAAAACCTTAGTTTTAAGCAATTGTTATGTTGTTATTTAGAGCCCTATTCAATTGGGCAAATTGCAATTGAATGAGGGCCTTTGTGTGTACCATATGTTGCATAGTTTGGCCCTCATTCAATTGCATATTTTACAATGTAATAGTACTCTAAGGCCGTAATTGAATTGCAATGTATAAATTTGAATAGGGTTGTAAATAAGCACATGACATATATTTGTTAAAATAGAGTAAGGGCCTAAAAGTTCTTATTTATAGGCATATTTAATTGTCCAAAATAGCAATTGAATGAGGGCCTTTGGTTACTGCATTTGTTATATTGTGAGCTCCTCATTCAATTGTGTTTTGACCAATGGAATAGAGCTCAATATCAGCACAGAGCATAATTTTTTACGGAATTTTGTATTTAGTGAACTTGTATCCAAAAGGAACGTGTTCACAAAAGAAAAATTTCCTTTAAAAAATATGCTCTGTGCTTATATAGAGCCCTATTGAAATGGGCAAATCACATTTGAGTGAGGCCCTTGGCCATTAAAGATATATAGGTCCTCATTGAATTGCAATTTTGCCAATTGAAGAGGGCTCTATATAATCACATAACATATTTCTTGAGCAAACTTTTTAGTTATTGAAAACCTTGATTGTGGTTAGAAGTTCAGTAACTAAAAAGTTCTGTATAAAAAAATATTATGTGCTTATATAGAGCTCTATTCAATTGAGAAAGTTGCAATTGAATAAGGCTCATGGTTCTTTCTTGTTTATACTTAATACTTTACCTTGATAGAAGTTTTGAATGACAGACGGTGCCTTCCTGGCAATCTTAATCCGCCGGTGTTCTTGTAGTGTCTGTTTGAAAAAGAAAGTGAAATAGTTATTTGTATATTTATACTTTTTCATCTAGCAAAGCATGGCCTTTTGAGCATGTAATGTCTTGTTGTATCTTACCTCTTCAAATTTGTTGGTGTTCTTTAAAAGGGATTGTGCTTCACAGTGCACGGTGCAAATTGTTGAGAGACGCTGTTGATGCAGAGTCTGTTTGAATATTAAAAGAAATAGAAAGATTCAGCTTTATATGATCTATTGAATTGCAGTAAATGAATTCAATTAACCTTATTTTTTGTTGGTGTCTACACACATATGTCACATACATGAAGTGTACGTGTGACATATCAGTATACATGAGTCAAATTTAAATGGTTAAATTAACCTTATTTTTTATTTTTTTCTAACACACATAAATGTGTGTGTGTGAGATGTAACTATAGATGATACACATATATGTGCGTGTGACATATCAGTATACATGAGATATAATGTCATTTAAATGTAGTTGTTTACTGTTTTTGTTGTAAGCTAATTTTGTTGCATTGGCAATACACATAAATGTGCGTGTCACATGTCACTATACATTATAGACATATATGTCGGTGTCAGATGTCACTATGAAGGGGCAATACACAGAAATGTGCGTGTCAGATGTCACTATACATTATAGACATATATGTGCGTCTCACATGTCACTATACATTATACACATATACGTGCGTGTCACATGTCACTATGAAGGGGCAATACACAGAAATGTGCGTGTCAGATGTCACTATACATTATACACATATACGTGCGTGTCACATGTCACTATGAAGGGGCAATACACAGAAATGTGCGTGTCAGATGTCACTATACATTATAGACATATACGTGCGTGTCACATGTCACTATGAACGGGCAATACACAGAAATGTGCGTGTCAGATGTCACTATACATTATAGACATATATGTGCGTGTCACATGTGACTATACATTATAGACATATATGTGCGTGTCAGAGGTCACTATACATAAAGCTCAGTTTAATTTTTTTTGTGAGCCTATACACATAAATGTGCAATACATGATGACTACATAAATCCTAGTTTATTTTTTTATTTGTTTGACCTGACCTGATAATAAAATGTAATATATTATAGCTTACCTGTCAGTTGTAATTTGCACAATGTAAAGTAGTAAATTAGTAAAGAATTGTCTTCTCAAATAAGTAACCTTATTTTTTATTTATTTCTAACACACATAAATGTGTGTGTGTGAGATGTAACTATAGATGATACACATATATGTGCGTGTGACATATTAGTATACATGAGATATAATGTCATTTAAATGTAGTTGTTTACTGATTTTGTTGTAAGCTAATTTTGTTGCATTGGCAATACACATAAATGTGCGTGTCACATGTCACTATACATTATAGACATATATGTCGGTGTCAGATGTGACTATGAAGGGGCAATACACAGAAATGTGCGTGTCAGATGTCACTATACATTATAGACATATATGTGCGTCTCACATGTCACTATACATTATACACATATACGTGCGTGTCACATGTCACTATGAAGGGGCAATACACAGAAATGTGCGTGTCAGATGTCAGTATACATGATAGACATATATGTGCGTGTCACATGTGACTATACATTATAGACATATATGTGCGTGTCACATGTGACCTGATAATAAAATGTAATATATTATAGCTTACCTGTCAGTTGTAATTTGCACAATGTAAAGTAGTAAATTAGTAAAGAATTGTCTTCTCAAATAAGTAACCTTATTTTTTATTTATTTCTAACACACATAAATGTGTGTGTGTGAGATGTAACTATAGATGATACACATATATGTGCGTGTGACATATTAGTATACATGAGATATAATGTCATTTAAATGTAGTTGTTTACTGATTTTGTTGTAAGCTAATTTTGTTGCATTGGCAATACACATAAATGTGCGTGTCACATGTCACTATACATTATAGACATATATGTCGGTGTCAGATGTGACTATGAAGGGGCAATACACAGAAATGTGCGTGTCAGATGTCACTATACATTATAGACATATATGTGCGTCTCACATGTCACTATACATTATACACATATACGTGCGTGTCACATGTCACTATGAAGGGGCAATACACAGAAATGTGCGTGTCAGATGTCAGTATACATGATAGACATATATGTGCGTGTCACATGTGACTATACATTATAGACATATATGTGCGTGTCACATGTGACTATACATTATAGACATATATGTGCGTGTGAGAGGTCACTATACATAAAGCTCAGTTTATTTTTTTTTGTGAGCCTATACACATAAATGTGCAATACATGATGACTACATAAATCCTAGTTTATTTTTTTATTTGTTTGACCTGACCTGATAATAAAATGTAATATATTATAGCTTACCTGTCAGTTGTAATTTGCACAATGTAAAGTAGTAAATTAGTAAAGAATTGTCTTCTCAAGTAAAAGCAGAAGTCACTCCGTTGATCACCTGAGGAGAAATGTATTTTTTAGTTGGAAATAGGCAGTATTTATAAACTTGTAGAAAGTTCTGGAAAGTGAGACCGTTAGAACGCAATACGCATGCGCTATTTGCGTTCCAGCTTACAATTTGCGTTCCATCCGCCATTTTAGGCGTATTACTGTTCAAAATGGTGTTTAATATGATTGTGATACGTTCCGCATAGTATGTGTTTCATTATTGCGAGTAAGTGTAGTGTAGTTACGTCTGAAGCCTCGTTTTCGTTTTGTTCGTCGGCCATTTTTTCTCTCGCTTAGCGATGGTATTAGTGTCTAAAGTGTTTATTTTGATTTAAATGTAGGTGTAACTTGTTTTTTTGAGGTGCTGGCTGGTTCCTCTTGCTGTAGGTAAGCTTTTTATGTGTTTGTTGTGTGTCTTTGTTAAGTTTTAAATGTTTGTATGTCGGCGTGTTGCGTCCGATGTTTGCGAAGTCGTAATGTGTAGTAACGTGTCTCGTATGGTGTTTGCGTGTGTAGCCTCGTTTTCGTTTTATTCGTCGGCCATTTTTTCTGTCGCTTAACAAAGTATTTAGTGTCTAAACTCTTTTATTTTGAGTGCAATTAAGTTGTAAGTTGCATTTTTGAGGTCCTGGGTGCTTCCTGTTTGTGTAGGTAAGTTTTTTATGTATGTGCTGTGTGTATGTATTGTGTTTGTAATTTTGTAATGTTCGCGAGTTGCGTCCGAGTGTTGCGAGGCCGTAATGTGTGTGAACGTGTGTCGTATGTTGTTTGCGAGTGTCGTAATGTGTGTGAACGTGTGTCGTATGTTGTTTGCGAGTGTCGTAATGTGTTGCGACGTAAATTTTTTTTTGCAAGGGTCGCAGTTGCTGCAACTGAAGACCTCCCTTTGCGAGGTCCTCAGGTGCTGGCATGGAGCGCCTGCGGCGCTCCAAGCCAGCAACTGAGGCCCTCGCTTCGCGAGGGTCCTCAGTTGCTGGCAAGGAGCGCCTGCGGCACTCCATGCCAGCAACTGAGGCCCTCGCTTCGCGAGGGTCCTCAGTTGCTGGCAAGGAGCGCCTGCGGCGCTCCATGCCAGCAACTGAGGCCCTCGCTTCGCGAGGGTCCTCAGTTGCTGGCAAGGAGCGCCTTACCTACAGCAAGAGGAACCAGCAACTGAGAACCTGGCACAGTGCCCTCGCTACGCGCGGGCCGCGACTCGCTGCGCGAGCCGCGGCCCTCGCTACGCGAGGCCCGCGACTCGCTGCGCGAGCCCCGGCCCTCGCTACGCGAGGCCCGCGACTCGCTACGCGAGCCCCGGCCCTCGCTTCGCGAGGGCCGCGGCTCGCTACGCGAGCCCGCAGCGTTAGCAACAACTCGTACGCTCACAACTATATATGTGATTTCACACATTAGAAGTAATGTATTATGTTACACATAGTTCCTTCATTAGGTTGTAACATCCAAAATAAATTTATCAAGCTAGTCATTAAACCAAGAGTATAGCATTGTATTTACAGTCATTTGCATTGTGTTTATATTTAGAGCCTTCTAGTTGTATGTGGTTTGCCAGTTTAACTGATGATGATATCCTAGATTCCTAAATATAACTACACTAGAATATTGCCCGTCAAAAAATGACGGCAATGAAATTGTAAGTGAGCTAATGCTGTTTGGTGTATGGTAATCAAATAAATAATGCATTAATAAATGAATATACTTTACCTATTTGGAAGTAATATATGCAGGAAGGATTGTGTTGAAGAGCTGACAATCTGTTTTCATGTTGCTGCAGCATACAATGTGTGTTTTCAGTGCTGTGGAGCTGCTGTGTAAGTGTCAGCAATGTGTGCAGTGTGTAGTGTAAATAGTGTGCGTGCGTGAGTAAAATCCTGTTAGGGTAGCTGTGTACTTCCGCATTGTGTCAGTTAGTGTTGTAAAATGGCGCCTAATGTATGTGGTACACGGCTGTAGCTGATTTTGCTTCCGTGCTGTTGGACCTCGTTCGGCTTTTCGGAAAAATCTGTATGTGTTTCGTGGTGTTTTGCGTGTTTAGGGTCCTGTAGACTCGTTTTCGTTTTTTTCGGCGGCCATTTTTTCTCTCGCTTAGGTGATTTTCGGGTGTGTAAACTCTTTAATTTGGACTTAAATTGACTTGTAACTTCACTTTTAGAGGTGCTGGGTGCCCCCTTGCTGTGGGTAAGCTTTATTTTATGTGTTTGTTTTGTGTATTTTTTGTGTTTTTGGTGCTTTCATGTGCACAGGTTTTGGCCGCTAATGTCGTATTTTTGCGAGGTCGTAATTTTTTTTTGGGGGAGTGGCGAGGCTCGTATTTGCGGATGCTAAGTTCGTAAATGTTGCAGTCGCGGTGGGAGCCTCCACCTCTAACAAATACGGCCCCTCGCTTCGCGAGGGCCGCAGCGTTAGCAACAACTTTTGTCAACCCGCACTGTTGACAACTATATATGTGATTTTTTTTTTATTATACCCTAGCATTATTTGCTTGTTATATTTTATCACAATCTAATTATTGGGCCATTTGAGTAAGCACAATTTGGACCACATCACTATTAAGATGTCATCAAAGCAAGTTGAAATACTTTTATTTTTTGAATTTTTGAAACTTGTGCATTTTTTACTGAGAAATCAAATTAAATCTGTTTACATGTGTAAATGACTGCCCCTATACTGATCCTTGTTTGCTTAATTACTGCAACCAATCAGATTGCAGGGATGTGTCCCCCATTCAAGTCAATAGGAAGGCCTGACAGACTGCTTATATTCCAAGTTTGAAGGGAAAAGGTTCTAGTTTTCCATAGCAGCAGAAAATTCAGGTTTATGCTCTCTAGCCTCTCTGGAATCTGAGCAATATCCGTGGTCAGTGCAGTGTCCAGGGGAAAACTGCCCTATTAATCATGGTCTTGTAGAGCTTTAAACCAAATGAACGGCACATAGCAGTCTTATAACTCATGCAACAGCTAGTGGGCAGGATATACTTTTATGTAAGCAGAGATTTAAAACTTTCATTTTTTTTATCACACCATGAAGAACACTTAAATGGCCCTTTAAATTTATCAATATGCATCAAAGGCAATTATGGCTGTCTCCCCATAATGTCTAATGAATTTTAACTAAAGTGATAACTGCCCCACTTAAACTTAAAAATTATCCAAATCTGAACAATACCTCAAAGGATAGGTTTGAGAATATTTCAAACATATGACAGGAACATTAAAAATACAGGAATAATGTAGTTTAATCATTGTACAGGAAATAGAAGCAACATTTCAAGTAATTAGTTCATTGGTTGTATATAAACAAGCAAAAACATGATCTATTTTTGGACAATTTTCTGTAACAAATATTATTTTGTACAAATATTGTATGTTCTTACTGCTCTTGTGACTTTCAGAATAAGGGCTATATTATAGTTCAGTGTAGTGCTCAGAAACGCTTTGGGCACATAACAGCATAATATCCCCACAAGCCCACTGTTTCACTCTATCAAGCCAAGCACATATCTTATTTCAAAAAGGAAAGGGTGTGATGAGGACACCTAGTACAGTACAAAAAGAGCTTTTGACATACAGCTGTCAAAAGAGTACTATAATGAAAGGAAAGTTAGGACATTTTCAAAGAATAAGATATAAATGATGATGTCTTTCTTTGGGAGATTAAAAGATGACAGATCCATTTAATCGGGGTTCACCTAGGTTTTGCTTCATGTGAATTAAATAATTTCTGTTTTCACGAGTTTGTAGACAAGTATGCCTTCAATCTCAGTCTTATACACATCTTTATTGCATGTAGTGTGTTTTGTGTATGAATGAGTGTAATGAAACAGATGGTATAATTAGTATGTGAAGTCACTCACCAGGAGTTTATGTTTGTCTTGTCATGCTGAGACTCAGCCAGCAAATAAATAAGCAAATAAATCAGGCTGTTGTGGTTATGAGTCCTGTCACAGTCAAGGTTTTTTTTTTGCATGAGGTTTGATAAATCGTTTGTTTAAATGAATGTTATTTGTTTTCGGTTTGGTTTATTTGTACCAGTTGAAAAAAACTTTAAAGCATTAGTGCCTCTGACTAGTTTTCAATTACATGGCAAATAACTACTGAGCCTTCCAGTTTCTTACAGGAGTCCAATTGTTCATTAACCATAAAAACAAAATTATATTCTCAATAAATGTCCACTGGACAATGAAAAAAAAATATGTTCAAAAACAATGGAGAATGGAGTGGCTAAGTTATGAAGAAAGACTAACCAAATTAAACTTATTTTCTCTAGAGGGGATATGATTAACTTATATAAATATATATCCATTATAAAGCTTTGTCAAGTGAACTTTTTGCTCCAAGATTTTTTCAACTGAGGACATCCTTTGAGGTTAGAAGTAAAAAGATTCCACCATAAAGAAAGAAAAGGGTTCTTCACAGTAAAGGTGGTTAAACTGTGGTTTTCTTTACCAAAGAAGGTGGTGACAGCAGTTTCAATATAACTTAAAAAAGGCATGGGATACATTTTTAAATAAAAAGGACATTCAGGATTATTTTGGATAATTAGAGTGATTCAGGGAGGAATATGACTGCCAGTATCTGGGTCAGGAAGGAATTTTAGTTATTTGCTAGAGATGTCGTGAATAGTTAGCCGGCGGACTGTTCACGGCGAACATAGCATGTTCGCGTTCGCGGCGAACTGCGAGCATATGCGATATTTGACCCGCCCACTATACTTTATCATTGAGCAAACTTTGTGTAACGGATCTACTGGCACCCCGACCGGGTACCTCCGTTGATGGACGCGTCCTAGTTTGCGTCGAGGCCTACAAGCACCGCACCGGACACCACAACCACCAGGAAGGAATTTTAGTTATTTGCTAGAGATGTCCTGAATAGTTAGCCGGCGGACTGTTCACGGCGAACATAGCATGTTCGCGTTCGCGGCGAACTGCGAACATATGCAATATTTGACCCGCCCCCTATACTTTATCATTGAGCAAACTTTGTGTAACGGATCTACTGGCACCCCGACCGGGTACCTCCGTTGATGGACGCGTCCTAGTTTGCGTCGAGGCCTACAAGCACCGCACCGGACACCACAACCACCACAGACTCCACAACCGCCGTAGCTTAAAACTCCCAGGGAGTATGCAGCGCATAGCAATCCCCAGTATGATATAGCGATCCCCTCCAAGAACGAGACAAGGCTACGTTTTGAAGGGTCAAGCAGTGAACTCTTTAATGACAGGGGAACTCCTTTTATGCAATGGTGCCCTCTGAAGGGCTACACCCACATAATTATCACAACAGACAATTATATACATGGTTCAACCCCCACGTCTCCTCCCCTCAGATAACACAATTAAAACAGACACAATTTTAACCACATTCTGGATGTACCCCAAAAACAGGGAGTACACCTTTAAGTCCAGCACCGTTCAATAGCTCTCACCCAGGGGAACAACATATAAAAAAATGGCATGAATCAGACCAGGGGTTCAAAAGTTAGTAAAAGTATCTTTTACACATAACACACAGACATTTCACATATCCCCCATAGTTGGCCACACAATACACATAGAGGGACAATAGGTGAGTCACACCTCCCTGAGGCTACCTGGCAACTTTGATACAATCAGACATGGATTAGATCATCCTTCTTTGTTCTTATCTGAGAATGAAAATACTTTCTACAATAGACTTCCTTATCTTATGCAGAGTCTCTGTAACCGGATTATCTCCCATGCCAAGGTCTGCACTAGTCTGGGCCAATATTCTGCAGAGCATAAACCAACATACATGCAGTATAATAGTAGGATCATATTTTAAACATAATAATCATAAAACAGGGTAAAACAGTGATGGGTTCCGTTACACACCTCCCCCGTGACCATAAGCCGGCATACACGGTCTGATCCCAACGGATCGGCCTGGGGATGTCCGGACAAAAGTATTTGTTGGTCAATTGTCTAGTTTGACAACCCATCAGCATTACTGCAATTCACATTTACTCACATTTCAAATATCCCCAGATAGCTGGGATCTGAGCGCACAAAACTACAGAATAGCGCTCAGATCCTATTCACACAGTTCAATTGCCATGTAGCTAAAGTCTTTCACCATAGTCTTTCATTATATGAATGGGCTCCATGGCATAGCTATCTGGGGTATCACCGCTCCTACAGGGCAAGTACCGAATGACCCCCCTGTATTTAAAGGGCCAGAATATGTGACATACACTCTGGTATGGCCGAATACTGTGTTTAAAGAGCAATATGTCCCAGGGCCATAGTCGCAGGGCAGGAGGCTGGCAAACAGTCCTCTCCCAGGCAAAGTAGCTAAGGGCACTTCGTCACACATCTCCCCTTTGGGGGGAAGTCTAACCAGGCACCTGACCTTCTGCCGGTTAGTGCCTCCGTTAGACGATCCACCAACCCACAATAAACCAGTGCTAGAGCAGCCCCCCCACAACAACAAAGTGCAAGAGCAGCCCACCCACAACAAACAGTTACTGCACCTGGATATTTCGCTGTGGTGATGGGGCAACACGCTGAGGGGACTTGAGGGGCAGAGGCCAGCGGCACTCTGCCCTGATGCCAGCTCTTCTGCTGGTATAACCTGCAGGACATCCTGCTCTGTACAAGGGACAAAGGGAGGGCAGAGGCCGACTGCACTCTGCCCCGCTGTCAGCTCTTCTGCTGGGGTACTTGGGACATATTCCGGCTCAGTAGCCAGGGAAACGTGGGGGTCAGTGGGGGTTAACATTTCCTCTGTCAACCCTGGGGCCACATTAGAAGTTAGCTGGGGAGGGGAATTTGTACTTACCCCCTCCTCCGGTTGTCCTAGTGAGGGTAGTTGGGGATCTGGACAAGCTGTGGGTGCAGAGACCACGGTCCCATCTGCGCCGTCTGGGAGATTGGTGTCTCCCCTTGTCAGGGTAAACTGTCGCTGGGACGGAAGGATGACACCTTCTGCCCCCTGGGGTTCACACTGCCGCTGGGGGGGAAGGACGACACCTTCTGCCCCCTGTGGTTCACACTGCCGCTGGGGGGGAGGACGACACCTTCTGCCCCCTGGGGTTCACAATGCCGCTGGGGGGGAAGGACGACACCTTCTGTCCCCTGGGGTTCACACTGCCGCTGGGGGGGAAGGACGACACCTTCTGCCCTGTGGGGTTCACACTGCCGCTGGGGGGGGGAAGGATGACACCTTCTGCCCCCTGGGGTTCACACTGCAGCTGGGGGGGGGAGGACGACACCTTCTGCCCCCTGTGGTTCACACTGCCGCTGGGGGGGAAGGACGACACCTTCTGCCCCCTGGGGTTCACACTGCTGCTGGGGGGGAGGACGACACCTTCTGCCCCCTGTGGTTCACACTGCCGCTGGGGGGGAAGGACGACACCTTCTGCCCCCTGGGCTTCACATTGCCGCTGGGGGGGAAGGACGACACCTTCTGCCCCCTGGGGTTCACACTGCTGCTGGGGGGGAAGGACGACACCTTCTGCCCCCTGGGGTTCACACTGCCACGGGGGGGGGGGGGGGGGGACGACACATTCTGCCCCTTGGGGTTCACACTGCCGCTGGGGGGGAAGGACGACACCTTCTGCCCCCTGGGGTTCACACTGTTGCTGGGGGGGAAGGACGACACCTTCTGCCCCCTGGGGTTCACACAGCCGCTGGGGGGGAAGGACGACACCTTCTGCCCCCTGTAGGGCCGGTAGCGAGACCTCGGTCCCATCTCTACCTGCCATCTGGAAGTCATCCCAGGACCAGTCAATGAGGTCTGGTTCTGCTTGTCGAGTATGCACGAAGCTGAGCAGGTGTTGGTAGTCCTGCTCCAGCTCCCACTCTCTCGTTACCAGGTGGGTCATGTCTTTGCTCACCTCGCCTTCGTCATCCCAGACATACATGCCGGTTCCATCCTGCTGTAGCCACGGGCGCTGTACGGATACTAGCATTGCCCTCAATTTGTAACTCCAAACGTTACCGGTGTCTCCGTGCTGCTTTTCCTCTTACTAGGACGCCATCCCACCACTGCCACCAATGTAACGGATCTACTGGCACCCCGACCGGGTACCTCCGTTGATGGACGCGTCCTAGTTTGCGTCGAGGCCTACAAGCACTGCACTGGACACCACAACCACCAGAGACTCCACAACCGCCGTAGCTTAAAACTCCCAGGGAGTATGCAGCGCATAGCAATCCCCAGTATGATATAGCGATCCCCTCCAAGAACGAGACGAGGCTACGTTTTGAAGGTTCAAGCAGTGAACTCTTTAATGACAGGGGATCTCCTTTTATGCAATGGTGCCCTCTGAAGGGCTACACCCATATAATTATCACAACAGCCAATTATATACATGGTTCAACCCCCACGTCTCCTCCCCTCAGATAACAGGTAACACAATTAAAACAGACACAATTTTAACCACATTCTGGATGTACCCCAAAAACAGGGGGTACACCTTTAAGTCCAGCACCGTTCAATAGCTCTCACCCAGGGGAACAACATATTAAAAAATGGCATGAATCAGACCAGGGGTTCAAAAGTTAGTAAAAGTATCTTTTACACATAACACACAGACATTTCTCATATCCCCCATAGTTGGCCACACAATACACATAGAGGGACAATAGGTGAGTCACACCTCCCTGAGGCTACCTGGCAACTTTGATACAATCAGACATGGATTAGATCATCCTTCTTTGTTCTTATCTGAGAATGAAAACACTTTATACAATAGACTTCCTTATCTTATGCGGAGTCTCTGTAACAGGATTATCTCCCATGAAAAGGTCTGCACTAGTCTGGGCCAATATTCTGCAGAGCATAAACCAACATACATGCAGTATAATAGTAGGATCATATTTTAACCATAATAATCATAAAACAGGGTAAAACAGTGATGGGTTCCATTACACTTTGACCCTGCAACTCACAGTCAGCAGACACATTCCAGCCAATCAGCATCATATCCCTGCCTTCCACACCCTTCTACCTCATGGACAGCAGCCATTTTGGAAACATAACTAACTTGCAGTCTTACTGAGAGGAGGCTGAGTGTAGGTGATACTGCGTCAATAGGGAAAACCATAGCTAGGCTACTGTACACAGTGTGCAATACAGTCCTGAAGGACTCTTTTGATCTCTGCTGCAAGGACACCCCTGTGTCTCTTCCCACCCTTATCATCATCCTCCCCTCACCTTAGCACCCAACCCTAACACCCCTCACACTTATCCCTAACACCTAACACCCCTCACCCTAACACCTAACCCTAACACCCCTCACACTTATCCCTAACACCCCTCACCATAACCCTAACAACCCTCACACTTATCCCTAACACCCCTTACCCTAACCCTAACACCCCTCACACTTATCCCTAACACCTAACCCTAACATCCCTCACCCTAACACCTAACCCTAACACCCCTTACACTTATCCCTAACACCCCTTACACTAACACCCCTCACACTTATCCCTAACACCCCTCACGCTAACACCTAACCCTAATACCCCCTTACACATGGGGAGATCAGGTAAATTCCTGGCTAATAAATTGAAGAAACAGTATATTAAAAATAATATTGTAAAAATTCTAGATTCAAATAATACTCCGCAATCTCATCCAGATAAGATAGGAACTGTATTCCAGGAATATTATAGCAATTTATACAACTTAGAGAAAGATCATCAAGTAGATAAACCAGGAATAAAAGAGATTAAACAATACCTGAATAAGATAAAGCTTCCCAAAGTGTCCAAAAAACAACTTAGCTACCTAAATAAACAAATAGAAAATGTAGAGATAATGGAAATTGTTTCTAAAATTAAAAAAAATAAAACTCCCGGGGTAGATGGGTTCGACAATTTATTCTACAGATATCTTACCAAGGAATTGAATGGAACTTTATGTGATCTTTATAATGAAATCAAACGGGAAGGGGTGATACCATCAGAATTAACGGAAATAAAAATAGTTAATATATTGAAACAGGGAAAAAACCCAGAAGAATATAAAAACTATCGCCCAATTTCCCTAATTAACGTTGATATAAAAATGTATTCTAAAATTCTGGCGAACAGATTAAGTAAGATAATTTCTACACTAATAGAACCAGACCAAACTGGAACAACATATTAAAAAATGGCATGAATCAGACCAGGGGTTCAATAGTTAGTAAAAGTATCTTTTACACATAACACACAGACATTTCTCATATCCCCCATAGTTGGCCACACAATACACATAAAGGGACAATAGGTGAGTCACACCTCCCTGAGGCTACCTGGCAACTTTGATACAATCAGACATGGATTAGATCATCCTTCTTTGTTCTTATCTGAGAATGAAAACACTTTATACAATAGACTTCCTTATCTTATGCGGAGTCTCTGTAACAGGATTATCTCCCATGAAAAGGTCTGCACTAGTCTGGGCCAATATTCTGCAGAGCATAAACCAACATACATGCAGTATAATAGTAGGATCATATTTTAACCATAATAATCATAAAACAGGGTAAAACAGTGATGGGTTCCGTTACACTTTGACCCTGCAACTCACAGTCAGCAGACACATTCCAGCCAATCAGCATCATACCCTGCCTTCCACACCCTTCTACCTCATGGACAGCAGCTATTTTGGAATCATAACTAACTTGCAGTCTTACTGAGAGGAGGCTGAGTGTAGGTGATACTGCATCAATAGGGAAAACCATAGCTAGGCTACTGTACACAGTGTGCAATACAGTCCTGAAGGACTCTTTTGATCTCTGCTGCAAGGACACCCCTGTGTCTCTTCCCACCCTTATCATCATCCTACCCTCACCTTAGCACCCAACCCTAACACCCCTCACACTTATCCCTAACACCTAACCCTAACACCCCTCACCCTAACACCTAACCCTAACACCCCTCACACTTATCCCTAACACCCCTCACCATAACCCTAACAACCCTCACACTTATCCCTAACACCCCTTACCCTAACCCTAACACCCCTCACACTTATCCCTAACACCTAACCCTAACATCCCTCACCCTAACACCTAACCCTAACACCCCTTACACTTATCGCTAACACCCCTTACACTAACACCCCTCACACTTATCCCTAACACCCCTCACACTAACACCTAACCGTAATACCCCCTTACACATGGGGAAATCAGGTAAATTCCTGGCTAATAAATTGAAGAAACAGTATATTAAAAATAATATTGTAAAAATTCTAGATTCAAATAATACTCCGCAATCTCATCCAGATAAGATAGGAACTGTATTCCAGGAATATTATAGCAATTTATACAACTTAGAGAAAGATCATCAAGTAGATAAACCAGGAATAAAAGAGATTAAACAATACCTGAATAAGATAAAGCTTCCCAAAGTGTCCAAAAAACAACTTAGCTACCTAAATAAACAAATAGAAAATGTAGAGATAATGGAAATTGTTTCTAAAATTAAAAAAAATAAAACTCCCGGGGTAGATGGGTTCGACAATTTATTCTACAGATATCTTACCAAGGAATTGAATGGAACTTTATGTGATCTTTATAATGAAATCAAACGGGAAGGGGTGATACCATCAGAATTAACGGAAATAAAAATAGTTAATATATTGAAACAGGGAAAAAACCCAGAAGAATATAAAAACTATCGCCCAATTTCCCTAATTAACGTTGATATAAAAATGTATTCTAAAATTCTGGCGAACAGATTAAGTAAGATAATTTCTACACTAATAGAACCAGACCAAACTGGATTTATCCCGAATAGACAAGCGTCGGATAATACCAGACGCCTCTTTGATATCTTGGCCTTTGTAAAGAAAAAGAGGATCCCCTCCCTGACCCTGTCATTGGACGCAGAGAAGGCCTTTGACAGGGTCAGGTGGGATTTCCTGGAAAGTGTTTTGGAGAGACTGGGCTTGGGAAGCTTTGCCTCATCGGCAGTAAAAGCCTTGTATTTAAATACTACAGCACATATATCATCTCCACAATTTAGTTCGGGCAAATTTTTAATAACCAATGGTACTCGTCAAGGTTGCCCGTTATCTCCCCTTTTTTTTATTTTATTCCTTGAACCTCTACTGATAACTATCAGAGAATCAACAGAAATTAAAGGAATTGAGATAGGGAAGGAGGAATATAAGATAATGGCATATGCTGATGATATTATAATAACAATAACAAATCCAGAACTTTCCTGTAGAGCCTTGCAGACTGCTCTTGAAGAATTCAGTAAATTCTCCTATTTTAAGATAAATCAACAGAAATCTGAAGTAATTATCTGTAACATATCATTAGAAGAAAAAAACAGGTTAACGAACCTATATTTATATAGATGGAATCCCTCTCATATAGTACACCTGGGTATAAGATTCTCTGGTCACATTAACAATATTTTTAAAGACAACTATAGTGAAATACTGAAACAAATCAGGAAATCATTGAATGACTGGAGACCCCTACATTTATCATGGATAAGTAGAATAAATGCAGTAAATATGAGCCTAATCCCTAAAATAACCTATATTATGAGGTGCCTTCCAGGCAAAATATCGGCTTATTATATTAAAATTATTCAAGAAACATTAGACGACTTTATATATCAGGAGAAAAAAACAAGAGTGAAGAAAACCATAATATGTAAGAAATTTGAGAGAGGGGGATTAAGCTCCCCTTCTATTAAAGACTTAAATGTAAAAATTATACTTACACAAGTGGTGGGATATAATTATGTACAAAATACCCCAAGATGGTTAAAAATAGAAGAGGCCCTATGGGGAGAATCATCTATAAAAAATATATTATGGATGGCCAAATATAAAAAGAAAAGAAATTCAGATTTCCCCCCTAATATCCCAAACATTATTAATATATGGCATAAAAATAAAACCAAACTATCATTAGTACGATCTCCTTCTCTAGTAGCACCAATAGACTTTATTAATAACAACTTGAATGGATCAATTTTGTCATTATTAAAATCACATAACATTAGAAATGTGGGGGACCTATATGACAAAGGTAGTCTATTGGAGCTGAAAAGAGTTAAAGAGAAATTCAATATAGACATGTTAACGTGGTTGGATTATGAATGCTTAAAGAGGAATCTTAAACTGTCAGGATATAAGACTATTAACATGAATAAAATGTGGACAATGGAGGAATATTTACTTAAGGGTGCATTGTCTCATATAATCTCTAAAGTTAGTAACATAATTGATGAAAATACCCCCCTTGGATAAAAGCCTGGGAATACTAGCCTGGGAAGATTATTTGAAAATTACAATTTTAGAAGAAGACTGGATTAAAATATTTAATACTGTTAAGAACTCATCAATCAATTCTTCATATAACGTAATGATGGGAAAATTAATCCATAGATGGTACTATGTTCCTATTAAATAAAAAATATATATATAGTAATTTTGATGGCCTATGTTGGAAACAATGTGGACTACCAGGCACAACCCTCCACATGTGGTGGGACTGCAAAGAAATAAAAAAATTCTGCACAAGACTAAGCCAAGAATTATCTACTCTTGTGGGCAAAACAATTATCTGTAATCCTCTAGAATTTATTTTACATATGCAATTGGAAAGATTTCCTTTAGGCGAAAGATATTTAATATCACATATATGCCTTGTTGCTAAATGGTTACTTTTGAAATATTGGAAACAACCACAAGTACCTTCCTGGAAAGAATTAGAGAACGCTGTCTCAATTAATAGGGAGATGATAAAAACAGAATCGTCCGATAATGTATGGGACATAACTCCTAAAGCCACGCACTTGATAAAATGGCAGCTTTGGGACCAATATTTGCTATCAAGCTAGAGAGTTGGTGGAGGTGAGTGTTTTCCTCGTAATGTCTCCATGACTTTTTCCCTTTTTTTTTTTTTTTTTTTCCTTTGTTGGTGTGTGTGCAGATCTTAATAATATAATTAGAAGTAGGCTGGATTAATAAGATTCTGCACCTGTAAAGTTTATTTATTTATTTATTTTTTTTCTTTCTTGTTATTTGTCTCTGTATATTGCTAACATATTGCTTTATTCGTCTTATTTTTCTTTTTTCTGTATGAAGATGTATTCATATGAATACACTTATCCCTAACAGCCCTTACCCTAACACCCCTCACCATAACACCTAACCCTAACACCCCTCACACTTATCCCTAAAACCCCTCACCCTAACCCTAACACCCCTCACACTTATCCCTAACACCCCTTACCCTAACACCCCTCACACTTATCCCTAACACCTAACCCTAACATCCCTCGACCTAACACCTAACCCTAACACCCCTTACACTTATCCCTAACACCCCTTACACTAACACCACTCACATTTATCCCTAACACCCCTCACCCTAACACCTAACCCTAATACCCACTTACACTTATCCCTAACAGCCCTTACCCTAACACCTAACACCCCTCACACTTATCCTTAACACCCCTTACCCTAACCCTAACACCCCTCACCCTAACCCTAACACCCCTCACACTTATCCCTAACACTTATCCCTAACACCCCTCACCCTAACACCTAACCCTGACACCCCTCACACTTATCCCTAACACCCCTCACCCTAACCCTAACACCCCTCACACTTATCCCTAACACCCCTTACCCTAACCCTAACACCCCTCACACTTATCCCTAACACCTAACCCTAACACCTAACCCTAACACCCCTTACACTTATCCCTAACACCCCTTACACAAACACCCCTCACACTTATCCCTAACACCCATCACCCTAACACCTAACCCTAATACCCCCTTACACTTATCCCTAACAGCCCTTACCCTAACACCTAACCCCCCTAACACTTATCCCTAACACCCCTCACCCTAACCCTAACACCCCTCACACTTATCCCTAAAACCCCTTACCCTAACCCCCCTCACACTAATCCCTAACACCTAACCCTAACATCCCTCACCCTAACACCTAACCCTAACACCCCTTACACTTATCCCTAACACCCCTCACCCTAACACCTAACCCTAACACCCCTCACACTTATCCCTAACACCCCTCACCCTAACCCTAACACCCCTCACACTTAGCCCTAACACCTAACCCTAACATCCCTCACCCTAACACCTAACCCTAACACCCCTTACACTTATCCCTAACACCCCTTACACTAACACCCCTCACACTTATCCCTAACACCCCTCACCCTAACACCTAAACCTAATACCCCCTTACACTTATCCCTAACAGCCCTTACCCTAACACCTAACCCTAACACCCCTTACACTTATCCCTAACACCCCTTACACAAACACCCCTCACACTTATCCCTAACACCCCTCACCCTAACACCTAACCCTAAAACCCCTTACACTTATCCCTAACAGCCCTTACCCTAACACCTAACCCCCCTAACACTTATCCCTAACACCCCTCACCCTAACCCTAACACCCCTCACACTTATCCATAACACCCCTTACCCTAAACCCCCTCACACTTATCCCTAACACCTAACTCTAACATCCCTCACGCTAACACCTAACCCTAACACCCCTTACACTTATCACTAACACCCCTCACCCTAACACCTAACCCTAACACCCCTCACACTTATCCCTAACACCCCTCACCCTAACCCTAACACCCCTCACACTTAGCCCTAACACCTAACCCTAACATCCCTCACCCTAACACCTAACACCCCTTACACTTATCCCTAACACCCCTTACACTAACACCCCTCACACTTATCCCTAACACCCCTCACCCTAACACCTAAACCTAATACCCCCTTACACTTATCCCTAACAGCCCTTACCCTAACACCTTACCCTAACATCCCTTACCCTAACACCCATCACACTTATCCCTAACACCCCTTACCCTAACCCTAACACCCCTCACACTTATCCATAACACCCATCAACCTAACACCTAACCCTAACATTCTCACACTTATCCCTAAGACATAACACCCCCCACACTTATCCCTAACACCCCTCACCCTAACACCTAACCCTAATACCCCCTTACACTTATCCCTAACAGCCCTTACCCTCACCCTAACCCTAACACCCCTCACACTTATCCATAACACCCCTTACCCTAACCCCCCTCACACTTATCCCTAACACCTAACCTTAACATCCCTCACCCTAACACCTAACCCTAACACCCCTTACACTTATCACTAACACCCCTCACCCTAACACCTAACCCTAACACCCCTCACACTTATCCCTAACACCCCTCACCCTAACCCTAACACCCCTCACACTTAGCCCTAACACCTAACCCTAACATCCCTCACCCTAACACCTAACACCCCTTACACTTATCCCTAACACCCCTTACACTAACACCCCTCACACTTATCCCTAACACCCCTCACCCTAACACCTAAACCTAATACCCCCTTACACTTATCCCTAACAGCCCTTACCCTAACACCTTACCCTAACATCCCTTACCCTAACACCCATCACACTTATCCCTAACACCCCTTACCCTAACCCTAACACCCCTCACACTTATCCATAACACCCATCAACCTAACACCTAACCCTAACATTCTCACACTTATCCCTAAGACATAACACCCCCCACACTTATCCCTAACACCCCTCACCCTAACACCTAACCCTAATACCCCCTTACACTTATCCCTAACAGCCCTTACCCTAACACCTAACCCTAACATCCCTTACCCTAACACCCCTCACACTTAGTTCTAACACCCCTCACCCTAACACCTAACCGCCTCACCCTTATCCCTAACACCCCTTACCCTAACACCCCTCACACTTATCCCCGTGTCTCTTCCCCCCCTTATCATCAAGGGAGGGGGGATGATGATGAGGGAGGGGGGAAGAGACACAGGGGAGGATGATGAGGGAGGGGGGAAACAGACACAGGGGAGGATGATGAGGGAGGGGGTAAAGAGATACAGGGGAGGGTGATGAGGAATGGGGGAAAGAGACACAGGGGAGGATGATGAGGGAGGGGGGGAAGAGACACAGGGGAAGATGATGAGGGAGGGGGAAAAGAGACACAGGGGAGGATGATGAGGGAGGGGGGGAAGAGACACAGGGGAGGATGATGATGGATGGGGAAGAGACACAGGGGAGGATGATGAGGGAGGGGGTAAAGAGATACAGGGGAGGATGATGAGGGAGGTGGGAGGATGATGAGGGAGGGGGGATGAGACACAGGGGAGGGTGATGAGGAAGGGGGAAAGGGACACAGGGGAGGATGATGATGGAGGGGGAAGAGACACAGGAGAGGATGATGAGGGAGGGGGTAAAGAGATACAGGGGAGGATGATGATGGAGGGGGATGTTAGGTTATTTATGCCCTTTATGGTTTAAAACCAGACTCTGCATCAACTATGTAATTTTCCGTGGGAGTTTTGACATGGATCCCCCTCCGGCATGCCACAGTCCAGGTGTTAGTCCCCTTAAAACAACTTTTCCATCACTATTGTGGCCAGAAAGAGTCCCTGTGGGTTTTAAAATCCGCCTGCCCATTGAAGTCTATGGTGGTTCGCCGGGTTCGCCGGTTCGCAAACATTTGCGGCGGTTCGAGTTCGCGGTTCGCAAACCGAACATTTTATGTTTGCGACATCACTATTGTTTGCCCTTTTAATATAATTGGCAAAGTTTCACTGTTTCTTTTTTTTCTGTTTGCCTATCTCTGAATCAATTAAAAATGAATCTGTATATTGCAGACCAGAGTAGATCTAAAAAGGTTGATGGACTAAAAGTATTTTTTCAACCCCAGTTACTCAGTAATTATGTAACTATATATTTAAATCTGAAAAAAGTCATACAGTTTTGGAGAGCTGCAGCTGCATTTCCCGAATCAAGGAGACTGCATCTGGGTCAATGAGTGGAAAGGGACATGGTGTCATTTTCAACCGTATCCAACTATCTTAATAAAGGTTCTCTGTTCCCTCCTTCCCCACCCTGTCTCCACTGAAAGCCAAAACACACATACTCATGATCCAGCTTTGTGGAAGTGCTTTACTCATAAACAGAGTCTTCCAAAATTCAGATTTTATTCCTTTTTTTGACTGACAGGTTTCCCCTCTAAAAGAGCTTTTTATCTCATCCTACCTGTACCTACCAGGGGGCGTGGCTGGCTCTGGAAGCTGGACAAAAAAAAGCATGCTCAGTAAAGGGGACATGACTATAGTGGCTCATTCTCTGTCACTTGGGTCACGAGGTAGCTGCAAACAGGTTACAGTAGAACTATAACCTCTTAATAGGCCATAGGTGCATATCAAAATAAATTGTGAGGTGGAACCAGTGACATCATAGTCCAGCCTACTACAAAGCACCCTGATGATCCAGTCCAGAGACAGAGCTGGCCATGCCCCCAGGGAGGTGAAGAAAGGCAGCTCTGCTTGAGGAGAAAACAGACAGTTTGGAAAGTAAGAAAATATATTAACATTTATTTATTTTAAATCACATTTTTAAAAGTATTTGCACAACAAACCAACATATGAGGTTTACTTGTAAATGCACTACAGTTGTCCCGTAAAGTCTCTTGGTGGGTTACACTTCCACACTTTTATTAGCTCAGTTTTAGTGAGCCTTCTTCGTGGGGATCTGACATATTTCTTTATTATACTAGGATTGTTATTCAGTTTTAGTCACTGACTCTCCGTGACCCTATGTACCACAGCACGCCAGGCACATCTTGTGTTTGGGTGTGCTAATCCATTTTTCATGGCAAAGATTCTGGAATGGATTACCAGTTTCTTCTCTGGTGGACCACGATTTGTCTCACCTTTCTGTTATGACCTGTCCATCTTGTGAGACTTTACATAGTAGCGCACACAGCTTCATTGAAGTACACAAGCTCCTTTTATCATAACAAGGTAGCGATCTAGAAGGAGAATATTAGGATTAGCCTTAGAAAGAACCATGTTCAATAACTCTTCTGATGACTTTTAGCTACTGGAAAAAGTTAATACCATCACAATAAGCAGTTATAGATTTCTGAACTTTTAATAGAAATATTCTATGAATAAATATCAACAGCTAATTTTAATTATCTTTTGGTTAATGCTAAAGAAATATGAATACAAACATCAAAATGTAAAAAATGCTTTGGTATACGTAAAGAATATTTTCTGTGTTACATATCATTATAATTGCAATTATTAATACCCTGTAAAATAAATAAGGAAGGTGCTTGGTTTCTCCAAAACATCATCATTAATTAAATTGGCCAACATTGACATAAGTGGATCTGGATATTTGGGAAATTATGAATTAAGCACCAATTAAAATTGTCTATAGTGTAGTGAGGTTTCTGGATTTTGCACCAAGTAAAAATGTTTTCTTAATTTCATACTTATGGTGTCAAGGTGCAGAGATATTCTCAGCGAGGGATAGCACCCTACAGTCATATTATTCTAGCCTCCTCTATACTGAATACAATTAAAAGAACAGGAATATGATTATTCTCTCCTAAAGACAAATAGTACAAGGCATATCTACCAAAGTTTATTTTCAGTTTCCAATCTATAGCTCATAGCCCAATCTCATATGACATATTAATGTTTTGGAGTCTGTTAGCTCATTGCAGGTTTCGCGATTAGCGCCACAGGCGATCTTCACGAGGCCCACAGGACTTTAACACAGCCTAGACATGAGCACAGAAGGCACTCATGTTGATGGCCGCAATCACAGTGGAAATCCATTTATGCTGTTTACGAATTTAACGGCCGGAATTTGTACAAGCGCGTAACTTGAAAGACCACCAAAAAAAAGACTAATAGTTAAAAAAAAAAAAAAATTTACACACAGACCACGTGGGGAGAGCCAGGGAGCCTGGGAGTGAGGTTGCAACTTAATTTGAGGCATATTTGGCATTTTTAATCCATCCAAAATCGGGTAAGAGAGAAAAAAGATGGCGGCCAAAAAACGTAACACAATGAAAAACGAGACTGAAGCCAGTAAAAATGACCCTGAAGGCAGTAACACTTAGACCAACAACGCAAGGCATGCAGGACTTCATTGCTAGGATCATAACAAATAGAAATAATCCTCCAGTCAGTAAGCACGTAACTCAGAAACACAATAAAATGGTGTAAAAACAGTAAATTGCATTGGACACTTTCCAGAACTCTCAATTTCTCCTCAGATGATTAACTGTGTGACTGCACATTTTCTGTGGACAAAATTGATGAAGATATTGTTTCCTCTGATTTGTCTAAAATACATTGACATATCATAGGTAAAGTATTATTCAGTAATTGATTAGTTTAAAAAAAAAAGTATGGTAAATATTATATTTTATGCTGACGTCAGTTAAGACATTGTAAACTGGAATAAGTAAAGTATTTGTATTTATTAGTTGATTAATTTAACAAAAGAAATACAGTATGCTAAATATATTTTATGCTGACATAATTTAAGACATTGTAGGCTGGATATATTTGTTAGTGCTAAAAATGCAAATATATATATAAAAAAAAGATAGGATAATAAATAGTAAGTATTGAAACATGATTTTACACTTTGCAAGTGTAAATTTGACAGTGACATAGAATTTGGCTGCAGTGTCTGTTTAACAGACTGACAGAAGACATAAACTTAGAAGGAAGAGGTACAGTATATATTTAATTAAATAAGTTCGTTTTGATTACATTCATTATATATTATATTTTGTTATAGTAAATTGAATTTCATATGCTTCACAAATTTGGAAATACATTGTTAGGTATTTTGGAATTAAGTTCATAAAATGAAAGATAAAGGGTAACGATAATTTAATAATGTTAGTGTGTCTAAATTTAACAAGACATTCTAAGCTGTATATGTTTGTTATTTGTAGGAAATGAAAAAAAATATGTAATACATCTGAAAATGCTATTTTACACTTTGCAGGTGTCTGTCAGTGCCACTTTCTTTACAGACTTGCAGCTCTGCATCTATTTCAACATATTAACTTACAACGGAGAGGCATAGTAGATTTAATTACAGAATATAAACTACAGTAATAAATACAGACATTATTATTTTTAATAAAAGTTATAAATATGTTGGATTGTGTTGACCAAATTATTAGAGGGAATATGCTGCAGATTTTAAGCATTACAGATTTAGCGAATGAAAACAAAATTATACTGAACCAAATAAAAAACATAAAAATGCTATATTCATGTAGGCTACTGTTTCCACGGAACTATGAATATCAGATTGAATACAATTTTGCCTATTATCAAAATTTGGTTTGACAGATTGACATTACATTGAATACAATTTGGAATATTTTCAAAGTTAGGCTTATTTTACAGATTGTCATTACATTGACAACACATTTACATATTAACAAAATTCTGCTTATTTTACAGATTGCAAGAAAACATTAACAGTGGAGAAGGATCTTGAAAATCTTAATCGTTAAAGGAAATGATTATTAATTCATATAAAACTCTGTGATTAGCATAATAATGTGTAGGTTCAAAATAAACATGAACATTTCACATTACAGATTACAATGGCTGAGAATCCCGAAATCAGCAAGAAATACAAAACAATGCACAGGGAACGGAAACTAAGATGGAGAGAGCGACAGTTGGATGAAACTAAGAAAAGAGTACACGAAGAAGAGTGTGAGAATTTTCACAAAAAGACAAACTGTTGGAGCAAAAAGCCTGCGTAAGACAGACAGTAAACCAAAAACAATTTATAAACAAACATGTGAACAAGATGGTTATGATCTTAATGTTGATATAGATTGTACTGTTGATCTTGCTTCACAGGATAGTTTATTATTTAGAGATATAACTGTAGAGCCTCACAATTGTGGTATGTTTAATGTGGTTTGTCAGTTTTGTGGGGCTTATCGTTTTGAAAAGGAAAGACCAAGAGATGGTTAGTTCATTAGTTGCTGTCAAAACGGAAAAGTAAGACTTCCAGAGAGACAAGAATTCTCCACATATTTACAAAGTATAATGAGTAACCCTACTTTACCAAATTACAAAAAAGTTAAAACAAATCTACGATCTTATATTAGTGCCATTTCTTTTACAACTACGGGTGCAAAATTAGCTGGTAATGTTGCCAGACATGAGCCTTACTGCTTTAAAGTAGAAGGGAAAATTTACCACTTCCCATTTACACCCGGAAGAAGGAGAGCAAAGAAAATTTGCTCAACTATGTACCAGATACAATGGAAGCTATGGAACGTATGCAGCTTGCGGAAAATACTAAATGCTTAGCCACTCTTTCATGAGCTTTATGAGGTTATAGAAAAAAATCCATACACTCAAGCTTATAAAAAAAAACTTTCAGAAATTGAACAACGATTTATTCATGCCCAACAAAATCAGTTGCCAATCCCAAGAGTCAATATGGTTCTTAGAAGAGATCGCCATTCTGATAAACAACGTTATAACTTACCAACAGCTAATGAGGTTGCAATGGTCTTTCAAAATTATGATGGTGAACCACCTTTTCAAAGGGTTATTAGAATATATCCAAGAAATAAATAGCAACCTTTCATTAACATCAGGATATTAAGTATTAATTTGGATCCAATGATGTATACAATTTTGTATCCCAATGGGGAAGCAGGGTGGCAATCAAAATTAATTATTGACAGTTATCCCAACAGTAAAGAATGTGTCAGAAATAATATTTCCATGCTTGAATTTAAAGTGAATCTGACACAACAATGGATCATTGATTCTTACCTGCAGGTAGAAGCTAATAATTTAAATTTCATAAAATATCAACAAAATAAACTACGTGTTGAACAGTATTGTGGCCTCATGGATTATTTGGCAGAAGTGGCTATAAACAAAGATCTGCCAGCTGGCCGAGTCATTATTTTACCACCTTCTTTCCAAGGATCTCCACGCAATATGCGAGAAAGATACAATTATGCTATGGCTATTGTAACTACATTTGGGAAACCTGATGTATTTATTACATTTACATGTATTCCTCAATGGCCAGAGATTGTTGATAATTTGAACCTGGGTCAAAATGCTTCTGATAGACCAGACTTAGTGGCTAGAGTCTTCAAAATAAAAGTAACAGCCTTAAGACATGACATAACCACCAGTCATTTGGAAAGAGTGTGGCTTATGTTTATACCATCAAATTCCCAAAATAAAGAGGCCTGCTACATGCACATATTCTTATAATACTTCAAGAAAATTATAAATTGAATACTGCTGATAAAGTGGATTCAGTTATTATTGCTGAACTCCCAGATCCACAAAAACATGCAACACTACTGTATATGATATTGTAACACATCGCATGATTCTTGGCCCATGTGGAGAGCTAAATCCACATTCACCATGTACGGAAAAAAAAAAATGCACCAAAGATTTCCCAAAAGAATTCGGAGATCAAACATTTGCAAATTATGATGGCTATCCATTGTATAGAAGAGAAGGTCCAAAGGCAATAATTCAGGGAAAATATGTAGATAACACGTATGTGGTGCCATATAATCCACATCTGTTAATGAAGTATAATGCTTGCACTTCTATACAATATGTTAAATATATTTATAAAATGTATGATGCAGCAACTGTCATGGTGAAGAGTGGCACAAGTGAAGAACACAATGAGTTACTTCATGATGGACTTGCATCTCATGTAGATGCTCGCTATGTCAGTGTGCCAGAGCAATGTGGTGGCTTCTTAAATTTGAAATGCATGATCGCTCACATGCTGTCTATCGATTAGCTGTACATTTGCCACAGACAATTAGTTTATTTCAATCCCGCAATGAAGAAAATGCTTTGGCACAAAATGAACATCGTCAAACCACAATTACTGCTGGGTTTACCTTTAATTGTAATGATATGGAGGCAAGGGAATACTTATACAATGAGATTTCATATCATTATGTTTCATAAATGGCTTATGGAAACCGAGAAAAAAGGGTGGTAATAAAATTACCAGAATGTATACGGTAAGTCCAAGAGACATTGAACGTTTCTGCTTACGTTTACTCCTTTTACATGTTACTGGTGCACAAAGTTTTGAACACTTGAGAACTATAAATGACATTGTTTATGATACATTTCAATTAGCTGTGCAACATAGAAACTTCCTTGCTGATGATACAGAATGGGAGAGATGTCTAGAAGAAACAGAATTATATAAAATGCCTAGCCAGATGAGGAAACAGTTTGCATTCATTTGCATATTCTTTCATATTTCTAATGCATTAGCTTTGTGGGAAACATTTAAAAAAAATGTGTGAACACTTTGCAAAGCTGTAAAGAGTCAATTGCAGAATTAAAAGCATTAATGGAAATTCAACAAGTCTTTCTTTGTCATGGAGTAAATTGTGTAACTTTTAATCTGCCAGATTCAGGATTTATAAATTAAATAAACTTTGAGGAGTATGATGCTGATGTGAAAAAAACAAAGAGCAGAAGAACAAATAGCCACTTTAAATGATTTGCAGTTGCAAACTTTCAATGCAATACAACAAGCAATAGATTTTGACATGTTCAAAGACCGTTATTTCTATCTAGATGAACCTGGTGGATCAGGCAATAAAGATACATTGAATATAAATAACATTTTAAAATCAATAGATGTCCCACAAAAAAAATATTACAGTGCAGATTCTGTACTAGCTGATGACAGAGTGAATCAAATTTTAACACTGAATTTATAAATTAAATAATTTCATTGGGAATGCCACCATATATTTTGCATCTCAAAAAAGGGGCAATTGTCATGTTTCTGAGAAATATAAACCCAAAAAAAGGACTTTGTAAGGGGACCAGATTAATTGTTCAGGATTTAAGAGACCATTTCATACATGCAGAAATTATGAATGGTACCCATAAAGGTGAATGAGTTTTCATACCAAGAATAGATTTTGGGCCAATTTTCAGTGGCTTGCCTTTTATCCTTCAAAGGAGACAGTTTCTCCATTATCATGGCATTTGCAATGACCATCAATAAAATGACAAGGACAAAGTCTGTTGGACTGTTTTTAGAGGAACCAGTATTTGCACATGGACAACTTTAGGTTGCATTTTCAAGATGCACCAAACCATCTCAAATTAAAGCTTCCATCAAAAAAACAGAAACTCGAGGAAACCTTCTAGATGATGGTACTCAAAATATTGTTTACTATGAAGTTTTGTACGTTTCTTAAAAAGAAAAAAAAAAAAGCACACGTTACAATAGACAGAGTAGTTTGCCCTTGGGACTTCAAATGCAACACCATAATGACATTTGCCAGGACCATGAAGAAATCCCAAGGACTACATTTTAAGTCTGTTGGGTGGTTTTGGGGAAAAAACATTATTTGCACAGTCAACTCTATGTTGCATTTTTACCATGCACAACTCCATTTACAAGTACATTTGGCGGAAAACAAACAATAAAGGAAAAGTATTAGAATAGAACAAGTACTTTGTCTCATTTACTTCAAAAGCAGTCAGTTTCCCATTATAAAGCCATTTGCCATGACCATCAATAATTCCCAATGACAATTTGCAGGAAATGGATGCATTTGTAAATTTAACAGTTTGGTAAATTCATTACAAAAAGGGGTACAATACTGCACTGCCTAAAAAAAACCAAAAAACACATTCATTCAACACTACATATACAGGTCAATATTTAAATGTAATATCACTGTGTAAACACAGGGGACACAAAACGCATCCATTTACGGATGATTAATAATTGCCTCTCCTCTATTCACAGCGTTACACTTAAATTAAGTCCGGTATGGTGAGCGGAATGATTTATGAAGCACTGCAATTCACCATATATATATATATATACTATGTGTAATAGACAAGGTAACTGTAAATTGATTATTTTAAAATGTGTTTGTAAGACATTGTTCATTTCAGGAAATTTAGACAGTTGTAAATTCAATGTATTGCTTTAGAATTTTAAACATGTTTACCCTTATTGTATATAAAAAATAAAAAAAAGAACATAGAAAAAAAAATTGGTTGGACATAGTTATGATATTCATGTATATTAAACAAAGATTACATGTTACAATTAAGATAAGGATATTACATATTATATGTCAAACTACGATTCATCGTCACGTTTGCCAGCCTTGCGAAATGAGGCGAGCCGTTAACGCATTGAAGGCTTTCCGTGCTCGGAGCACTTTTCGGCGATCATCGTCCTGTGAGCCTTGCGAAACGAGGTGAGCAGTTGAGGCATTGAAACACACGGGAGTTTGGAGCACTTAGGCTTTTAGCACGGGGCGGTGGGTGGGGACACGCCAGGACACCTGGGAGTGAGGTTGCATGCAAATTTAGGCCAAATTTGACAAGTTTTGGCACTTGAAAATTGCCTAACCCAAAAAAATAAAAAAATAAATGGCGGACGAAAAAAAAATGAAAAACGAGGCTAAAGAAGACCGAAGCGTGCAAGTCACTGCAAGGCACCTACAAGTTAGCCATGAACATAGGAGATGCACAATATACCATTTCAACGGTCGGAAAATGTTTGCGAGACAAGTAACACATAGAAAAAATCCACCATTTTACAACACTAACTTAAATAACATTACTATTCTAAAATGACGATTTACACGCCTAAACAAATGGTTTAGCCTTGCGCAAGCAGCCAATTTACACTGGACACTTGGCACATTGCTGACGCTTTCTCCTCAGGTGATCAACAGTCCAACTGTACATTGTCAGATGCAGGAAAATCCAAAGAGATTGTTAGCTCTTCAGGATATTGATTGCTGCATATTAAATATAAATAGGTAAAGTATATTCATTTATTAATTCATATTAATTTATTAATTCACTGTACTAAATACATTTTATATTTTACACTGTACTTCTATATATAACTTTGCGATGAGTGACGAAGGTGATCATTGCAAAGCAGGAAAATTGACGTACAGAAGGGGAGAGGCTTGAAATGAGTGCTGAAGGTCCTCAGAGGAGCAAGAGCGTTACATTGTGTGGCAAACAGCATTACCATAGCTTCAAATTTTATTGCCCCATCATTTTTAATGAGCAAGTCGCTAGTTTGAAGTTCGGTACAGACAAATTGCTGAAAAATGTAATTTAACAAACAAAAGAAAATTGTAAACAAATTTAAATTCATTAATGAAATTTGCTGACATTGTTATGATGTTCACATATATTAATAACTAATTGTATGTAACACAAAAATAATAGTTTTAAAAAATATCAATTAATTAGTGCTATTTTTTACATTGTTATAATGAAAAATAATATCGTTTTGCAGAACAAAAAAAAAGTCATGTAATAAACAAGATTTTTGAAACAATGGTTTGACTTAATTATTAAACGTTTAACACAGTTCAATTACATAATGTTATGATTTTTAGGTAGATTACTAATAAAAATACAATGACGCACTCTCATATGAAGATATTGTTCATTATTGATTGTGAAATAAATCCATACTAACAGAATTTAACAATATATAATTATGTTTTGATTGATTACAGGAACAGTTTCAAAACAAACAAACAAACAAATATGTATCTTACGCATGCAATTACAGCATATAAACAGACAGAAAAAATCATGTATAACACTATCATGCTGTCATTTTTGACCAGCAAGTAGCTAGTATTTAACCTAATAGTGTGGCATTTTAGATTTTATGATGACCAATGTGTCAAATTTGACTTCAACCTGGAGTTAACAGCATAAACTGTGAGGCCCAGAAGAAAATGTTATAACTAAGAACTTTTTTTTAAATTTTGTCATGTGACAACACTGAAGAAATGACACTCTGCTACAATGTAAAGCAGTAAGTGTACAGCCCATATAACAGTGTAAATTTGCTGTCCTGTCAAAATAACTCAACACACAGCCATTAGGGTCTAAACCGTTGGCAACAAATGTGAGTACACCCCTAAGTGGAAATGTCCAAATTGGGCCCAATTAGCCATTTTCCTTCACTGGTGTCATGTGACTCGTTAGTGTTACAAGGTCTCAGGTGTGAATGGGGAGCAGGTGTGTTGAATTTGCCATTATTGCTTTCACACTCTCTCATACTGGACAAACGCGTCAGGCGGAAGCGTCCATGCGGTCCACAGTGGCACGCATATAGACGCTGGTTGCTTTGCTCTGTGCACTTAGCGCTTTTTCCAAACAATTTGTACCTTAGAAATTCTCTATTATGAGACTTCTCTGTCCCACACAAATTCAAGAACCCCTTTTAAACGGGAGTGCCTTGTTCCATATGAATTAATATAGCACTATCACTCAGGGAATTTCTGTGGAAACCAATTAAATTAAGTGTGCTTAAAATCTTTTTTGTATGGTCCTGACAGAGGCCCATAAGAACTACCATACTTGTTGAACAATAATGGAAGTGATGGGTTCTATACAGAGTAATAAGTGATTTTTCTGTGATGTACAATTGATATCTTGAGCGCCTAACTACAACAGTAGCAAGCTTTTACCTCATACTTATTAAAGTGGATACTAGATATTGAGATATTTTTTATCCTAAAAAATCGGGCCCTTTTAGGCCTCATGGAAGGCTTGTTTTTAATGTACCCTTCCTTTCCTTGGTTTTAATGTTTTAATCGTCATTGTGAGGTACGAGAGACTGAATATGTTTAACTTTATTCCCAACACTACCTTATAAGAGTTATGATATACTATTACTAGAGTGAAAAACTCATGGGACTTGGAAAATCAATTTTTAAAATGATCTTCATGTATATTAAAAATAATTAAATGTTTGCAGTTTAATATGAAGATATTGTTCATTATTTGTTTAGAGATAAAAATATACAAATTGGATGTAATAAAAATAGTATATTTTTATTGGTTTACTAAATTATTCCATATTTTTGAAAAAGTCTGAAAAAAGACAGGAGGTGTACAGAGAGTCACACATGGTACATAGAGAGATGGTACATAAACAGACAAAAAACACAATTTATAACACTATATCATGCCATCATTTTTGATGGGCGGGTCTCTAGTTTTTATATGAGTGACTACAAACGCTTATCTAAACAAAAACAGTAACTGCCCCTAACTGTCTCAACCTAGATAAGTTTCCTGTGATAAGGCTGCATATTGTAAGGAAGATATATTGGCTGTATGTTGTGATAATAACTTTTGAGCATCTCATACTATTACTGTGATCTGATGTGTTCTTCGAGGATAAAAGAAATCTGAGATTGCTTCATTTGTTTCACTCTACTTTCTTAAGTGATGACTGCTGAGTGAGAGCTGCTGGAGATTTTTTCACCCAACAATTACCAGACTCCACAATAGACGCCCGCTTTCATACAGCCATGCCAACAACAGCATGGTAATAACTGTGATAACATTTCTTACAATATGCAGTCTTATGACAGGAAACTTATCTAGTTGGGGGAGTTGCTGTTTTTGCTAAGATAAATATCTTCATTTACTCTTACATCTATAAGCCAAAACTATATGATGTTCTGAAAATGGATATTCGTGTATATTTTAGCACAGCTGAATTCAGGTTGAGGTAAAAAATTTAAAGATAAAGCTGTATGTAAAAATATCACATATATAGTTGTGAGCATACGAGTTGTTGCTAACGCAGCGAGGGACGCAGTTCCCTGCAAATGCGGGTCCTCGCCAAGCAAGGGGCCGCATTTGCGGTGGTGGAGCATCCCACGTCCCCGCAAATGCGGATACTCGCGAAGCGAGGAGCTGCATTTGCGGTGGTGGAGCATCCCACGTCGGCTGTGTTTGTCCGCAAATGCCTCACACGCCGCAAATGCCTCAACCGCCTCACAACCGGTTAACACACATACCCACGACTTAGAAAAAAATCAACTGCGTCCCTCGCAAAAAAAAATACGGCCGCCTCGCAAAACTGCCCGAACCGCCCGAAAACTGTGTGCATGAAAACATTAGAAACACAAGAAATAAACACAATGAACACATAAAAAGCTTACTTACAGCAAGTGGGGGCATCCGGCACCTCGAAAAGTTAATTTACACGTCCATTTAAGTCCAAAAAAACAAGTTTAAACTGCCAAAAATCACCTAAGCGAGAGAAAAAATGGCCACAGAACAAAACGAAAACGAGGCTTCAGACGTAACTCTACTACAGTGACTAGCAAAACTGAAACACATACTATGCGGCACGTACCACACTGATATTAACCATCATTTTGAAAACTACTTCGCATAAAATGGCGGATGGAACGCAAATTGTAAGCTGGAACGCAAATAGCGCATGCGTATTGCGTTCTAACGGTTTGAGGCATTTGAAACACATTTCTTATTTACCTCTTATTTGTCTTTTATGGACAATAATGTTTAACAGTAAATCCAAACTTCAATCTAGCCAAAAAAACAGCATGGTCCACAAAAGTCTCAAAACATAGACTAAATAAAATTTGTCATTCTAAATTACCAGTCGTAATGTACAATATTAAGCATAAAACCTAAACACACACATAATTTAGAATACTACAACAAATAGTACTAACACGCCAAGAAAAAAATAAAAAATAAATCATTGACCGAACATATAAGCTTTTAAATCAAATATCAAAATACTATTATGGCAATCCCCTGTAGTAAAAATTACAAAGACTAATTTTTGCCCTCTACTATGCCTGTAAGTTAAAAGTACAACAAAAAAATAAATTGACAAAACAACTAAAATATACATTTTAATTACCTACTAAATGTAGAAGAAGGTATAGTGTCAGTTGCTTCCCTGTGCTATTCAAGTAAGGCAAAAATTACAATGTACCACAGAAAGTAAGACCAAAAAAATAAAATACACTTATTTAACAATACAAAGAAACTACCACTACAATAAACTACAAGCACATATAAACATACTGTTGATAATAAAAAATGTAAAAAAACAACTTAACATCTTGAACTAAACTAATTATAAATTATTTTGTTTTACAGATTAACATGGCTACTAACGAGAGGAAGCAAGAAAAGACAAGACGTCAAACTAGAGAAAGACAAGAGAGATGGGCCAACCAGCAGACACCAGAGGAGAAAGAAATTCGGCGAGAAAAAGAACGCAAAAGACTTGCAAGCAAAAGACTATCAGCTGCAAAAATTAAAGATACGCCAAAAAAAGCTACCAAGCAAATAAAGCATCTAGAACCTGTTCCTCAAACATCAGATGACATTTTGCCTGAAAAAATAAAAGAGATACCAAAAAAAGCCACCAAAAAAAACAAAGCATTTAGAACCTGTTCAGAAACATTACATGACATTTTACCTAAACCAATAAAAGATATAACAAGAAAAGCCACGAAAAAAACTAAGCATTTAGAACCTCTTGTTGAAACATCACATGACATTTCAACTGATGAATATGAAAGTCAAACTGCTATATGCTTTGCAAATTGTCCTTTACTCAAATCTTTAGCAGTAGAGGTTCATAGTTGTGGGGACATGAATACTCAATGTCAGTTTTATGAGGCTTATTAATTTAAACAGGAGAGACCCAGAGATGGCCAATTGATTAGTTGCTGTCAAAAAGGCAAGGTCAAACTTCCAGAAAGAAAAGAATTTCCAATCTATTTACAAAACATTATGACTGAACCTACTTTTACAAACTACAAAAATTTTAAGACAAACATAAGATCCTACAATAGTGCCTTATCATTTGCATCTATGGGGGCGACATTAGCTGCTAATGTACCAGGACATGGTCCTTACTGTTTTAAAGTCCAAGGCCAAATTTATCATCGGACTTCACATTTACATCCAAAGGAAGGAGAGCAAAGAAAATTCGCTCAACTATATGTCCTAGATACAATGGAAGCTGTTGACCAATGTATGCAGCTGGAAGAAATAACATTATGGACAATAACCCCTACAGTAAAGCTTATTAAAAATTGGCAGAAGTAGAAAATGAACAACAACTTCATGCACAAAGACATCAATTACCAATGCCAAAGGTTAATATGGTGCTTAAAAGAGACAGACATACTGATAAACGTTGTTATAACTTGCCAACATCAAATGAGGTTGCAATGGTGTTTGAAAATGATGAAGGAGAACCACCATTTCAAAGAGACATTGGAATATATCCCAGAAATGAGGAGCAACCATTCATTAATATGCAGCTAAAGAAAGGTGCAATTGTCATGTTACTGCAAAATATGAACCCCAAAAAAGGCCTATGCAATGGGACAAGATTAATTGTTCAACAATTAAAGGACCATTTTATAGATGCTGAAATTTTAACTGGTACCCATAAAGAAGAGAGAGTTTTCATACCAAGAATAGATTTAGCACCAAGTGAAAGTAGTCTCCCTTTTATACTTCAAAGAAGACAATTTCCCATTATTATGGAATTTGCCATGACCATTAATAAATCACAAGGACAAACGTTCAAATCTGTGGGTATTTTCTTGCAAGAACCAGTATTTGCACATGGTCAATTGTACGTAGCGTTATCACGGTGCAAACATCCACAGGCTATTAAAGTTTACATTGAAAAGAATGAAAGTCAAGGTGATTTATTAGAAGATGGACGTATTTTTACTAAAAACATTGTCTACTATGAAGTACTATAACTTTTCATTAAATAAATAAAACCCATGCAAAACAAATTTAAAAGCATTGAAAAATACAAAACAATAAACAATTCAGTTATAATTAATGGAAGTACTGTTTATGGATGATTAGCCTCACAATACACTTGCCTTGCATTATTTTTACAAATTATGTTAAAATGTTAATTAACTATGTTACTGTTTCTAATGTTACAAGTTTGAAAACAATATTTTCAAGTTCATTACTTCAACAGATTACAAAGTTCATGTTAAGAGCTCAACCACGTTTTAAGTCACAATGTAAATATTGTCTGTTATGTTAAGATTACTCCCTGGATTAATGTTTATTGCCAGTTCATGGGGTCAGGAAGGAATTAATTGAAATGGGTACGTTTTATGGAGGGTTTTTACTGTTTGCCTTCCTCTGGATTCAATGTATATTTAAGTTAACAATTCTTGAGTTAAAAAAACATTACCTCAAGTTTACAATACTCATTAATTTAAAGTTCAACTGTTTTTACATTCAAATGTTAATACTTTTAATACAAAATTATGTTAAAATCTTAATTTACTATGTTACTGTTTATAGTGTTCCAAGTTGGAAAAATGTTTTTTCAAGTTCCTTAGTTACACAGATAAGAAAGTTCAAGTTTCAAAAAATATACTTTCAAGTTTCTTACTTAGATATATTACAAAGTTCATGTTAAAATTGGGTACGTTTCAAGAAGACTTTTTACTGTTTGCCTTCCTCTGGATTCAATGTATATTGAAGTTAACAATTCTTCAGATAGAAATTGCATGTTAAAAAACCATTACCTCAAGTTTACAATACTGATTAAATTAAAGTTCAACTGTTCTTACATTCAAATGTTAATACTTTTAATACAAAATGCTTTAAGAGTTACTGTTCACCAAGAGAACATTTTACAAAACTAAACATGTTTAATATCACAATACTACTTATTTCATCATAACTAAAATCTTACAAGTGTCAAATACGTATATTAATAACTAAACAACTTTCCAAACATACACATCTCATTGCCGTTGTTTTTTGACGGGCAAGTCGCTAGTAATAAATAACATCAGAATATAAAAACAATACGATACAATTACAATCTTGTTTGCACCCTCTCCGACAATCTCAGTGAAGGGTTTCCAGGCTCCTAGAAAAAGCCTGTCTGTCTTTTATAAAATGTTTCTGACTTCTTAGTGTTAGATATTTCTGTTCTCTACTGACTATCAATATTGTAGAAGGTATTATAGATTCTGCTATTTTTCATGACATTCTTAACAGAGTCTGCCAGTCAATGTTTCTTCTGTATATTGTGTTACATATATAAACATGTTCATTTCCATTTTTTTTTCCATTTATTTGTATGATGATAGATGATAGATGATGATACTGTTAGATTAATTGTGTTATCATTGCTAAACTTTGTTATTTTATATGATGATGACTCAGAAATATGAAACAGAAGAACTAGGTGCATAAGAGAGATGTGTTATTGCTGAGATAAGCATTTTTATCAATATCATGAGCAAAAGCTGGAATACCAATTGTGGTGAAAAATTAGAAGATATTAAATATATAATGGTAAACCTGACACTATTATTGACCTGAAAAAAAATTATGACCTTCATGAATTTGAAATGTTTTTCACCTTGTCATATTGCTTTCAGGGATTTACAGTACTGTATGATTTCTAACTCAAAATACAATCTAGGATATGTACAACTCATACTGAAAATGGGAAAACATTTATTTTATTTCTGTCAAGTGAAATAATTTGCTTTCAGTGTTTTCTCTGAGATTGTTATAATTACATGGAGAGTTAGAACATTAGGATATGCTTTTGTGTTTTTACTATGAAAGCAAAATGTGAATCATAGACATATACTGTAGCTAATTGATGATGAAGACAAAATAGCAATTTATTTGACCGTGTTTGCAATGTCTTACTTTTATTTATGCAGTACTTCAAAGTTCACAAGACATTCTTGTCTTGTGTTATATATGCATATGATGTATTATATGTACATATGAAATATACAGTAGTGTAGCTAGAAGGTGGCGGCAAAAATGGGAAAGAAAGAGAAAGAGAAGGGGAGAGAGAGTGGGAGAGAAAGAGAGGGGAGAGCAAGAGATGGGGAATAGAAGGGGAGAGAGAGAAAGAGAAGGGAGAGCGAGAGTCAGAGGGGAAGAAATGAGTGAGGGAGAGAGAGACAAAGAGAGAGAGAAAGTGAGAGAAAGAGGAGGAGAAGAGTGTGGGTGTGAGAGAAGAGATAGAGAAAGAGAGTGTGTGTGAGAGAGAGAGACACAGGTAGCTAGAGAAAGAGAGGGGAGAGAGAAGGGGAGAGGGAGGGGAAAACAAAGAGAGGGAGAGAAAGATAGAGGGAGGGAATGAAGGAGAGAGAGAGGAGGGGGAGAGTTGGAGAGAGAGAAATAGGAAGGAGAGGGGAGAGAGAGACAGAAAGAGAGGGACAGAGAGAGAGAAAGAGGGGGGACAGATAGGGGGAGAGAGAGAAGAGGGAGAGGGACACAAAGAGGGGAGATGGAGAGAAAAGGGGAAGACTGAGAAAGAGAGGGAGTGAGAAACAGAGGAAGAGAAGGAGAGAGAAAAGGAATGGGCAAAAAGAGCCCCAGGTGGTAAAAGTTCTAGCAACGCCACTGGATATATATAACATATATCACATATATAGTTCTCAGCAGCGCGGGCTTGCCAAAAATCTTTGGTAACGCAATGTTAAAACTGCGGGCTCACACAGCAACTACGACCCTGGCAAAGCAAGGGCTGCGGTTCTGGCCAGGCAATGAGCGACAAAGGCGCTCATTGCGCTGGTGGAGATGAGTGCCATAGGCGCTCATCCCTACGACCCCACACGACTTACGCATTATCCCTACGACCTGCGGGACTACAGATGAACAGAAAGCTCAATTATACAATTCACAGTGCGAGACCCGTAGCAGTTTGAAAAAATCTCCTGCAAAAATTATGGCCTGTAACACTTTGGAAAGGAAAGCGAGACTTAGAAAAAAAAAATTACGACCTGTGGGACTTTGAAAAAAAAAGAAATGTAGTTAACGGCCGAACTGCGCACATCGTAAAACACAAAAAAAAAACATACAAAAAAGTCACACACAGCCAGGTCGTCTGGGACTGGGGTTGCACGCAGATTTAAGTTGAATTTGCCAAGTTTCGTCACTCGAAAATCGCATTAGAAAGAAAAAAAAATGGCGGACGAAAAAAATGAAAATGAGGCTACACGACCCCAAATAGCACAAAACACCGCCAAGGATGTACGACTTTCACAAACAACAATTACAAAGTCTTCGAAAAAACAAAAAATACCCGCGGGACGTATAAAAAAATTATACTAGGTCGCAAAAATACGAAGTTAACTGCAGAACTGCGCACATGGAAAAAAACGAAAAGCACAACAACAAAAAAATATATAAAACAAACATCACAAACAGCACGGAGGGACAGCCAGGATGCCAGGAAGTGAGGTTGCACGCCAGTTTAAGTTGCATTTAATCAGTTTCGGTACTTGAAAATCGCCTAAGCAAGAAAAAAAATGACGGACGAAAAAATTTAAAACGAGGCTAAAGGAAACAGAGCAGCGAAAATCAGCGTCAGGCACGTACGAGTTAGGCATGAACGTAGGAGATACAAAATATAACATGACAACGGACGGAAAATGCTTGCCAAAATATATTTATATATCACATATATAGTTGTGAGCATACGAGCCCGCTCGAGCCGTTGCTCACGCTTGCGGGCTCGCACAGCTCACAACTCCTCCTGCCCGCTCGCCGCTCTTAACTCCTCCCCTGCCACTCTTAACTCCTCCCCCCCGGTCTTAAATCCTCCCCCGGCTGCTCTCAACTCCTCCCCCGGCTGCTCTCAACACTTCCCCCCTGCTGCTCTCAACACCTCCCCCCTGCTGCTCTCAACACCTCCCTGGGGAGGGACCGGCAGACATGCTGGGGACTGAGGTGAAAGAGACAGCCTGAAGGGAAAGAAAGACAAGAGAGACAGGAGGGACACAGACAGGGAGAGTCAGAAGGGACACAGACAGAGAGAATGACAGGAGTAACACAGAGAGAGTCAGGAGGGACACAGATAGAGACAGGAGGGACACAGACAGAGAGAGAGTGACAGGAGTAACACAGAGAGAGACAGGAGGGACACAGATAGAGAGAGACACAGACAGAGAGAGAGGACACAGAGAGAGAGAGAGGCAGGAGGGACAGAGAGAGAGAGAGGGACAGGAGGGACACATAGAGAGAGAGACAGGAGAAACACATAGAGAGAGAGAGACAGGAGAAACACATAGAGAGAGACAGGAGGGACACAGACAGAGAGAGAGACAGGAGGGACACAGACAGAGAGAGACAGGAGGGACACAGACCCAGAGAGAGACAGGAGGGACACAGACCCAGAGAGACAGGAGGGACACAGACCGAGAGAGACAGGAGGGACACAGAGAGAGGGAGACAGTAGGGACACAGAGAGAGGGAGACAGTAGGGACACAGAGAGAGGGAGACAGTAGGGACACAGAGAGAGACAGGAGGGACACAGATAGAGACAGGAGGGACACAGAGACAGGAGGGACACAGATAGAGACAGGAGGGACACAGAGAGAAACAGGAGGGACACAGACCCAGAGAGACAGGAGGGACACAGACCGAGAGAGACAGGAGGGACACAGACAGAGAGAGAGACACAGGAGGGACACAGATAGAGAGACAGGAGGGACACAGATAGAGAGACAGGAGGGACACAGAGAGAGACAGGAGGGACACAGAGAGAGGGAGACAGTAGGGACACAGAGAGAGGGAGACAGTAGGGACACAGAGAGAGGGAGACAGTAGGGACACAGAGAGAGACAGGAGGGACACAGATAGAGACAGGAGGGACACAGATAGAGACAGGAGGGACACAGATAGAGACAGGAGGGACACAGAGAGAAACAGGAGGGACACAGACCCAGAGAGACAGGAGGGACACAGACCGAGAGAGACAGGAGGGACACAGACAGAGAGAGAGACACAGGAGGGACACAGATAGAGAGACAGGAGGGACACAGACAGAGAGAGACAGGAAGGACACAGACAGAGAGAGAGACAGAAGGGACACAGAGAGAGGGAGACAGTAGGGACACAGAGAGAGACAGGAGGGACACAGATAGAGAGACAGGAGCGACACAGACAGAGAGAGACAGGAGGGACACAGACAGAGAGAAACAGGAGGGACACAGATAGAGAGACAGGAGGGACACAGACAGAGAGAGACAGGAGGGACACAGACAGAGAGAGAGACAGAAGGGACACAGATAGAGAGACAGGAGGGACACAGACCGAGAGAGACAGGAGGGACACAGATAGAGAGACAGGAGGGACACAGATAGAGAGACAGGAGGGACACAGATAGAGAGACAGGAGGGACACAGAGAGAGACAGGAGGGACACAGATAGAGAGAGACAGGAGGGACACAGATAGAGAGACAGGAGGGACACAGATAGAGAGACAGGAGGGACACAGACAGAGAGAGACAGGAAGGACACAGACAGAGAGAGAGACAGAAGGGACACAGAGAGAGGGAGACAGTAGGGACACAGAGAAAGACAGGAGGGACACAGATAGAGAGACAGGAGCGACACAGACAGAGAGAGACAGGAGGGACACAGACAGAGAGAAACAGGAGGGACACAGATAGAGAGACAGGAGGGACACAGACAGAGAGAGACAGGAGGGACACAGACAGAGAGAGAGACAGAAGGGACACAGAGAGAGGGAGACAGTAGGGATACAGAGAGAGACAGGAGGGACACAGATAGAGAGACAGGAGCGACACAGACAGAGAGAGACAGGAGCGACACAGACAGAGAGAGACAGGAGCGACACAGACAGAGAGAGACAGGAGGGACACAGACAGAGAGAAACAGGAGGGACAGAGAGAAACAAGAGGGACACGGATAGAGAGACAGGAGGGACACAGACAGAGAGAGACAGGAGGGACAGAGAGAGACAAGAGGGACACGGATAGAGAGACAGGAGGGACACAGACAGAGAGAGACAGAAGGGACAGAGAGAGAGGGAGACAGTAGGGACACAGAGAGAGGGAGACAGTAGGGACACAGAGAGAGGGAGACAGTAGGGACACAGAGAGAGACAGGAGGGACACAGACAGAGACAGGAGGGACACAGACAGAGACAGGAGGGACACAGACAGAGAGAGACAGGAGGGACAGAGAGAGACAGGAAGGACACGGATGGAGGGACACAGATAGAGAGAGACAGGAGGGACACAGGCAGAGAGAGACAGGAGGGACACAGAGAGAGACAGGAGGGACACAGACAGAGAGAGACAGGAGGAACAGCGAGAGACAGGAGGGACACAGAGAGAGACAGGAGGGACACAGATAGAGAGACAGGAGCGACACAGACAGAGAGAGACAGGAGCGACACAGACAGAGAGAGACAGGAGGGACACAGACAGAGAGAAACAGGAGGGACAGAGAGAAACAAGAGGGACACGGATAGAGAGACAGGAGGGACACAGACAGAGAGAGACAGAAGGGACAGAGAGAGAGGGAGACAGTAGGGACACAGAGAGAGGGAGACAGTAGGGACACAGAGAGAGGGAGACAGTAGGGACACAGAGAGAGGGAGACAGTAGGGACACAGAGAGAGACAGGAGGGACACAGACAGAGACAGGAGGGACACAGACAGAGACAGGAGGGACACAGACAGAGACAGGAGGGACACAGACAGAGACAGGAGGGACACAGACAGAGAGAGACAGGAGGGACAGAGAGAGACAGGAAGGACACGGATGGAGGGACACAGATAGAGAGAGACAGGAGGGACACAGGCAGAGAGAGACAGGAGGGACACAGAGAGAGACAGGAGGGACACAGACAGAGACAGGAGGGACACTGACAGAGAGAGACAGGAGGAACAGAGAGAGACAGGAGGGACACAGAGAGAGACAGGAGGGACACAGAGAGAGACAGGAGGGACACAGACAGAGAGACACAGGAGGGACACAGATAGAGAGAGACAGGAGGGACACAGATAGAGAGACAGGAGGGACAGAGAGACAGGAGGGACACGGATGGAGAGACACAGACAGAGAGAGACAGGAGGGACACAGATAGAGAGACAGAAGGGAAACAGAGAGAGAGAGAGACAGGAGGTACAGAGAGAGAGAGAGACAGGAGGTACACAGAGAGAGAGACAGGAGGTACACAGATAGAGAGACAGGAGGGACACAGAGAGAGAGACAGGAGGGACACATAGAGAGAGAGACAGGAGAGACACAGGCAGAGAGAAGAGACAGAGATAGAGAGACAGGAGGGACACATCCAGAGATAGAGAGACAGGAGGGACAGAGAGAGAGAGAGAGAGTGAAGGGACAGAGAGAGAGAGACAGGAGGGACACAGAGAGAGGGAGACAGTAGGGATACAGAGAGAGACAGGAGGGACACAGATGGAGAGACAGGAGCGACACTGACAGAGAGAGACAGGAGCGACACAGACAGAGAGAGACAGGAGGGACACAGACAGAGAGAAACAGGAGGGACAGAGAGATACAAGAGGGACACGGATAGAGAGACAGGAGGGACACAGACAGAGACAGGAGGGACAGAGAGAGACAAGAGGGACACGGATAGAGAGACAGGAGGGACACAGACAGAGAGAGACAGAAGGGACAGAGAGAGAGGGAGACAGTAGGGACACAGAGAGAGGGAGACAGTAGGGACACAGAGAAAGGGAGACAGTAGGGACACAGAGAGAGACAGGAGGGACACAGACAGAGACAGGAGGGACACAGACAGAGACAGGAGGGACACAGACAGAGACAGGAGGGACACAGACAGAGAGAGACAGGAGGGACAGAGAGAGACAGGAAGGACACGGATGGAGGGACACAGATAGAGAGAGACAGGAGGGACACAGGCAGAGAGAGACAGGAGGGACACAGAGAGAGACAGGAGGGACACAGACAGAGACAGGAGGGACACTGACAGAGAGAGACAGGAGGAACAGAGAGAGACAGGAGGGACACAGAGAGAGACAGGAGGGACACAGAGAGAGACAGGAGGGACACAGACAGAGAGACACAGGAGGGACACAGATAGAGAGAGACAGGAGGGACACAGATAGAGAGACAGGAGGGACAGAGAGACAGGAGGGACACGGATGGAGAGACACAGACAGAGAGAGACAGGAGGGACACAGATAGAGAGACAGGAGGGACACAGAGAGAGAGAGAGACAGGAGGTACAGAGAGAGAGAAAGACAGGAGGTACACAGAGAGAGAGACAGGAGGTACACAGAGAGAGAGACAGGAGGGACACAGAGAGAGAGACAGGAGGGACACATAGAGAGAGAGACAGGAGAGACACAGGCAGAGAGAAGAGACAGAGATAGAGAGACAGGAGGGACACATCCAGAGATAGAGAGACAGGAGGGACAGAGAGAGAGAGAGAGAGAGAGAGAAGGGACAGAGAGAGAGAGACAGGAGGGACACAGAGAGAGGCAGGAGGGACACAGAGAGAGACAGGAGGGACAGAGAGAGAGAGAGACAGGAGGGATACAGACACAGAGAGAGAGAGAGACATGAGAGAGAGGAAGAAGGGACAGAGAGACAGACAGGAGGGAGGGATAGAGAGACAGATAGGAGGGAGGGATAGAGAGAAAGATTGACAGGAGGGAGGGATAGAGAGAGAGACAGGAAGGAGGGACAGAGAGAAAGATTGACAGGAAGGAGGGACAGAGATAAAGATTGACAGGAAGGAGGGACAGAGAGAAAGATTAACATGAAGGAGGGACAGAGAGAAAGATTGACATGAAGGAGGGACAGAGAGACAGGAAGGAGGGACAGAGAGATGAGAAAAGTGGAGTGGAAGTGACAGGGGAGGGAAAGCGGGGTAGAAGAGACACAGGAAAGGGAAATGGGGGAAGAGACACAGGGAGGAAGAGAAGGGAAAAGAAACGGAAGGGAGTGAAGAGACACAAGGGAGGGTGAGAGGGGTTGAAGAGACATGGGAGGGAGAGAGGGGAAAGGGGACACATGGGAGGGGGGAAGAGATACAGGGGTGGAGAGGGGGAAAGAGACACATGGAGGAGAGGCTTGCAATGAGCGCCTTTGGCGCTTATTGCGTGGCCCATGATGAGCTTCAAAGGTGCTTAGTAAAGTAGAGGGGGGAGTGGCTCTCATTAAGCGCCTACCGTCAAGTAGAGGGGGGAAAAGGTAGAGGGGGAGAGGCTCGCAATGAGCGCCAAAGGCGCTCATCGCAAGGCCAGTTAAGTAAAGGGGGAGAGGCTTGCATTTTGTGGCAAACACCATTGCCAGGCTTCAAATTTTATTGCCGTCATTTTTGACGGGCAAGTGGCTAGTTATAAATAATATATAACATAATATATATATATATATATACAGTGCTTTGCAAAAGTATTCACGCCCGTTGACTTTTTACCTATTTTGTTACATTACAGCCTTAAGTTCAATGTTTTGTTAATCTGAATTTTTTGTAATGGATCAGAACACAATAGTCTAAGTTGGTGAAGTGAAATGAGAAAAATATATACATAAAACTATTTTTTAGAAATAGAAAACAGAAAATTGGCATGTGCGTATGTATTCAACCCCTTTGTTATGAAGCCCATAAAAAGCTCTGGTGCAACCAATTACCTTCAGAAGTCACATAATTAGTGAAATGATGTCCACCTGTGTGCAATTTAAGTGTCACATGATCTGTCATTACATATACACACCTTTTTTTAAAGGCTTCCAGACACTGCAACACCTAAGCAAGAGGCACCACTAACCAAACACTGCCATGAAGACCAAGGAACTCTCCAAACAAGTAAGGGACAATGTTGTTGAGAAGTACGTCAGGATTAGGTTATAAAAAAATATCCAAATCTTTGATGATCCCCAGGAGCACCATCAATTGTATCATAACCAAAGGGAAAGAACATGGCACAACAGCAAACCTGCCAAGAGACGGCTGCCCACCAGAACTCATGGACCGGGCAAGGAGGGCATTAATCAGAGAGGCAGCACAGACACCTAAGCTAACCATGGAGGAGCTGCAGAGTTCCACAGCAGAGACTGGAGTATCTGTACATAGTGTGACCAGAAGAAAGCCATTACTTTCAGCAAAAAACAAAATGGCACGTTTTGAGTTTGCAAAAAGGCATGTGGGAGACTCCCAAAATGTATGGAGGAAGGTGCTCTGGTCTGAGGAGACTAAAATTGACTTTTTCGGCCATCAAAGAAAGCGTTATGTCTGGCACAAACTCAACACATCACATCACCCAAAGAACACCATCCCCACAGTGAAACATGGTGGTGGCAGCATCATTTTGTGGGGATGTTTTTCAGCAGCCGGGACTGGGAAACTGGTCAGAGTTGGGGAAAAGATGGATGGTGCTAAATACAGGGATATTCTTGAGCAAAACCTGTAGCAGGACAATGACCCCAAACACACAGCTAATGCAACACTTGAGTGGTTTAAGGGGAAACATGTAAATGTGTTTGAATGACCTAGTCAAAGCCCAGACCTCAATCCAATAGAAAATCTGTGGTCAGACTTAAAGATTGCTGGTCACAAGCGCATACCATCCAACTTGAAGGAGCTGGAGCAGTTTTGCAAGGAGGAATGGACAAAAATCCCAGTGGTAAGATGTGGCAAGCTCATAGAGACTCATCCAAAGTGACTTTGAGCTGTGATTGCCATAAAAGGTGGCTGTACAAAGTATTGACTTTAGGGGGATGAATAGTTATGCACAATGACTTTTTATGTTATTTTGTCCTATTTGGTGTCTGCTTCACAATATTAATAATAAAAAAAAAAACATCTTCAAAGTTGTGGGCATGTTCTGTAAATTAAATGATGCAAATCCTTAAACAATCCATGCTAATTCCAGGTTGTGAGGCAACAAAACACGGAAAATGCCGAGGGGGTGAATATATATATATATATATATATATATATATATATATATATATATACACATATATATTTATTAGATGATAAATAGTCACCAGAGCTAATAGTTGTTTTCTTATTGTAGGACACCCAGCCTATCCTCCATGCCCCCCTAGCCTACACTCCATGCCCCCTAGCCTATCCTCCATGCACCCTAGCCTATGCTTCATGGCCCCCAAGCTATGCTCAATGCCCCCCTAAATAAGGGGGTACTCTTTATCCCACTTAGCAGTGTTGTGCCTTTTTTTTTTTTTTTTTTGTATGTGGGTATAATTACTCCATTGCACATGTGCCCCAAACCTTGTTTAAGTTCAAGAATAAGTCTCAAAAGTTTTTACTTGTTAGTAAGCAATAAAGATTGAGTGTTATTACTAATTGGAAGATTTATATATCCAAAAAGAAAAGCAGATACTTATATTTCATAGTGAACCCCCCTCTCAGGTGTATAGAGAGTCAAAATGGAATTCCAAGTAGGGGTTAAGTGATAATCATTAGTATTCACTGCCAGCTATCACAAGCTGGTAGGCTAATAGAGCTGATGGACTATAAAGTATAGGAGACTGTAAGCTGAAGTAACAGTGACAGAATGTGTCTAAGGTAACAACGACGCTGCGTGCCTCCGTTCGTTTGAGCGCGCAGTGATCGCGTACTAGCAGTGTATGAGAGTGTCTGTGTGCCCTTACCTGTCCTAACCCAATATTTATGCATGTGACTGGCGATTGTTGATCTGCAGGATTTGTTACCTTAGACACATTCTGTCACTGTTACTTCAGCTTACAGTCTCCTATACTTTATAGTCCATCAGCTCTATTAGCCTACCAGCTTGTGATAGCTGGCAGTGAATACTAATGATTATCACTTAACCCCTACTTGGAATTCCATTTTGACTCTCTATACACCTGAGAGGGGGGTTCACTATGAAATATAAGCATCTGCTTTTCTTTTTGGATATATAAATCTTCCAATTAGTAATAACACTCAATCTTTATTGCTTACTAACAAGTAAAAACTTTTGAGACTTATTCTTGAACTTAAACAAGGTTTGGGGCACATGTGCAATGGAGTAATTATACCCACATACAAAAAAAAAAAAAAAAAAAAAAAAAGGCACAACACTGCTAAGTGGGATAAAGAGTACCCCCTTATTTAAGGGTTATTACATTATAATATAACTAATTTCACTGAGAAGTGAAAGGCTCTCATTTGTCCCATATTATCTTGTCCTCTTTTAATTTGTGTGTTCAATCCTGGATTTTTTAACCAGTTTTTAACTTCGCCGTTGTGATATATTTATAATAAAGATTTGTTATATTATTTTCCCAATTCTGTATTGAGCAAATGATTTCATTATAGGTGGTAGACACCTTGGGAGCTTAGCAATCCTATGTTTGTACTTTTAGTTCAATGCCCCCCTAGCCTATACTCCATGCCCCCTAGCCTATCCTCCATGCCCCCAAGACTATGCTCTATGGCACCCCAGGCTATGCTCAATGCCCCCCTAGCGTATGCTCAATGCCCCCCAGCCTATGCTCAAAGGCCCCCCAGCCTATTCTTCATGGTCCCCCCTACCCCCTCTTACTACTTACCTTGATCAGGGAGTTGCTTTCTCTTCCCTCATGTCTCCCCTGCTTGCGTTTTTCTGCAGAGGCAGGGACTTTCTGAATGATGTCAATTGTGTGCGACCTCATCCAGGAAATCCCTGCCTCTGCAGAAAATGCACGCAAAGGAGACATGGAGGAAATCAACTCTCTGATCAATGTAAGTAGTGAAAGGGGGCTGATGAGGCTGGGGCCCATCCACACAAGGGCCCCGGTGCTTTGCACCAATTACACCGGCAGTAGCTCCTCCACTATCTCCATGATATGCATGCATTCTTTACCACGGGGATCCTCAACCCCCAGGCCGCAGACCCCCACCGGTTCACTTCCTCTGTTCAACTGGGCAGTGTGCTGTTAAAAGCATGGGCGATCTATCACCGGTGTCTCCCCCCAGGGTCTCCTCAGCAGTCCACCCAACACCCTCCTCTTATTTGTGCAATGAGCTCCGTGGGCTGGTTCCCATTAGCCTGTGGCTGGATAACCTTCCCCTGCCAGCACTTCATATAGCAGTGAATTCCCCTGCCCTGCAGTATGAAGCGCTGGCAGGGGAAGGATATCCAGTCTCTGACTCATGGGAACCGGACCATGGAGCTCAGTGCACAAGTAAGAGGAGGGGGCTGAATGGAGCTGCTGGGGGGAGTTGAATTGGGCTGCTGGGGAGTTGTGGGGCTGCTGGGGGCTGAATGGGGCTGCTGGGGGCTAAATGGAGCTGCTGGGAGAAGTTAAATTGGGCTGCTGGGTGTTGTGGGGCTGCTGGGGGCTAAATGGGGCAGCTGGGGGTAGAATGGAGCTGCTGGGTGGGAGCTGAATTGGGCTGCTGGGGGGTTGTGGGGCTGCTGGGGGATTGCGGGCTTAATGGGGCTGCTGGGGGCTAAATGGGGCAGATGGGTGTGCTATGGAGCTGCTGGGGGAGCTGAATGTGGCTGCTGGGGGTTATGGGGCTGCTGGGGGGGTGGGAGCTGAATGGTGATGCTGGGGGCTGAATAGTGCTGCTGGGGATGAATGGGGCTGCTGGGGGTGAATGGTGTTGCTGGGGGGCTGAATTAAGCTGCTGGGTGGTGAATGATGTTGCTGGGCGAATTGTGGGGCTAAATGGTGCTGCTGGGGGAGTGAATAGTGCTACTGGGGAGTTGTGGGCTTAAAGGTGCTGCTGAGGGGATTTCAGGGGTCCACTGCACTACAGAAGAGGAATAAGGAAACCTAGTTTAAATATATATACAGTATATACTAGTGTTGCTGGGAGGGTTGTGGGGATATATATAATTTTATATGTAATATAATACATGTACAGTATAATAGGTGTCTGTCTTTTGATGCCCTGACGGGTGGGGGGTGTTTAGGGAGATGCCGGAAAAAAAGAATTGTGGGTCTGGATCTTCCCGTCTGTTTCACGTGAGGTGGAGTGAGGAGTCACCATATAGGTGCAGTTTTATTCATGAACTACAATGTTCACAGAGAAGCTGAGTACTTGAGTCGCATAGACCCTCTATAATCAAAACTAATACGATATGAATAATCAAAACTAATACGATAATTTATAAAAATAAAATATTTTTATTCATAAACAAATCCAGTACACAAATGACAAAGTTTGCTGTATAGTTGTAGCGATACTTATTAAATGGTAGAGGATAGTTATGCACCAAATGACTCTTAGTTACAAGTCAAAGGTTAGGAGTATATACCGTATATACTCGAGTATAAGCCGACCGAATATAAGCCGAGGCACCTATTTTACCACAAAATACTGGGTAAAATGAGTGACTCGAGTATAAGCCGAGGGTGGGAAATGTGCTGCCCCCTGTGTCCCTCTTGTGTTCTCTGTGTCCCCATCTCTCTCATGGGTCTCTTCTCACCTCTCCCTTCCCTGTGTCTCTTCCCCTCTCCCTTATCACTTTCCTCAACCCCCCTCCTCATTCTCAACATCCCTCCTCAACCCCACTCCTCATCCTCATCCTCCCTCCTTATCCTCAACCTCCCTCCTCAACCTCCCGCGTCATCCCCCTCATCCTCAACCCCCCATCCTCAACCCCCCCATTCTCAACCCCCTCCTCAACCCCCCTCCTCATCCTCAACCTCCCTCCTCATCCTCAACCTCCCTCCTCATCCTCAACCCCCTCCTCATCCTCAACCTACCTCCTCATCCTCAACCCACTCCTCAACCCCCTTTCTCAACCTCAACCCCCCTCCTCAACCTCCCTCCTCATCCTAACCTCCCTCCTCATCCTAACCTCCCTCCTCATCCTCAACCTCCCTCCTCATCCTCAACCCCCTCCTCATCCTCAACCTCCCTCCTCATCCTCAACCCCCTCCTCATCCTCAACCTCCCTCCTCATCTTCAACCCCCTCCTCAACCTCCCTCCTCAACTTCAACCCCCCCCCCTCAACCTCCCTCCTCATCCTCAACCTCCCTCCTCATCCTCAACCTCCCTCCTCATCCTCAGCCTCCCTCCTCATCCTCAACCTCCCTCCTCATCCTCAACCCCCTCCTCAACCTCCCTCCTAATCCTCAACCCCCCTCTTCATCTTCCCTCCTCAACCCCCCATCCTCAACCCCCTCCTCAACCCCCTTCCTCAACCCCCATCCTCATCCTCCCTCCTCAACCCCCCCCATCCTCGACCCCCTCCTCAACCCCCCTACCCAACTCCCCATCCTCATCCTCCCTCCTCAACCCCCTCCTCAACCCCCCATCCTCAACCCCCCTATCCTCAACCTAAACCTACCTAAATACCTCCCCCTCACTAACCTGCTTCTGCTCCGGCCTCCGCTCCTTCTTGACCCGGCTCGCATGTGACGTCACATGCGCGCCACGTCATTAGCATATACCGGGTGCCGGGTCAAGAAGGAGCGGAGGCCGGAGCAGAAGCAGGTAAGTGAGGGGAGAGGGGGAGGTATTTAGGGGGGGGGGGGGGTTAGAATGAGGAGGGGGGTTTAAGTTGAGGAGGGAGAATGAGGAGGGGGGTTTATAATGAGGAGGGGGGTTGAGGATGAGGAGGGGGAGGGAAAAAGACACAGGGGGGTAAAGAGACACGGGGGGGTAGAGAGACACGGGGGGGTTAGAGAGACACGGGGGGGGGGGGGGAGAGTGACTCGAGTATAAGCCGAGGGGGCCCTTTTTTGCCTTAAAAAAAGGGCTGAAAAACTCGGCTTATACTCGAGTATATACGGTAATCATGCTGATACAAGATAAAAGAAAGAAAGTTGCCTTTAAGCCTGTAACCCTCAAATATTTTGCGGATAGCTAAAAGTCATATGAACTTAAAGGAGTTAATACTCCCAAAAATAATGCTTAACACTGAATTATATCTACATTGAACAAAAAAAAAAGGGGGGGGGGAGATATTTACGAAATATTTACATTTTTTATTGCGGCATCTTGTAGAGGACAAACAGGCAGGGAGAACGTTCTAAGCTAAATAGACTGTTAGCACTGCAATTGAGCAATGAATTATAATAATACTAGCGAATTGCCCATCAAAAAATGACGGCAATGAAATTGTAAGTGAGCTAATGGTGTTTGGTGTATATAATAATAAAATAAATAATAGATTAATAGAGTAATATACTTTACCTATTTTGAAGTAATATATGCAGGAAGCATTCTGTTGAAGAGCTGGCAATCTGTTTTGATGTTGCTGCAGCATTAGTGGTGTGGAGCTGCTGTGTAAGAGTGATGAATGTGTGGAGTCTAATAGGGAATGTGCGCAAGACAAATCCGTTAGCATAGCTGTGTACTTCCGCATTGTATAAGCTATTGTTCTAAAATGGCGGCTAATGTGTGGTATGCGGCTGTGGCTGATTTAGCGTTGTGCGACTTTTTCGGAATATCCGTAGCTGTTTGGTGGTGTTTTGCGTGTTTGTGGTGGTGTTTTGCGTGTTTAGGGACCTTAAGCCTCGTTTTTGTTTTGTTCGGCAGCCATTTTTTCTCTCGCTTAGGGCATTTTCGGGTCTCTAAACTCCGAAATTTGTGCTTAAATCGAGGTGTAACTTCCCTTGCAGAGGTCCTGGGTGCCCTTCATTGCTGTGAGTAAGCTTTTAATGTGTTTGTTGTTTGTATTTATTGTGTTTGTAATGTTTTTGGGGTCGCACGGGTTTCGCCCTTGTTTCTTAATCTCGTAAGTGTTTTTCGGCAAATACGTAGGTGTTAGCTGGTGTTTTGCGTCTTTAGACTGTTGTAGCCTCGTTTTTGTTTTTTTCGGCGGCCATTTTTTCTCTCGCTTAGAGAATTTTTCTGTGTCTAAACTCTTTTATTTTGAGATATATTGAGGTGTAACTTTAGTTTTCGAGGTCCTGGATGCCCCCTCTTCCTGTAAGTAAGCTTTTTATGTATTTGTTGTGTGTATTTTTTTTTTCATGTTTTCATGTGCGCGTATTGTGGACGATTTTTGCGAGGTCGTAATGGGTTGTAACGTGTCTCGTATTTTCCTTGCGTAACAACGTAAATTTTGCAAGGGTCGCAGTTGCTGGCAAGGAGCGCCTTCGTCGCTCCTTGCCAGCAACTGCGACCCTCGCTTTGCGAGGGCTGCAGGCACGCTGCGTGAGCCCGCAAGCATTAGCTTGCATGCTCACATCTATATATGTGACTAGCGACTTGCCCATCAAAAAATGACGGCAATGAGATGTGTATGTTTGGAAAGTTGTTTAGTTATTAATATACATATTTGACATTTGAGGAACAGGTTCTAAATCCTTTATTTGCTTAGTAGTTAATTTTGGTGCATCTTTAATTTTTGCAGCTGATAGTCTTTTGCTTACAATTCTGCATTTTTTTTTCTCGTCGAATTTCCTTCTCCTCTAGTGTCTGCTGGTTGGCCCATCTCTCTTGTCTTTCTCTAGTTTGACGTCTTGTCTTTTCTTGTTTGCTCTCGTTAGTAGCCATGTTAATCTGTAAAAGAAAATAATGTATAATTAGTTTAGTTTGAGATGTTAAGTTTGTTTTTTACATTTTTTATTATCAATAGTTTGTTTATATGTGCTTGTAGTTCATTGTAGCGGTACTTTCTTTGTATTGTTAAATAAGTGTTTTTTATTTTTTTGGTCTTACTTTCTGTCGTAGGTTGTAATTTTTGCCTTACATAAATAGCACACTCAAGGAAATGACACTATACCTTCTTCTACATTTAGTAGGTGTATAGTGTTAATGTAAATGTATATTTTTTTTGTTTTGGTAAAAAAAAAATTGGTGTACTTTTGAGTTACAGGCATAGTAAAGGGAAAAAATGAGTCTTTGTAATTTTTACTACAGGGGATTGTAGTAATAGTATTTTGATATTTTTTTTAAAGGCTTATATGTTCTGGCTCTGAAAATGTTTTTTTTTTTTTGGGTGTTAGTACAATTTGTTGTAGTATTCTATTTTATGTGTGTGTTTAGGTTTTATGCTTAATATTGTACATTGCGACTGGTAATTGAGAATGATAAATGTTGTTATGTAGTGTGTGTTTTGACACTTTTGTTAGACTATGCTGCTTTTTTTATTTTTTTTGTGTAGATTTAAGTTTGGGTTTAATGTTAAACATTGTTGTCCGTAAAAGACAAATAATAGGTAAATGACAAATGTGTCACTAATATTTTGGTAAAGGTTATAATTATTCTGTGTTATTTTTTTTTGTTTTTTGTTTTTTCTGTTGACATGGATGCAGAGCAAACATGTTTATTTAGTTTTCTCTTTTTTTACTTGTTATACTGTACCTTGGTTTAAGTGTGATTTCAAGCAGAATCTTTGTTGGTCCGCTGTTGAAAGTCTTCGTCCGATGCTCTTCACGCAGTGTCTGTTGTAAAAGAAAAATTAAAATGTTATTTGATTTTAATGTATTTGTAATGAATAGCATATTTCATTGTTTTGGTCTATTGTATCTGTTATGGTGAATGTTTCTGCTATGCTGTTTTTTGTGCAAACTTTTAAATATACTTTAATTGTATTTGTATATTCCAGTTATCCTTTTTTTACTGTAATTATTAATGTTTTTCTTATTTTGGATATGATTGCAATGTTTTAAGCATTATCCTGTTTTGTGTCCACCACTTTTGGTATGCTTCTTAAACAGTAAAGAAGAATATTAATTTACTTTTCTATGTGTTTGTGTGATTTTTGGTACAATCCTATTTTGTGTCTAAAATATGTTGCATACTTTATTTGCTTAATTAGTCTTTTTTCATGAAGATTAAATGTTTTTGTACAGTGAAAATGGATGTTTTTGCTATTTTGGATATAATGGAAATGTTTATAGCATTATCCTGTTTTGTGTCCACCACTTTTGGTATGCTTATTTAGGCTTCTTTGTAAGGCTTATAGGTTCTTAAACCGTAAAGAAGAATATTAATTTCCTTTTCTATGTGTTTGTGTGATTTTTGGTACAATCTTGTTTTGTGACCACCATATGTTGCATACTTTATTTTCTTAATTAGTCTTTTTTATGAGAATAAAATGTTGTTGTACATTGAAAATGAATGTTTTTCCTATTTTGGATATGATCACAATGTTTTTAGCATTATCCTGTTTCCGTCCACCACTTTTGGTATGCTTATTTAGGCTTCTTTGTAAGGCTTATAGGTTCTTAAACAGTAAAGAAGAATATTATTTAACTTTTCTATCTGTTTGTGTGGTTTTTGGTACAATCCTGTTTTGTGTCCACCATATGTTGCATACTTTATTTGCTTAATTAGTATTTTATGAGAATTAAATGTTGTTGTACATTGAAAATGAATGTTTTTCCTATTTTGGATATGATCGCAATGTTTTTAGCATTATCCGGTTTTGTGTCCACCACTTTTGGTATGCTTATTTAGGCTTCTTTGTAAGGCTTATAGGTTCTTACACAGTAAAGATGAATATTATTTAACTTTTCTATCTGTTTCTGTGATTTGTGGTACAATTCTGTTTTGTGTCCACCATATTTTGCCTACTTTATTTGTTCAATTAGTGTTCTTTATGAGTATTTAATCATGTTGGACAGTACAAATCAATGTTAATTGCCTTTTCTATATCATGTTGTTCTTTTTCTGTTTTATCCTGTTTTGTGTTCACCAGTTTTTGTTTGCTGCATTTGGCTTCTGGGTGATGGTTGGAGGTTATTTTACAGTAAAGAGGAGGAATAGTTTTGTTTTATGTATGTTGCTAATGCTTCAGATGCTATCCTGTTTTGTGGCAACCTCTTTTTTTTTTTTGGTTTCTGTGAAACTGTCTGTCTTCCTAAATTGTATAGGTCTTTGTGAAGTTTGTTGAACTGTGTTTTGTTCTTTATTCAATTTATATGTATTTTTATTTTTATTTTACTTGAAATTGTTATATTGGCGGCCATTAAACATATGTAGTTCCTTTATTTTTTTGTACTTGTTATACTTTACCTTGATTGAAGTGTTGTTCTTGTCCGAATGACAGGGGGTCCCCTCCTGGCAATCTTAATCCGCCAGTCTTCTTGTAGTGTCTGTTTGAAAAAGAAAGTGAAACGGTTAATTGTATATTTCTTCTTTTTGATTTAGCAAAGCATGGTCTTTTCAGCATGTAATGTATTTTTCTATCTTACCTCTTCTTCTTTCTTTGTGTTCTTTAAATGGGATTCTCGTTCACAGTGCACGGTGCAAATTCTTGAGTGACGCTGTTGATGCAGAGTCTGTTTGAATAGTGAAAAAAAGGGCAAAGATTCAGCTTTAGGTTCCATATGTATTAGTGTCATATTATTTTTTGCTATGAGTTGCAGTAAATTAATGTCATTTAAATATACTGGTTTAGTTAGTTTCGGTTAACATTAGTTTGTTTTAGGGCCTATCCATATAAATGTGTGTGTAACATGTCACTATACATGAATAACATTTTTATAGTTAAAGTTGTTTTTTTTATGTCATTTAAATATACTTGTTTAATTAGTTTGGGTTAAGATTAGTTTGTTGTAGGGGCTATACACATAAATGTGCGTGTCACATGTCACTATACATGAATCACATTTTCAAAGTTGTTTTTTTTTTGTCCTGTCTTGATTATAGCTTACCTCTCAGTTATAATTTGCACAGTGTAAAGTAGGAAATTAGGAAATAATTATCTTCTCAAGTAACAGCAGCAGTTAACTATCCAGTCACTCCGTTCATCACCTCAGTAGAAATGTAGAATTTTCTGGAAAGTATTTATAAACTTTCAGGTGCCTCAGACCATTAGAACGCAATATGCATGCGCTATTTGCGTTCCAGCTTACAATTTGCGTTCCATCCGCCATTTTATGCGTAGTAGTTTTCAAAATGGTTGTTGATATCAGTGTGGTACGTGCCACATAGTATGTGTTTCAGTTCTGCAAGTCACTGTAGTATTGTTACGTCTGTAGCCTCGTTTTCGTTTTGTTCGGCGGCCATTTTTTCTCTCGCTTAGGTGATCTTCGGCAGTTTAAACTCGTTTTTTTTGGACTTAAATGGACGTGTAAATTAACTTTTCGATGTGCTGGATGGCCCCCTTGCTGTAAGTAAGCTTTTTATGTGTTTGTTGTGTTTATTTATTGTGTTTCTGATGTTTTCATGCTCGCCGTTTTCGGCTGATTTTTGCGTATTCGGAATGAGTCGTAGCGCGGACGTATTTTTTTGCGAGGGACGCAGTTGGTTTTTTTCTAAGTCGTGCGTGTGTTTGTTAACCGTGTGTGAGGCGCCTTTGAGCCTACACCTCCGCTTCGCGAGGGTCCGCATTTCCCGACAAACACAGCCGACGTTGGAGCCTCCACCTTCCGCAAATGCGGCCCCTCGCTTTGCGAGGGACGCAATTCTTGCGGCCCCGCTTTGCGAGCCCGCAAGCGTTAGCAACAACTCGTTTGCTCATAACTATATATGTGATAAGCTACTCTAGCTAAGAATAGACAGTATCTAATATTTAGGAGCCTAGAATTTGGATTTCACAGTATAACTGTAGAACCTATCATACAGCGATTAAGAATCACTGACCAGGGGGGTGAAGTTCAAGGAAAAGTATATAGTTTGGGTTACATCCTATAATCTTCAGGCAGACAAAACCTTAATATGATTGAACAATAAAGGACAATTGATCTTTAGATATTACTAGCTATAAATTCCTGGGTAATTCAACCCACTATATTCAATACACACTCCACCTGGGAATCTAAGCATTTTTATAATTTAACTCTGGGTTGAATTAATATTGAACTCCTAAATAATCTTTATATCTATGATAAATTGTCCTCTGTTCAAGGAAAATATTTAACTTCTTTATTGTAACGGATCCTGCCTGAGATTTATGACCTTATAAACCTCACATTGTACAGATAGATTGTCAGATAGATTGTCCAAAAAGTGGGAAAAGTATTAAACAAATTATAAACTGTATAAAACAGACCACTAAGGAAGCTTGATATTTGTCCTTTTTATTAGGGCTTTGAATCTGAAATAAAGAAATGAAACTGATTGGAATAAAAAAGTGATTAAATGACACAAATCCCAATATTTTTATATATAACAAATCACTTCTGAGATCCAAATCTATAGAAGAAATACAATAATTCCATAGACTTTATTACATTTACAAAGGTTGAAAATTAGTCTCTTTTTAAATGTTTTTAATATTTTTTTAATCTTTGTGTGAATGCCGCTGTCCATTTGATATAGCAATGAAGAATTGTAAATATTTTGGAAATATATTCCCCGCTTCCCTTTTTTTTGTTCAATGTGAATAGCTAAAGGGGGCTAATTTAATAGCAGTAACTTTTGCGGGCTCTTTTACAGGCTTCAGTAACTGCAATTTGTGGAATTTAATGAGGCCCTCATTATGGTGGTAGGACATCAACTCCTACCTAACCTATATCCTAACCAAATTGGTAGTCACTAAGCAACCCATGGTCCACTACACTACCCCCATGATGATCCTTCAGGACCCCCAGAGTTTCTTGACCTAATACAGTGAATACAGTCCCCAAAGGCCCTGTCCCCCATGGTAAATTGACAGTCAATCACAGCAGTTATTTCAGCCAATGAGAAACTAGAAAGTGCATATAATAATGAGGGGGTCAAGTCAAAGCTTGCCATTATTTAGCTTTGATTTTTTTTATTATTTTTTAGCTTTGTAGAGGAGCTTGGTGTTCAATCAAGAAATAAGAGGCCTTTTAAATGTCCCAAAAAGATGAAATGTGGGCTTTTATCAAGTCTTCATCACCATGGATGTGCCAAATTACCAGTGCTAAATAGAGGATCATGGCTTCATTTGACCATGCTGGATCAATTAAGTATACATAAACTAGTATTTTTTATATTTTAGAGGTTTAATGGTTTTGTATTTAAATAGTAATTTTATTTTTTGTGTAATTCTTTTCTATTTTATTGTATTTTTTTACTGTTGTATTTTTAGTATAGTACTTTTAGTTTAGTTATGGAGATAGTGTTAGAGACTAATGGGGTCCTTATGGAGATAGAGATCATGATAGAGACCATGGCTTAAAGGAACTGTGGGGGTCCTTAGGTATCCCCATGGGGGTAGGTTGAAAAATAATAGGGGCTTTTAAATATCAGTTGCAAAGCAAAAGCAGCTTTTACATGGGTCATGTAACTGATACATTTCTTTTTTCCTTAAGACAAATAAAGATGAATACATGGTAGCTTGTATTTGCTTTAAGAATTTATGTTACAAATTCACCAAGGGAATGTATACTACACTCACTGACCAATAGCTAAGTGAGATTTTATTTTCATGTCATTATGGCAATATAGGAAGGAGGTATTTCCAAAAAAATATAAATTTGTTTGTCTTTGTCAGATAGGATCTTGGGAGGGAACAGCAATGGGAAAGGGTCTTTGGGGAGGCAAACCTTTTTTTTTTTCCCCAGAGCCCTCAGTTTTCTAGCTCTGCCAATGTCAGTGATATAAGAAAGGATGCAGAAGAGAATATAGCAAGGACATCTAACATGATTTCACAAAATGCCTAATAATAGAGCTACAAAAGGATATGAAAAGTGATGCTAAAGATGACGCTACGAAGCAAAGTTAAAAAGTGGAAATAAACACCACTTTTTTTAATGACCACTTTTTTTAACACTGCTTTGTAGCTCCATTTTAGTACTACTTTTCAAAATTGGAGTTAAAAAATGTAGTTAAAAATACTGGAGCCAAAAAAAAATAGAAGGACAAAGAGAGAGAGAGAGAGAGAGGGCAGAGAGAGAGAGAGGGAACAGACAGAGAGGGGGCACAGAAAGAGAGGGCGCAGTGAGAGACAGCGCACAGAAAGAGAGACGGCACAGAGAGAGGGCACACACAGAGAGAGAGAGAGAGGGCAGAGATAGAGAGTGTACATAAAGAGAGGGCACAGAGAGAGAGATCTGAGAGAGAGAACACACAGAATGAGAGAGGGCACATGGAGAGAGAGTGCACAGCGAGAGAGAGAGGTAGGACAGACAGAGAGAGAAAACGCAGAGAGAGAGAGCATGCAGAGAGAGTGCTCAGAGAGAGAGAGCACACAGAAAGAGAGAGGACAGAGAGAGACGGCACAGACAGAGAGAGCACACAAATAGAGAGAGAAAGCACAGAGAGAAAGCGCACAGAGAGAGACACAGCACAAACAATTGAAGATAACATTATATGATACCGTCATTTATGATAGGCAAGTTACTAGTAGATAAATATTAAACAAGAACAAGTAAATATATGTATACAATGTAGGGGTTTAGTTATACAGTGAGCCATTATATAAACCTGTATATTATAGTAATTCCATAACAGATGGGTCTTATCATTTTATGCAAAATATGTGTTAGAAAAGAGAGTATTAATAAAAATAGAATAAATGTTTAACAGATTTGTAGATAATTGATGAATAGTCTCAAAAAGTGTGTATATAACATTTTGTAAAAACAGGCCAAGTGGATTTGATGAAGTTCAAATATGCTTGGGACTGCCATACAACTGTTCTGGACAAAATATTATGATATCATAAAAGTTTACGTTTTCAAGCATATGCAGTCACTGAACTAAATTTCACTATTTTCCCATGTAATTATAGCCAGAAGACCTGTCAGATTAGTAATTTGTGTTTTTCCATTTAGTAGTAAAAATAATTTCATGTTAGAGGTTAGACCTCTAACATATTTTGAAAATTAAAAGAAAGTTCATTTAGTTTATGTTCGTGTGCAATAATAATAATTCTGTTTTACTGGCAATCTTCTCTGTTTATATCATAAATAACTGAAATAATACAACAATTTTCTTGAGATGTTGTATGTTGACCTGAGATCTAGTTGAGTGCATGTAAGTGATTTCATGTACATTAGGACTTCACAACTACATTATAGTTATATAAAAATACATATAATTACAGCTCAAACATTCCTATATAAATTATTTTTTCATGAACTTATAACTTTGATCTAGTTTGACGTATTTGTTTGATGCAGGGATCTAAATTATTTTTGCGACAATTTTCATTAAATTCTGTCCAGTCCCCAAAAAAGTTATTTTATGTTGAATTTTGGGATAATGACATGGACCGTCATTCAATTGAGCCTTTCGGGAGATCCGGGTTCCCAAATGGATCCTTAATGGATAACTTATTTTGCTATTCAATTGGCTTCAATTTGCAGGCTCCGATCGTGTTATGGGATCTGGGCAGCGATCCATTTTGATTGTTAAGAACGCAAGTTAATGTCCCTGAAAGCCTTTGATCTTTCACGGCTACAAGACTTCCGAAAACTAAAATTCGCAAATTGCTATTCAATTGCTCTGATTCCTCCTTGCTAAGCCATCCGTCAATGCCGCAAATGGCAAAAGTGGAACCACAAGTTAAAGCCCTTACGTATGCTCCCCTTAAATGTCCACACTGCCCCTAACCCCCACTCCTAAATTAAACCCCCATGATGCAGGAATTCCTATATAGACTTCCCCAGTGTCTCCACATTCACCCCATGATGCGGGGGTCTCAATCAGGACCCAATTCGGACCCTTGCAGCATTTAAAAATGTAAATTTCCCCCTGCTGCACCTAACATTAACCCCCCCCCTATGCTAACATCCCCTATGCTATTAATCCTTGCTGAGGGGGTCCGGTTTGGGACCACCGCAGGGTCCCCAAATTCACCCCATTATGCAGAGTCCCAAACTTAACCCCTTGCTGCAAGGGTTTAGATCGCGACCGCTGCAGCATTTAAAAATGTAAATTTACCACCGTGGGTCCTTAAAGGGCCTGCAGCACATAAATGGTTAACCCCGGGTGCGGGGTTACTGTAAGAACCCCTGCGGCACCTAACAATAACCCCCTATGCTGCGGGGTCCCCATCGGATCCCCGCAGGGACCCCACATTAACCCTTGCTGAGGGGTTCCCTATTAAGTCCACCACAGTCTTTAAAAATGTTCATTTCCCGCCTCGCAGGTCCTTTATAGACTCTTATGGGACAAAAATTAACTCTGATGTTAACACTATAAGTGCCATGAGGGCCCTTTTAGCCACCCCAATAAACTAATAAATCTAAATTAACCCCCTCTAAGTAATTAACCCCCCATTAGGTAATTAACCACCCCTCTAAGTAATTTATCCTATTTAATCCTCACCATACCTTATTAACCCTATCACTAACAACTTAACCCTATCTAGACACAGTTATCCCTATCTAGTCCTATTTAATTATCCCGAACTGTACCCAATAATCCCTAACTGTACCTAATTACCCCTAACTGTACCTAATCACCCCTAACTTGACTTAATTACCCCTAACTGGACCTAATTACCCCTAACTGTACCCAATAAACCCTAACTATACCCAATAATCCGTAACTGTACCTAATTACCCCTAACATTACCCAATAAACCCTATCTGTTCCCAATAAATACTAACTGTACCTAATTACCCGTAACCGTATCCAATAAACTATAACTGTACTGAATTACCCCTAACTGTACCTAATAACCCCTAATTAGACCCAATTACCCCTAACTTGACCTAATTACCCATAACTGTGCCCAATAAACCCTAACTTTACCCAATAAACCCTAACTGTACCTAATTGCCCCTAACTGTACCTAATTGCCCCTAACTGTACCCAATAAACCCTAACTGTACCCAATAAATCCTAACTGTACCTAATTACCCCTAACTGTACCCAATAAACCCTAACTGTACCTAATCACCCCTCACTGGACCAAATTACCCCAAACTTGACCTTATTACCCCTAACTGTACCCAATAAACCCTAAATTTACCCAATAAATCCTAAGTGTACCTAATTACCTCTAACTGTACCCAATAAGGGTTAATAGATTAGGATAGGGGTTAATAAGGTAGGGTGGAGAGCAGTTAATAGAATAGGATAGGGGTTAATAGAATAGGATAAGGGTTAATAGGGTAGGGTAGAGGGGGTTAAAAGAATAGGGTAGGGGGTGATAGCATAGGATAGGGTAGAGGGGGGTTAATAAAATAGGGTAGGGATTAATAGGGTAGGGGTTAATAGGATATGGGTTAAATAGGTACAGTTATGGTTAATTAGGTACAGTTAGGTTTTATTGCGTTCAGTTAGGGGTTTATTGGGTACAGTTAGGGTTAATTAGGTACAGTTAGGGGAAATTAGGTACAGTTAGGGTTTACTAGGTACAGTTAGGGTTTATTGGGTAAAGTTAGGGGTTTATTGGGTACAGTGAGGGTAGTTAGGTACAGTTAGGGCTAAATAGAACTAGATAGGGATAACTGGGTCTACATAGGGTTAAGTGGTTAGTGATAGGGTTTATTAGGTATGGTGAGGGTTAAATAGGGTTAATTACTTAGAGGGTGGTAAATTACTTAGAGGGGCGTTAATTAGTTAGAGGGGGTTAATTTAGATGTATTAGTTTATTGGGGTGGATAATAGTGTAGTGTAGGGTAGTGCTTAGACTTAGTGTCATGAGGGTCCTGGAGGACCCTCATGGCACTAATAGTGTTAATGTCAGGGTTAATTATTGTCCCATAAGCGTTTCTATAGGCCCTTATGGAACTGATGGGGTTAATTTGGGGCTCATGGGGGTCTGTATAGAGACCCATGAGTCATGGGGCAAATTTTAGACAGGGGTATATTACAATTGTAGCGCAGGTCCTTTAAGAAATATATATTTTTTAAATTCTACAGAGGTCCCGATCTCGACCCCCAGGATCAAGGGTTACTGTGGGTACCCGGCAGCATAGGGTAGGCTAACCTTAGGTGCTGTGGGGGTACTTACAGTACCCCTGTGGCCTGGGTTAACCATTTGTGTGAGGCAGGCCCTTTAAGGACCTGCTGTGGGAAATGTAAATTTTTAAATGCTGCGGGACCCTTGCAGCATGGGTAAATGTGGGGCCCCTGTGAGGTCCCGATGGGGACCCCTGCATCATTGTTTTCATGCGGGGACCATGCGGGGGTCCCGATGAGAACCCTGCAGCAAGGTTTCATTTAGGGAGCCTGTGGGAGCTCCCGCAGGTTTGATTGATGTCATGATGACGATCTCTGTTTCGATTGGCTGTTTGTAACCGTGAGTTACGGACTTGGGTCAGCGATCATGTTCAAGCTCTCAAATGCTACTTTCCTTAGCATGGTTTTGTGATGTGCAATATCGGACCAGGACTTGCGGCCCCTGCCAATTGAATAGTACATTAACTTACGGCCGCTTCGGGCTCGCAGCAGGCTCGCAGACGCCCGCAGAGTAAGTCCTACTCCGATCAAGTTGCAGCCGGAGAATTGAATGAGGCTCAAGGTGTTTTTACAAAACAATGTTTACTCTTTTGTAGCAAACAATGAAATATTGATCTATAAAATCTCACTTCCTTTTTTTGTATATTTTAGATAGCTTAAGGCTTTTTGAGATATAATAGTTTAAAAGTTCAATGTAATGAGCATGAGCAGTAGAGACATGTGCACATGAGCAACTATTAGATTCCATGCACTGTGATTAAGAGACCAGTCCCTGGCTATCTAGGATTGATAGGATAGTATGGGCACTACTATTCCTGTGCTGACACTACACACAGCACCCTGAAACTGCACCTTCAAACAGACAATGTGAGCTCTTCAATTACTTCACTGACACTACATATAGCACCCTGATCCTGCACCTTCGTGTTGACAGTCAAAGCACTGCTATTAATTGGACTGACACAACACACAGAATCCGGATACTGCACCTTCATATAGAGTGTGAGCTCTGCAATTCCTGTACTGGCACAAAACACTGTATCTGGATACTGCACTTTCATACAGTGTGAGCTTTGCTATTACGCACTGATACTACACACACCTTGCAGATACAGTGTGAGCACTACTATGCCAGTACTCACACTACTATTTGGATACTCTACCTTTATACAGCACCTACTGCACTCATCATGTTCCTACTGATATACTCATCATTGCTTAGCTCCATGAAGTGAGATGTACTTTATTAAACTTTCTAATGTATTACTGCTCAGCTTTATTTTCTGTCTTTTGTTTGTAAATAACAATAAAACGCTACTGATTAATGTTATTAGGGATACAAATAAGCCAATAAACATTAGAGTTTAATAACATGGATATCAATAATTTCATGCATATACCTCATCACAAACATTCACTCCAAAAGGAAAAAGTCTTTCATTTTCCTATATGCTTTTACTAATTTTATAATATACGTTTTATTTGTTGTTGTTTAGTCTCTCACTCATGTCTGACTCTCCATGACCAATTGGATTGCAGCATGTAAGGTACATCTGCCAGTCACTGTCCTTCTGAGCTACATCAAGTTCATGTTTATTGCTTCAATTACCTCATCTATCTATCTCCCCATCTATTGTCCCCTTCAATCTTTCCCAGCATCAGAGTTTTCTCTAGGGAATCCTGCCCTGATATGATTAAAATATTTATGCTTCAGCCTCAGGATCATACCTTCCAGCGAACAGTTTGTCTTGATTTCCTATAGTACTGATTTATTGGATATTCTTGTAGTCCAATGGACTCTAAGCAGTTTTCACCAACACCACAGTTCTACAGCAATTCTACAGCACTCAGTCTTCTTTATGATCCAGCTCTCACATCCATATATTGCTACAGGGAATACCAAATTTCTAACTATGTGGACCTTTATTGCTAGTTTAATATCTTTACTTTTTACTAGCTTGTACAAGCTTGCCATACATTTCCTCCGAAAGAACTGAACGTCTTTTAATTTCATGACTACAGTCACAATCTGAAGAGACCTTGGATCCCAAGAAAATGAAAACTGTCACTGCTTCTACTTCTTCCCCATCTATTTTCCAGGAACTGAGATTGCCATTTGCCATAATCTAAGTATTTTAACGTTGAGCAACATGCCAGCTTTTCCTTTAGTTCCTCCTCACTTTCACCCATCAGAGTAGTTTCAGAGTAGTAGTTCTGACCGTAGCTTCTTGGTGGATGAGGTGATCTGGTACTCCCATCTCTTTTAGAATTTGCCACATTTTGTTGTGATCCACACAGTCAAAGGCTTTAGAATAGTCTATGAAGCAAAAGTAACTGTTCTTCTGGAACTCTCTTGCTTTCTCTGTTATCCATGGGACATTATCAATTTGATCTCTTGTGCCTCTTCCTCTCTGGAACCCAGCTTGTACATCTGGTAGTTCCTGGTCCATAAATTAATGGAGACGAGCTTGTAGGATCTTAAGCATTACCTTGATGTGAAATTAGTGCAGTTGTTCGATACCTGGGACACTGCCATTTTTTGGGATCAGGATGAGGATGTAGACTGACCTTTTCCTGTCTATTGGCCACTGTTGAGTTGTCAAAATTTGTTGGCATAAAGCAAGCTCTCCACGATATCTGTCTCCAGCTCATTGGACAAACTATTGAGGTCATTACTGCATTACTTCCTGTAGATATCTTTAGAGTATTCCTGCCACCTCTTCTTTATCTGATCTTCTTCTGTTAAGTTCTTATCATTTTTGTCTTTTATCATGCCCATTTTAGCATGAAATGTTACTTTAAGATCCCCAATAATTATTTATTTAATTATTTAGGTTCTTATGTTATCTCGCCTAATGTTGGTTTATCTGATTTCCAATTTTCAGTTATGATAATTCTAGTAGCTTAAATATTTGATTTATTAGGAGTTATGTATCTTTTGATATATTTGATATAGGTAATCCTCCTTGTTTCTTTAGGGATAGGGAATCATGTGAGTGTTTCTATTATTCAATATATTTCTTCCTATAAAAGATTTAGGACATTCCCATAGAGCATGCTTTAAAGTTCCAGCTACATCCCAGCTCTGAGATCCTCAATTTTCTTAAGAGATCTCTTAATGTTCCCATTCTGTTATCTTATTTTATCTCTTTACATTACTCATTGTAGAATGTTTCCTAGTCTCTACTTGCTATCCTCTAGAATTCTACATTCAGTTGGACAAATCTTTCACCATTCGCTTTCCATCTTCCCTGGGCTACTTTGAAAGCCTCATCAGACAGCCAGTTTGTCTTCTTAGCTTTCTTTCTTTTGGGGATATTCTTTGTTGCTGTTTTATGGATAATGATGAAACTTTTATCCAAAGTCCTGCAGGCATTCTATCTTTCTGTCTAGTCCCTTAAATCTATTCTTTACTTCCACTACATATTCGCAAACAAAATAATTTATTTTGTATTTGCTTGGTCTGAATATTTTCCCTCTTTTCTTCTTTTTGTTTTTGCTGACTGTATAGAGCTTCTCCATCTTTCGTATGGGCTCAATCTGATTTCTATATTTTCTATCTGGTGATGTCCATGTGTAGAGTAATCTCTGAGACTGTTGGAAGAGGGTGTTTGGTATGAACAGATAATTATTTTGACAGAATTCTATGAAACTCTGACCTGCTTCATTTTTTACTCCAAGGCTAAACTTCCAGTTATTCCATGTGTCTTTTGGTTCCCTACTTTAGTATTCCAATCTCCTATGATGAGAGTTATATTTTATTACATCAATGAATAAGAAACAAGAAAGACATAAAAACATTATGAGAATTATGATAATTACATTCACGGAACATACAAAAGCCATTGCTGAGACTGCAAATAAATTATTCTGAATTCTTGACATATTCTAATTTTTGTAAAGTGAAATTACAGAGGGATGGTATCTCTATTTCGGCATCATGGATCTTATAGTTGTATACATTTTTATAGCTAATCTATTCACCCTTCTTAGCTCCCACTGAGGACTATGGCAAGCCAGAGATGGAAAATATGGCAAGCTTTCCCATTGATTTTCCCACATTAGGATTATTACAAGTTGCTTGAGATCCAAAACGATATTCTATTCCAAATCACTCAAAATTACTTGGCACTCCTAATGTAAATGGATAAAGTTTTAAAAGGGAAATTGGGAAAATCAAATAAAATCCAGGACAAAAAGCCGATAATATATTAAAAAGGAGGTGTATCATTCCTTAAATTTAGATTTAAATAATGTCAATAAGTGTGTCTCTCCCTACAATATTCTGGGATAGGATTAGTGACAAAAAAGTGGATATAGCATATAATGAATTAATGTTGTCATAATAATTTGACCTATTTTAAGTATAGCAGTAGAATCAATAATATCTATGATACATCTATGCAGGCCTCATATGCAAAATATTTGCTAATCATCGGTATGCAACAAGAATTTTTTTTTATGTAGGAATGAAACACACTTTTTTTTTTAAATAGTGCACTAAGTACAAAAATAGTTAAAAACAAAAACGCACAAAAGTGAAGGAATGGTGCATATAAATATGCTGTACTAGAGAATACAAGGGGGAAAAATATATATCTCTAGAAATGCATACATATCACTTTTTTAACATCATTAAACCATGACACAATGTTTGGTTTTACTGTTTAAGTGCAGAGAAAAGAGAAAAGAAGCATCACTTATATCCCTTGTTGGCATAAAATATGCCTAAGTACTTGCGTTTTGAATGGAGAAAAAATCTCTAATAATACGCCTCACATGGGCTTAAGTTAAGTGCACAATCCTTCTCTCTCTCCCGACGGTCCATTTCGCCATAATATTGGGCTTACTCATGGGCTAGGGGATAATGAAGATTGTGGCCTATTTAAAGACTGAGTCTCTCTTCCTGGTTCACGCGTAATCACATGACGCGCGTTGACGTTTGACGTCTTCGCGTCTATTCATTGAATCAGACAAACTTTATGAACAAAACGGAACAAACAACAGTATCTTCTTTCGTGATCGCATACACTGAACTGTGCTGCATTCATATATGACGTTATTGTGTTCACTATCAGTCTATGAGTCTTTATTCCAATCAGAGAACGTACTTTATTGTTCCCATTTAGAAAATTATTATTTCTCTCTCAGCACATATGTTATTTAATAAATAAATATAGATGCACATGTATAATATATAACAGATTATAGAAGGACTGTTTAAGCTATAATAATTAAGTGAACAAAAAAAGGGTTTATATTTTAATAATATGTGTGATGTAATGTAGATATTATTTAATAAAGAATTACTATATTTAATCCTAATAAGAATGATAACTCTTATGTGTATTATATTGAGTGAATATTGATTTTTATTTTTATTTTTCTACATTTTATTTAGTATTTTGTATTTTTTATTTATTACTATATTTTAAAGTGATAAAGCGTTATTATTTAATATATAATAAGTATATTATCTAATTTATTTTGTAATTAATTGTTAGATATTACATTATTTTTAATTAAAAAATATAATAAAATTAAAATAATAAAAATAAACTTTAAGGTTTTAAGTGAAAGTGAACTATTAAGTGAAAAAGTTTCTTAAATAAGTTAAACCGCTATATTATAATCTGTGAAATATATAAGAACCGAAAATACACTATAAAAAATAGAATGTATGTTTGATATATTTCCGAATTATATTTAAATTATAATCATCGTAGATATGGGTCTAATATACAGCAGGATCTATATTAAATTTGATGTCATAATTTTATCTAATGAGAAATAAAATTATAATCTCTTCTAGTATAAAAATGAACTCAAAGGAATGCTGAGTATGAGAAACCCTCATTAATACCATTTGGATATTGTGAGTTTAAAGTTAATATCCATTTGCTGTCGAGCTGTAAAAGCTGTTTGTTTAAGTCTCCTCCTCTTGGTTTTCTACAAAAGTGATCAATGACAAACAATGTCATTGTTGAAAGTTTGTTAGCATGTACTTGGTGAAAATGTCTTGAGACAGGAGTATCCATTTGATTTTTAACTGTGTAGGTATGTTCAAGTATACATCGGCATACTTGCCTTATCATTTTACCTACATATAGCTTTGGACACTCAGTTGACACTGCAGATCTGGAAGGACCATTTCAATATCCTCCACTGTGTCACTCTGATAGAAAAGGCCTGGCATGAGGTCTCTCACAAGACCATGAACTGTGGCTGAAGGAAATTGTGGCCAGAGCTGTAGCTCCGGTAAACCTGGATGCTAACTGGAGGTTGAACCTAGCAGAATAGTGGAGGACATGGTGTCTCTGGGTAAATCCATTGGCCTCGAGGTGACTAATGAAGACATCAAAGAGCTAGTGGAGCAGGAGCTTTAGAGGGAGCAGCAAGAGGGAGTGGCTGATGAACTTTCTTCTTCAGGTAAAGAGGAGGGAAGGGAGGAAGCACCTACTGCACTCATCAAAGAATTGTTTGTGTAATGGGTTGAATTACAACATTTTGTTGAACACTATCACCCTAACAAAGCTCAAGCAAGCCACATTGTGGACTTGTTTAATGATAAAGCAATGTCTCACTTCAGAAACATTTTGCAGAAGCACATTTCCCTTTATAGGTTTCCAGTGAAACTGCCTACATCACAGACTCCAGCACAGTCTCCAGCAGGGTGCAGTGTTGTTAAGAGACATAAAGGCCAAAAATCTTCTGTGCAAGTGTCTGATGTCGCAATGGAATAACTTCCCTTCCAAGCAATAACCTGTCTCCCCTCTTCCTCTACGTTGTCACCATCCCACTGGGCCCTGAAGTTCTCTCAGAACTTTAGAGTAAAAGTGAAGTTAAATTATCTGTTTTTGATCTCAGTACAGTTAAATTGAAGTTAAATTAAGTTATTTGATGTAATTATGTATATATATATATATATATATATATATATAAATAAAATATATATATATTTATATATATTTATATATATTATATATATCTGTATATATATATATATATATATATATATATATATATGTGTGTGTCACTATCTCCTCCCTCTTCTAAAGCTCACAAGCAGAATCACTTCTGCAAGTCCCATTCCCATCTCCTCTCTCTCCTTCTTCTACTGAGGAGATATATCTCCTAACCCAGGCCCTCACCTGACATTTCCAATTACATGTTATATTATCAGACTACTAGGGGCATACAAAACATTACACGCTATAGCCATTCACTTCTAATGACTTCTATCTGATCCACTCCCTCTCGTACTAAATTACACTACCTTTTTGGAAAACTGCACTTTCTGCAAAGATTCTAAGCTCAAAACAGGTTCCTTCATTTTCTGCAGTTTGTTAACATTGTATTTTTCCTTGTTTTCATCACCTGTGCGGCAATACAGAATATGTTTTAGTGTTACAATTAAAAGTTAATAATAATATTAGTTATATATATATATATATATATATATATATATATATATATATATATATATATATACTGCTCAAAAAAATAAAGGGAACACTAAAATAACACATCCTAGATCTGAATGAATTAAATATTCTTATGAGATACTTTGTTCTTTACATAGTTGAATGTGCTGACAACAAAATCACACAAAAATAAAAAAATGGAAATCACATTTTTCAACCCATGGAGGTCTGGATTTGGAGTCATCCACATTATGAAAGTGGAAAAACACACTACAGGCTGATCCAACTTTGATGTTATGTCCTTAAAACAAGTCAACATGAGGCTCAGTAGTGTGTGTGGCCTCTACAGGCCTGTATGACCTCCCTACAATGCCTGGGCATGCTCCTGATGTGGTGGCAGATGGTCTCCTGAGGGATCTCCTCCAAGACCTGGACTAAAGCATCTGCCAACTCCTGGACAGTCTGTGGTGCAACGTGATGTTGGTGGATGGAGCGAGACATGATGTCCCAGATGTGCTCAATCCTATTCAAGTCTGGGGAACGGGCGGTCCAGTCTATAGCATCAATGCCTTTGTCTTGCAGGAACTGCTGATACACTCCAGCCACATGAGGTCTAGCATTGTCTTGCATTAGGAGGAACCCAGGGCCAACCACACTAGCATATGGTCTCACAAGGGGTCTGAGGATCTCATCTCGGTACCTATTGGCAGTCAGGCTACCTCTGCGAGCACATGGAGGGCTGTGTGGCCCCCCCAGTCATGCTGGATGATGTTGCAGGCAGCAGAACGTTCTCCACAGCGTCTCCAGACCCTGTCACGTCTGTCACATGTGCTCAGTGTGAACCTGCTTTCATCTATGAAGAGCACAGGGCGCCAGTGGCAAATTTGCCAATCTTGGTGTTCTCTGGCAAATACCAAACATACTGCACGGTGTTGGGCTGTAAGCACAACCCCCACCGGTGGATGTCGGGCCCTCATACCACCCTCATGGAGTCTGTTTCTGACCATTTGAGCAGACATATGCACATTTGTGACCTGCTGGAGGTCCTTTTGCAGGGCTCTAGCAGTGCTCTTCCTGTTCCTCCTTGCACACAGGCGGAGGTAGCGGTCCTGATGCTGGGTTGTTGCCCTCATACGGCCTCCTCCACATCTCCTGATGTACTGGCTTGTCTCCTGGTAGCGCCTCCATGCTCTGGACACTACGCTGACAGATACAGCAAACCTTCTTGCCACAGCTCGCATTGATGTGCTATCCTGGATGAGCTGCACTACCTGAGCCACTTGTGTGGGTTGTAGACTCTGTCTCATGCTACCACTAGAGTGAAAGCACCACCAGCATTAAAAAGTGACAAAAACATCAGCCAGAAAGCATAGGAACTGAGAAGTGGTCTGTTTTCACCACCTGCAGAATCACTCCTTTATTGGGGGTGTCTTGCTAATTGCCCATAATTTCCACCTGTTGTCTATCCCATTTGCACAACAGCACGTGAAATTGATTGTCACTCAGTGTTGCTTCCTAAGTGGACAGTTTGATTTTACAGAAGTGTGATTGACTTGGAGTTACATTGTGTTATTTAAGTGTTCCCTTTATTTTTTTGAGCAGTGTATATATATATATATATATATATATATATATTATATATATTATTATTATCATTTATTTGTAACGCACCAACATATTCCGTAGCGCTGTACATAGGTTAAGATCCAGGCAAATATAAATACAAATGAACACATAGCAAAGTAAGGAGGGCTCTGTCTTTGAGCTTGGAATCCAGTGTCCATAATGCTTTCCCCAAAGCACCTTGCTGGATTGAAACTCGCAGACTTACAACCTAAAGGTATTGTGTGTGGTACAGGAGGGAGAGAGAGGTGCTGAGCATGTTAGGGTAGAAGGTGATATGCTTCTTTAAAGAGGTGTGTTTTTAGTGAGGTTTTGAATGTTTTGAGGCAAGACGGTAGTCTGGTGGAGCGAGGCAAGGAGTTCCAGAGGAGGTGACAAGAGTTGTAGAAAGAAGAAGGTCATTAGCAGAACGAAGAGGGCGGATGGGGGAGTATTTGGAAATTATAGCAGAGATGTACAGCCTGCTACAGCTTCCCCTAACTGAATTATCCTTACCTAACTATATTACAACTATTTCCTACAAGGTATATTTCTCCAAGCAACATGCATCTACTGCTATATCATTTCTGTAAGTTACTGAATTTGTATGCAATCTATCTATTTGAAGCTATTTCCGAGGTTTATTTTAAACTGCCCCCCTCATATTTCCTATAACAATGTCTGTGTCTGATCTCCCCCCTCTGTCCTCTTCCTATCCACACAGTCTGCTCTTTAAAGGCCCTCACTAAGTGATGGTCAGATAGAAGCAGTCAGTGGATGATTGGGTGGTTGTGTTGAGATTGGTGAAGATAAGTTCAAGAAAATGTCCAGCATTATGTGTTGTAGAATCTGTTACTTGTGAGAGGCCAAGGGAAGAGGTGAGTGTAAGCAGTTTGGCTGCTGCTGGTGAGGTGGGAGTGTCATCAGCAATGTTAAACCTGTTCATTGGAAGGTATGACATTGAGGTGAAAGCTAAAATATTTGGTCATATCATGAGAAGAAAGGATTCCCTAGAAAATACTCTGATGCTGGAAAAAATTGAAGGTGATGGCAGAGGTGGAGATGGTTAGATGAGATAATTGAAGCAATGAAGATGAGCTTGATGGATCTCAGAGGGGAAGCTGCTTACAGATGTGCCTGTATACTATGATTCATAGGGTCACAGAGAGTCAGATATTACTGAACTACTAAAAAACAACATTATTATTATGTTTTTCTTAATATTATTTGTGACACTAGTCCTGATGGGGAAGAAGCATGTGATAACGTACTGTGGTTCCTGCTTCTCTTTCTTCCCCAAAGTTACTTGCAGCCCTATTAAATTCCCCTAACGTGAAAACCTGCTGGACTTAGGGCTATTAAATTTGCCTCTTAAAGCTACCCGCAAACGATCTGCGGGTTACAGGCGGAAAAAACCCTACAGGATGTCGAAATTCGGAACTCCTTGTCAAGCCTGTAACTGCTACGTTCGCAAATCGATATTAAATTGCCTACGAATCCCCAAAGACACACTGGCGTTTAAACCCGTAAACCACAAATGGAGGCAAAAATATTACTGTCTCCAAATAGGACAAGCAAAGGGTTTACAGACAAGTTCTCAACACTGTAAAAGACAATATAAACACACCAGTGGACTTTAAAATATGGGGAAAGCATGGAAAGGCATTACAATTACTTGCACAACAATCCCCAAACACAAATTAGGCATTTTAAATAATTATTATTTCATCATATGTTGGAATGGTCATGCATATGCCAATATGAAAAGTCATGCTGCAACTCGCATAAAGCAATTAAATACACACTAACTGATTAAATAGCAACAGAAAACATGGAACTGATGCCCTATTAACCCTTTCTCACTCACAGAGGCTCTAATGTGTACCCTGGAAAATATATATCTTTGATTGCATATACATCTCGCTCATTACATCTGCATTGGGAAAACAAATAGTGGCTAATTTACACCGCAACATCACATACCAGGGAACATTTTATTATTTGTTGTTCAGCCCTTCAGTTGTGTCCGGCTCTCTGTGACCCTATGGACTGTAGCACATTTAGCTAGGTCTCTGTCTGTGCTGTTCCACAAGGTTTGCATGCCAAGGATACTGAAGTGGGTTGCCAGTTCCTTCTCTAACTGTGTCTCACTTTGGACTTTGTCTCACTTCTCTGCTATGACCTGCCATCCTACAGTGGCCCTTCACAGCTTCATTCAGGTACACAAGCCCCTTCACCATCCCCACTTAGCAATCCACAAGGGGACCAGATGAACATACACACACTAATGTAAATTGATGAAAAGCAAAACATTATGGGAGGTCGCCAAATGGGAATGGGTATACATCATTCCAGAGTTGGCTGTTGATCCACATGCCTATGCCTCCATGTGCTATTATAACTATTATTATTGTTACTAGTGACTTGCCTGTTAAAAATGATGGCAATAAAATTTGAAGCCTGGCAAAGGTGTTTGCCACACAGTGAAGCCTCACCCCCTCTCTACTTTACTGTCCTCGCGATGAGTGCCTTTGGTGCTCATCACAGGCCTCTCCCCCCTCTACCTCTCCCGCCCTCTACTTTGCCCGGAAGCGCTCATAGCGATCCTCTCACCCCATCTATCTTACCGTCCTTGCGATGAGTACCTCATTGCGAGCCTCTTCCCCCTCTACCTAATGGGAGGCACTCATTTTTATGCCTCTTCCTCGCCTGTGTCTCTCCCACCTCCTCCCCTGAGAGTCTCCCCCCTTCTCTGTGTCTCTCCCTCCCTCACCTGTGTCTCTCCCTCCCATGTCTCTCCCTCCCCCATGCCTCCGGTGTCTCTCACTCCCTCCTCCCTCCCATGTCTCTCACTCCCCCCTCCCTCCCGTGTCTCTCCCCCCCTCCTCTCCCTTCTGTGTGTTAGTGTGTGTGCACACGCACCCACCCCGCTCATGAGAGTGAGCAGCCGCGCGCTCATGTGCCCCCCGGCGGAATGTGCATGCGTGGAATTTGCCAATGCGCATGCGTAGCGCGCAGCATGGAGAGCCAGTGTGCACATAGTGCAGGAGTGGGGGGGCGATGCGAGTTCTGCGGGCCTCGCGATCGGAGTGCTGGGGATGATGCAAGCCCTGGATCAACCGGTTTGTTGGTCACGTTTGCGATGTTGGTTTTTAACATTGCGTGACTAACAGCGCTAATGTGACCAGCACCAACAACTATATAAGTGATATGTATTGATCTATTGCATAATAACTAGGGCTCATTAGTTTACATATATAGGAATATGACACAAATGGGATGTATGTGGATGTCCCAAAACCCCAACCATTGGAAAAAAAACTGACACGGTTAGAACGGTATAACAAAGCTTTATTTCATACACAATACAATCAGAAATGGACAAGAGTGTGCATTAATATCATGGGTGTGGTATGGGCGGATCCTGGGAGAGCAAGAGGCTTTTGTTAAAAAGGGGATACCTAAAGAGGGTAATGTCATAGTCTAGAGTAAGCATGATGCATAGCACCTACCAGGGTCACATGTGGTCACTACACCACTGCAACCGGAATCTGATGAAAAAAAGGATCATCAGAAATCACTCCATTTAATTGAAAAAAACATTAAGGTGCATAGCACTTACAACTTGTCCAGATTTGCTCAAGGAAACAGATGATTCAACCTCTGGACTGTGTAATCCAATCTAGATTCACACATACAGTGTGAAAAAAGGCGGAGGAGGATAAAAAAACAACAACATGCATGTACAGTACATTGCTAAATACTGTAACTGTAACACTATACCAACTCACCTAATTACCACCTGCAAGCATTACTAACTATTAGCTAGGTCTCTGGATGATCAGCAATATGGGAAAATACCTATTAATACAGAGAGGACACAAAGGTCAGCAGCCAGATTCACTTTTACTTATATCAAACCCTCTGCTCTCAGACTGATATTGAGGTCAGGATTATTTATTTTTTATTTTATTTTTCATTATTAATTAATCCAGAGCAAGGCAAACAGCATAAAAAACCCAAGTGAGACTTAGCCAATCATCTCAAATGGAAAAAAAAAAATTCCTGGATTAATACTGTCTCTCTAATTATCCATGATAACCCTGAATTCCCTTTTTAATTAGAAATAAATCCAGTCCCCTTTTACAGTTATCTATCGAATCCGCTGTCACCACCTCCTCTGGTAGAGAATTCCACAGATTAACCACCCTTACTGTGAAGAACCCTTTTCCTTCTTTAAGGTGGAATCTTTTTACTTCTAACCTCAAGGGATGTTCTCTTGTCAATTGAAAACCTCTTGGCACAAAAAGCTCCCTGGACAAATCTTTATACAGGTAATAATATCTCCTCTTAGATGCCTTTTTTCTAGAGAAAAAAAGTTTGATTTGGTAAGTCTTTCTTCATAACTTAGGGCGTACTAGAGATTTGTATAGTGGCAGAATTATATTTGCTTCCCTGGCTTCTATACCCTTCTTAATACATGCTAATATTTGATTTGCCTTTGCAGCTGCTGCTTATCTTTTAGAACTGTTACCTAGGTGGTTGTCTACAAGTACTCCCAAATCCCTTTCAATATCTGATAGACCTAGATTTGCTCCATTAAGATTATAAATTGCATGGCTATTTTTCCTTCCCAGATGCATAACTTTACATTTATTCGTATTAAATCTCATCTGTCATTTAGATGCCCATTCCTCAATTTTATGTAAATCCCTTTGGAGGGAAAGCACTTCATTATCTGATTTAATTACCTTGCACAACTTTGTGTCATCAGCGAAAATGGAGACACCACACTCCAATCCCACCTGTAAGTCATTAATAAATATGTAAAGAAGGGATGTTCTCTTGTCAATTGAAAACCTCTTGGCACAAAAAGCTCTCTGGACAAATCTTTATACAGGTAATAATATCTCCTCTTAGATGCCTTTTTTCTAGAGAAAATAAGTTTGATTTGGTAAGTCTTTCTTCATAACTTAGGGCGTACTAGAGATTTGTATATTGGCAGAATTATATTTGCTTCCCTGGCATCTATACCATTCTTAATACATGCTAATATTTGATTTGCCTTTGCAGCTGCTGCTTATCTTTTAGCACTGTTACCTAGGTGGTTGTCCACAAGTACTCCCAAATCCCTTTCAATATCTGATAGACCTAGATTTGCTCCATTAAGATTATAAATTGCATGGCTATTTTTCCTTCCCAGATGCATAAATTTACATTTATTCGTATTAAATCTCATCTGCCATTTAGATGCCCATTCCTCAATTTTATGTAAATCTCTTTGGAGGGAAAGCACATCATTATCTTATTTAATTACCTTGCACAACTTTGTGTCATCAGCGAAAATGGAGACACCACACTCCAATCCCACCTGTAAGTCATTAATAAATATGTTAAGAAGGGATGTTCTCTTGTCAATTGAAAACCTCTTGGCACAAAAAGCTCCCTGGACAAATCTTTATACAGGTAATAATATCTCCTCTTAGATGCCTTTTTTCTAGAGAAAATAAGTTTGATTTGATAAGTCTTTCTTCATAACTTAGGGCGTACTAGAGATTTGTATAGTGGCAGAATTATATTTGCTTCCCTGGCTTCTATACCCTTCTTAATACATGCTAATATTTGATTTGCCTTTGCAGCTGCTGCTTATCTTTTAGAACTGTTACCTAGGTGGTTGTCCACAAGTACTCCCAAATCCCTTTCAATATCTGATAGACCTAGATTTGCTCCATTAAGATTATAAATTGCATGGCTATTTTTCCTTCCCAGATGCATAACTTAACATTTATTCGTATTAAATCTCATCTGCCATTTATATGCCCATTCCTCAATTTTATGTAAATCCCTTTGGAGGGAAAGCACTTCATTATCTGATTTAATTACCTTGCACAACTTTGTGTCATCAGCGAAAATGGAGACACCACACTCCAATCCCACCTGTAAGTCATTAATAAATATGTAAAGAAGGGATGTTCTCTTGTCAATTGAAAACCTCTTGGCACAAAAAGCTCTCTGGACAAATCTTTATACAGGTAATAATATCTCCTCTTAGATGCCTTTTTTCTAGAGAAAATAAGTTTGATTTGGTAAGTCTTTCTTCATAACTTAGGGCGTACTAGAGATTTGTATAGTGGCAGAATTATATTTGCTTCCCTGGCTTCTATACCCTTCTTAATACATGCTAATATTTGATTTGCCTTTGCAGCTGCTGCTTATCTTTTAGCACTGTTACCTAGGTGGTTGTCCACAAGTACTCCCAAATCCATTTCAATATCTGATAGACCTAGATTTGCTCCATTAAGATTATAAATTGCATGGCTATTTTTCCTTCCCAGATGCATAACTTTACATTTATTTGTATTAAATCTCATCTGCCATTTAGATGCCCATTCCTCAATTTTATGTAAATCCCTTTGGAGGGAAAGCACATCATTATCTGATTCAATTACCTTGCACAACTTTGTGTCATCAGCGAAAATGGAGACACCACACTCCAATCCCACCTGTAAGTCATTAATAAATATGTAAAGAAGGGATGTTCTCTTGTCAATTGAAAACCTCTTGGCACAAAAAGCTCTCTGGACAAATCTTTATACAGGTAATAATATCTCCTCTTAGATGCCTTTTTTCTAGAGAAAATAAGTTTGATTTGGTAAGTCTTTCTTCATAACTTAGGGCGTACTAGAGATTTGTATAGTGGCAGAATTATATTTGCTTCCCTGGCTTCTATACCCTTCTTAATACATGCTAATATTTGATTTGCCTTTGCAGCTGCTGCTTATCTTTTAGCACTGTTACCTAGGTGGTTGTCCACAAGTACTCCCAAATCCCTTTCAATATCTGATAGACCTAGATTTGCTCCATTAAGATTATAAATTGCATGGCTATTTTTCCTTCCCAGATGCATAACTTTACATTTATTTGTATTAAATCTCATCTGCCATTTAGATGCCCATTCCTCAATTTTATGTAAATCCCTTTGGAGGGAAAGCACATCATTATCTGATTCAATTACCTTGCACAACTTTGTGTCATCAGCGAAAATGGAGACACCACACTCCAATCCCACCTGTAAGTCATTAATAAATATGTTAAGAAGGAGAGGACCTAATACTAAACCCTAAGGAACCCCACTTACCACATTAGACCAATCGGAGAATGTTCCATTTACAACAACCCTTTGCTTCCTGTCTTTTAGCCAGCTCTCAATCCATGAGAAGATATTTACTGCAATTTCTGTATCTCTTAGTTTGCACAATAATCTCCCATGTGGCACTGTATCAAAAACATTTGCAAAATCCAAAAAGACTACATCCACTGAGTTGCCTTGATCCAGGTTCCTACTAACCTCCTCATAGAAACTAATTAGATTTTTTTGACATGACCTATCCCTCATAAATTCATGTTGACTCCTACTTATAATCCTGTCCAAAAAGACATATTCTTGTATATTATCCCTTAGTAGCCCTTCTAAAAGCTTTGCGAGGCTCACAGTTGCGGTCCTACGGGCCACAACGTAAGCGACGTTCTTGGTGCAGGCACCAACAGCTCGCCTCGCTTCGCAAGGCTCGCACTTGTCGCCCTACGGGCCGCAAAGCATGACAAATGGCCTGTATATCCACAACTATTATATGTGATTAATTGATAAACAAATGAAACTTTAGAAGTGAGGCTCACTGGTCTATAATTCCCTGGATTTGCTCTTGCTCCCTTTTTAAATATAGGTATCACATCTGCTTTTCTCCAGTCATCTGGTAGAGACCTTGTGTTGAGTGAATCTTGAAAAATTAAATATAATGGTTTGGCTATTACAGAACCCAGTTCCCTCAGTACCCGTGGATGTATTCCATCAGGACCAAGTGCTTTATTAACATTTATTTTTTCCAACCTCTTTTGGATTACTTCCTGTGTTAACCAATTATTTTGGCAAAGGTAGTGTAGCCCCATTATGTTGCAGTGTCCCAACCACTGGTACCTCCCTTGTGTATACCGAAGAAAATAGCCTATTTAGCTCATCTGCCTTTTTCCTGGTCACTAATTTTCAGGTGGCCTGTGTCACATTGTAATGTTCTGATAGCTTCCTTCCTCACCTTCTTCCCATTAAAATACTTAAAAAATATTTTAAGGTTAGCCTTACTCTCTTTTGCAATTAATTTTTCATTTTCTATTTTAGCCAGTCTAATGCTAGTGCTTTTGCCAGCCTTGTTCATTTCCTTGTACTCCCGTAAAGCCGTCTCTGTCCCCTCTTGTTTGTATAATTGAAATGCCTGTTTTTTACTCTGTATCTTGATCTTTAACTTATTGTTAAGGCACATTGGATGGGATTTACTCCCTTTACTTTTATTTCCATATGGTATATGCCGATGTGTATGTATATTTAGTAAGTTTTTTTTTTTAAATGTTGTCCATTTATGTTCAGTGTTTTTACCTATCAGTTCTGCTTCACTAGTGCATATATCAATGCTGGCTGTCATTAACATGCCATTGTGAGACTTTGCAAGTCCACTGTGTGACGATCCGAGAGTAGGGGCTATACAAGCCCAGAGCCACCTGCTATAGACTACAGGTTATCTACCCACAAGGACCATTGGGTTCTTTGAAATCTCGCCACCAGCACCCTTATATCTAGCTTCTGTATCAGTCAGAGTCTCTCCATAAGGAATCAGAGCTTCCAGGAATCGCAGTAAACTTCCTGTGGTAGTGACCAGGGCAGGTTACTTAGAGGGTGGAGATCAGAATTGTAGTAATCCAGGAGAACAGGAACAAAATAAAGTAAAATAAATACGATTTCTATATGTTACTGAGTGAACTGATTTATTTTTGAAAATGACCGCAGTATTTATAGGGGATAGGTACAGAGGGGGTGTACACAGCACAACAGTGAGAGGGTGTGGCAGACAAACACAAGAGATAAATGCCACATGGGCTCTAACAGTAGCTTCCTGATATCAATAGGATTAACACATCCTGCCGTCTATAGCACATATCAGATGTGATTAACTTAATCTGGCAAACAATGGAACAAAGCAGATTTACAAATACAATAGAGGTGTTTATACAGATAATCCAATGGCTGGAGCCAAGAAGACTGTGATTTTAATTAGCTCAATGGGCCAACAGCCAGGCCAGGAAAAGGGGGTCTGTGAAATACCATGATAGCTGTATTAGTCTACATTTAAGATAACACCAATCATGTCTTAGATATCTGGGTATAAGACAGCTTTAAGATTGTGGGAGCTACATGTTAAGGAGGGGGCGGGGCTGTCATTGAAGGAATGTCTCTACCTAAGTGGCACTGTGAAAACCTTACACTTCATATATTTCCTTCAAAATGCTCGCAGATGCAGAAGATGCCTTTATCGACCTGAATTGTACCTAAAACCAAACATCAACAAAAATAAAAGACAAAACACCAACAAAATATGGCTTTAAAAAAAGATAGTGGCTGCAGCATCTTTTCTCAACAGCATTCCTCAGTGACCATCAAATGGTGACATGTTCAACAGAGAAGAGAATCATGGACCATGTGATGGGAGGTAGCCATCTGCATAAAAAATATCACCATCAAATAGGCCAAAATCCAAGACTCTGTAGCCAAGCTAGATTAGGTTAACATTGTGACCAATAGATTGTCACTGACGAGTGCTTTTGAGAAGGCTCCAAAATCTGGGCATGTACTTGGCCCTTCTCCGCCTAGGCACAGGGCTCAAATCCCCCGTGGCTGGCCGCCGTTTTCCTGGTGGTGGGGGCAGGCAACCCTCCAGGAGGCAGGGGCACCTGCAGTGGTGGAGGCATGGTGGGAGGAGGGCCGAGGCTGCGGGTGGCCGGGGATGCCTCCGGTATGCAGGAGGCGCGGCTGGGTACCAGAGTTCGACGCATGGCCTCTGCAGTGACCACCTGGAATGTGCTCTGGTCCAGCCCAATTCGTAGCATGCCTCCTCTCCTCCCTATGATTGGTGGAGATGCTGGCCCGGATATCCGAAGACACTCCAACTGCTGCCACATGAGGGCCATCATCTCCGCCTGCACAGCCTGGCCTGATGTTGGGGATGGAGGCCCCTTGGACGTGGCCTGGTGAGGTGGTGGCTGTGGTGGTGGTGGTGGAATACTGGCTGTTGTGATGGTGTTTCCTGTTGTGGTGGCCAGTTAAGTGCACTGCTGTGGGGGGGGAGGAGGTGGTAGCTGGCTGCTCTGATCACTCCAGTGGGAGGGCCCAGTGGTCCTGATGGTGACCCCACAAACCAAATTACATTCTCCTCCTCTGAACCAGGATCCTCGGCTTCCTGCTGGGCAGGGGCTTGCTCCTCCAATTCCTGCTCCGATGGAGCCGATGCCCCTGTCTCTGGCTCACCACTGGATCCAGACCTCATTGATGCCTAAAGATAGAAAAGAAAGGTATATTCTATTAATATGAGTAATAATACAATTGTTTATGTGCATTCCTAACTATCCGACATCTAGGCTTGGACCTGGATGATTCTCCTAATTACAATTCAGATTAGTTATCATTTGTTAGATATGATCTATTCTTTGGTTCTCGGTCTTGATAGTTCTTGGCTCCTAACGCTATCTTGATTCATGCTGCGTTCTGTAACTGCATAGGCTGCAGTGGGCACAAAAAGACATGGACTTTATGTTGGATGATTACTGTTTTTGTGCCCAGGAATGACAGTGAATTGTCAGCTTCATGGATTTAATGACGCATCCATCTATCCCTTGTTAATTCCATGGAGCTGACATGTGTCCTTGTTGTTCATCATGTACATGTGTGGTGTGTGTGATGTACATGTGGCAGCATGTTGGTGTATTTCATATTCAACTGAAGCTCCAGTGGTTGGCACCTGGCTGAGAATGTCCTTGGGGACCCTCTCCAACTCATTATAGCTCACAGTCATGTTCTTGTCCTCCTTGTCCATCATCCTCCTCACATTGGCCCTGAAATCATCAAACCGGTGCTTGATGGACTTCACATCCCTTGGTGCTGTGCCCACTGCTGTAACCTCAGCCGCTACCTCCTTCCATGCCTGAGCCCTGGCCTAACTTCCCTCCCTTCAAGGATCATGGGGCGACCATGGATAGCACCAAGGAGGACCACATTCTCCTGGTGCATGTAATTGTGGGCCCTGTGCTTGCCCTTAGCCTCTTGCCCTCCCGACTGTGGACATGGTTCTCTACCCCCCTGACCAGTCCCTAAGGCCTGTCCCTCCCCTGAACTACCACCCCACTGGGATCAGGACCCTCCCCCTCTGTCCCTCTTCTAAGTGTGCCTAGTGCCAGGGCCACCCTGCTACCACCTACCTCCTAATCTACACTCTCTTTCTCCTCCTCCTTCTGCTCATGCTCCTCCTGCTCATGGTCCTCCTGCTCCTTCTCCTGCTCCTCCTGCTCCTCCTCCACAACCTTCTCACTTCCACCACTCCCAACCTCCTCCTCCACCACCACCATTCCTCTCCTCCTCTCCACCACTTCTCTCCTCCACCACTCCACTCCTCCTCTCCACCACATCTCTCCTCCACCACTCCCCAGGGCCACCTCTCTCTCGTCTTCTCCTCCTCCACACATCTCCCCTCCTCCCTCCAGTTCAATCCCCAAAAGAATATAATGATGAATAAAAATAAATGTTACTGTAGGTATATGATGGGAACAAATGTGTGTATTATGTGTATTTAATAACTGTTGGTGGATGAGGGGCAGGGGATAGGATCGGGGGGGGGGGGGGGGGGGGGGTATGGAGTGACCTAACTATGTGTCTCTATGTGTGTTCTTTAAATTATGTTTATTGCAATTATGTGTAATCTCTAAATATGTGTCATCAAGGATGAAGTGTAAAATTGTAAATAGTGAACAAAACCGCAAATTACTGCTCTCAAAATACTCCTACTCTATCTCTATCTAGAAGCAACCTTCAACTTCGGGACCTGCATGCTACTTCATCAGAAAATATAGTCGCATGGCCGGGTGGAACGCAAATTTATAATCTCCCTCTGTCAATCATCTGCGGCTAAACAGCTTTCTATTGTCTGAGAGGTCTGTGTTGCACTATGTTATACTGCAATTGGATTGTAACGGGCGATCGCATCTTGGCCAGCCCCTTGACAGCTTACGTGCTGGGAAAGGGTTTACAGGCCGCGGCATGGTTGAATGTAATAGGTCTGTAACTACACAGAATTTCAAGCCCGCAGGCTTTGCGGGTGTACCGTTGGTGCTACGGGCTTAGTATTTAATATGGCCCCTAGGCAAGTGTTCCCCCAGGGATTGCCTTCTCCAGGGTTATCACGAGATGGATATGAGAACACTGGTCTTTCTTGTTTACAGTTCAGGTTACCCCTGTGATAACAATGGTTTCCTCTGTTTGGACATTCTAGGGTCTAGAGACCCTCACCCCCAGTGAATACCCCTTGTCTATGTGTATTTTGAACATTGTGACTAAACACTTGTTATACTGATTATATCCCTAATAAATATGCTTGATATTGGTATACATTTTTAGATGTAGATGTGTAATTCTTATACCATGATTCAATTAATGTTTGCAAGGACAGGTCTAAGATACCCACTAACACAATTCAGCAGTGAAGATCTCCTGCGGAGCAAATGGGTTAGCTAGCCTTCCTATCTTAATTAGGTTACCTTTTGTGACTCTGCATTCAGACTAATTGAATTACTGGCACATGGTTGTTCTGCCATGTACAGTATAAAAAAGTGCATTTCTAGTTTTGAATATATACAAGCATGTCAGCTGTATTTGTTAGGGGTAAGAAAGAGCTTTCTAATCACTTTGCTCCAGGCCAGCTACCAAGGACAGATCCATCTACATTCCATAACTGCATTCCTGCTCTATGTAGATCCTGAAGCAATCCTTCAGGGAGTGTTTTAAACTATGAAGAATACTGGGGAGTCTAAAATAGGGGGTAGAGAATTACATATGACAATGTGATGACAGGGGAAGAGAGCTGTATGCTGGGGGCTGAATTAAGTGGGAAGTTATGGGATTTTCTGGAGATTATATCTGATATGTAGGAGGGTGCGTTGTTGAGGATTTTGTCAGAGTTTTAACGCTATCCTATTGGATATGAGAAGCCAGTAAAGGGCTTGGCAGTGAAGGGCAACAGAAGAAAAATGACAGATTAGATATAGGAGCCTAGTAGAGACATTTAAAATGTATTGCAGTGGAGGGATTAATAATATATTAATAACAGCATAATCATATTTATTTAGTAGTAATGCTTGATTTTAATACATGCCTGGATATATCTATGTCTTCATGCATTTGATTAATGTAATCCTATGTTTCCATCAGCCCTATTACATTTGAAGCTGTAGCAGCATCGGCACACCCACAAAGGCTGCGAGCTTGAAATGTAGCTGCGTTAAAGTGCTATTAAATTCCACCATGCAACCAGTTACGTGCCTGAGACGCAAACCCTTAAACCATTCTTGCGCACGTCGGATGTGCGGCCGTGGACTTGATCAATTAGTCAAATGTTAGTTACGGGTTTAGACGGAGACAATGGCAAATGGGATCTTCATCATTCCGTCACTCCTGATCAGACACCCCCCTGTGAGGTTAGGATCAAAAGGCCAATTGGCCTGGATGGTTAGTAGGGGTGACATAACTGATGGACAGGCCTCCTCACATGAAAGGACTGGGTTGTGTATTGTAACAGAGCTGTGACATCAGAGGTCAATATCTCAGCTAATAAATAACAAAGATAGCCAAGTATAGCGCAGCCCGGTCCCACAAGTCCCTCTTTCCACAATGGACGATACACACCGTGGATTTTCAGAACAGGCATCATTTTTAATTATTTTACACACATATATATATACAGTCAGAACGGGGTGTGAGGGTCTCCACAGGGACAATGGAATACTCCCACCTTTGGCCATACAAAGACTTAATTAGCAACTGGATTATAATCTTAACACATCATCACTGAAGCCGACTGGTTCCCTACACAATAGAGCTTTTACAAACAAAGCAGATGGATAATTGGGTTAGCTCTTCCTGTCCCTTGCAGACTTCCATTTCTAAACAAAGATGATGGAAAGCCAAGAGTAACCCTTGGGCCTCGTATAGTCCAGTTAACCCTCCCCTGGCCTGGTATAATGCCCTGGGCAAGGATGCAATGTCCTTGGTATAATAACAGTGATGGGTTTCTGTTACACTGCTCCCCGTGACCATAAGCCGGCATACACGGTCTGGTACCAACGGATCGTCCTGGGGAGGTCCGGACAAAACTTTTTGTTGGTCACTTTTCTAGTTCCGTTTGCCTAGACAACTCATCAGCATTACTGTTGTGCTTGCCCGGGCGATACTGGATGGTGCAGTCAAGGGGTTGCAGCGCTAGACTCCAGCGCAAGAGTCGGGCATTGTCTCCAGACACCCGGTTGAGCCACACCAACGGGTTGTGGTCAGTAAACAGGGTAAAGGGTTGTCCATACAAATATGGCTGTAACTTTTTGAGTGCCCATACTACAGCCAGGCATTCCTTCTCGATGGCGGCGTAGCTTACTTCCCGGGGTAGCAACTTGCAACTCAGATAAGCCACCGGGTCGTCGCCGCCGTCAGGTCCAACTTGGCTCAATACGCCTCCCAATCCAAACATAGAAGCGTCTGTGTGGACAAGAAAACGTTTGGTTGGATCAGGAGCAGCCAACACAGGGGCCTGGATCAGAGCCGTTTTCAATTGCTGGAATGCCTGTTCACACTCTGGGGCCCAGACTACCTGCCTAGGAAGGTTCTCACGGGTCAAATCAGTAAGGGGCTTGGCTAGGGCACTATAGTTGGGAACAAATTTGCGATAGTACCCTGCTGTACCCAGGAACGCTAGGACCTGGGTCTTGGTCTGGGGGGTGGGCCACTGTACTACTGCCTCTATCTTGGAGGGTTCGGGTTTCTGCTGCTCGCTACCTACCCGATGGCCAAGGTATTGTACCTCTGCCATCCCTAGGTGGCACTTGCTTGGTTTGAGAGTCAATCCTGCTGCTCTAATGCGGTCTAACACTAGTCCTACGTGGGTCAGGTGTTTCTCCCAGTGGTCACTATAAATGGCAATATCATCCAGGTATGCACAAGCATACTCTTGGAGCCCATCCAATAGCCGGTCTACCATCCGCTGAAACGCGGCCTGAGCGTTTTTCATCCCGAATGGCATGACCCGAAACTGGTACAGGCCAAACGGGGTGGCAAGCGCCGACTTGGGTACAGCTACTGCGGCTAGTGGAATTTGCCAGTATTCCTTACACAAATCTATGGTGGTGAGGCATCGCCCTCGGGCCAATCTATCTAGGAGCTCATCTATCCGGGGCATGGGGTAGGCATCAGACACGGTTCGGGCATTTAGCCTCCTATAATCTACACAGAACCGGGTCGTTCCGTCCATCTTGGGTACTAGCACTACCGGGGATGCCCAGGGACTATCAGAGTGCTCAATAACTCCTAAATGTAGCATCTCCTGAATCTCTTTCCGCATCGACTCCTTTACGGATTCGGGGATGTGGTATGGGGGCTGGCGTAGGGGTAATTGGCCGGGTGGTGTCTACCCGGTGAGTGACCAGAGGGGTGTACCCAGGCAGGTTAGAGAAGGTGGCCTCCTTTGCTCATAGCAACTCCTGTGCCTGCGTACGCTCCTGTGGGCTCAGCCGCTCTCCTAACTGTACCCCTCCTAAACTCTCTGTCTGGTCCCCCTCGTCTAAGAGGTCGGGTAGGGGAAGGTTCTCAACATCTTTAGAGGATGGGGCGCAGATAGCTGCCACATCCTCCGTGCGCTCATGATAGGGTTTTAGCATATTCACATGGAGCATGCGGTTTTTCCCTACTCCTGAGCACGGGCCAATCACATAAGTGGTATCACATTGTTGTGCTACCACCTTGTATGGGCCCTGCCAGGCGGCCTGCAGCTTGTCAGTGCGGACAGGTTTTAACATTAAAACTTTCTGTCCCACTTGAAAGCTGCGGTCCCTGGCTCCCCTATCGTACCACCGGCGCTGGCGTTGTTGGGCTGCCTGGAGGTTTGAGCGTACAATCTGGGTCAACTCCTCCAAGCGGTCCCTAAACTCCAACACATATGGAACGATAGCCGTCTACACTGGTCTCTCCTTCCCACTGTTCTCTTATTAAAACTAAGGGACCTCTCACCCGTCTCCCGAACAGTAGTTCAAATGGGGAGAATCTGGTGGATTCTTGGGGTACTTCCCTATATGCAAATAACAAATGGGGCAGAAATCTTTCCCAGTCCTTTCTAGTGTCGGTGAACGCCCGGAGCATCTGTTTCAGCGTCCCATTAAAGCGTTCACATAGGCCATTAGACTGGGGGTGGTAAGAGGAGTTCACTATGGGCTTAATGCCGCAGAGTCTCCAGAGTTGGTGGGTGACCTCAGCTGTGAATTGGGTGCCCTGATCCGAGATAATCTCACGGGGAAATCTCAGGCGAGAGAAAATTCGCATCAGTGCATCCGCGACCGTCTCAGCGTGGATATTGGTCAGTGCCACCACCCCTGGATACCTAGTGGCATAATCTACGATGGTCAAGATATATTTCTTGCCAGACGGGCTTGGCCTATTTAGGGGCCCTACTAAGTCTACGGCCACCCGGCTAAATGGTTCTTCTACCATTGGCAGGTGGCGAAGTTTGGCTTTCTGGCGGTCTCCCCGTTTACCGACCCTCTGGCATGTGTCACAGGTCCTACAATACTGCCAGATATCCTTGGATATCCCTGGCCAGAAAAAGTTCTGGGTTAGTCGGTATTTAGTCCGACTAACCCCTAAGTGTCCAGATAGAGGGATATCGTGGGCAATCCGGAGCAATTCCTGCCTATATTTCTGGGGCACTAACAAATGCTTAGTGAATATCGGTATAGACCCAGGCCCTACCCTCTCTTTATTCCTATACAGTAATTCCTTGTCCCATGAGTACTGTTCCCCTCTAACCCTGCATGACTGGAGATGACCCGATCTTTATAACGAGGGGTCTATGGCTACCTCCTTCTAGGGGGCTATCCCAGGGCAGATTCTCTAGGGGTGAGTACTGGTTGCTTACCTGAGCCTCAGAGTGTGTGGGCTGATCCGAGTTGCGAGCTTGCTGCCGGGTGGTTACGGGGTAAACGTCTTGGATGGTGGGTTGGGGCAAAAAGGTTGAAGTAAGAGGGGCCCAAATCATTCCACAGAAGTACGTCCGTGGGCAGTTTTTGCATCAACCCCACTGTTACAACTCCCGATCCCGCACCCCAGTTCGGATGCACCTTGGCAGTGGGTAAGCGGTGTACTGCTCCCCCTGCTACCCTTACGGCCACTGATCTACCGGTACAGGCTTGGTCTGGGACCAAATGGGTCTGAACGAGGGTTAGTGTGGCTCCGGTGTCCGTAATCCTTGAACATTCTTTCCCTCTAGCCACACTGGTTGTCGGTGGTGACGTCGGTTGCCCGAGGCTGCCTGAACAGGGTTTACTTCGTGTAACACCCCTAGCTGTTCCTCTGAGTAGTAGTGGTTGGCATCGTGGTCACTGGGCTCTGTGTGGTAGCAATGGGCTGCGGCTCTGCTTGGCGGTGGCGGACCCGGACGCACCCCGGGGGTACGGGTCCTGTTCTAGGGGCATTCCCACTGCATATGGCCTGTCTGCTCGCATTGGTAACACCGGATCGGGGTATGAGGAGGCTACCTGGGAGCGGATGGGTTGGTTCCCCTGGCGTGACTTGAGGTTACTCCGGTCACAGTGGCGTTGGTCAGCACTGTGGATCAGGGGGTGGTGCGAGGTGGTGGTTGGGGCTGGCGGCGTGCGTCAAAGTTCTTGTCGGCCAGCCGGGCGGCTTCGTGGACGGTATGGGGGTTACGGCCCCTTACCCAAACTTGTACTTCTGTGGTTAGTCTGCTGAAGAACTGCTCCAGCAACAACAACTGTAGCAGCTCCTCTAGGGTGGTGACTTGGTTCGCCTGAAGCCATCCCATGGCCGCTCGGTGTAGGCGACAAGCCCACTCTGCATGGGAGTCCTTCTCTGGGGTGATCGCATACCGGGTGAGAATAGCTTGCTTCACCCGGTAGTAGTCTCGGCTGTCCTCGTCAGGTACAGCCCTGTATGTCTCTGCGGCACGGCCAGACAATTTGCCTGCCAACAGGGGTACCCAGTCTGCTTGCTCAACACCATGTAGATGGCACAGTCTTTCAAAGTCTTGCAAGTATCCATCTATATCCTCGTCCGTATCTGTGATGGCTTTGAAGGCATTATATGGGAGCTTGGCTTTGTCTTGCGTGGGTCCCGACATTGCGGATGGCCCCTCTCTGGTTCGCTGGCCCGCTAGTTGCAGCTGTAGGGTCTGTTGCTGGTTGGCCAAAACATAGTTCTGTACCTCCGCCATCACTCTGGTGATAGTCTCTTCTGATGGGGAGTTTTGGTAAAAGGCCAACCTTACCCTTAGCTCTTTAGCGACTGCGCTCTCCTCCATCTCTGGTCCTGGTACAGCACTGCTAGCTCGATCTCCCTCCATCAGTTCAGCAATTAGGACGTCTTTCACCTTGTTGCTGGCTACTTAGCCCCAGGCTTCCAGCAGTTCTTTTAACGTTGCTCTTTTTAGGGCTGCGTAGTTCGTCTCCATGCGAACCGCTGCTGCTGCTTCGTTGTGAGGCTTGGCTTCTATCCCGTCACTGCCACCAAATGTAACGGAGCTGTGACATCAGAGGTCAATATCTCAGCTAATAAATAACAAAGATAGCCAAGTATAGCGCAGCCCGGTCCCACAAGTCCCTCTTTCCACAATGGACGATACACACCGTGGATTTTTAGAACAGGCATAATTTTTTATTCTTTTACACACATATATATACAGTCAGAACGGGGGGTGAGGGTCTCCACAAGGACAATGGAATACTCCCACCTTTGGCCATACAAAGACTTAATTAGCAACTGGATTATAATCTTAACACATCATCACTGGAGCCGACTGGTTCCCTACACAATAGAGCTTTTACAAACAAAGCAGATGGATAATTGGGTTAGCTCTTCCTGTCCCTTGCAGACTTCCATTTCTAAACAAAGATGATGGAAAGCCAAGATTAACCCTTGGGCCTCGTATAGTCCAGTTAACCCTTCCCTGACCTGGTATAATGCCCTGGGCAAGGATGCAATGTCCTTGGTATAATAACAGTGATGAGTTTCTGTTACATGTATAAATGTGTAAATATGCATAATTAAAGAGTGATCAGTTTAAACATACATAATGTGAGGTGTGTGTTTCATTCTGAGGGATATAATAATCCTTATTTCTGGGATTATTGCTGCTGGACCTGCATTAGACCATGTTACAGCTGGTACCATCTGCTGGGTGGCTAATGGTTCCTGTGGATTGCTGGATATTTTGGTGGCAAATAAGTTGGGTTGGTTCTGTTCCTGCTATCATGGATTCACAAAGAACCGGACTGTCCTACTGCGTAGGTTTATAATAGGCTCTTATCAAGCTCAGCTGAAGCAGTAGGTTGTCACAATACCCAGTGTACATTTAAAGAACTAAGAGAACCAAAGAGTAGTTTATGCTTACAAGTCATTATGAGTTCAAAGAAGGCAAGTTATACCACTCAGCAGAAAGGAAATTAGTGAGAACCACGATAAAAATAAAAAGAGATAATAGTAGGAGCGTGTTAACCACATGTCTGATCCCATTACAGAGTACAAAATACCTAGAACAATGATCTCTACTATAGTGAAAAATAAGGAAGCTATTAAAGGAGCCAACATGGCTTGAGGTGTGAAAGCTGTTACTAGGCAAAGAGCACAGACAATGGAAGTAGAGAAATTGCTGTAATGAAATACAGTGGGTGATAGCATTTCTGAGGCAATAATTTGCAATTGCATCCTGGTCCGTAAAAAACAAGCGTGCAACAATTGGTGAGAGCAGTTAAGTGTTGAAAGCCTGTCATGGTTGGTTTGATTATAATTTTAAGAAGAGAACTAGTATTCACAGTGTTGTGAGGCATAGAGAAGAAGCCAACCAAGAAGCTGCTGAAACCTTCGTTAGTGAATTTAGGTACTTTGTAGAGGCTGAGGGTTTCATTCATCAGCAAGTCTTCAATTGTGAGGTTTAATTTGGAAGAAAATTATGAACAGAGCCTACGTCACTCCAGAAAAGGCATTGCCAGGACACAAGCCGATGAAGGTTATATTATCTGACCACTAGGGGCATATAACATATTACACACTATAGCCATTCACCTCTAATGACGTCTATCAGATCCCCTCCCTCTCCTACTAATTGAAAATACATTTCTAATTTGCACACCTTCCTAGCTTCCACTTCGTTCCTAATCCTTGCTATTCCTTATGTGCTCTTTCCCTGCTTTCTTTCATTCCCTTTAGATTGTAAGTAGTGAGTTTCCAATCTTGTAGGGTGCTTTGAAAAAAATCATTTTTTCAAAGATTCTAAGCTTAAAATTGGGCCCTTCATCATCTGCAGTTTTGTTAATAATCCTTGTTCTCATCCCCTGTTCTGCACTACAAAATATGTTGGGGCGTTACAAATAAAAGTTAATAATAAGTTAATAAAATGTAGCCTCTATTGGTCTATCGTAGTGAACGATTTTTCTAGAGAGAAAATGTGATAAAAAGCAAGTTAATTGTAATGTGGATAGTCAACAGTAAAGCGCGGGTAACAGGCAGTTCTTCATTCAATGGATGAACAAAGTGTTTGGCCCCAGAGAAAAAAAATATTTGCAGGAAAAATAATAACCTCTGAGGGCTCTGTTTATAATGGACAATGCTCCTGCAAAAATAAATAAAAACCTGCAAAAAAATATATATTTTTCTATTCTTAATTTCCGTTATATCGATCTTGGCAATCAATGTGTTAATACATATAATAGAACTTGCATTGATTAGAATATTATATTTATTGATTTTTTTCATATTGCATTATCTCTAGAATGCGGGTCTGATCGCAACTCAGACTTCAAAACCGTAAGTGATTGAAATTTAACGTCCATGTTCACTATTGGCTCCGTCTCAAGCCATAACTATGGTTTGAATCATTTATCATGTTCATGCCCGGAAATGCTATGTGCCGAAGCATGGTTTACGGATTTGGATTACGGTCATGTCCTTGCGGGCATTTCTATTTAAATCACTCTGTAACTCCAGCAAATTTCAAGCCCGCAGACATACGGGCTGTACGATGGCCACAGCTTATAATTTAATAGGGCCTATTGTGTCTCTGGGTAAATTCATTGTGTCTATGGGCCTGGTGGTCAGTGATAAAGACATGGAAGAGTTAGTGGAGGAGCACAGGTGAAGAGAAGGAAAGAGTGGAAGCACCTACTACACTGATAAAATAAATGTGTTTTAAATAGGTTGAATTACAACATTTTGTTGAAAAGTATCACCCTTACAGAGCTCAAGCAAGTCAAAAAATTGGATTGTTTCATGATCAATGACTCACTTCAGAAACATTTTGAAATGTAGACAGGAGCAAGTTTCTCCTGAAGCTTCCTACATAAGTCTCCAGTAGGGTTCAGTGGTGTTAAGAGACAAAAAGGCAAAGAACCCCTGTTCAAGTGCCTGATGTTTTATTGGAAGGGGACTCCCTTTCTAAGCAATAACCTCCCTCCTCATTCTCCCCCATCTTACCACCATCCCATTGGGCCATCAACTCCTCTCAGTACAGGTACAGTGAATTTAAATGTTATTTTATTTTATCTAATTATTGATTTTTGTTTATGTCTGTTTAGTTTTAAGGTTTTGTATAAAAAAAAACAACCATCAAGAAAAATTAAATGTGAAATGTCTGTGGTTAAGAAAAGTATTATTTATTTTTACATTAATCCTTAAGGGAAAAACTTTTGTTTGGTACTCATTGTTTTTGGCACTCATTGTGCTGTCTGGAGCAAATTAATGATGAGCACCAAGGTACCACTGTAATTGTTCTATGCAGTGTGCTTAATGCCCACTCACCTGTTATGATACAGAAAGTATTTACAGCTATTATTAACTAAAATGATGTGTTGCTTAGCTCTGCAATTTTGGAACAAGTTTCAGGAGAGAAGCTTTAAAGAGGCAAGGGAATGACTTAAAGCTTATTTTGACTTCAGCACTTTAAAACAATTCTTAACTAAGAGTTTTAGTTTATTGATTGTGTCTAAAAGTCAACGCTGCTACTTAGAAGTTATTTCACGCTATAATCTTTTGCAGTTGCAATGATATGAATGTTGTTCCCTTTTGAAATCTGCAACAATGCATTGATCTTTGTATACACATATTCTTAAATTTATTTTGTATATTTTTAGGCATATGTCTATGATATTAACCTCAGTTATATGTCCAGTTATATCTTACAAGCATGTTAAAGTACAATAGGCAACTTCCACAAATCTTATCCATCTTTTCCAATATTTTCTCTCCATAATAATAATTACAGCAAAAAAAAAAAAAAAATGAATTAAGAAAGGGGGAAAGGGGGGAGGGGAGGAGAAGCTATAAGGAGAAAAGTGGGGGAGGGATACTGGAGTTTTTTAGAAATATTCTCCATTGCATCTAGGTTTTACAGCACTTTTTTTTTCAGTTCATTCCACTCTGAGTGTCCACAAATTCCAACAAGTTGCCCATTTTCTGTAATTTTCCTCTGCTGAAATTAAGCACATCCTATATATGTGTTGGATTTTTCTCCTGACTTCCTTGAATGTGGGCACAGCATCCTTCCAATTGGCTATTATGATTCTAGTAGCTAAGAAACCCTGGTTGGATAAAAATTGTAAAACCTTAAAAAAGTACGGGATGGGAAGACCCAAGACTGCTTCCTCAGGTTTTCTAGGGACGCGTGAACCCAAAAGTCTCTAAGATGTATTGTACGTTATATCCCAGAGAGGTGCTATTTTAGAGCAGTCCCACAGTACATGTCTTAATGTACCAAGTTCATTACAGCCTCTGAAACAGTTGCCATTCAAGGATGGTTTTGACCTTTGCAATCTTTCCTGTGTGAGATGGTTTTATAGGAATTCTCTCCTATTAATAAACTGAATGAGTTTGCTGCAATTTTAAGGATTTTTGCCCACTGTACATCATTTAGGTGTACCTTGTACGTTAACTTCTCTGTTGTTGCCTGATCAATAAAATAGTTATATAAGGGAGATTTATTTTTCCTACCATTTATATTTCTTGTCCTGTCTTTGATGCTTGAAAGAGAAGTAGATATTCCCATGAAGCTCATCACATATAATAATTGTGGTAATTGCGAGTTGTCGCCACTCAATGTTAAAAGATACAGGCTTGCTTATGCCCAATGATCGTCGAAGGCGCTCATTGAGGGCCTCGCGATGAGCACTGAAGAAACTCATCACGAGGGTTGAAAGTTAAGGGTTTGGCAGGGGCTGCAATAAGCGCCAAAGGTGCTCATTGCGGGCCTCGCGATGAGCACCAAAGGCGCTCATTGCGAGGCCCATCGATGAACGACGAAGGTCGTAGGCCTTTGGCTCTCATTGCAAGGCCTGCAAGACTTAGAAAAAGGCTAGCAATGACCGTCGATGGTGCTCATTGTGAGCCCTGCAAGACTTGGAAAAAATTACAGCTTTAACGGCTGCCCTTTTTTTCCCAGCCCGTAACTTGGAAGCCGTTTGGAGGCCCCCAACCTCACACACAGCACAGGGGAGAGGCAGGAAGCCTGTAAGTGAGGTAGAAAGCTAATTTGCTATTTAATTTGCGTTTTTTGGAGGTCTGAAAACGGCTAAGCAAGAAAAAAAAAGGCGGCCATAAAGCCGTCGTTTTTTTCAAGGCCGCAAATCAGAAGACCATTTCGGGCTTGGGGAAATTGATCAAATGGTTTCAGACCCGTAGAGCACAGAGGAGGGAGAGGGAGGAGAAAGACACAGGGGAGGGAGAGAGGGGAGAGAGTGGAAAGAGACACATGGAAGGGAGTGGGGGGTAAAGAGACACAGGGGTGAGAGAGAAGGGGGGAAAGGCACAGAGGAGGGAGATAAGGTAAAAAACCCTCAAGGCAGGGAGTGGGGGCAAAGAGACAGCAAAAGGGAGAGAGGGGGAAAAATACACAGGGGCGGGAGAAAAAGACATAGGGGTGAGAGAGTGGGGAGAGGCTTGCAATGAGTGCTGAAGCACCTCGAGATCAGTGCCAAAGGCATTCATCAATGATCTCGAGATGAGCGCCAAAGGTGCTCATTGCAAGGCCCGAAAGCTGCGGGTTGGAGGACGCCTGTAATGAGCGGAGAATCCTTCGGCGCTCATCGTGAGCCCTGCAAAGTAGAGGGGGGAGAGGCTCGCAATGATCGCTGAAGGCACTCATCGCAGGGCTCATGATGAGCGCCGAAGATGCTCATTGCAAAGCATGAAAGTGGCGGGTTGACCGAGGCCTGCAAAGTAGGCGGGACATCAAAGGTGCTCATTGCGAGGCCTGCGATGAGTGCCGAAGGCGCTCACCGCAAGGCCCGTAAGTTAGAGGGAGAAGAGCCTTGCATTGTGTGGCAAACAGCATTGCCAGGCCTAAAATGTTATTGCGGTCATTCTTGATAGGCAAGTCGATAGTATGTAATATATATGGTTCAGGTTAACAAATAAAACTTTGCTATACTTTGTTACAGTAAGAACTGCATTCTCTAAAATTTCTTCTTATAATAAGTTCAGCTAAGGGCAGTAATCCTCACAAGCAATTTGCTATCTTTTTGACAGAGAGGGGCTATTCCAGGCATGATTTATTTTTTTACAATTGTATATAGTGCCTTTATCCAAGGCATGCTACATAGTTATAAAATGCTACTTAATTTTTATATGACGACAAAACATAAAGGGAGATTTGAGTTGCTAAAAATGTGCGCAGGTAAAGGTAAATTCATGGTCATGGAAGCAATAGGTTAAGCCAAAAGATCGGGAGAGGTTGAGTGGAAGAATTTAAATTGATTCAGGGTTGATAAGAGGTTTGAAGTGGGTCTTCAGAGATTTGCAAACATTTGCAGGGTGTTTTGTGAAGTGGATGAGTCTTAACATGATGAGTCTCACATGCTGTTACTAAAGTTATGACAACTGTATATATATAACATAGTTCAAACACCCAGTGCAGATGTGTTCTTTTCCAATAATTGCAATTATGTCTAAGTAGGCTAAATATTTTGGAATAATTATGTTTTCAACAAAGATTCAAGTCTCCTTGATTCTTTATCAGAAAGCAAGTTAATTATGCCAAATATATTATCATTCAGAATATAGATAATCTGAAATTAATGATCTCACTGTGTGAGCAAGAAATATGTGGTGTAAGTTTCAATCACATGCAACTACTTAAAAATTCATCCACACCTGCTTCCACAAACCTCCCTCCATTGATAAATAAATAAAAAAACATTCTCCTCCTGCTTCAGATGTCAGGAAGTAATACAGCAGAGACGCTGATAGAATCCTCTCTTTATAAAAAGTCTTAACAAATTCAGATTTTCTCACATTCCAATAAAGCCCTGCAGGTTGGAAACTCACTTGTTTGGATAAAGCCCTGCATGTTATTGCAGTGAGTCTTAATCCTATATGTAAACTCCTGCAGCATCAGCTAAACCCTACCGAGAACTGGATAAGTAACAGTTATCACTAAAGTAACAAATATGACAGGAAAGGGGTTAAAATATAATAACAACATTAATGCAGGACTTTATGCCCCCTCTGAATATATGCTGATACCCCCAATGAGCCCAGGACTACCTCAGTACTCCCTTGTGCTTTGGGGTGGGTTGGCCATTAACCTCTCATAAACCCACACTAAATTAATATTAAGTGCCCCATGGAACTCCATTGGTTCTGTTGCTACTTATTATGGAGATAACAATAGACCCCCATGCCCCCAATATTTAACCTATCTAATAGGGTTCCATATGGAACCCCCTGGGGCCTCTAACTATCTCATAGGGATATCTATGGACCGTCCTGCTAATTATCATTTTGTTACCCTGTATTTTTCTATTTTTATTTAAATGTAGTAGCTGAGGTGGGTTAGCGTTAAGGACTATTGGGGTTATTATGGTGAAAGGGGTAATTGGAGCTCTTATGGCACCTAATATTAACCTCCTACCACAGGGAGCCTTTTGCAGCCTTAATGACCTTATTCCTCCTGGGGGTCCATAATGAACTTATAGTCCCTAACACTAAACCCCCTAAACTACGTACACTAAAATAAAAATAGAAATAAAATATACAGAAAAATATAAAATTAGAATTAAAATAAAAATACAATCAAAATGAAAATAGCAATTATATTAAAAATAATACTGATTAGTCCAGTTTAACCAGTTAAACCACTTTCCCTCTATTCGGATTGTTTAAAGTAGTAGCCAATAAGAAAAAGCTTTAATAACAGTGTAGCCCTAATTCATTTTTTATCAATATTGCTGTTATGGCCGGATTAATTATTAGGCCAACTAGGCAGGTGCATATATAAATAATATGGCCTACCATCAAATGCATTTAATAAACAAGTAATTGCTCAGCGTGTGTATTAGTAGCTATGTTGTAAAAATGGCTGTTATGGGGACTTGTCTGTGATTTGCTCACATAGCTAGGGAGCGATGTACACGCACAGAAAAGGGAAAAATGGGTGCGTGCATACACTCACAGGGGCTCCTCCACTTTACTGCCCAGTGTCTCCAAAAAGGTAGATTTGGCACTGATTACTGTTAATATTATACTAGCGACTTGCCCATCAAAAATTACGAAAATAAAATTTGAAGCCTGGCAATGCTGTTTGCCACATAATGCAAGGTTCTCCCCCCTCTAAGTTGCGGGCCTTTGGCGCCCATTGCGAGCCTCTCCCTTCCTTTACTTTCCGGGCGTCTGCCAACCCACAACTTTCGGGTCTCGCTGGATTATGACTGCATCTGATAGAGGAGAATTAGTAGTGTATGCAAACATTTTTATCATGAAAAAAAACAAAATAAACATTTAAACACTTACATTGAAGTCAGCAAAATCAGTTAAGCATTAGGGTTAACACCCTCCAAACCGAGGTTAAATTAGCATTACATTTAGAATGATTTGTTCTGGCCAATCAGGTTAGCTGAAACTTTTGAATTAACTCTGGGTTCCTGCTAGTGCTAAAAAGCAGCATGGGATATGTAGTGTATCACTGATATGTACTATGTATTGCTGCTGACATACAGATAGGAAGCTGCAGTGAGATTGGCTGAGCAAGCAACAGCAGGTAAATAGTGTGTTAATTTTGCTCCCCTGATGCTGCAGGCTGATTGGTGTCAACATAATCATTAGAGGGATTTTTATGAGATGGGCTGCTACAAAAAAGCTTTTTTTGCCTATAGAGTGCGGAAATGTATTAATGCACAACATTTTCATATGCCTTTAACATAATTTCCTGATTGACTCTGTCAGCAACCAATCAAGTAAGGGCAACACTATTTTTTTTAAAGTCTATTTTCTTAGGCTGCTTCTATAACTAATCAAAATAGGAGAAAATGGAGATTTCTGGCTACATGATTAACTAGTCATAATGTACAGATGTTAGTCATTGCCTTCAGATTTCCTAAAATCTTAACCAATAAGACAAATGGCTGTAACCTTTTCTAGTTGGTTAATATTAGGTGTCATGGGGGTCCATAGAAAACCCACTGGTTCTAGGTTAGGTTACCATGGTACAATGATTAATGTTAGGTGTTGTGGGGTTTGCTAAGATCCCCTAATGGAGATAGTTAGAGGCTCCATGGGGTCATAGGGATGCCCCTCAAGTAATTTGTGTACTGGGGGCATCAGTGTCTATCGTGACACACTGGCAGGGCCCCTGGAGGTTCATATTGATGCACATGAGGTAGGGTTCAATAGTAACCCCATATGGGATAGGTGCAATTGGTGTCCATTGGGGCCCCCATGCTGCAGGTATTAGTCATTTAATGTGGGTTATGGATAGCTTAAATGGATTAAGACAAGATTAATGGGCTTGCAGAGGCCTCTCCAGGTGTTAAGGGGGACCCGGGGAGGCAGAGGCTTATAGGGCATTCAGGCTAAAGTCAAAGGAGTCATAATCCCCCAGCTTTTACATATTTTTTTTATAATTAAACCCTCCCCAGCCTGGCAGTTGGTTTATATAGATGGATAGATGGGTGGGAGGAAATTATTTCTAGTGGAGTCTGTTCACAATAGGTAGTGGTTAGCATTTATTAGTATTGCTATAGAGACTACTGAGTTTCAGACACTGAGACTCCTGTGGATATACGTAAAGCTTGTTACGAGCACACGTAAGTGCTAGAAAGTTGTGTGCACTACCACTTTGGTTTCAGTCAGTACGTTTTACGGGAGATTTTTTGCAGGAGCCATGTAATAGCTACATACATGTATCAACCTTGCAGGAGTTACTTCGGGAAACATGTAATTGAACCCCTGGGTCGTCATAAGTGATGTGCCATTGATCCCCCTATTCACAGAGTACGAATGTCTGGAGACTCATATGAACCTTAGACTAACCAAATATATGGATCATTATTTTTCATTGGATTAGAATACCATACAATCTATATAGTGTAGATTGTATATTGTAAAATTATGCATTTAACAGCAGCAATATGAGTTGATATAATTAGCATGTATGAGTTGGTATAGATAAGATTTCTTTAGAGGAGAGAATTTTATATTTAAGTGTTTTGATGTGATGATAGTTTAATCATAACTAAGCCACTTGATATATGAATCACTTAAAAAACGAAAGTCTATGATCCATATACAGGTTTAAATAGCAACAAATAATTTACACCACACACTGCCATGCTGAAAGCTATCATACTTTATATTGGGATGATTTTCAGTTTACACTAGTTTTAAGATTAAAACCAAAGCTAACCAAAAAAAACAAAAACAAATACACATTATAAATAACCTTATATATTAATTTGAATATGTCTCCAATAAATTAGTTTAATTTTATAGATAATTATTCTTTATATAGTTATATATAGTGTTTACCTAAGTCGGTATAAAGTTCCTCACAAAAATGGCTAAAAATGTAAAGAACTATTTATCTGATCATCAAAAGACCCAGAACCCAAAGGGTTAAAGACTGGTATTTCAAATGAAAACTGATTTTATGTACCATCCTTTGTTCTGCTTGTTCTCTGTCCTAAATGTCAATTGCGTATAATTCTGCAAATTGAAATGTTGAAACAAATTAAAAACTACCAAATGATATAGGCCTATCAAGGGGTTCCAGATTTTTAGTATTCAGGGCATGAGAAACAAAGGTGGAGACCTTTAGAAGCAAAAGCAATGATTCATGAAATTAAACTATTTTTGTTGTTCTGTAATGCTGTAAAATGTATGTTTCCAGTTTGTCCTTTGAGAGGCATTGAAAGTCAACTTTCTGTATATCACAAAATAGCCTTTACTTTAGTCTTGACATTTTTCTAATATTTTTATTTCATGTTGTATTGTAACTCCTTCTGTAACATGTCCTAAGGAATAGGAGGATACAAACTTAAAACTCTGCATACTTGTTGATAATATTACATACTAGCAACTTGCCTGTCAAAAAATGACGGTCAATAAAAGAAAGTGTTGAAATGCTGTTTGCCACACACTGTGAGTGTACTGTGTGCCTCAACTATATAGACCCCTCTAACACACTAATGAACGCATGTAATAACACTATAAGTGCCATGAGGGTTATCCAGGACCTTCATGACCCAAAGTGTAAGCACTACACCATTTTAACCCGGTCACTTATGGGGGTCTATCCAGACCCTCATAAGCCTCTATTTAGCCCCATCAGTCCCATAAGGGTATATTATAACCATTATGGGCCTGTTACAACCCAACATTAACCACATAAGTGCCATGACGGTCCTCAAGGACCATCATGACACTAAGTATAAACACTACACTGCACTATACCGCCCCAATAAAACATTAAATATCAACTAAACAGCCTCTACACTAACCTATTAACACCTACACTACCTACCTACGCCCTAATAACCCCACTGTTATTACAGAAATCAAAAAAACTAAAGTCATCCAAAATCCAAAATCTACATTACATAAAATAAAAAAAACGAAAATCACAAAAAATAAAAAAGGAACATTACAGAAAATAAAAAAATACATTACAACCCCCCCCCCACTACAGAAAAAAAAATACACACCTGAAAAGGAAATACATATAATACATACAATACAATATAATTAAATACAATACAATACAATACAATTAAATACAATACACCCCCATCTAATATACACCCCCCTATCTAATATACATCCCCTATCTAATATACATCCCCCTATCTAATATACAATACTATCTATCTACTATACATCCCCCTATCTATCTAATATACAATAAATACTATCTATGTACTATACATCCCCCTATCTATCTAATATACAGTACATGCTATCTCTATATAGCAACCCTCATTCTAAGCTACAATAAAATAATTAAGACCACTTACCTTTGAGATTTTTCTTCAGATCACCAACCTAGGGTAAAAAAGATTTAAAAAATTACTACAACACGTTTACATAAAATAAATAAACATTCTAAACATTCTAAATATTATACTCACCTTTCCAGCATGTCCCGTTCCAGCTTGTCACGTCCTCCATCTTTGCTTCTCCTTCGCGGCCCCTGTTAAAAAAAACATTACATTAGCAGACATACATAAACATGAAACCAAGTAAAATAAACACAATCTACATTGTACTTACCTCCCAGCGATGTCTCCGGCCTCCTGGTGTTCTGCCCCGGATGGGCCCTGGAAGCATCCATGATCTTTAAAAAATAAATTAAAAAAAAAACACACATCTGCCCTTGCGGATGTCCTCGATGCTAATGAGCTTCCTACGGAGTATTCCAGAATAAAATTGGCAATGGCAGCTTCTGATTGGCTGAAAACGCTGTCTATCAAATTCAGCCAATGAGAAGACGCCAATTGTGAACCAATGAGAAAGGGATACACCCCAAAATTACACGCTGATTGGATAACGCACCTGTCAATCTTTATTTGAACCAATCTAAAGGCTTTATTGCCATCAGCCAATCACAATGGAATACACCCCCACGTACTGATTGATGAAGACATCTGCGCCTTCCCATTGGCTGTAATACTGATTGACCATGACAATTGTCAATGCCTTCACCAATCAGTACGTGGGGGTGTATTCCATTGTGATTGGCTATTGTCAGTGCTACCAATCAGAATGCGCAGATGCCTCCAGCCAATCCCCTTGTGGGGCTGTATTTCATTGTGATTGGCTGAAGGCATCTGGGTCTTGTGATTGGTTTAAATAAAGATCAACAGGTACATTATCCAATCAGAGTGGAATTTTAGGGTGTCCCTTTCTGATTGGCTCACAAATTGGCGACTCCTGATTTCAACCAATCAGAAGGCGCCATTGCCTCATTAGCGTCGGGAATGTCCGTGAGTATGGATATGAGTACTTTTTATTTTTTATTTTTTTTACAGGGCGCAGCAGAAGAGGAGGAGGAGGAGGCCGGAGACATCGCGGGGAGGTAAGTACAATGTAGATTATGTTTAGTTTATTTTGTTTTTATGTTTATGTATGTGTATTAATGTTATGTTTTTTTTTAACAGGTGCCGCAACGGAGAATAAGGACGGGACATGCCGAAAAGGTGAGTATAATATTTAAAATGTTTAGAATGTTTATTTATTTCCTGTAAATGTGTTGCACTAATTTTTTTAATTTTTCTTCCCCTAGGTGGCTGATCTGAATGGACATCTGCAAAGGTAAGTGGTCTTAATTATTTTATTTTAGCTTAGAATTAGATTATTTTATATATAGATAGCATTTATTGTATGTTAGCTAGGGGTATGTGTTTTATATAGATAGCATAGCATGTATTGTATATTAGATTGTGTTATTTATTTAGATAGATTGTGTGATGTATATTATATGAATAGGATGTATATTAGATTATGGCATGTATTTAGATAGATTGGGGGATGTATATTAGATAGATAGAATGTATTGTATATTAGATAGGGGTGTATTGTATTGTATGTAATTGTATTGTATTGTATTATATTGTATGTATTGTATTGTATGTATTATATGTATTTCCTTTTCAGGTATGTAATTTTTTTTCTGTAGTGGGGGGGGGGGGGGCGGGGGGTTGTAATGTGTTTTTTTATTTTCTGGAATGTTCCTTTTTTTTGTGACTTAGGTTTTTTTATTTTCTTTAATGTAGATTTTTTTATTTTTTGTGACTTAGGTTTTTTATTTTATGTAATGTAGATTTTTTTATTTTTTGTGACTAGTTTTTTTTTATTTTCTGTAATTAGAGTGGTGGGGGTTATGAGGGGTAGGTAGGTAGTGTAGGTAGGTAGTGTAGGTGTTAATAGGTTAGTGTAGAGGGTGTTTAGTTTATATTTAATGTTTTATTGGGTGGTATAGTGCAGTGTAGTGTTTATACTTAGTGTCATGATGGTCCTTGAGGACCGTCATGGCACTTATGTGGTTAATGTTGGGTTGTAACAGGCCCATAATGGTCATAATATACCCTTATGGGACTGATGGAGTTAAATAGAGGCTTATGAGGGTCTGTATGGACCCCCATGAGTGACAGGGTTAAATAGCAGTTTAAGGGGGTCTGTATTGACCCCCATGAGTGAGGGGGTTAATTAAGGGTTTATGGGGGTCTGTATTGACCCCCATGAGTGACAGGGTTAATTAAGTGCTTATGGGGGTCTGTATTTACCCCCATGAGTGACATGGTTAATGAAGGGCTTATGGGGGTCTATATTGACCCCCATGAGTGACAGGGTTAATGAAGGGCTTATGGGAGTCTGTATTGACCCCCATGAGTGACAGGGTTAATGAAGGGCTTGTGGGGGTCTGTATTGACCCCCATGAGTGACAAGGTTAATGAAGGACTTATGGGGGTCTGTATTGACCCCCATGAGTGACAGGGTTAATGAAGGGCTTATGGGGGTCTTTATTGACCCCCATGAATGATAGGGTTTATTAGGGGTTTATGGGGGTCTGTATTGATCCCCATGAGCGACAGGGTTAATGAAGTGCTTATGGGGGTCTATATTGACCCCCATGAGTGACAGGGTTAATGAAGGGCTTATGGGGGTCTATATTGACCCCCATGAATGACAGGGTTAATTAGGGGTTTATGGGGGTCTGTGTTGACCCCCATGAGTGAAGGGGTTAATTAAGTGCTTATGGGTGTCTATATTGACCCCCATGAATGACAGGGTTAATCAAGGGCTTATGGGGGTCTATTTTGACCCCCATGAGTGAGGGGGTTAATGAAGTGCTTATGGGGATCCCGTGGGGTTAATGCGGGTTTCCGAGCTTATCTCGGAACCCTTCTTGGGTAAGTTGTACGTGGCTGGGCTTTGAGCCTCGTTTTAGTTTTTTTTTCGGCGGCCATTTTTTCTCTCGCTTAGCGGATTTTCGTGTGAACTCGGGAATTTGACTTAAATGGAGGTGTAACTTCACTTTCAGAGGTCCTGGATGCCCCCCCCCCTTGCTATGGGTAAGCTTTTTATGTATTTTTTTTAAGTATTTGGTGTGTTTTGACTGTTTTTAGGTCCGTGCGGTTCGGCCGTTATAGTCATATTTTTCGTGCCTGTGGGTGTTTGTTCTGTTAAGGTTGGTTCCGAGGTCGTTTTTTTTTTCTAAGTCGTGCGTGTGTGTTTTTAACCGCGTGTGAGGCGCCTTTGAGCCTCCACCTCCGCAAATGCGGACAAACACAGCTGAGGTTGGAGCCTCCACCTTTCGCAAATGCGACCCCTCGCTTTGCGAGGGATGCAGTTCTTCCAGGTACGCTGCGCGAGCCCGCAAGCGTGAGCAACGGCTCGTATGCTCACAACTATATATGTGATTGATTCATTTAATTTAAAATGGAGATTTAGAATAACTGTTTAAGAAAAAAAAAAAAGCTTTAATACAGATTAATAAACACAGTTTGTTAGTCTATTATTCTGTACAAAAGTAAAGAGTACTTTAAAACACACTGTACCATTTTATTTATTTACCAGCCCACTCGTCCAGGGAAACTGTATGCGTCTCCTTTTCTGGTGACTGCTGCATGACCATTGGCTGGCTTTCCAGACAGGAGGTCATTGCATATGGCCTCTCCTACATTACTGCATCTGTAGTAACACCTTCTCATTGGTGCCACCAGTTTTCACATAGCTTGCTACGTTTGGCACGAACAAGTGTCCAGTGGAACAACTGAATAGGTAGGATGGGCTTATTACCTTTGATTGGCAACCAGCCTAGAACAAGAAAAACTCTGATTTCAAACTTGGACAGATACAGCTAGTTAACCTTGTCAGGCGATCCATATAGAAGAAGGACACACCGATATAGCACCTACAACCCGAGGAACTACCTGTCACCATCCCAGCTTGCTAGGCCATGACAGATCAACCCTGAGTGTAAAGGGTGGGACCAGTAATGAGCCCATTGCATCTCACCTAAAAATTCCATTGCGTAGGCCCCAGGGGTCCAGGAGGTTCAAGTGTTTCGGTCGTCTGATGTTGGCTCAGGAGATGACAGCACAATTCGGCAGCACACTTCACCCAGTTGGCATCTTCAAATGCGGTCAAAACTCAGAAAAGAAAAAGCTCAAACCTGCCTCATGAGGTGTACTTGGACTAAAAATTTGCATGTTGGAACATCAGAACTATACTTAAAACAGCAAACAGCAGTCACCCAAAATGGCAGTCTGCTCTAGTAGCTCACAAACTATCAAGGCTGCCCTCGGTGAAGTCCGCCTCCCAGTGGAAGGAAGCCTTTAGGAACATGGTGCAGGATACACCCTCCACTGGTCAGGCAAGCAAGATACCGAGAAACGCCCCTATGGTGTAGGCTTCATGGTCAGGAATCATATCGCTTTCAAACTTGAAAACTGACCAAAGAGTCACTCTGACCGTATCATTTTCATGCATCTCTCACTTCGGAAAAAGGAGCATGCTACAATTTACAATACTTGGCAACCACTGTGTTACAACGACAATGGGCGCCTTCTGCTAGAGATTTGAGCAGAGCAGAAACTCGCCATCACCAACACCATTTTCCAGCAGAAAGACAACCTGGATGCATCCTCAAAACACTGGAATCTTATAGACTACATTCTGATGGGCCAGCGAGACCTTCAAGACATCTTACCCGACCAGTGCAGAATGTAATACAGACCACCGCCTGGTGCACTACAAACTTTGTCTCTGCTTCAATCATAAGCCAAAGAGGAAAGAAGCCCCAAGGAAGAAGTTTTAGATCTGCAACATCCACTCAAGGCCGACTTACGGGCAAATCTCCTGTGAAGGCTAGAGGATTGCAGATGCGTCACGGATCCCTCTTCAGATGATCTAAGGGAACACCTGAAAACCAGCAACCTACAGACCTCTGAAGAGGTCCTAGGGTGCTCCACAAAGAAGAACAAAGACTGGTTTGACAAAAACAATCAGGAGGTGTATGAATTACTGTTGAAAAAGAGATAGACTCATCAAGTGCATCTTGCTCAGCCGTCCACCCTAACAAGAAACCAGACTTTTGTCTTGTGTGCAGCAACTTCCTACGAAAGCTTTGAGAAATTCAGAACCAGTGGTGGACCAACCTTGTGCAAAAGAACTCAGCATTGCCCAGATGTCAGCAACAACAGAGGCTTTTATTAAGTCCTGAAGGTGGTGTACGGCCCTTTGCACCTGGTCCAAAGCTCATTGTGGAGTGCCGACTTTCAAACACTGCTTTCAGACAAGGCGTTGATCCTGGACCACTTTCAGGTTTTGCACCAACCACGTAGTTTCAGTCTCATCGCTCTGTCACACTCCACAACAACCATTGAAAAGAGAACTGGATGAAATCCCTACTCTCAAAGAGACTGTAAAAGCTATTGAGCAGCTTAAGAATGGTAAGGCAGCAGGAGTTAATAGTATCCCACCAGAGGTCTCAAAACATGGGGGCCCAGCACTTCACTAGATGAGCTCTTTGTTTGCTGCTGGCAGCAAGGCAAACTGCCACAGGACCCCCTGTGAAGAAAGGAAAAAAGTCAGACTACTCCAATTACCAAGGGGTAACTATGCTCATTGTCGTGGAGAAAATCCTCATAAGAGAAGAACTCCTTCCTCCTCCCCTAGAGTCAGTGTGGCTTTAGAGCCGAGAGGAGCACCACTGGAATGGTTTTTGTTCTCAGGCATCTCCAATAAAAATGCTGACAAGGAACTTTCGGGATGTTTGTCGACCTTACCAAAGCATTCGACACAGTTATCAGGAAGGGTCTGTGGCAAATCCTGGAATGTATAGGATGTCCTCTTAAGTTCCTCAACATGATCATCTAGCTACATGAAGACCAGCGTGGCCAAGTCAGGCACAGCAACAACCTGTCAAAGCCCTTCCCAATAAGTAACAGCGTGAAGCAGGGCTGTGCCCCTATTTACAATATTCTGTAGTATGATGCTGCAAAGGGCCACAGCAGACCTTGATGATGAGGATGGTCTCAGCATCCGATATCCGCACAGACCGCAGTCTGTTCAACCTGAGCTGACTAAAGGCCCACACCGAAATGAGATCTCCTTCAAAGAGGTACTCTTCCCTTGTCACCCATACAGTGATAGCTCTGCAGCGAATTACATCTTGCTTTGCCTAGGCTGCCGAGCTCTTTGGTCTAGAAGTGAGTTTGAAGAAGACAAAAGTTCTCCACCAGCCCTCACCTCAGGAGGTTTACTGTCCTCATTGCATCACTATTGGCGAGTCTGAGCTGAAAACAGTCCACCAGTTAACCTACCTGGGTTGCATCATCTCCTCGGACGCTAAAGTTGACAAAGAAATTGAAAAACACTGGCAAAGGCAAATGGCAGGTTACATAAAAGGGTCTGAAACAACAAGCTTTTGAGTAAATGCTCCAAGGTCAGTGTGCACAGTGTGTTGTGTCGACCACCCTACTGTACGGTTCCAAGTGATGGGTTACGAGCGTTGCCACCGCTGTTTCCACACCATCCTCAACATCCTCTTGAATCACCATGTCACCAACACTGAAGACCGAGAACAGTCAGGAGTCAACGGCATTGAGGCCATGCTGTTAAAGACGCTGTTGCGCTGGGAAGGACACATCTCTAGGATGGAGGATGATCAGCTTTCAAAGATTGTGCTGTATGGTGAGCTCACCACTGGTAATTGTGACAGAGGAGGACCGAAGAAGAGGTACAAGGACTTGCTGAAACAATCTCTTGATTACTGTTACATTGACCATCGTTGATGGTCAGCGTTAGCTTCAGAATAAAACTCCTGGAGAAGGACCATTAACCAGGCTTTCTCCTCTTTGTAGAGGACAAAAGGAGACGGAGCAAAAATTGTTTTACTAGAGGACCCGACCCAGAGTAAATTTTTCTGTGCAACCACTGCGATCAAGTATGCCTGTCCCGCATTGGCCTCTTCAGCCACCAGAGAGCCTGCAGATGTGGACAACATCCCTCTTTAATCTTCGTTCGCGAAACCAAGCCAATCACAATTTTATAGAGTACAAGAGGTGAAAGATGTAATACTTTGAAGATTGTGTAGCAGAGGGTAAGGCAAAAATGTTTGAAAATATATTGCAAATCCTATACATTTCTTATAACCACAATTTATATTTTGTACTTTTAGTTTAATCCTGTGAAATCATTTCAAAAATTAAACAAGGTACCTGGATTTAAAGATCAGAATTACAGCAAGTACTTTATCATTAACCTAAATCTTCACAATTCCCACACTTAGAATAATAGCAAGTGCTTTATTACTAACCTATATGTTCATAGTTCTCAAACGCAATCTAGCAGATTCCATTAACCCCCTTAAATTTCCAAATCTAAAATTAAAATGTAAAATTAAAAAAAACTACATAATACAATTACTGAAAATAAAAGAAGAGAATTACAAGTAAAAGGTACAGAGGAGGGCAACAAAACTAATAAGGGAAATGGAGGGGCTAAGTTATGACGAAAGACTAACCAAATTAAACTTATTTTCTCTAGAAAAAAGGCGTCTAAGAGGAGATATGATTACCTTATATAAATACATCCAGGGTTAGTATAAAGATTTGTCAAGGGAGCTTTTTGTGCCAAGAGGTTTGCAACTGACAAGAGGACATCCCTTGAGGTTAGAAGTAAAAAGATTCCACCTTAAAGAAAGAAAAGGGTTCTTCACAGTAAGGGTGGTTAATCTGTGGAATTCTCTACCAGAGGAGGTGGTGACAGCGGATTCGATAGATACCTTTAAAAGGGGACTGGATTTATTTCTAATTAAAAAGGGAATTCAGGGTTATCATGGATAATTAGAGAGGCAGTATTGATCTAGGGAGAAGTCCGGTCTGGGTGTCTGGGATCAGGAGGGAATTGTTTTTTTTGTTTTTTTTATACAACTAATTAATTAATAGTTAGTCCGCATATTGCAGATCAGAGGGGATCTTAAAAGGTTGAACTTGATGGACTGAAAGTCTTTTTTCAACCTTAAATACTATGGCCCTCATTCAATTGCGATTTTGCCAAATGAATAGGGCTCTAAATAAGCACATAACAGATTTTTTTTAAAGAAGTTTTTAGTTAGTAAGCATCTATCCAAAAGCAAGGTTTTTGCTAACTAAAAACGTATTTAAAAAAAATATGCTATGTGCTTATTTAGACCCCTATTCAATTGGCCATATCGCAATTGAATGAGGGCCTATGTAACTATGTAACTATGTAAGTTAAATATTAAAGTAGTTTCAGTAAAACAATAAACTAAATGACAAGAAAATAATAAAAGAAATAAAACTTAAACATCACATTTTACCTCTTATAAAATGTCAAGACATGCTTCCCAAACAAAAACTTAAAGGTATATCTATGTTTCTGTATTATGAATGCATCTGATAGAGGCGATTGTATGAAAACATTTCTTTACATGAAAAAAATATCAAAAGAAACATTAATTAGCTTACCTTGAAGTTAGGTTTTTGGCAGTTGCATTTTATGGTGTACGCCCCTAGAAAATCCCAGCTAAATAAAATTCATATTTAGTTGTGCCCAATCAGAAGCAGGCTAATGCGTTGTATAATTTTTTAACTCAGTGGCTTCTGGCATGCTCAGTACAACTGAGGTTGTAAGGGCCGATCTCTGCCAGCACTTCCTCTGCTTCATCTCCCTATGGTTTCAGAGAAAGACTCTTACTGTACACATGGTCTCACGGCAATGTTACTGTATTTATTACTAAAGGTTGAAATAAAAAAAATAGTCCCTGCTTACTCATCACTAACTTACCTACCTCTCACCTATCTCTTACCTGCCACTCACTCACCCCCTCTCACTCACCTACCTCTCACTCATGCTCTCACTCATTCTACCTCCCATTCACTCACCTATCACTTACTCTCACTCACTCACTCACCCACCACTCAATCTCTTTCACTTTTACACTCTCACTCATTCTCTCATCCACTCACTCACCCACCCTCTCACTCTCTCACTCACCCACCACTCACTCTCTCTCACTCCCTCACCTGCCACTCACTCATTCTCTCACTCACTCTCTCATCCACCAATCTCTCTCTCATTCACCAACCACTCACTCTCTCACACACTCACTCACTCACTCTCTCTCTCACACTCACTCTTTGACTCACTCTCTCACTCACTATTTACTCTCTCTCTCTCTCTCTCTCACTCACCACTCACTCTGTCTCTCACTATGTCCGGTGGCAGCTGCAGGTCTCTCCCACACACAGCACCTGTGTTTGTCTCTGGTGGGGGTGAGGAAGCAGCTGTGCGGGTCACATCCCGGCAGTGACTTCAGTGCTGACATCACTGATCTACTATTGGCTGAGGAAGACAGGGCAGCTTAGCAAATTGTTAATATTGATTCTCAAATGCTCCATGCTGATTGTGGGGGTATCAGGTTTCTATGTAGGCTCTCCTGTGGTGCGTCAACATAATCATTAGAGGGATTTTAAAATATAAAAAAAAATGTTTTATGAAATGTACTGCATATATCAAGGATTGCGGCAATGTAATAATCCAGGAAACTTAGATATGACATTAATGAATGTAGATGAAAAACAAAATAAATATACTTAAATTGCAAAATATGACATAAAAATATAGATTTCAAACATTGTACATGCAGTTTCCTTTTGTGACTTTTATTGTACAATTTCTAACAACTTTTCTTGTGGTTAAACAATCATTTAACAGCATTTTATTATGTACAGTATTTAAAAGTAGTCTTACCATAAAATTATTATAGTCATTGTAAAGCAGACACTAATGACCTTGTAGTGTGTAAATGATTTGAACCAACCAGTATACATAGATATAACTTAATGCCACTTCTAAGAATTTTCATCATTATTGATGTGTTACCTAGACAACCCTAATGCATTACCTAAAGACTTTTAATAATGTACATGGTGATTATTTGATTAATAATTTCCATATGAATTGTTTGTTATGCATAATGCATTCATCTTTCAGCAAACTAATTAATTTCATGTATTACATTCTCAGTAAACCATTTGTATAGAATTGATTATATCAAATTATAAAAGAAATGTTTTTGCTTTCTTGCATATGCCCATTATAAGGTTCAATGTATTTTATAGAATTACATTTTTATTTACTAGGCAAATGCATGAAATATTGGATTTGAATGTTAGAAGTTGGTGTGATAGCTATGTTGATGAAATAATGAACATGTAAAATATTTTGCTGCTACTTTTTAAATGTAAAAACATTGAGAATCTTAAACAATTTTTTTAAAGCAATTAGTGTTTTCTTAAATACTTTTTGACTGCATATTCAGTAAATATATGCGTTTTCATTGTTAATTTTCTATTCTGGGGCAGCTTTGCCTTGAAAGCTATAGGTGTTATGTTTTGTTTTTTTCATTAAAATATCATAAGTGAAAACACATACTGTATGCACTCTTAGCAATGTGTTATATGTCATACAAAGGGTTAGGAAATGTAGTAAAGGAGTTATATTTTATTTGTTTAACAATGTAATACACTATGTCTTGTTTACATGACATACACATCAAATCAAAAATATACCTTTAAGATTCTGAACCTTGAAACAATTAATTTTAAAACAATCAATATAAGGACTGTAGTACAGAAAACTGAATGGTTTAACACAATTTCCCTTATCATTGCAATTTAAAAAAATCTTATGCTTGTGTGGTACTATATTTGAGGATCTGCTGCTATTGTAGATGTTCAAAGGCACAGCAAGCCAATTAGTATTTTTTGTTTTTCTTCAGCATCTTTGCTGCCATTCTTGTCTCAGTAATGGTGCTTCTACCATGCTTCTTCTTGTTTATAATTCAGTGCTCCTGAGAAGGAATGTTTCATCTAATCAGGCTCTTTGTCAATCTATTATTCCTGACTTCTGCACAAGATCATACTTTTCTCCTGTTAGTTTTTGCTGCAAACTGCGTTATCTGAAGCATATCATTTCTGGATTTCTCGCTGCTGACTGCCTGGATCAGACAATGCACAAATTCTACCTGTACCAGCATTTGCCTTCTCTGACTACTAGTTTGTTTGTCCCAAGTACACCCTTAAATGTCCTCCTCACCTGGAATTGGCTACTCATGCCCAGGTGAGGGTACTTCAAAACTATTTCATGAGTATCTATGTCACTTATTTATATTGTGATCAGGTCCTTATGGACCCAGCTGACATGGGTTATGTGAGTCTACTTCCTCTCTTGGACAACAGAATGTTGTGTACTGTCCTGCTGTGAAGATCTGATTTCCCCCTATGAAAAAAAACACAATTTTATTGTGTCCATCAAATTTTCCTGTAAGTGCCTCCCATAAATCCACCCTAAGGTGGGCAAGCCCACCTAAGGCACATGTGTTATTGGTTAGTTCTAATCCGAGTGAGGAATTTTAATATGTTCAGCCCACTAACATGTACATCCTTTGCTCTAAAACTGTATAATAATGTAAATGTTGTGTTTCATTTAGAGGGAAGACTACTGAGCTAAAATCACTTTGCTACCCTGAGCCTCTGCTGCTTTCCTGGAAGAACCGGATTGGAATCTGCTGGGTAGGATTGGTCACCTTGGCCTTTTTAAGCCCACTGAAAAAGGAGATTATAATGGTCTAGGCTGATCCAGTGACCCTGTGCTCCTGAGCTGATGTTGATGATCCTGAAATGACCAAGAGGCCCATTTCTTTTAAGATACCTGGGAGAGTATTCCTTTAGATAAGGCAGACATTTCTTGAGCTGAATAGACCCCCTTTCCTGTGATCTGCAGGCCTATTATAAGGGTCACTCGCAATGTGTCCAAAGTCCTAGTCCATCTGGACTTATCTTCTCGGACCTCAGTCACATTTTTGTTAAATGTCTTCCTCAGTCCTGAGGCTCCTTAACAATTTATCTCTGCATTGAATATGAAAAAAGTTAATTACTATTTTGGGAGAGGAATATGTAATATTTAAGAAGAATAGTAAAGGAAGTTTTAAATATCAGCATAACAAATAGTGCTGATTGGTGTGTTTTAATCCTACTTCTGTTGCACTCCAATTACTTAATTATATAATTCTCATTTGTATTTCTAGTTTTGGGAATGATACTAATGTTGCACTGGTTTCAATTTTTTCATCTCCTGTATACCCCATGAAAGTAATGAAATGTTTTTAAATATTTTGAATTAAAAGAATATCCTTATCATGTACCTGTAAATGAACCAGTAGAGCTGAGCAGACTGTCCACAGGGTAAGAATCTGGCAGCTGGGATCAACAGACGAGCAAAACGTTTTAATGTCTGTTTTAGGATTCCAGAAGCTAACCAACAGTTGTTCTATAATGACAGAGGTAAAATGATTATGGTAGATTGCAGTAATGTTTTGACTATGATTCAGTTCCACAGTTAAAGGAAAAAGCAAACAAATGCGGAAAACACAGGCAGTCTTGAGGAAAAAAGTACTTAAAGCCCTCAGTTGTCTATACATTTTACTCTGGAAAGCAACCAGCTTGCATATCATCATATCATATCTCAACGAGAATCGATGTGCAAATTTCCATATCGTTTTGTGTCATTTTTTTAGTGGACTACGGTGGTCATATTTTTAAAATGTAAGATTTTGAAGAACTGTACTTGAAATTCTTTTTAGGATGAAAAAGTAATGCAGCATATAGTTTATTATTATTTACTTTTATGTGCAGTTAAGTTACTGAGGAATCTACCATTTTATTGTCAGCAGATTAGCTTCCTGAGGTGGGAGGAGAGTTTGAATACAGAGGAAGATTCTGTCAGCACATTGGAATATGGTAGCTACAGCTACCAGTGCTCTCAGTAGGACTAAAGTTAAGTTTATTAGTTTACAAAGCCGCACCCACCTGAGAAGTTGCAGTGGGCAAAAAGAAGAAAATGGTCACTACAGTAAAGAACAATTTGTGATTTTTTTTTTTTGCTTTTTAGAAACATTTTTCCCATTATCATCATATCAACTTGTTACATTATTTACTTTTCGCCTTGAAGATGCCATGTTGCTTGTCATGTTGACACCAAATTGACAGTAGCATCAGTAACCTTTTCTGGTTTACAAAAGCATATTGTAAGTTACTTAAACCTCATTGTTCCGCGAATCTGGCACCACGATAGATTTGTATGATTGTGAAACAAGTATTCGGAAAGAGATCATGCACATCAACACAGAAACATGTAATTCATGCAGCTCTCCCAAAGTGAAAACATTAAAGATTTAGCTGCACTTGTGTTCAAACCACTTAGTACTTTCATACATTGTCACAAATACAGTGAAGTACAATGTTTAGCATGAACATTTTTTATTAGCAATCTGTAGACTACAATAGGGGCTGTTTTACAGTTCTTTTAGTGTTAACGATTCCACATACAATTAAATATTGGATAGATGTTAAAACTCTCTTTAAATCTAGAGGTTTATACTTCCATAAAATGATTTTTTTATCCTGTATTTTTTCATACAATATCTCATACCCTTAAGTATGTATATAATTGTAATATCCTTTTTTTCCAACACAAAATTTGTATCAGGCAGTGTAAATTAGCACATATAGATGATTATTAACAAACATTTCACATCAAAATAGAGAATTAAAATAATTAGGAAATAAAAACAAATGTAATCATGTAATTAGTTCAGTAGCTAATTATCTGTAAATGTTGGTTTTATAACTGGAAATGAGGTGCCCAAAAATCAAACAAGAAAGTAGCATTCATAATTGGGAAAAGTAATTTAACTATAACTAAAGTCTTTCTACCAGTTGCAGTGATTTATTTCTGCCCAGGCCAATAAAACCCATATCTAATACAGCACATTTTCATTTAATTCTGGTGATTAATCAAATGAAATAACATTTGAAGTGATGTTTTTTTTTCTCCATTTGATCAAATAACTATGAACAATGCAATTCTCGAAACTGTGAAAACACTAAAATCAGTAGTAGATAATATGCAGAGGCAATGCCCATGGGTGTAGGGTTCAATTTAATTTTGATGCTATACAGCTCAGGGTATACAAAAGCACAACAGTTTTTAAACCTACAAAAGCACATTGAAAAATATGGGGTATATGTCCCATACCCTCAATTCCTACACTGATGGCAATTAGCCTGATTCATAGAAACAAAATAGCAAGTTCATACATTCTACCCTACTAAGGTAATTAATAGTACAGGTATACCCGCTTAAAGCTTCCACCTATAACGTTGATTTACTATAGCAATCTTTTCCCTGTAATTCCCTGCTTAGCACTAAACCCTGCTATAGCTCTGTTTATTGACTACCAATCCCCATTTAACACTGTGCCCCACTATAACACAATTTTTTTTTTCTTACAGGACCCTGTTTAAAGCTCTGATGTGTGCCACTAGATTTAAAGTGACAAAGAGCAGAACACAAGAGCAAGGAGGTAAAGGAAAGTGCCAGCCTGGATGAGCAAAAAGCTCCAAAAGAGACCAATTCCAACATCCATTTATCATGTGGTGGCTAATTATCCAATAAAATCTACAGTAATTGTATGGTTTTTGTACTGTATTACAGAGAATGAGCGAGTGCAAAGTGAAGCACCTAAAGATGAAGGTGCTGGACTGCTAGGAAAAAGAAGAACTGCAAGTGGACATTGGAGCAAATTAAAAGTTGCCAGCCTCTTCAATCTGCACGATCCTTAAAAATAAGGAGAAAGGCCTTTGCAACTACCAGCACTACATCTTCTGTCAAGAAGATTAACCGATCCAGAAGCTGGCTTTCCATTTGGATTGATGATGAAACAGAGCACAATATGCCACTCATATATATATCAAAAGAGAAGATAAGGATATATTCATATTATGTTATTGTTAGAGAAGAGGCTAATCACTTTATATTAAGGGTCACTGGGGTGGAGTATTTGGAGAAAAGGGTGGGCCAGTACTCTTCCCGCTTGTATGTTGAAATTCATGCAAATTGTCTCAAATTAGTGTTATCCTTTCAACATATGTTTCATTAAATACACAACCTGCAAAACATAAATTAATTTTGATCAAAAAATGGTAAAGGTTTTCAGAAATATTTATGCAACCTTTTATTTTACATTGAGCAAAACTGGTCACCATTGCTATTTCTTTATGTAAAGCCAAAAAGTGAGAGAAATAAAAATATATATTATACCCAGGAATATTTATAAAAGGGGCTAAATGTTTAATATGATATGTTAGAATAACATATACTATTATTAACATTCTAGTGCAGAGTTGATTCTAATAGAATTTCCATTGATGATATCTGAGCACAAAAACATTCTATATCTGATGATCAAATAATATATATACAGAAAATATTATTTTGGATGCATTTTTATTTTTTCCTCCTCTTTATCCACATGTACTATTAGGATGAAGGCCATAATTCTGCATATAAAAACAACAAGCATCTATGTTTTAGAGTAAAAGCTGTCTGTTTAGATTTAAGTGGCCTTTTAAACTGTATCATGGTATCCACACATGAACCCCCCTTTGCTTCCAATGTGTTTCTGTATATTATATTGACTTCATGGGAGTAAAAGCGGATTTTCTGCTGTTATCTGTATAGATCTAGTACGTTTTTTTGTATAATGATCCTTAAGGAACCCTGACTCAACAAGGGAAACCTTACTTGGCCCAGGCATGGAAAGGATTGACAAACTGATATTTCTTTCTCAATTCTCTGGGCGGTTGTCCATGGCCGTTCTTAGTTGGTGGAGCAATTTTTCTGGTTAATTCCAATAAGGAACCAGACTCCTACGCACTGCTACACACAGTAGTGCCCTTCTGGGATACGCAGCTCCCTTGCTCCAGCCAGGTGCCCTGAGAAGCCTTAATAATAGGGGCCTCTAGGGTCCCAGGGCTTAATACAGGGGCATCCCTAGTCACAGGGCTTAATTCTGAGGGCTTCCAGGGTCCCAAGGCTTCATACTTGGGGTCCTCCATGGGCCAGGGCTTAATGCTGGGGGGCATCCCTGGCCACAGGGCTTAGTGCTGTGCACTTCCAGGGCCTTCATGACAGCACCCATCTTTATATATTTTGCTCCCCACTCACAGAACCCATCTCCCCTGTACTTTGCTATCACAACAAATTTTGGGTGGGTGGGGGTTGCAACCAAGGGATACCCAGAGAGAGCCTAAGTACCCCTTGGTGCCCCCTTGGGTTCCCTTTGGTTGCAAGCCTCACCCAGCCAAAAATTGGTGTGAAGCACAGAAAAAAATGTCAAAATAAATTATACACCACTGGGCCCCTCTATAATAGGGTCCTAGTGCATTGCACCACCTGCATCATTAATAGCTCTTCTGCTAGCGGTAGTGCTTTAAGCAAACCACCACAACACGTTGAAGGACTCAATAAAATCTAAATTTTGCCAACATAAGCAATTATTGCCATTTATTGCCATTATTATTGAAAGTGTGGTTTTCTTAAACTTAGATTTTCTCCAGGGAAAGTAGTGTTTTTAACCAATGATTCATTCTTGCTTCATGGGAAGCAAACAAAAAATAATTCAGAGTTTATGTGGAAAACAGAAAACACTCTGGAATTAATTTACTTTCTCCGCTTAAGTATACATTTTATCTTATAAACATGCAAAGTGTTTAACAGCTGCTCTACTGAACTGTTTTAAAACAGAAATGATTTATGCACACACTTTGTATAATCTCTGAGGATCAGTTATCCTGAGATACAATACAATTGGTTACATAGCAGAATTTTTCTAAACCTTATATTTTACTAAAACAAATATATATGCACAGATCATAAATGTAAACAACAATAATACATAAACATAAAATATAACAGTACAAATAAGTTAAAAGTTGCTTTGCATTACATTAAATTGTTTTATTAACTTATAAAGTCACACCTCAATCTCTATATCTTATTTTTAACCTTATATAAAAAAGGGGAAATTATTACCAAAATGTTTTAAATATAAATGATTAAACTTCACGCATGGTTTCCAAAAACTGTCAAATTGATTTACCTGCTCCATCATAGTCTAAGAAATGTTCTCTTTTTGGAATAGTTGCCAAACTTTTTTTCTAGTCGGTTAATGCTTTGTTTTTGTCCATCTCTCCCTATACCTTATGAAAGGTTCATTTAGCAGCATTATTGCTAGTTCCATTTGTGTGTATATGTTAATATGCTATTTCCGTTTAGATTGTTAAGTGAAATGGTAAAGATATTGCCATCTGTCAGAGCCATATAAATGAATGAAGTAGCCATGATTGTGAGGTAGCTTTCATCCCTCACATACTAAACAAGCGATAATTTATAGTGAAGCTATCAGATACCACTGCATATGTTCAAACACTGGGGACCGCAATAAACATTTAAAAACACTGACTGGATCTTTCAGATGACAGGGTTACAAACCTCATGTCATAACACAGAAAGTAACCTCTGCCATTAAAATACCCCAGGAACACCTGTTACAATACAAAACTAAAGAAAGTATTTCACTTATACCTCTGGTAACCACATACCCGGCTCTAGAAGGAATATGCAAAATATTTAAGGATTTACAACCACTACTAAAATAAGATGCAGAATTAAAACATATATTCCCCAAACCTCCTATTCTTGCATTTAGACAACCACCAAACCTCAAACAAATGTTTAAATGTCCATCAATTAGCGTTTAGTGGTGCAATATGCGATAGGGCCCGCAATCCAGAGATTTAAAGATCAATATAAATTAATGAAGAAACTGTTATAGTCCATGTGGGTAACTCCTTGATTCCCAAGATTGATATAACACAGAAATAAAACCTGAAAATAATGTTTTAATTGCAGATTTACGAGCTTGATACTGCTGTGCAATTAATCCTAATGTCTTACATCACTTTCCCCATATTTTAAAGTGCAGTATTGAATTTTTATTTGCTTTTATAGTGTTATGAACAGATGTTTAACCCCCTTACAAGTCCTCTATAGTACTAGTACTAGGATTTTTGGCTACATTTGCCATTTATGGGTTTGAAAGCAATTGTGGGCTTTAAGAATGGGTTTAGCGATTGTAACTTTTGCGGGCTTGAAAGATTAAAGTCTTAGATAGGTCAGAGTTACAATTTTGAAAACCGCAGTTGCTTTTCAGCCTGTAACCGATAGCGGGTAGCTAGAAGAGGCCAATTTTAGAGCAGTAACTTTTGCCGTCTATGTTACAGACTTTAGTAATTTTCAGTAACAATTTGGACAATTTAAAGAGGCGCAAAGTATATACTGTTGTGGTCCTGTTGGTCCTCCTGAGTGGTTTCATTATTCAAGAATACTGCTTACTAGCTAGCTTGTGGGGCACACCATAGCCCACAGATATGAGGTATCAAGTGTGAGACTTAGGACCAACACTGACACTTAAGTGACAAGAGAGGTGTTTTTGTTTCTATTTGGTATATATCACCTTTTCAGGTACATAATCACACTTTATGTTTTGATTTTATAGGACTAGTCCCATATATAGTTGTCGTACTGCGAGTTGGCGTCATGCTTTGCGGGGTTCGCATAGCGAGAGACGCAGTTGCTGGGGGGGAGGCCCTTGGCTGCAATAAGCGCCGAAGGCGCTCATTGCAGGGCTGGAGATGAGCACCACAGACGCTCATTGCAAGGCCCATAGTACTTAGCTGCAATGAGCGCCAAAGACGCTCATTGCAGGGGTAGAGATGAGCACCGCCAAAGACGCTCATTGCGAGGCCTGCGGGACCGCAAGCCAGTAACACTTAACCCAAGCCAGTAACATTTAACCCAAAACAGTGACACTTAACCCAAGTCAGTAACACTCAGTAACGCCGAAAGTGACCATTGCAAAGCACCAAAGTAGATGGGGGAAAGGCTTGCGATGAGTGCCAAGGGGTGCCCAGAGGGGGCACAGCATCGCATTGTGTGGCAAACAGCATTCCCAGCCTTAAAACTTTCTTGCCATCATTTTTGACGGGAAAGTTGCTAGTTACATACATAATAATCTGCAGAGTGGTTTGAGGTGTTGTTCTGGTTTTATACATTTTGTAAAAAGAGTTCCAATTCTTTTATCGATAGTTGCATGAATATTAGTGTTAGCACTGGAACTAACACCCATGACCTTGCCCTTGCCCATGACTATTGATCAAGTGGTGTAAAAAAAATATAATTAAATTTAGCCAACAGAATATGAAAACTTAAATGGTTCATTCATGAATCTTATTTTGATATTTATAAACTGGTATTGTATAACAATGTTTAATGTTTGATCGTCTAAACTCACACATATAACATTAGTCACATATTTCATGCCTTTCATACAACTTTTGCAATATTATTGAATAAATTAAGAATGTTTTCTAGAAAATAAAAGCAAAAATCCAAAGTGATAATATTAGCTGAGTTTATTTGAGTTGTCTAAAACTATTTCTAGTTTATGTTTTTGAGCAAATAATAAGAAAATAAACATCAAAAGAAGTCTAAAGTATATTTAATTCATGACAACTAATATTGTTTTTTTTTACAATGCCACGCATTTTATATATATTTAACAATTTAAGGTTGATTTTTGTTTTTAATATATTTAATACAGTATCATATTTGTGTTTATGATTCAGTAAGGTTTTTTTTATTTTCCTACTTATCTAAAAATTGCATCTTATTTGGCACCTTACATCTAGTACAGCACAACTGTATATTTTTAAAGTTCTGTTAGGATATAAAAAACACGTAGAGAAGAAAATGTTTTCATTGTGAAAATATTATATCAAATTATGGTTGTGTTTTTTTAGAAATGAACATCACTTGAGTGCATGGCCTTGTATGTTATGCGTGTGTGCACTTGTGACCATGATTTCAATAGAAATCCAATCTTTCTAGCATCCAGAAAAAGCTTGTCACATAATCCCTGTGGAGTGGAATGCCTTTCAATGCAATTTTTTTACTGATTCAGGTTTTCCACTGTTAACAAACCCATTGCAGTTGCAGACCCAGAGGTCTCTATAGACAAAAGCAGAGAATAGAATACATTACATTGGTACCGTAAACACAGTCTCCAGCCTTATAGTTTATATGTTATCTCTGTTCATATTTCAAAATTTTAGCAACATACTGTATTCTGTTCTATTCAATTTATTCACACCATTCAGTTCTCTAAATAGATTTACTTCTTAAGTGTGTGCAGAAACCTTTTCAGTGCCAGTGAAATTCAAGGTATCACATTCATGATACCTTTCTATTCACAAAATTGGGTCATATGTGTTGAAGGATGAACTGATGCAGAATTCTTGCAGATGATACATATCAGCACATATATTCCATAAAAGGGAAGATGTACTAAGCATCTCAAGTGTATCTTATATCATCCCCTGATTTACTATGCACTACTTTTCTATAGGGAAAAACAACTCTTCTCACCATTTCTAATATGAGAAGATGCTTAGTAAATTCCCATAAACATGGGAATGGATAAATTATCCGAACTTCTCATATCATTAAAAATATTGTAAGGTTCCCTGTTTTTAATATTAAATAAAAAAATGTAAGTGTTTATTTGAATATTCAAACACCATTTTTTGAGAAATGTGTTAAAGCTCTGTTTTACTTACTGAAATTTTCCATACAGTTCCTGCAAAGATCTGCCTCTTGTAGCTCATAAATACAATGGGCCCCATTCAATTTCAAGCTGTAACTCGATCGCTGACAGCCACATGTCTGCGATTGAGTTGCAGGCTCCTGTTGGTCTCCATTTGCAAGGCTATTCAATTGCTCCAGGTCGCGAGTTGCAACCCTGAAGCCAGCTCCGTAAACCATTATCTGATTTGGAGCTGTTGTGGGGAGGAACCATATCAATTCACTGATCCCGTAACCGCCAAATTCGGAACGGCCAACAGAAAATGGCATTAAAACATGGAGGTTACATGTCAATCAGTTAGGTTTGGTGGTCCAATATGCGATCAGACTCACACAACTTATTATGCAAATTAATGCCAATACTGTTCTAGTCCATATGGGTGGCCTGATATGTATTAACTCATTGATATCCAAGATCATTTAACCCCGAAATGATACATAAAAATAAAATGTATTTCCTGCAGTTGTGCAGGCTTGAGACTGTGGTGCAATTAATTCTAATGTCTATCATCGCTCTCCCCGTAATTTACAGTGCTGGATTACTGCAACTGCTACAAATTGGTGTTTAACCCCTTTGTGGGTTCTCTTTAGTACATGTAGGATTTTCTCCTCCATTTGCAGTTTACGAGTGTGGATATGCTTGCGAGCTTGGGGTATTGGAGCAAATGAATAGCGATTTGCGATTTTAGCCCTGCGAAAGTGACAAGTTATGTGTTGGAAGGCCGACATTTTTTTTAAGCTCATAACTCGTAACCCGATCCGAGCCAGCAAAAAGACGCCAATTAAATAACAAATTTGACTGCAATCTCACTTACGGGCCTCCGGATCTCAAATTCGGACAATTGAATGAGGCTCAATGTTTCTATAGAACTAGATGTACTAGACAATGACCGGGTAGATTTCAAAACCATTTTGCTGAATTACTGCTGAGACACAGTATGTGATGGAGGGAGGAGGGAGGGGAAAGAGGAAGAGGATAGCAATTCAGAGGGGAGATAAGAGAAGAGTTTGGGACAGAGGCAGATAAGAATGGCGGTTAGGTGCAAAGGAGCAGATAAGGAGAGAGGGGAGGTTGAGGCAGAGGGGGACATAAAGGGAGAGGGGAAGTTGGGTAGCCGAAGGGGGACGTAAAATAACAGGAGAGGGGGTTGGATAGGAGATAAGGGGAGAGAGAGAGGGCATTTGAGAACATAAGGGGGAGAATGCATTGTGGGGGGTGAAACAAAATGAGGAGAGCAGGGAGAGAGAGGAGTGGGAAGAACTGAAGTAGAATAATCATCTCTCCCTTCCCTGTGTCTAGCACCCCTCCTCTCACTCCCCTGTGTCTCTCCCCCCCTCCTCTTGCTTCTTTGTGTCTCTCCTCCCCCTCTCACTCCCCTGTGTCTCTCCCCCTCCTCTGTGTCTCTCCCCCTCCTCTGTGTGTCTCCCCCCTCCCCTGTGTGTCTCCCCCCTCCCCTGTGTGTCTCCCCCCTCCCCTGTGTGTCTCCCCCCTCCCCTGTGTGTCTCCCCCCTCCCCTGTGTGTCTCCCCCCTCCCCTGTGTGTCTCCCCCCTAGACAACATTAAAATCGTTACTAAATATACATATTCATCAGCATATACTGTGTAAAAATAAAAGGAATAGGAGTAAATTACATCCCATGTGGCTTAACAATAAAATAAAGATCATGGTAAGGAAAAAAAAGCAGGCATTTGAATTAAACAAGAAGGAGGGGACAGAGACTGCTTTATGTGAGTACAAGGAAATCAACAAAGCTTGCAAAAGGGCTATTAGACTGGCGAAAATAGAAAATGAAAAGTTAGTTGCAAAGGAGAGTAAGACTAACCCTAAAATATTTTTTTAATATATTATTGAGAAGAAGGACAGGAAGGAAGCTAAAGGAGCATTACAATGTGAAGCAGAACATCTGATAAATAGTGACCAGGAAAAGGCAGATGAGCTAAATAAGTTATTTTCTTCAGTAAACACAAGGGAGGCCACACTATCTTCATCAAATAATTGGTTAACGCAAGAAGCAATCCAAAAGAGGTTGGAAAAAATAAATGTTAATAAAGCCCCAGGTCCTGATGGGATACATCCAAGGGTTCTGATCAAACTGGGATCTGTAATAGACGAACCATTATATCTAACTTGCGAATTGCCCTTCAAAAAATAACAGCAATAGAATTATAAGTCAAGGAATGGTGTTTGGCACAGACATTATTTTGTGTGGTGGTCTGAGATCTTGGCGGTCATTGCGAGCCTCTTGGTTGTTGTATTTTTTTTTATCAGAGGCGCTTTTGGTGTCATTGTAAGGTCATCGCTGATCTGCTTTTTGAGCTTATTGCAAGGCTGTCCCCTGGTGTAGTTTGTGAGCTATGAGCAGCGTTGGCGCTCGTTGTGAGGCGCGCAGTGAATGTCTTTAGCGTTTCTTGCGATAGTGTTTTTTTTGTGTATATGTTTTTTGTGATGCTAATGAAATAATTAGTAAATGAATAAAGTAATATACTTTACCTATTTGTAAGTAATACATGCAGAAAGCATTGTGCTGAAGAGCTGACAATCTTTTTTCATGTTCCTGCAGCATACAATGTATGTTTGCAGTGTTGTGTAGCTGAGGTATAAGTGTCAGCAATGTGTGCAGTGTGTAGTGTAAATACTGTGCGTGCGCGAGGGGAAGCCGTTAGTGTAGCTGGGTACTTCTGCATTCTGTAAGTTAGTGTTGTAAAATGGCGGCGAATGTGTATGTAGTAGGCGGGTTTGTATGATTTAGCATCCTTGCTAATGGTGTATGTTGTAGGTCGTAGTTTTTTTTTTTTTAAAGCCGTATTTGCTTTGTGGTATTTAGCGGGTTTAAGGGTTGTGTAGCCTTGTTTTAGTTTTTTTCAGCTGTAATTTTTCTCTCGCTTAGGAGACTTTTGAGTGTCTAAACTTTGTAAATGTGACCGAATTCGAGGTTAAGCTGTGTTGCAGAGGTCCTGGGTGTCCCCCATTGGTGTGGGTAAGGTTTTTATTTTATGCTTGTGTGTATTTTTGTGTTTTTTAATGTTTGTCGGTGTGCGCGGGTTGTTCAATAAGGTCGTATTTTTGCAAGTCCGTAATGGAATTTTTGGAATTAAGTCCCGCAGGTCGTAGAAGTCCGCATTTTTTTTTTTTCTAAGTCCCGCTGCTGGAATTATTTTGTGTAAGTCCGTAGTTTGTCATTGCATGTTTATGGGTTTTTTTGCAAGTCCCGCTTGTGTAGTGGTGTGTAACCGGTTGTGAGGCGCCGTAGAGCCTCCACCTCCGCAAATGCGAAGGTCCGCATTTGCGGCCTGCAATGAGCCTGCGGCTCATTGCACTCGACGTGGTAGCCTCCACCTCTGCAATGGGGGGTCCGCATTTGCGGTCTGAAAGTCATAAGGATGAGCGCCTACGGCGTTCATCTCCACCAGCGCAAGGAGCGCCTTCACGTTAGCAAAGACCCGCATTGCTGACAACTATATATGTGATATTTCCAGACTCCCTCACCAAAGGGCCGCTACCAGATGACGGGAGAAAAGCTGTGATACCTATATTTAAGAAGGGAGCAAGAGCAAATCTGGGGAATTATAGACCTGTAAGCCTCACACTTGTAGTTGGGAAGCTTTTAGAAGGGTAATAGGGGATATTATACAAGATATTCAATTGCAAGCTACAGTTACAGAGCGATTCAATTGAACAAGCCCACAATTTAAGGGCAGAAAGCCGAAACCCTAAACCAAGAGGTTTTCAACTGACAAGAGGACATCCTTTGAGGTTAGAAGTAAAAAAGGAAAGGGTTTTTCAAAGTAAGGGTAGTTAAACTGTGGAATTCTTTGCCAAAGGAGGTGGTGACAACAGATTCAATGGATAACTTTAAAAAGGGGTTAGATATATTTTTGAATAGAAATGGCATTCAGGGTTATCCTGGACAACTAGAGGAGGAGTATTGATCCAGGGAGGAATCTGATTGCCAGTATCTGGGATTAGGGAGGATTTTTTTTTTTACCTTATGAGACAATTGCCAATGTTTACATTTTTTTTTTTTTTTTTGCCTTCCTCTGGGTCAATTAACAATTATTACCAGGTAATAAATTATCCACATATTATAATGATCAGAAGAGATCTAAAAAGGTTTAACTTGATGGACTAAAACTATTTATACAACCTAAATTACTATGGCCCTCATTCAATTGCGATTTGGCCAATTGAATAGGGCTCTAAATAAGCACATAACATATTTTTTTTAAATAAGTTTTTAGTTAGTAATAACCTTGCTTTTGGATAGATGTTCACTAACTAAAAACTTATTTAAAAAAAATATGTTATGTGCTTATTTAGAGCCCTATTCAATTGACCAAATCGCAATTGAATGAGGGCCTATGTAACTATGTAGCTATGTAGTATCTGTTTTCATGGCACACACACAGGACAAAAAAAAATTGTGGAATAAAACGTAACTTTTATTCTCACAAATTAAAAATACTGAATGCCTTTGCTAAAATTTAAATTATAAATTGAACCATAAATCCTGGACTGTCCGTGTATTGTACTATAGATGCCTGGGTAACAATGCAATTTAAAGTACAACATTTTATTCTTAAAAAAAACTTTTTTTAGTAGTAGAACTTTGTTTTTATTTCAGAAACATGTATATTTTAACTAAGTATAGTTACATGGGGCCATATTCAATTCGGAGCCCGCAACTCGATCGTAGACAGCCGAATATCTGCAAGTGTGTTGCAGGCTCCCGTTTGTCTTTGATTGCGATGCTATTCAATTCCTCAAGGACGCAAGTTACTGTCTCACAGCAAAAAACGTAAACCATGCACTAGTTCGGAGCAGTTCAGCGGGAACATGATTAATCAAGCAAGCCCATCCCCTCCCATTTGAAATCAGCCAATAGAAAATGAGACTGTCATTATCACGGTAATAAAACACAGAGGTTACATGTCAATCAATTAGCTTCGGGGGTCCGATATGCGATCAGACTAGCAAGACATAGAAAATACAGAATTATAAAAATGAATGCCAATACTGTTCTAGTCCGTGTGGGTGGCCTGATATGTATTAACTCATTGATACCTAAGAATGATTTAGCCCCAAAATTAAACACTAAAACAACATTTATTTCCTGCCGATTTGCGAGCTTGAGACTGCTGTGCAATTCTGATGTCTATCATCGTTTTCCTGTTACTGACAGTGCAGTATTGATTTTATATTTGCATTTACAGTGCTACAAATAGGTGTTTAACTCCCTTGCGGGTCATCTCTTGCACTCGTAGGATTTTCTCCTTCATTTGTCGTTCAGGTGTGGGGAAATTGAGCAACTGAATAGCGATTTGTGATTTTAGCCTTGCAAAAGTGAAAGATCAAAGGCACCTGGAGGCTGTAAGTTAGGAGTTTAACCATCAACATTTTTTCAAGCCTGTAACTCGGAAGCAGATCCAAGAACACAAAAAGACGCCAATTGAATAGCAAATTAGCTTGCAACCTCACTTACGAGCCTCTGGATCATCCAAAACCACAATTTAGTGGGGGCCTTAATTTTCAACTAGATAACTTCTGAATGCTACTTATTGATACAACTGTATATTTTTATGGACAGAATCTCTAAATTGTATTTAAACCAAAAGGGGTATCCAGTGGGTAGAGTCATTAAAGGCACAACTAAGTTTCCTGGATTATGAATGCATCTGATAGAGGACAATCAGTAGTGTATGCAAAAACATTTTTGCATGAAAAAATACCAAAATAAGCATTTACAAACGCACCCTGATGTTTGCTAAATTTCTTGATATTGCAAGCAGCAGCTTTTTTTTGAGTTAGCAGCCCTGAAAATCCCTAAAATTAGCAAAAAACATCATAATTTGTATACATGATACAACAATGCAATACAATGTAACAATCAGTGATGCAGTTTTTGCAGGAGGAATCGTGAGATGTGTAGTCCCCCTGTAGAAGGAAGTAGGAGGAGACAGACATGGATCTGTAGATCTCTGCATTGTGTTGCTGCTGGCTTGAAGGTTAGTAAAGAGTTAAAATTTGTATTTGAATGCAGTGTTTCTATTGGTAGGTATCAGTTGTAAGCAGCTCTGGGGAGTGAGAAACAAGTTTTTTTTTTTTAAATAAAATAAATCTGTCTGTGTATAGAATGACTTGATGTAATGTGTGAGTGTCTGATATAAGCAGCAAGTGCTAGATTAGAAAAAGGAAACTTAGATACGCTTTTAAATCAGCTATTTTTGGCTTTAAATTAAACCAGTTGCTGAGATTAAAAAAAATAATCTCCTACTACTACATTTTTTAATACAACTTTGTACTTTAAATTGCATTTTTACCCAGACATCTATAGTACAATTACACAGCAGTACAGGATTTATGGCTTGCTTTATCATTTCTATTATCGAAAGGGCATTCATTGATTTTAGAATAAATGTTAAGTTTTATTAAACAATTTTTTTCAGTCCTGTAAGTGCACGATAAAAGAGACACTCTTCATTCCTCAAATTTGTATTATCTGGGCAGCACTTTTAGTGTCAAGGATTTGCAGCCTTATTACATTGTGTTTCGGCCAATTGAATAGGGCTCTATATAAGCACAGAGCATATTTTTTTAAAGACGTTTTTAGTTAGTGAACTTCTATCCAAAAGCAAGGTCTTCACTAACTAAAAACTTCGGTCACAAAATATGCTCTGTGCTTATAGAGAGCCCTTTAGAATTTGCCGGATTGCAATTTAATAAGGCTGTTAATCTTTATTTTTTATTGCAGATGATAAAAATTAAATATTGCTAAACAGTTTATAACAGTTTTCTGTTATCAAAAGAACCCAAAAGAAAATGGTTAAAAGAAAAAGTTAGATGGCACTGGGATTTGAACCTCATACTAGCAGATGCAGGCAAATTATCTACTTACCGTATATACTCGAGTATAAGCCGAGTTTTCAGCCCTTTTTTTAAGGCACTCCCCCCCCCCCTGTGTCTCTCTAACCCCCCCCCGTGTCTCTCTAACCCCCCCGTGTGTCTCTAACCCCCCCTGTGTCTCTAACCCCCCCTGTGTGTCTCTAACCCCCCTGTGTGTCTCTAACCCACCCGTGTGTCTCTAACCCCTGTGTGTCTCTCTACCCCCCCGTGTCTCTTTCCCTCCCCCCTCCTTAACCTAAACCCCCTTCGACCCCCCTCCTCCACCTAAACCAGCCTAAATACCTCCCCCTCTCCCCTCACTTACCTGCTTGTGCTCCGGCCTCCGCTCCTTGACCCAGCGACGGCGCGCATGTGAGTGACGTCACATGCAGTCGCGTGCCGGCAACCGTTATATGCTAATGATGCGGCGCGCATGTGACGTCACATGCGAGCCGGCGATGGGTCAAAAAGCGAAGGCCAGAGCACAAGCAGGTAAGTGAGGGGAGAGGGGGGAGGTATTTAGGCTGGTTTAGGTGGAGGAGGGGGGTTAAGGGGGGTTTAGGTGGAGGAGGGGGGTTGAGGGGGGTTTAGGTTGAGGAGGGGGGTTGAGGAGGGGGGTTGGGGTTGAGGGGGATTGAGGGGGCAGGTTGAGTAGGTTGGTTTGGGTGTAGGGGGGTTGAGGTTGAGGAGGAGGGTTGAGGGGGGTTGAGGTTGAGGAAGGAGGTTGAGGATGGGGGGTTGAGGATGAGGATGGGGGGGTTGAGGAGGGGGGTTGGGGTTGAGGTTGAGGAGGGTTGAGGTTGAGGAGGGTTGAGGTTGAGGAGGGGGTTGAGGATGAGGATGGGGGGTTGAGGAGGGAGGATGAGGATGGGGGGCTTGAGGAGGGGGTTGAGGATGGGGGGTTGAGGAGGGAGGTTGAGGAAGGGGTTGAGGATGGGGGGGTTGAGGAGGTAGGTTGAGGATGAGGAGGGAGGTTGAGGATGAGGGGTTGAGGAGGGGGTTGAGGAGGGGGGTTGATGTTGAGGATGGGGGGTTGAGGATGGGGGGTTGAGGAGAGAGGATGAGGATGGAGGGGTTGAGGATGAGGAGGGAGGTTGAGGATGAGGGGTTGAGGAGGGGGTTGAGGTTGAGGAGGGGGGTTGAGGTTGAGGAGGGGGGTTGAGGATGGGGGGTTGAGGATGGGGGGTTGAGGAGAGAGGATGAGGATGGGGGTTGAGGAGGGGGGTTGAGGATGGGGGGATGAGGAGGGAGGTTGAGGAGGGAGGTTGAGGAGGGGGTTGAGGATGAGGAGGGAGGTTGAGGAGGGAGTTGAGGATGAGGAGGGAGTTGAGGATGAGGAGTTTGAGGATGAGGAGGGAGGTTGAGGATAAGGAGGGAGGTTGAGGAGTGGGGTTGAGGAGGGTGATAAGGGAGGGGGAAGAGACACAGGGAAGGGAGAGGTTGGAAGAGACACAGGGAAGGGAGAGGGGAGAAGAGACACAGAGAGAGAGGGGGACACAGAGGGCACAAGAGGGACACAGGGGGCAGCACATTTCCCACCCTCGGCTTATACTCGAGTCACTCATTTTACCCAGTATTTTGTGGTAAAATGGGTGCCTCGGCTTATACTCGGGTCAGCTTATACTCGAGTATATACGGTACCTATCTGTCCACTTGACTGTCTACAACCTATCTATCTGTCCACATGTGTATCACTAACCATGTGCAGCAGGTTCTTTATATTTTAGTGTGCTGAATAATGGAAAAAAATTCAAGTAACATATGACCTAGACGTCCATTGGTAAAAATGTATTAACTGTTTTTTATTCAGGACTATAAACTTCAATTTCACATTACCATTACTGAATATGTTTTAGCAACAGCAGATGCCATAACGATTTAAAATGATTAACTCACAGTCAAGTTTCAGCAGGAAAAACCAAGTGCATCATGAAACACAAATAAGCAGCAGGACATTCTGATATGACTGAAAATGCAAGGCAATTGGGCTAGACTCACTAAAGTTCTCTGTAGCCTCAAAATGATACTGGGGAAAAGTCAATATTAAAAAGTCATTTTGGTTAATTGACAGTTCTGGAACCTTTACAAATGTACTCTTCTTTTTATGTGCATGTAGGCCCACATTAAATTCCAAGCCAGTAACACGAACTTGAAGCCCGTAACAGCTGTGTGCTTGAAATTTGGCCGAGTTACGGTGCTATTAAATTAGAAGGGCTATGAGTCGGCCGGCAGCTTTGCGGGCTAGAGCGTAATCAATTAAGCAAGACCGTAGTTACGGGTTTGGATAGAGCCAATGGAAAGAGAGATTTTCAGCATTGTGCCACAAGAAAATGGAGGATGGATTTCAAATTACTACGGGGTTTAATTACGATCTATGAGCGAACCCACATTCCAATAACAATGCAATATTAATAAAGCTGCAAAAATTATATTCTATCTCATGCAAGTTACAGTATATGTAGGGTTTGCTATAACACAAAAAAATATACATGAAATGAAGTATTTTTCTGAGCCGATTTGCGGGCTTGAGAATGTTGTGCTGTTAATTCTAAGGCCTAATATCACTTTCACTTGTAATAAATGTACAGTAGTGTGTTTTTTATTTGCATTACAAGTGCTACATATTGGACTTTACACCCCTTGCGAGTCCTTTTGGAGCACACGTTGGGCTTTGGGCTTCATTTGCTGTTACGGGCTTGTTCGCGAGTGACTTTGTTGCAATTAAATAGAGGTTACGAGCTTGACAGATCAAAGGATTTACAAGCGTGAAGTTCAATGTTGCTCAACCCGTAGGCTTTTTTTGGTCCCTGCTGCGTCTTAACCCGCAGGTCGTCTGCGGGCTACGTTACGGGGCTATTTCAATAGCAAAACAACCTAAGATCTACGTTACGGGCTACATTGTAACACGTATCCCAAATTTAATGTGGCTGGTAATCGTTAACTGTATATGCCAAATTATCCGTATTCACTAACCTAAATCAAATACATTTTAAAGATCTTTACACAAAGTGATTAAAATTACGTTTTTGAACATTTATTTGAGAATAGTAGCTTCTAACTTGCCCTTGCATTCTCAGAACACAAAATGAGATGCACTGGACAGGAACTGTTACAGTTCTAATATCTGGATTAGATAATCTTGTTAATTTTTACCTTTTATAGAGTGTTTTGATGGTTAGTTGCAATGTACCTTTAAATCTATAGATTTAGTTGGTATGATGGTAATATGCTAATAGCATGCTTGAATACAATATATTTATGTAATAAAAACATAAAATGTATATTTACTGGTTTTTGACTTTATATCTTCCTTCTCTGACGGTGCTTTTCTAAAACAAAAAAAGTAAGTCAGAGGTGCTCATCAGAGAACGAACCAACCTTAATAGGTTAGTTCTATAGTCATGATAAGCCACTCTGAGAGCAACCTCTTTTAGCTCACTTGTGCCCTTCACAGGGAGAAATATCCTGTAGTATATCAGTCTGGTCCCACTCAAAAGAGTGACCCAGCCCCGAAATACCAGGCAATTCTACCCTGAACAGGAGAAACAGCAAACCCCAGACGCGTTTCGGCCTTTATGGGCCTCGTCAGTGAGGTGCAGCTGAACTCCATAAGGCACAGAGAGCAAGGGGTCCACTACCTGGAGTCCCCTATTACCCTTAGGGAGACTAAACCCTAAGGGTAACTTGCATAAACAAAAAAGTCATACAAATTAATTGTATGTTGATAGTAACTTCAGCCTTTGCTCTTGATTCTTCAGATAGATTGCATCCTT